>OX375865.1:73102739-73702739 GCA_947359475.1 Heligmosomoides polygyrus bakeri
TACCCGACCAAGCATTAATGGAAATGTTCACGTTCATCGTATGACCACCGCAAGTCCTTGTTAGCCTAATTACGCATTGGAATAGTCCGCACGATAGCGTACCAGTATAATAAAGTGCTTGCCGTTTTCCAAAAAAGTTTAAATAATTATTTAAATAATTAATAATTTATGTACCTTTAAATCGTTTGTGTGACTTCACACGGCTTCGACAAGACTAACAGCTATCGTGCAAAAAAAAAGCAACCCAATACCACTATGGCGACTTTCACTGATCACATTAAACAAAGAATATGCGCAGATTTAAAGAGAAGAATGAAATTAGACCAATTTTGATCATAAAGCTGTAGCCAACAACACTGCGCTGAGATCGTGTCTGGCTCACTGCACCCTGCCTTATTCCCGTGCACAGATGCCGCATTACCGCGGGCTTTCACACCTAGATACGAGGGCGGCAGGTCTGTGACCCAGCTGAGTAGCGATGTGCGAAGGTCGATCGCAGTCCCAGCCAACACTCCGGCAGATGGAAAGGATGGAAAACATGAACATTCCAAAAACCCACTATGTTATATCGGCGGATAGCTCTCTTTTTGGACGAGACTTCTGTCGTGTCTATTTTTCAAATTAAAATAAACTGAGTGTGTAGAGGGAGGTTGCAAAAACAGTTACAGATTTTTGCTGCATTTCAGCGCTTAAAAACAGTCGATCTGAAAGATATCAATACTACCTAGTGCAACTATACAAAAGCCGGCTGAACATACTACACAATGGGAAAAGCCCGCTTCTTCATCCTTCTTCACAACACAGTTGCAGCCACTCCTAAACTCAAAAAATCCAGTGCAACAGACGAAATGGGTAGGTTTGTGGATCCAAATTAGGACAGCCATTCGAATTCCGAGACGTACTTCTTCATCACAGTTAAGAGACTCTACTGCACTTTAAGAAATTAGTGAAATGAACTTTTTTGGACAGCTTCTTACCGAGAAAATGGGGAATTAAATTCGAAGAAATCGTTTTCTGGATCTAGTGGCGGAAAGCAACAAATTTCGCAGTGTTTACTATGAAAAAATTCGCATTGAAACAACGAAGCCAAATTTGTTGAAGAAAGTTAAGAAAATTGAAAAGTTTTACTACTTGCAGGTAGAGCAGGCGTGTAAATGGCCGAACATATCCTGTGGGTGTAATTATCTCAGGCAAGGACGAGGACCTGCCGTGGTATGCAATGTAGAGGTGAACTAGGAGAATTCTTGAAAAGTGCTATTTACTTTTCACACCTTTGGAAAGGCCGTTAAACGAGGATTCCGAATATTTACTTTATTTCTAAAGCAGACCACTTTAAACCGTGTAAAAGGGGAGGAATTACAATCAGCGAAGCGAAGAGGCAGATCACTGCAACTAGGTCAATTTTGGAGTTGGGTCAAAGTTGATTAGTTATCTGAACTCTACACGACTAGCCGAATCCAGCGGTGTGCTCGCCTTCCCAAATTTCCTGCTCCCAATGATTCCGACGCTGCGACGCTCGCGAGCGTCGGCGACGCTCCAGAGCGTCGCCGACGCCAAATGCGACACTAGTTATGAGCGGTATTGTACCAACCTCAAATGGATGTAACATGCGAAAATCGGTGGAATTTTCAAAATCGGACGTCAGATTCGTAATCGGTGCTTCGAATAATGCCCAGACGATTTTGGACGAAGTCATGAAAAGAAAATTTGGCAAGTTTCGAAATCGTCGACTTTCGATGACGTCATCGTCCGGGCAGACTCGGCAAAGATTCGAGGGAAATTGTCAAAAAATCAGTTTTCCTCGAATTGGTCGAGATTGACACCATTCGATAGGCCTTCTCGAGCTGAACAGAAAGCACCATCTCTTGTGTCAAAAACTCAAATATGGGCGAGCAAGGGCGGAAGAGACTTCACCGCTTCCCTACGCAGCTCTAAAATGGCAGCTGAAGGGTTATGGGCACTTCGTGCTTCTGCCGCGGCCAAAATTGATATTCCCAGAATTTGCCCAGATCGACACCATTAGATAGAGCTTCTCGAGATGAACAGAATGGTACCATTGAGAATGTCGAGAACTCAAATGTGAGCGAGTAAGGGCGGAAGGAACTTCACCATTGCCCTCCCCGCTTTAAAACGGCAGATTGTGCTCGCTCATGCATTTGCATGCGGTTAGCTTCCTTGCCTTCCCGCAGTAGTCGTCTGAACTCGGAGAAATTGTGTCACGCAAGGTTTACCTGCATTTTCGCGCCGCTGTAGGTTTGTCCAGTTATAAGCTATGTACATAGCTGCGTTTCAGCGCACTTCTTGAACATTCTGCTGCTTACAAAATCCACAAGTTGCAGCCGAAAAGATTCAAACGTGACAGAGTTATTGCGCTCAGAACACGCCCGTGGGGCAATTTGCGAGCTGTTGCGCCCAGTCGATTGATAGGTTCAATCCTATACATATACGTTGCGCACAGCGCACTCCAAAGTTCCGCCGGGACAGAGAACAGCAATTCCTGAGTAGGGCGGCAGGGAAGTTCAGTAAAACAACCCAAACGCTCACTCTTCAAGCTGTCGCGCCGCCCACTCAATTGATAGGTTCGATCCTACATGCATTGTGCACGGGGCACTCTCAGAGGATAGCAGGCATGACAGAACACTTTACGCCATGCTTGAGAAGCTCCGAGAACATGCAAGTCTTGGAATATAAGCTTCTCCAATCGCAAAAAGTCTGCTCCTGTCATTTTGACACCCACTGCGAAAACATGGTGATCTGTCGAAGTTGTATACACTTTGTGTAGATCTCGAAGAGGCTAATCGAACGGTACCAACCGTCTCTCAAAAAACCTCAAACTGGAGGAATTTTGAGCACGCAACGTTTTCCGACGGTTTGCGACAAACTTGACTTCATTGCGAAGGCAACCATCCTTCGCAATGAAGTCAAGTTTTCAATTTCGGACATTTTCATGACTCCATATGAAATATGTATACAAACTATCGTATCTAACTATCGAGCTTGAGTTCCTGAGCTCAAATATGGCCTTATTTTTTCAAATTGGCGAGTTTTGTCAAAAAGACGCAAAAGCTGGAAAATCGCGGTTTCTGCGGCGTCTATTCAAAAGACGCGTCAGGTACTGTATTAGGGGCAAGTGCTGACGGTGGGCACTCTCTTGGCAAGCTGGCGAGCGTTGTGGTAGGTTGGGCTCCACCACAATCCTTCCTATCAAATAAATCTGAACCGCCTTCTCACGTATATCATGTATTCAAGAACCACGATACCCAATTCTTCTGCTCCCATCCTGGTCATCGTCATGTTGCCAAAGATTTTCGCAGTATCCCTGTTCTGTCGATGGTGATTTTTTGGAAGCCACTACAGAGACCGCCCAATATCGCATAACTCGAGATCCTTGTTAACATTTTCGTAATGGGTAGCTTCGCAACAGCCACGGTCTTTTTTGCAGGTTTCTTCGCTTCTAGGTCCTTCCGCCAGTTATCGGTTGTCTTTTCGCCGAAAACACCGTGATAGAGCGAACTCCTTCTCTCGAGCTTTTTCGTGCAGGTCGTCTGTCCACAGCCGTGTCTGTTGATCTACCTTGCGGATCGTAATAACGAGTTCCAACTGTGCAGCTTGGCGGTTCTCTTTTCCAAGTTTCACTGACAGTCGTGACTGTTGGTAACCGCACGCGAGAATTCCCAGCTGTTTCGTTTTCTTTCATTCGCCACTACTTGATTCTTGATGCACCGCATCGCTTAACCTGCTCCACACTCGGAGGCAGATCCTAAGGCGGTCGTTGCAACTGTCTCACAGAGTACGATCTTCGCATCCGTGACAAGATTTCGGTCGCGATTTCTCACAAAGACAAAGTCTATCTGAATCTTGGCACTCGCACTGTAGTATGAAATGAGGTGGGGTTGCGTTTTCGGAAAACGGTGTTCACAACGGTAGTGAGCTTATGTGATTCTGCATACTACGCTCACCATCGGAGTTACGCAGCCCATAGCCGAATACACCGTCTGTCAAAAAACCCGTCTATCGTCATCCCACGTGCCCGTTAAGGTCACAAGCGAGTAGCATGACATCGTTCATCGGCACCTTTGCTGTCTTCTCAGCAGGCATCAATCAGGCTCCAAAACTCAATCTTATTCTGATCGAAGCAGCTAGTCTGTGGAGTTACGTAAAGAAGTGAGAGAGCCGCTCCTTAGCTGCGACAACGATCATCATCAACGATCATTAAAGCGCTCGACACTCAAAGGTTGGACATACTCATCATCATTGACGCAGCTCCAAGAATGAAGGATAGGGCAGAGACGCAGAGTGCGCGTCTCCGCGTCAGGCCTTTGTCATAGGCCCCTGTTGTACTCCAGCGGGAGCTTCCGCGGATGGGCGGAAATCGCGTCGGGACCCTGCGCCGGGCCACTCGTCGCGGCCCGCCACTCCCGCCGTCCGCGGATCGCCGCCGACAGGCGACGAGAGGGGTGTTATACTTCCCGCCCGCGGGAGGGCAGCCGTCCGCGGTGCACTGCACCGCGGAAGCCTGTTGTCCCGCGGAGTTCGGCGCGGGAAACGCGCTCCGATGCGACGCTAGCCGCCCCGGGACGACGACAACGGTCCGCGGTGCACCGTCCGTCGGCGGACGTCCCGCGGAAGCTCCCGCGGGAGTATAGCAGGGCCATACCATCGCTCACCCTGAGCGACGCCTAATGATATGCTCCCATATCGATCGGGCGGCGCGATGGGATCGGTAGGGGTGCATATCATTACTCAGACAAATCTCGGGAGCGACCGCCGGCCAATCCGCCCACTTTTCGATTTGGCGGACAAACGGGGGAACTCCGGCGGGGGCGTGTCCCCAGCCTTTGGCCGGCCATCGGTGCGCATCGATGCGAAATGTGGACCGCCGGGCAGTCCGCCCACTTTTGGGCTTGCTGGACAAAAGGGGGAACTCCGGCGGGGGGGGGGGAGGGTCGGTCCCGACTGGATTCAGGAAAGCGGCTACCGCGGGACCGCTGGGGTCGACCGCCGGTCGAAGCCAAAAGGCGGTCTTCCGGCGACCGGCTGGCTGTTCACAACGGGTGGCTGGCGGTTCACAACGCTCGCTGGCGCCCAAATCGATCGGCCGCACGCGCGTCGCGGCGCGCGAGGCGTCGCTGCCCGGGGTCGACCGCCGGTCGAAGCCCTGGGCGGGCAAGCGGCGGAGCTCAGGCGGGTGCCTGGCGGTTCACAACGCTCGCCGGCGCCCAAATCGATCGGCCGCACGCGCGTCGCGGCGTGCGAGGCGTCGCTGCCCGGGGTCGACGGCGGCGGTACAGGATGTACGACCGCATGCGGAGGGGCGGCGCTAATTGCGTGAGGGCGCCCACCGCGGACGAGTTCACGCGCTCCGATGTGATGGGTTACCAGCCAACACCTGATATCGTCAAAATGGGATCTACAGAAAGCCATTCTGCGCTGTATTCTTTCTGATTCTCCCGTTCTCATCGTCTGCTTTGTAACGACTTGCTACTTCATGGAGGTTTCCTTGTGCTTTTGGCAACAAGTACCCTTCTTGATAAGCAAGATGATGCAATGCCTTCGAATGGGTACTCATGGAACAAGTGATTGGCTTACATGTAAGTTGCCCTACTCGTTCTGGTTGCTGTTTATAATTTATTTCCTTTTTTGTTTTAATTTTACCGAATTTGATGTTTTTCATGAAGGGATCACCTTATTCATCTTTAACCATTCTCATTTTATGTAGAACTACGACATTTTTCTAAGCAAGAGTGCCAGGTGCACACCTACAACGGGAGATCCATAGTGTGTTTTCCTAAACTTGGAGCCCTATCGTGAATGTAGCAAGATATCCTTCTATATTCATAATTTAGATGTGAATGTGCTCAACGTTCTTATGTCAGAAGTTTTTGGGCAAAAATCGTTTGACATTTTGACTTCGATGAAGTGAAACCTCGCTCTAGACTAGCACCCAGTGCCATATTGGTCCCTCATATCCATGTTGGTCCCCTGTATTGGAGTAATTGCTTGGTTGCCCTCTGCGTTCAGTGGATGCATTGACCCGCTGTGCTCCTCGCACCTTTTACGGTCCTTCGCACCTACACTGGCTGCCCTAGGAAGTGTTTTAGGCGTCGCCTGGTTACATGTACAATCACATACATGTATAATCATTGCGGGACAACTACTATCCTACAAGCATATACTCAAATTTTGGAAAAGGAGTTGCATGCGAGTCTACACGGTCAAGGGAGCCGATGAAACGTCACAACCCTTTGAAAGGAAACCAACAGTAATTGATACAGAGTCAGGCTGTCATATGCAAACCATTTCCTTCGATCTGTCACACTTCCTTTCGCTGCTTATACAATGCGAAGTCCTCAATTTAATGCAACAATAACATGGAGCAGATAAGGTATATTTCCAAGAACGGAGCAAATGTGGGTGTATTCTTCAGAAATCTACTAATACAAGGTCTAACCATACGCTTCTATTACAAATACCAGTTGAGCTCTTAGCTTTACAATGCTCAAGGAACTAGTGAAGAACTAAAACTGGAGCATATCTGTCAGGTGAGTTTGTTCCACTGGATTCTACGTTCTTAAGCTTAAAATGTTGTTTCTGTCCTCCTTTAACACCCCCCCCCCCTAACCACAGAATCCTCATGAAATGTGCATTCGCTCGCCGTCCTTGGAGGTCGCCATGTGTTGATGGGTGCATGGACTCTTTCAATGATTGGCAAGATGATGTACAATGCCCTGAGCATTCAATAGTCGATCCCACACTCTTATTTCCCTTCCTGTGTCGTCGATGAACGCGACATTGCTGGTGACGGACAGTTCCTACTAAAACTGGAGCATATCTGCAGGTGAGTTCCTTCCACTGGATTCTACGTTCTTAAGTTTAAAATGTTGTTTCTGTCCTCCTTTAACACCCCCCCCCCCTAACCACAGAATCCTCATGAAATGTGCATTCGCTCGCCGTCCTTGGAGGTCGCCATGTGTTGATGGGTGCATGGACTCTTTCAATGATTGGCAAGATGATGTACAATGCCCTGAGCATTCAATAGTCGATCCCACACTCTTATTTCCTTTCCTGTGTCGTCGATGAACGCGACATTGCTGGTGACTGACAGTTCCTACTGAAACTGGAGCATATCTGCAGGTGAGTTCCTTCCACTGGATTCTACGTTCTTAAGTTTAAAATGTTGTTTCTGTCCTCCTTTAACACCCCCCCCCCTAACCACAGAATCCTCATGAAATGTGCATTCGCTCGCCTTCCTTGGAGGTCGCCATGTGTTGATGGGTGCATGGACTCTTTCAATGATTGGCAAGATGATGTACAATGCCCTGAGCATTCAATAGTCGATCCCACACTCTTATTTCCCTTCCTGTGTCGTCGATGAACGCGACATTGCTGGTGACGGACAGTTCCTACTAAAACTGGAGCATATCTGCAGGTGAGTTCCTTCCACTGGATTCTACGTTATTAAGTTTAAAATGTTGTTTCTGTCCTCCTTTAACACCCCCCCCCCCTAACCACAGAATCCTCATGAAATGTGCATTCGCTCGCCGTCCTTGGAGGTCGCCATGTGTTGATGGGTGCATGGACCCTTTCAATGATTGGCAAGATGATGTACAATGCCCTGAGCATTCAATAGTCGATCCCACACTCTTATTTCCTTTCCTGTGTCGTCGATGAACGCGACATTGCTGGTGACTGACAGTTCCTACTGAAACTGGAGCATATCTGCAGGTGAGTTCCTTCCACTGGATTCTACGTTCTTAAGTTTAAAATGTTGTTTCTGTCCTCCTTTAACACCCCCCCCCTAACCACAGAATCCTCATGAAATGTGCATTCGCTCGCCGTCCTTGGAGGTCGCCATGTGTTGATGGGTGCATGGACCCTTTCAATGATTGGCAAGATGATGTGCAGTCATGTGCAACTTAGCTAGTCACTGATGATGACGTGCATACTTGTAGGCCTCAGACTGATGAGAATGATAATTTCCATGACCTTCACGACCACACAGCTAATTGTGCCTGAGGAGTACGCGCGCCAATGCGTTAACAACTCCCTGAGGAACGCGCCATGCATTCACGCATTCCCTAAAAACGGTCAGAAGTTACATGCCTTCCGGTATAAAGGATTAACGTCTCCCGGAGGTATTAATGAGTAGATGGCGCTCTCCTAAGGGGACTTCAGTACTACTTAAGACCGGAGAGCAGTATATTAACCTTTCATGTTGATCCTTATACTTTTGCTACGTGCTCAGAATCTTGCTGAGCTTCACTCACACTTTCCTTATGACTTTTGCTGCGTACTCAGAATCTTGCTGAGTTTCACTCACACGTATTTAGAGACAAATGGCTGCTGAACTACAATCGAACTCAATCCCTCTCGCGGAGGGAACACTGCTTAATTTTCCAACCGGAACATATCAGGTTGGAAGACTGCTAGACGGGGCCCTGTATATGGTATCCGTGGACGTCACAGAAGAACAACGGTTGTATCTTGCCCAGTTGGATACAGCAGAACTATACCAACATCAGGCTGGTAAGGTGATATGTGATATGGGACACACCATGCTGTCTTCGCAGGAAGCTTTGTTGCAGCAGACGAAGATACTATTCAAGTGGATTGGTACGTCGAGCAAGATACAGCCAGCGGAGCTGAGGAGGACGAGGAGGGGCCCCGTCAGAACACGGACGGCTACGTAGATAATTCGGAATCGGACGAGGACGACCTGGATGAATCGGGTTTGTAGGAAGTCTCAAATTCCCGATATCATCCTTGCAGTACTTGGCCCGAACGTTAGGCCGTTAAGGGTTTCAGATCTTAATTACCACAGAATTTCAGTGACTCCACACTTTTTCGGGGTGCCCGACGTAAGCCAGAAGTGTCAGCACCCGGTGCTTATTTACCGAGTGCCAGGAGAAGATTTTTGCTACAGCTTCTCCTTGCATAGAACGAACCGACACTCTCTGGTTTACCGTTGTATCGGGTGCCGGAGGTCGAACGACACATACACCAAAATTAGGGTCAGTTAATATGCACCTAGGGTTGTAGCAATGTATTTCATAGTGCGAACATTACAGGTGTTGAGAGATATCGAGTTCGCTGAGGACCCGTGCACATTAGCACACGTATGTTCTCCCACAAGATGGGTCCGGGAGAGATCGAGGAGGGTGGTCTACGAGGTGAGTCCTCCTCATTTAACGGGCTGGAGTTTTACTAGGCACAGAAACATTTGCAGAAGTGTCAAGAATGGAGGACTGACAGCAGGTACGCCGATGCAATGCCCAGCGCATTGCATCGCGATGTCCTACGTGACGTGAAGAGGAGCACGCTTCTATGTAGGTCTTAAAGGTGTTCTACCCTTGCGAAATCAAGTATGTGCCATGCAACAGACATATTTTACAGCGATGGAGGAAAAGGAAGACATCTTGATGTACTTCCATGATCACGAGAAATTCCGTCGCACGATAGAGCGGTATGTCCATGTGTGCTAAATTACTGGCTTCCTAGACTAACTTCGTGTTCAGAAGTATCGGCCGTCATCGAGACCGAACGGTGACGATGTTGTCCGTCCCTGATTCGCTTGCATACCTGGGTAGCGAACGCTTTCTTCAAGTGCAGACCCAGGATATGCACATCTACTACAGCGAGAACATCATCAGGGTATGTCTAACGTTACCTGGGGCATTCATAATCAAGGCCTTTAATAATGATTTTCAGTTGGCGTACAACAATGGACTGGAAGCGCTGGTGGCGGATGGGGTGTTTTCGATGCACCCCAATGGGAAGGAGAAAAATGGCCAATTGTACACTATTCACGGGGTGTGCAATGGCAAGGTACACTATAATACTAATTCCTGAATTCTCTCTTTAAGCTCTTCCAGAACCATTTTTATATTAAAGGTCCATGTGCCGATGCTGTACGCGCTGACGAACAAGAAGACGGAGCAAGTTTACTTCATCATCTGGAGCACATTGAAGCGTATGGCTTGAACTTCTAGCGGCAGTCTTTCTGCTTCAACACTGCCTCATTTCAGGAGTGCTAGACGCGATACCCCAGAGGAGCAACAACGGACTACGAGCAGTTCTCGATTTCGAGAAGGCCTCGATAAGGGCTCTTAGAAGGGCGTTTCCGGGGGTGTTGGTACAGGGTTGCGCTTTTCATTTAGCACGCGCATGGAATAGGAAAAGGGACGAGTTGGGACTGCGTAAATTTGTAAAAGGGGAAAACCGGAGTAGGCGCGTTAAGCGGTGGTGGAACACCATCAAGGGAATAGTTTTCCTCCCTCCCCGGCTTTACAGTAGGGTTTCTGCGATTCGCGATGCCCCTGTACCCCAGTCACATCCGGCCTACGATAAGTGCATTGCTTTCATGAGGTATTTGCAGGATACGTGGCTTTCCGGGCCGTTCGAGGACTTATGGAACAAGTGGCAAGTGGCCACACTAAGAACTACGAATATCGCCGAAAACTTCCATAGGTAAGCCTTCTTATGTGTACTGCATAACGTTCGCTAAATTAGCCGTTTTAGTCACCTCTCAGCGGCTACGAACTACAGGCGACCTGCGCTCAAGAGGCTTATCGAGATACTCCAAGGATATACTGCCGAGGCGGAAGGAAAGCTACTAGACCATCGGCAGGTAAGACGCTAGTACGCCTATTTATAGGAGGTGAATGCAATTATCTCTTCAGAATCCCGCAGCGGAAGAACGGCTTAGGCGCAGGGATATCCGACGTCGGCGGAAGGTGTGCGAGAAGATGAACAACTTCGAACGCCTCATGGAAGAGCGGTTGGTGACAACTGACGACGTCGAGCACTATTGCCGGAAGATGTCCAGGTTCGTCTCAAGCAAGTCGTACTTGTAGTTATTGCATTTTTCATTGTTGTTGGTACGACTCCCTTGAGAAGAACCGGCGGAATAGTTTTTGGCCCTATTATAGGTAATTGTTCCACACCATTGTACATATTGTATATAGTAAATATAGGGGATTGTATTGTATTGTACATATTGTATATAATAATTCTGTACATATTTGTTCGACCTTCCACGTTCTATAACGTTGTACATATTGTATATAATAATTTTGTACATATTTGCTCCAGCTTCCGTGTTGCACACCATTGTACATATTGTATATAGTAATTTTGTACATATTTGCTCCAGCTTCCATGTTCCATATCGTTGTACATATTGTATATAATAATTTTGTACATATTTGCTCCACCTTCCATGTTGCACACCATTGTACATATTTTTTGTAAAATAAATTCCGACCTTAGTTGACGTACCACCGCGGAGAAGCCAAGGCACCCAAGACATTCCAGTACTCCGCACACTCCATCCCGCCCCCCCCTCAAACAGTTTTATTCGTATACAACATAAACAATACGAGCATCAACATAAAGATGGAACATTTTTCCCGTGTCCGTTGCAACGTACGCGGCTTATTCTCCGAGGCTCACATCCTTTACGTGGCGAGAAATATACTTACTAGGCGCAGAAGATTCCGTACCCTCCTATAACTGCTTCGATGAGTTGCTCAGAAGAGACTTAAACTGTCCAACAAACTTACCTTCATTATCAAATTCATAGCAGGAACGAAGAAATCGGGGGAAAGGCGGCGTTGCTTCAGTTTTTGACCGTTCAGAACAAGTTGAGTGTACGGCGATACCACAATTAGCACATTAGAAGCACGACAAATGGAATCCACTAGCCACCGACATGGGCGAATAACTGAAGTCAGGCGCTTTACGACCATCTGTTGTAGAATTATCCAACGAAAAAACGTACCAGAGTTACTCATCTTGTGATGATCCAGGTGAATATTCACTCCGATGTCTTTCTCAAGAACATGACTCAGTGCAAGTATTATCGTTGCGTGTTCAGCACAATCGTCCGGCGTGAGCAGACGAGCAAGCTTGACGCCTTTGGAATCAAACTGAACATCGGTGCAATCCTAGTTGGTGGTGGCCGCTAGTAAACGATTTCACGACATAACGGAACCCAATAGATAGCCAACAACATATAGAGATAGGTAAACTATATCAACCTAGCTGCCGAGGTAGGCTCAGTTTCCGAGTTCCTAGTCGGGAGGGGAACCTTAAAGTGCCGTTCTCGGTGCCAGTCTAGTAAGAGTGGACCCTATTACTAAATTTGTACCGAGAACGGATCATATTCTAACAGATTAAACAGAGAACATCATTGTAATAAAAAATAAAATAGGTGAAGACACTACCAATCCATTAAAATTTTTGTACACAGACAATGCAGTGTAGTTCACGTCCTAATCTTTTGCGAACGTCCCGACCTAGCCTACAAATACATATTCTCATGTTCTTTGTGTTACTTATTTTGAATTCTTTAATTAGTCATTTCCTATGGAATGAGCGAATCCAACATATTTCATTACTGAACACATTTCCAATGAAATCGTTTAATAGCGGCCACCACCAACTAGGATTGCACCTGAACATCTTCCAAATCACTTCATCGTTAGATATTGTGGTAAAAAGCGTGCTCCACAAAATCAATTTCTCTCTTACTGGTCTCTCCATCACTGTTACCCCCCCCCCCTATTGGTCTCATCTTTTCGTCTCCCAGACGCATTCCAGAAGGCCAGATGGACTGACGGATGGACAGACGGGAGGCGCCAACTCTTTTAGATATGATGGGACTTGGGTGATCGCCCGTCAAGCCAGCTAGCCTCCCCCCCCCCCCAACCTTATTTGGGATCATATAATGGGGCTTGGGTGATCGCCCGCCAAGCCAGCTACCCCCCCCCCCTCCCACCCTTATTTGGTATGCACCACGAATAAGAAAGGCAGTGTTTTATATTTCAGTTTAGCTTGGGCGCAAAAAAAGGGTCACTTCGTATCTTTTCTAAAACGGACCCATCCTATCCTATAGGATGTCCAAGCCTGGCAGGAGTGCAGCCCTGCCAGACTTAGACATCCTTCTGAATATGAAGTAAACTTTACCCCCTCCCGACTAGGAACTCGGACACCGAGTCTACCTGGACAGCCAGGTGTTTCTTTATGTCGGGAAAACGTTTACGAGCGGCCACCACTAACTAGGATTGCAGCCCACCCGACTAGTATGAATCCTACAACTGGGTAACTGAACAATACATAGCATAGCACACTACAGCGCAGCAAACTTACGATGCCCATGTAGGTACAGGCCGCTTTTGTCCCTGATCAGCTGGCGAAGTACTCCTGGTCCGGCACTGTCGCATCTCCAGAGGTTGGGAAGCCGACGTCGCAACTGCTTGAAAAGTCCTAGTGGATGATGTATGAACCATACTGCCTTCTAGGGCTGAATGATTATCCTTTCAAAAATATTTACTAGACACGTAGCCAATAAACATAGAAATCACTTTCCTTCTGGTTCATTCTTTGGCGCAAAAAGGCTTGGGGCAGCCCTTAGGACGACGCGTTGTTCGCACAGGATTATAAGCGGCGGATATCAGGACCGGCTCACCGTAACTTTAGGTGTCGCGTGAGATGTCCATTGTGCAATCCCAGAACAAGGTAGGGAAGGGACTCCATGGTGTGCCATACAAGCTGCTCGTATGGAGACTGCTTTCGTTGCTCAGGTGGAGTCCGCGGCTGGGTTCTGCGCTCGTCGAGCGCAGAGCCAGGCTAGGGAAGGGATTCCAGGGTGTGTGCCATACAAGCTGCTCGTATGGAGACTGCTTTCGTGAGCGTACTGTATGAGGTTACCTACGGAAGCTATGCGGACCTACAGTCTTCCAACGAAAAATAATAATAATAAAACAATTAAGCAACAGCATTATGGAGTAAAAACTTTCAAAAAAGTGGGGAAGCGAAAGGACATTAAAACCACGTCTCAAATGGATGTGAACAAATTTTCGCGTAAAGCTGTATGCATTCAGGCTACCCCCCCCCTAACTAAGAGAGAAAACACCTTTAGAGTTGTTCTGGAGACAAATGAAAAAAGGCTGTGTTCAAAGACTAACGGCAAATGTTGTACGATAAATGAAAAAGCTTATTTTGTCCCCCTGTGCCTCTGTTCGTGCGTCTGCGCGAAATTAGTTACCACTCATAGCGCATCGTTACACCCAGCGAGAAGTCAACCCTACCAGTTTCTTAGAACTAAACGCTTCGGGAAATCACAGGAAAGTGATGATCGCTGGAAAGCCTCTAAGTGAAGTAAACAATGACGATCGGGCATCGATTATTGACTGATTTATCGATTTTTGCTCAGAGTTAACCATCCAAGTGAGGAATCACACAGGCCCGACCATCGCCGTACGGGCATCAGAACAAGTAACCATCATCGATCGGCAAATTGATATCGATCCCCAGAGTTCGCCGCCATGACCACGAGGCGGGCTTCGGTATAAATAATCGTTATCGATTAGCAACCAGTGCCGATCCACCAATTGATATCAATCGAGATTAACCGTTTTTGGTCAGAATGAACTGTCTGAGAGGGGATTTAGCGAAGAGAATAGCCTTTAGTGCAAGTGACATCGATCAATTATTCAATACTTACTACTATTATTGACGTTTCAAGCCGCTTCTAGATCCCTGGCACAGTTCCTAGCAACTAGAGTTTCTGTTCAATTCCTTCTAACAAGCAACAGATGGAACGTACTTCAGAATGGCAGCTGGTGTCGGATGAGTCGATTGTGCGACCGAACGAGGCGACCAAGAACGATCTTCTCATCGCTCATAGCAGGCTGTTAGTTGGTTGGAGTTCACTGAACCAGACGAGAGAGCGGATCAAGTGATTCCGGAGGTAATTTCAGATACTTGAGTAGTTTATACTACTCGCCGATACACTTACAACCGGAAAAAAACCGTGCGAGTTGTCCGGGGTGCAACGCCCACAGCCGAGCGATTCAAACATGGTTTTTGTTAACCATGGACGCCCTTACTACAGGCTTTATACGTTGGGGCCAGGGATGAAGGACAATAACGACGCTACGACGCTCTATGGGATTTTCTGCCTATCAAAAGCCCCCCCCCCCTCCGACCCTATTTGCGCCGGAGAAGCATGCAAGCAAATAACACTAGCTGCGGCGACTGATTAGCAGAGGGATAGGCATCTCGGTCCCGTAACGATTTCCCTCAATTTCACTCCGAAACTACGGTGAATAACTCAGACGGGTCTTTTTCCGGTTGTAAGTTTATCAAACACTGTTTATACTCAACATGCATTGTCGCCAAAGTCACCGAAGTGCCGATCGCTTGCATTGTGCCGAGCTGTATTACTGACAAGTACTTTCTAAGGAGAATGAGGTGGGTTTCAGAGCTGAAGAGCCTGAAAGAAGGCGTCATATCACTTGAGAGCTTCAATTTCAGGTATCAGTGCGGTGGCACGGTAGCCGCTGCTCGAATAGCGCTCGATCGCGGCTGGGCCGTGCATTTAGGAGGCGGATTCTATCATGCTCATCGTTGGTTTCTACAGTATCTTTGAGGGCGAAAACGGACAGAAATCAACGATTTGTCCCGATTTTAGGTAGCTCCGGTGGAGGTTTCTGCGTCTATGCGGATATATCGCTTGCGCTAAGATTCTGTTTGCGCGGCAGCTTATTGCAAAGGCGATGATTGTCGATGTGGACGCTCATCAGGTATTAGCGTCTGCTTTGGCTGGTGGTATTCACCCTCAATTCGTCGACACAGAAAGGCAAAGGCGTCTGACCGGGTTATTTTTGCGTTATTTTTGCGCGAATTCCCGCCAAAGTGATCCATACCAAGAGTTTAAATGTCCTACAAGTCAACATGGATACCCAACATATGCGCTCTAACACAGACACTGCGCTCCAGGGCAAATCCTGCACATATCCTTTCCTTTTTATGTGATGTGTAGATTAGAAGGAAAAAAGCAGTCGATGATCCTATGGTCTCCTGACAGCTAGGCGATGAGCTGTCATGCTATCCATACGAAACGATTAGTTCAGGTGATCCTGCGACCTGGTTTATACTTTTGCGACGCGAGGTCTTCATCGCGTCGCAAAAAATCGACATCTAGCGCTCCCATAATTTTATTTATTTATTTATTTATAATGCGCAGCATTTTTTTTCAACAAGCGTTAAGATTGCAGCTGTCAGCTTTCCAGAGTAACGGTCACGAGCGAGATTTTAGCGACGACGAGCGGGTGTTCATACTGGACGTGTACAATCCGCGCATATATTCGTTTGATCACAAAGCACAAGAGGGCATCTCGCGGTCCGTACACGTTGGTTCGATGACGTCGGAGAGGGAGTATTTGAGGTATTGCTCGCTGGGCTCGACAGATTCCTATGGTTTTTCCCTCGAAAGATTAGTAGTTCTTCAGGCTGCTCAAAAAGCACTTGACATCCTCCCTGGCTGAGTTCAAATGCGATCTGGTGGTGTACAATGCGGGCATGGACGGCCTCGAGGGTGACCCTTTGGGTCGTCTGAACCTTAGCCCTGAGGTAAGTCTAGGACGCGTAAACAGTGTGTAGCGCTAAAGGGCTCTATACTTCTGTCGCCAGCCGGCACTACAGCAGCTGGTCGTCGATATCGATCACTTGGCTCGCCTAATCGATATCGTAATGCCGCGGCACATAGCAAATCAAGTAGGTACAATCTATACTTGATTTGCTGTGCGGCGTGGCGCAGCAGTACGATATCGATTAGGCAAGGCAAGTGCTCGATATCGATGATCACAGTCCTGTCGTGCCGCTTAGCGACAGAAACATAGAGCCCCTTAGCGCTCAACACGCCTAATGTCAGTCTGTTCCAGTGCATAGTTCGCCGAGACGAGCTGGTGTTTCGACTGTGCCGACAGAACGAGACCCGATAGTGATGGTGACCAGTGGCGGCTATCTGATGGAAAGCGCCGACTGATAGCGACATCGATTCGAAATCTCCACGAGAAGGAGCTTATTCAGTTGAAAGCGTAACTTCGTCACCTTCATGTGAGCATAACTAATATAAATGATCACCACCGATACTCTCAGAATCATTTTACATCATATGGCATACTCTACACCTATGTCGTTGACACGCGACGCGCGACAATATTGCCTTGTTTATACTTCCCATCACGGTGACATCATCGCTACAGTAGGTGCCTTAGTCCTGGACTGTACTCGTGTCGCGACGCCCGACGACACGACGATCGCCATAGACATCGATTTTTCACGCTGCCCAATCGATATTCCGACTATGGTAACGCGCCGCGCAGCGACTCAACTATAAACCAGGGCTTAGGCGCGGTTTGTACTTCAGGATCTTTGGCCTGTACGAATCAGACCAAAGATCCTACGATTGTTGTTACAGTAACGGTTTGAAAAGGGATTCAGAAGACGTACTGCAAACGTCGTCCAACGTGCGTAGGGATACAGAGGACGTGTTGAAGACGTCGTCAACGTGCGCAGGGATCCAGAAGACGTGCCGCAGATGTCGTCCAATGTGCATTGGGATTCAGAAGACGTCATCTAGCGTGCGTAGGGACTCAGAAGACGTACTGCAAACGTCGTCCAACGTGCGTAGGGATACAGAGGACGTGTTGAAGACGTCGTCAACGTGCGCAGGGATCCAGAAGACGTGCCGCAGACGTCGTAACCTATGTCAGGATTCAGAAGACGTGCCGCAGATGTCCAACTTGCGTAGGGGTTCCGAGTAATGGGGGCCAGTGAAGAGGGGATCAGCAAAAGGGGACAACTAGAGGGGGTGGGGAGAAAGAGAATAAAAGGGACCAGTATTTTCCCTCAATATCGTCCAGTGTGCGTCGGGTTTCTGAAGACTAGTGACAGAAGTCGTGGCAGATGTGTGGGGTGCAGAAGTGTAATAGACGTCGTGGCAACGTGGTGACACGAAAGTAGGCTGTTAGTGTCAAATGCTTTGACTCTCACTCCGTTTCTTTGTCAGCAGATAGGTAAAGAAGTATTAGCGGGGAGAGATGGGAGGGGAGGAAGAGATAGGAGAGTGACTACGGGAATCGGGGAATCGGAGAAGTATTATTGCCGTCGGACAGTAAGCAGTGTCGACCTATCGACCAATGATTAATTCGAGTTATGCTTCTGCAGATTAAGCACTTCGGATTGTGACTCGCATATGTTTCTCGCCACGTAGAGGACGGGTGCTTCGGAGAATAAATCGCGTACTTCCGATAGAGGATGGATGAGCTTCATAGGAGCAGTGAAGATTCTGCCCTACTATATCCCATTGCACTAATCTATATAGTAAAACACTTTTTTTGCTGTAATAGAAGGCCTGAAGAAAGTAGGAGGCAGATTGGGGTTGTCCTATTCTCGGGGTTTGGGGACGAAGCCGCCAATCAGACTTTCGAAGGCCGCTAGGCCGCTGAACGTCTGGCAGTTATATAATGCATTTGCTGTGTTCTTAAACTTGTGAAAAATTATGTGTTACTCTTACGAGGATGAGGTTAGTGTGTTACCTTTGCATAATTGTCTGTTTCCATTTGGTCGTCGTTGTTCAACAGGTGATGGGTTGGATCTCTGATCAGGAGTAGGTTTTCGCTTATGTCATTTGAATCTGTTCGTTTATTTAGAAATTGAGTCGGGTGACCTGATCTGACCTGCACGTCAGCTAGGCTACGGTGGTGCTCCAAGGGCTGCATGGGGAGGTGCGATGTAAGTGCGACGTACGTAGAAGTAGGTTAATTAGTCGCATCCAACAAGCAAGCGGAGGGACGTGCAAGGAATAATAACTGCCGTATAGGGGTCTTCGACTTCAGAAAAATAAGAACTGAAGGAAAAACATTCATTTTGTAGTTTTGTCCAATAATCACTAGCAGACACTGCTAGTTTTGTTGGTCGACATACCAAAGGAGCGGAAGACATTGACTACCTTAAACTAACTCCCCTCGAAATTCTTCCGTATCAGAAAAACATTAAGGAAAGCTTCAGGATGCTCTATTTAGGAGACGTCCATTTGTATTTCTTGGCTGGTACTGAGATTAGGATGTTTTCGCTTTACTATTTAAATTAAATTAGCCTTAAAAAGCAAGAGAAAGGACAAATTCCTCTATCCAAATGAAAGTCAGCAAAAGGCGTACTAAACCTCCGTTGCAGCAAAACTTCAAGGAACTTTATGGTTTTGTAACCTTTTAGCAGTGCCAACGAGAGACCATCTTCGGAGAAAAGCTATCGCTGAATCACTGAGAAGTCGTTCGGAAATTCGTACGTCTAGCTATTTCATGAAACGACTCATATTTATGTGGATGAAGTTAATTCCCGACTTCTGACAATCTAGCTCTGAAATGTGTGTTTCCGTGGCTACCAACTGCCCTCCTTTCCTTCGATCTTGAAAACCGTGTTATCCCCTTTTAGAGCAAATCTTACACTATCAAAAAATGTACAACACATGTTCCAGGCTTTGATATCCATCGAGATCTGACCCGAAATAGCCGTTGCACACTCTCAAAAAGAGGCGGCTCGTACGAGTGGGCGGGGCGTACGGCGCCTCCATGGCAGGCTGTGGGGGGCGTGCCAAAAATTCCGTACATCCTGACCGTCTCCCGGGGTCGACCGCCGGTCGAAGCCCTGGGCGGGCAAGCGGCGGAGCTCAGGCGGGTGCCTGGCGGTTCACAACGCTCGCCGGCGCCCAAATCGATCGGCCGCACGCGCGTCGCGGCGCGCGAGGCGGCGTGCGCGTGATTCAATTGTTTGAGCGCCATCGAGCGGTCGGCGCTCACAGTTCGCTTCCGTCCGGCGCCCCTTCGATTTTTTTCGTGGCACAAGCTCTTAAGAGCTCAGCAAACCGAAAAGGTTTGCTGAGCTCGCCGTCTGTTGAATGTGCCTGGGTGCGATGAGAAGAAGCTGCTAAGGCGCAAATAGGGTCGGAGGGAGGGGGGGGGGGGCTTACCCCATACTCAGTGCCGTTGGTTTTACGCCTTGGAGAGAATCACGTGTATGTGAAGTTACATCGGAATGGCCTACCTCAGTGCACCGCAGGAGTAGAACACACCATTGCTGCAAAAAAAAAAAATCCGGTTGCAGCCCTGTCCTACAAGGTAAGGTACCCCCACTCTTTGCGCCTTAGCAAGTTGTTCTCATCGAACCAAAGTCCCTGAATGTTCGGCTTGATTTTTAATTGATATCAATCGTCTTGTTTTAGAATGTTCAGCTCGATTTTTAATTGCTATCAATCGTCTTGTTTTAGAATGTTCAGCTCGATTTTTAATTGCTATCTATCGTCTTTCTTTACCTTGAGCAGTATTTTTTAGAGTGCAAGTTATCGAGAATTTCTAGGATGGAGGCGTCGATCCGCCCGCAATTGGAGTTCAGTCTACTGAAATTACGATTGGAGCGATGAGAATACGGCGTCCCAATCGTAACGAGCGGATCAGAGCCTGCATCCTAGCAGTCCTCTATTTTTCAAGCTGATATTATTCAGATCGTTTTTCTCATTCCTCTAATCTTCTTCCTTTTTGTTAATTATTGTGTACTGTGCCAGACGAGGTCAAGGTGTATCGTTATCAAACAGGGTCTAACTTTCCGCCTTCCCGTTGAATTGCCTCTCCCCAAGGGACGATTCGCTCACGTTTGTTGTGCAGTAAATGCGAATCAGCCTACGTGGTGATGCTATTTGAACTTATTGCCACCCGTCCAAGGTATTCTTCATATGTTGAGCAAATTAGGATGATGTGCATCGGCAAGACTCCTCAAAAGTGTTGAAGGAAAGGAAATTGTAGCAGCCAGACTTCTGACTTCCTTTGCCCTTGCCTAATCTAGTTTTGTGCCCTCGTTCGCTGACCCGAAGGAACTATTTTGAACTGCTTCGATACCCTGAATGAATGATAGAGTCAAACGGCGGCAATCCTGGCCCATCTCGAGCAAATGTGCCTTGCTGAATGCCTCTTCTGGAAATCTTCTGACATTTGCCTCGCCCTTACTCTGATACATGTATTCGTACATCTGTACATGTATGACTACATGTATGACTGTAGTTGCCAGCACATCATCACAATTTGACGAACACATGAAGAATAGCTTGGACGGGGGGGGGGGCAATAAGTCCTTTGACGAACACATGAATAGCTTGGACGGGGGGGGGGGGGGGGGCAATAGGTCCGACTGACCTGGCGCGTCCTAATCATAACGAATACTAAGCGAAATCGCGCACTGTGTTCGACTAGATCGCAGCAATATTTTATTCGATTGATAGCAAGAAGTTTTTCTGCATGAAGTATCACTTGTAAACGGGACAAGAAATACTGTTATAATAACACATATTCTCACTTCGTTGTTTCAAGTAAAGAGCTTTTACTCACAAACTGTTGTTCTAGGACAAATCGATGCTGTTTTCCCTACACCACCTCTAGCTGTTCTCTCACTACTTGTGTGTGAATTTGCGTGTGGCTGGTGCAGTTGCGTCGTCTCTTTTTTCCACACGCCTTATCACATGTCGAGTTGGTTGCGAAATGAACCTATATGAATGGAAACGGAGCTTTACAAATCATTTGCCTCCGGAATTCGACTTCCTAAGTGGATTTCACTTTGGAAGTGGGCCTAAAGGAAAGGAGACGGAGCATCACACATCACTTGTGTCCAGAATTGGACTTGCTATGTGGGTTTTACTTTCGAACTGAACCCTAGATGAATGGTGGGATTCTGACCTCTATACCATTCTCAGGCGTTTTCTGCGCATTTTCCAGCTGTACGCTGTGGAGGGTACCTTTCTTGCGACTTGTTAATTACTGACCGAAATCCAATTTAAGACGTACCCTTTCCTCCCGAAAACGCTATCACGTGCACACAGCTTGCTTGCCTCTCCACGTCCATCAGTTGATCTTGTGGATCCCAATCTTCTTGTTCTTCCACTACTTCCAGCTGTTCGCCTTCGTCAACTTCAAGTTGACGTGCTTCGAAGTCCTTTACTATGCTGGCCATCCGTTCGGCCAGCTTGATTTCTTCCTTCGAAGGTTTCTTGTCTAAGGGTGGGCCACACTTCAGCGTTCAGCATGAGCACGTGGATCACCAGCATCGGCGGACATTGTTGGTGTTAGGTTGTAGAAAACCTTCAACAGACCTCTGATTTTCCAGATGACAGGCAAAGATGGGGAAAAGTGTGTATCGGTGCCGCTTAGGTTAGCTTGCGGGATCCACAGACCTCGTTTCTCATTTTAACCACCTCCGACACCACATCCTGGTCTCTTTCGAAAATCCGAGCAGGATGGTCCATGTAAGGAAACAAACTGTGAGAGCCTGTTTATACGCTGCCGTACTGTGCCCAATGCTGTTTCATGCACTTTGTACCTGTCTGTGGTGGTTCAGTGGGTTTTGTTATACAAGTTTATTGCCACTAAATCTACAATATACGCGACGATAATGGGAAATGCTTAGACAACACAAGCGATAACGGGTGAAACTACTCCAACAGCACGGCGATATGAGTAAGTAGCAAGCAATAGGATAGATGAGTGGGTACAAGCAACGAAAGGGAATGATAGGGAGGAGGATGCCACGAGACCAACCAGCGGAGGATGCTTAGAAGCCCAGAAGCCCCGGAGGCTGCCTGTAGACCGCGACGTCGAGGAGCAGCAAGAACTCGCCCCGCCTTCCAAAAGAAGTCGCGTAGGACGGACAGACCGCGACACTGCGGCCGACGACAAAACATTTTTTAAATCATACAGTACATATCGATCAACACAAAGTAGATCACAACTTCTTGGCTTCGCCTGGCGTTTGTCGCTGCATCTGAGAGTTGGCGTTTCTGGCTCGTACTTCGGCTCGGCATATGGCTGGCGTTGAACGAATAGGCGGCTACGGAATATAGGGCTGACGTTTTGACGATACTGTCGTTTAGACGAATATGTTGGGCAGTCCGCGGCGATTATGGCACTGACGACGAATAGTAGCAGAATACGAAGAAGGGGGATTAGCGAATATGGACGAGGGGAGGGGGGGGGAATATAGTGGTGAAGGCAAGAGCTAGGCCACGGTATTCACTGTGGCTGCTCTTGCTCTCCGCGTCGACGTTTTTCAGCCGGCTCGTCCAAGGGGCAGGAGGAACGGTCGACGCAGGTACAATCATGAGTAGGAGTGGCGGTGCTGGACGATGCAGTGTCCCGCTGCCTTATGCGCGATACACAAAAGCTGTTATTATGCAGACATTTAACAGCTCTCAGAACCTTGCGAGTGTCGTGGTGAATATCGACGATCTTAGGCTCCGTTCTCACTGATCTTCCGAGCTCCCTCATCAGGAAATCGCGAAGTTCAATGAATTCATCGTGAGCCTTTTCACGCGATTTTTCGACCTCGGATTGTAGTGATGTCAGCAGCTCGTGAATACGCGAAAAGGAATTCTGAACCTGGCGTATTTGGCCATTAATGACCTCAAAATAGTTGAGGTGCTCACCGGAAGCGATGATTCTGGACATGCTGGGGAAGGGTGTGAACGTGGACGAAGGACTGAGAGAGTGTAGATTCGGCCAGATGACACGCCTTCTGACATCTGGAGAGTTCAGAATTTTTTGCGCTTCTCAGTCGGACCGCGTTGACCTTTCCTGGGACAGAGAAGGGTATTGTGACCCGAACCGCAGCTGGCGCAAGTAACTCCACAGTCGCCTTCGTGCCCAGCTTGGAGACACTTATGGCAGAGTCCTAAGGAGTTCGCCCTAACCGCTCTTGACACTGGGTCGGGATATTTGCAGCAGCGACCAGTCGGGTGGTGGTCTTTATTATCTGCGTATGGGCAGAATAGGCAGTTGGACCGCGGAGTAGTTCGCTCAAGTAGGGTGTCGAGACCAGCAGAGAGATGGGCACAGACGTTCTCGAGTTGCGTCAAACGAGCAGACACGTCGTCTATCTTAGTGCGAACGTCTTCTCGAAGGAGTTGAACTGCAGCAAGTATGGGTTCGAGGTGGAAGGGAATTTCAATATCTTCCATAGGGTAGGCTATCGGGACAGGGTTTGCTGGTTTGAGGGCAATGAGTGAATCTCACCACCTCAGTTATATACGCCTATGAACATCTGGTGTACAAAAACATGCTGCTAGTGGTTTTTTCTTGTAGGACGGTTGAGCAGCTGTCACCGAGGCACTGATTTTTTGTGATGACTGTAGCAAGGATTTGTGTTCTGAGGAATCGGTCACTGTCGATGATGCACAAAATCCCGAGCATAGTGAAGTATTGCGAAAAGGGATTGAGCGATGAGCAGAGTGACTTTTATGCAGATCTCGATGAAGCTTGTCGCGCATTTTAGGATGGATTTTACGAGAATTACAAGAACTGACAGGCCAGCCAAATAAGTTACAATTGCCAGCAGGGTGGTAGTGCTGAGGATTCCTAGAGTGAGCCTCCAATGTTTTTGAATATTCACCCAAAGCGGGGCAAAGTCGGGGATCTTGAGGTCAGAGAACCATGTTGGTGATAATTTATGTGGTTCGTTTTGGGACTCGAAGATACCTTCTTCACTGATATTTGGCAGAAATGCTAAAGTTCCATTAATATGCACTTCAATGTATTTGTTATTGCACTCCGTGTGACATATTTGGTTTATAACCGCAGCTTGAAAGTTTAGAATGGTTTTCGTTTCTTCAGCTGAGGGGCCACATTTTGTGGAGAATACATTGTCTTCACACTGAATGAGGACCCACGTTGGTTCTTTGGTGACACACTTAATGGCGACCTCAGCTACTTCTTGACAGTCATAGCATCCATGAACGGCAGAAACGGCGATATCGCAGTCTTGTTGCAGCACGTATTCTGCGCTATTTTGCAGAGATATGGATTCGATAGACACGGCGGTTTCGCCTTTGTCTGTTAACGCTGTTATGATACCATTACTGGCCGCAAGAACCAATTCAGCCGAACGAACTGGAAGGATATTTATCATTTCGGAACGCAGGTGTCCTATTGTTTCATGTGGACAATGGCATCGCACAAGGGGACCGGCGATGTCGCAGGTGCAAGCCACTTTGTTCCTGCAACTTCGAAAATTCCAAGAGGCTATTGATGCCGTGGGGCATGCTACTGGCAATTTGTAGTCGTTAGGCAGCAGAAGGGTTTCGTTTGCTGATATAGCGAACGAACTGCTTAGTAAAGGAGAGCTGATTGTAGGCAGTGATATTACTGTGATAGAGAGGTCGTCCATGTGTTCTGTTATATAAGGCGTAAGGCAATGGCACATGGCAATCCTCCACATGTTTCTACGCAGCCAGAATATCCTGGCCAGTGCTCAGCCGCAGCTAGCTCTGGAATCGAAAGGATTTCATCCATATCAGGGCATCCGTCTATGGAGCAGGAGCCCATTTGACTGCATCTTTTAGTGCTGAATACCTCATAATTAGTGTCTCTAGTGAAGAATAAGGATCTTCTAATGCAGCGCAACGTTATCGCCTGCCTTTCTAAGTAAACGATCCCCACTATCTTATCTGCATGCAGGATTCCGATGCAAAGTATTTTGTTAAGATCGTTAAATAGGACTTCTTGCCTGAATTCCAGGGTGCAATTTTTTCTGTTTACACAAATGAGTTCAGCGCTTTGCGCAATATGTCCACGCTGGCATGCCATTGCGGTGTTTACAGCCGCTAAAATGTATACGATCGCAGCCACGACGCGGCCTAGGTGCATAGGTGCGAACGTCGCCAGCTGGGTATCGGCGCGGCAGCTGTTTTCGCTTGATGTCCGCGCATGAGTGCGTCTTCTTTGTTTCTGAATCAAAGCGACTGTCAGGAAGACGGTGCAGGCTACCAAATAGAATGACGCTGCGACTGTCACTATCGATCCCAGTGGCCAGCAGTGGGGGTTTGCTATCAAATTCTTCGAGAAAAGGTATTGCGGCGCTTGACATATGTGGGGCAGATTACACACTCTACTTATGGTTTTCACGTCTGTACTGGTAAAGTATGTCAGAGTGACATTTATTGACTTGTTTAAGGAGGTGTGCGGTAACGGAAAAGATAGCGCCGATGAGCTGTTTGCGAATGTTCTGCACGTGTTTCTCAAGCACAACTTGAAGTTCTCTGCTGGAGGTGTGACAATAAAAAGGTTTTCTGAGCATCGTATCACACTTTCTGTGGCTGTGGTTATGTTTATGACACAGCTAGCTATTAGGACTGCGAAAAGCGCTGCGAATGCTCTACCTTTCATAGGTGGCTGTGTGGTAAAACTGATTTGCGAAGATTGTGCTATTTCTTTAATGTTTTCTCGAGCACGGACCTTAGCAGCACGTTGGGGTCGCGCAACAACGTTTTGTTCTACGTTATCGCTGGACCTCTCCATGTCATCTCGGGATGTTGATGGATTTCCTTCGCTTCGAATTTCTAAGGGGTAGATCTGAGTAAGTGCCCGATGCCAAATCTTTTTGTTAGGCATCAATATCTTTGCTGATCTTACAAGTCCATCACTACTTTTAATTCAAGTACTTTGCCATATGACCAGCAGCCACGTGGGATATTGTCTTGCTCTAACAGGACGATTTCGCCGATAACGGGATCCCTCTTTGGAATATGTCGTGATTGTTTTCGGTCTTTATGTTGAATTTCTCTGAGGGCAGTCAAGTATTCAGTATTCCATCTCTCCCAGAACCTCGTAGATACTTGTTTAGAGTACTTCAAAGCCTCCTTTGCTTGGGAAACAGTTTGTAACGATTCTGGGTCATACGTTGGGTCTTGTGAGTCTTGGTTGTCTCCTGAGTTTTCCAAAGAGTACTTAATGTTGCCCTGTAGAAAGTCTACAGGGCGAACAGGAATTTCTGCCATATCCTCTGGATCGAGCTTGGTTAAAGGTCTTGTGTTAATTATAGCTTCGATTCTTGCACATGTTGTGCACAAGTCGGTGAATGACAGTTTTTGTCTTCCTACAGATTTCTGGAAGGCTCTTTTTACTGTACCCACTAATCTTTCCCAGACGCCACCCATCCACGGTGCTCCAGGAGGGTTGAAAATCCATTTGATGCCAAGGTTAGCACTGTAAGACATTACTGATGCACTTGTTTCTTTTTGAGATTCGAACATGCGTTCGATCATACGTTGACCTAGTTTGAAGTTTGTTCCACAATCTGAGCGGACGAGTTTCGGGACACCTCTTCGAGAAATGAATATGATGAAACTATTCAGAAACGCTCCTGTTGACATGTTTTCCACCGGTTTGAGGTGAACTGCTCGAATAGTGAGACAAGTATACAGACAGATGTACATTTTTTCTCCGGTTTTTGACGTCACAGGGCCTAAAAAGTCGCATCCTGTGTTTTCAAATGGTTTGGATACTACCACCCGATCGCGAGGTAGAGATGGCATGTCTGGCGCAGCAAACGGCAGTCCGTGACATCTTTTGCAGATTGTACATGACTTTAGGAATCTCTTAAATGCTCCGGAAGGTCTTGGGATCCAATAGCGTTGCCTTGCGATGCACAGTGTCTGTTCCCTGCCGCAGTGAGCATTTTTGATGTGAATGTCGGTTAGAATAAGTCGCGCAAGCTCGGAGGTGGGCTCTACATATATAGGAAATTTCGTATAGTATGGCAGCAAAGCATTCGCTAAACGAGAGTCGTTTCGAATTATACCATGCTCATCACGGAAAATCCGTTTACGAGGAAATCGTTTTTGGAGGTCGTTGAGTTGCACATACTTGTGGGTTTCAGCTATCACGACCAATGTGCTGCATTTAATGTCTTCCGCAGTGATTTCGCAATTGGAATCGAATTTGCTTGGGATGTTAAAAGAAATATTTGTTTCTCGCTTTTGGTTGGTTCTTATGACCCAACGGTGAAGCAGTTTTCCTACTCTCGCCATAGTTCTTAGAAGTTTGTTTAGTCGAGAGAATCTTTCAAGGTTTATGATGAATGAGCCTGTAGGGGAGATTAATGTTGTGCTTTCGAGTTCAACCATCACTTCTTTGAAGTCATCTTCAACGGAATCTTCTGACTGTATCGACATGATTTCACGAAGCTGGTTGTGAGACGATATCCCAGCTAGCCATCCAGGTCCTTCTATCCACTCGAGGGCAGGTATTTGGGTGGAATCAACACCTCGTGTTCCGGCATCTGCTGGGTTCCACTCCGTAGAGACATGGAAGAATTTCACCGATATTTCTAGTGACTCTATGTATTCAGTAACTTTTCTGATGCGATTTATTTGATTGTCGACGAAAACTGGTAGCTTTCTGCTAGTCTTCATCCAAGAAAGAGCTATTTCGCTGTCACTGACAAGATTGACTTGACGTATCTTTGTAGCAGTTGCCTCGACTATCGTCTTTGCTAGTCGTGCAGCGAGCAAAATTCCAAGTGTTTCAAGACGCGGAATGGCTTGTTTTGTTTTGATTGGTGTCAGCCTTGTTTTACCGCTTATGAGGGGACTTATCTCATGGGTAGTATCATTGCACAGAAAGGCACATGTGGCTAAGGCCATAGCGCTGGCATCAGCGAATACCCATAGAGTGGTTTTGTGAGTATCGCTAATAACGCAACGAGGTACCACGAATTGCCTCAACTGCATCGTTCCATCTTGTAACAAGATCGTTTGGTACTGATTCCTTTCAGCCTATGTCAGTTTCGTAGATTTCCCTCATGATTGATTTTAATTTTATCAATAGAGGGCCAGCTAGCCCAATGGGATCATACACCGAGTTGATTTGGCTCACCACATCCTTCTTGGTGAGGTGTTCTTTTCCTTTGATATCCACGGATAAGGAAAATCTGTCTGTATCAGTGTTGTACTGGACACCTAGGAAGGTTATACATCCGCTCGAAGTTCTGTCTTTCTCCGGAATGCGATCATTTACTTCTGAGCAGTTGGAGACAAACTCGCGAAGATTCATTCCGATTTCGACAAAGAGTTGTTTTGCTTCTGCGTACTTTGCTAATGCTTCCTTAGGTGTTTTGGCCGATAGCCTGATGTTGTCGACATAGAGGTTTTTTGCAATTTCTTTTGCAAGTGGAGTACCCTTGAAGTTCAGGAATGAGAGGATGCACATATTCAGGATACTTGGAGATGGCTTTACTCCAAAAGGAACACGATTAAATCGAAACTCAAGAACGTTATCCTTTGTTGGGGGAATATCTGGGTTCTTCATCCAAAGAAATCTGCATAAGTCCTTATGGGATTCTGTCAAGCGAATTTGAGTGAAGGCCGCCTCAATATCGCAAAGTATGATGATCTTGCTTGTGCGGCTAGCTATGAATCAATTGTCATGAATCTTATTGACTAGAGCTTCTCCCTTGTGAGTCACATCATTTAATGAAAGCTGCCCTTTCCGTTTTGAGGACGCATCAAACACTATGCGTAAGGGTCTTGGCTTATGAGCACGCCATACACCAGAGTGTGGCATGTAGTAAGTGCCGACAGAATCTTGTAAATCAGATGTTACTTTCTCTATCACGTTCTCGGCTTCATATTCCATTAAAATTCTGCAGTACCATTGTTTTTGAGTAGGATTGTCCTGCAGATGCTTCTGCAGGTGGAAGAGTCTCTTTATTGCCGGTGCATAGTTGTTTTCGAGGTCAACAATATTGTTCCTAAGTGGAAATGGAGCAGTGATGTAGCCATTGCCAAAGGATATCGACTTGGAGTAATTATGAAAGTACTCGAGGAGGTCGTCTTTTCCTCCAAATTCATTTGACGAAATTCCCATGCCCTCTAACTCGAAGAGCTTGTTGAGAATATCCTTTTCACTATCTTCCTCAATGACTGTCATGGCGTGGATGGCACTCGACTCTTGTTCTATGTCAGCTTTACCCCGGCCATATACCGTGGGTCCAAAGATCGTCTTTGCTATACGGAAACCTGATGGCGTGCATATCGTATCCTTTCCTTCGAGTACGAAATTGTAGTAGTAATCAAGGCCAATGAGTACGAGGGACTTGATGCTCTCCTCGAAGATTTGTGTTGGAAATATAAATGTCTTCGTCCAATAGGAATTGCTTGTCAATATCACAGAGCTTGACTGACTGGAAGCCTTTTGTTATTACCGGCTTTGTTTGGATTAGGAACTCAAGGTCCCTTCCTTGCGGTGTTCCAACTTTTAGGAGAACTTTCTTACTGTCGAAGACCTCGGTGTGTCCCCCGATCCCTGACATCACGCATGTCTCTGTTTTTAGGGTCGGCAACTGCAGCTGCGCAGCGAAATTCTCCTGAATCACTGTTTTCTGAGCACCAGTGTCGAAGAAGAAAAGCGCTTTTTCGTATTGCTGGGTTTTATGGTTCCAGATGCTCCCTTCTGCTGTCATGAGCACCACTAGCACCACTTTGTTTAGGAGAACTTTCTTACTGTCGAAGACCTCGGTGTGTCCCCCGATCCCTGACATCACGCATGTCTCTGTTTTTAGGGTCGGCAACTGCAGCTGCGCAGCGAAATTCTCCTGAATCACTGTTTTCTGAGCACCAGTGTCGAAGAAGAAAAGCGCTTTTTCGTATTGCTGGGTTTTATGGTTCCAGATGCTCCCTTCTGCTGTCATGAGCACCACTAGCACCACTTTGTTTAGGAGAACTTTCTTACTGTCGAAGACCTCGGTGTGTCCCCCGATCCCTGACATCACGCATGTCTCTGTTTTTAGGGTCGGCAACTGCAGCTGCGCAGCGAAATTCTCCTGAATCACTGTTTTCTGAGCACCAGTGTCGAAGAAGAAAAGCGCTTTTTCGTATTGCTGGGTTTTATGGTTCCAGATGCTCCCTTCTGCTGTCATGAGCACCACTTGTTCCTTGGCTTGTGCACCTGCATCAGCTTTTTCGATGTTCGGATGGCTGCTCGCTGAAATTTGAGCAGATGCAGGCTTTTTACGGGCTTCGCTAGTCGTTTTTGGTGTGGAAGGCCAGCTGCGCTGGCGATCCTTGGACGCCTGAGGTTTTCGAGTCTGTTCATCCTGCTGTTTAGTACCTACGTTGGACACTTCAGAAGAGGAATTATAGTAAACACAAATATATGTGGTGAAGCTGTCCACATTTTGGGCAGTTTTGCCGTTTGCAATCCTTACTGGCATGCTTATCCGAATAGCATTTCCAGCAAAGTTTCTTGCTTATCATGATTTTTCTTCTTTCTTGTACCCCAAGCTGAGAGCGGCAGGCCCACGCGTAGTGGCCCACCTTTTCACAAATGACGCAAAACTGCGGTTTGATAGGTGTCTTTTCTCGCTCCTGATAAGTGCCAGAATTGTTTGGCTGCAAGCGCCGTTGGTGGTGCTCCTTTGTACGGGATTCTACGTACGATTTTGTAGCAATTTCGTCATTAATTTCACTCATGATTTCGGCAATGGTGATGTCTTCTCTCTCCCTTATTTTTATCAACACCTGCTTCACGATGTCATAGGGAAATTTCTGCAGAATTGTTTCTGTCCATATCGCATCTGTCGTATTTCGGACGTCCTGGCCAGCAGAGGTCACCTGGTTGATCAGCGTGGAAATTTTATCAAACACAAGTGTGCAGTTTTTTGCTGTATTGTCAGCCCTATGCAGTGATGTCAGCTGACGTACAATTCTCGCCCTGTTAATGGGTTTGTTAGCGTATTTGCTTTTAAGGGTTTCTATCATCCACTCGTAATTTTCAGGGATGAGCTGAATGCCTTTTATAGCTGTGTCTGCTTTCCCTTTGAGGCTGTCTTTAAGAAGTAACATCTTCTCAATTGTGGTAAGCGTAGGACTTTTGTGCACTAAAGTTTCGTAGACCGCCCAGAATTCTGGAAATTCCTCTTCATTGCCATAAAATTTAGGAAGTGATAGGCAAGGCGGTTTTATGTTTCCACATGGAATCCGAGATAAGTCACCTTCTTGAACTGTTGAGTTTTGTAAAGGAGTCATTTTTGATGAGATTTCCTCACAGTGGGATAGGAGTCCAAGCTTCCGGCCTAGCTTGTTTCGAAGATTTTTTGCTTCAGTTAGTCGCGTATCTAGCATATATATCATTTCGGTCGCATTTGCAATTACGTCACTGAGGTTTGTCTCCTTTTCAATAGCCTCAAAAGTTTGGCAGAAATTTTTTCTTTCCTCCTTCGTCTTTATGTAATCATACGTTTCCTTCATTTGAGATATTATTCTGTTGAGTTCATCTCTTGCGGTAGTAATCTGGGCGATTCCTCCACCGATTAGGTCAATGGCTTGTACACTGTCATCGTATTGATCCTGATCTGTACCCGATATCGTCAGAGGATCTGTATAGTGCTTGAAGTTTCGTGTAAGCGTGTGCAGAGTTCTCACGCCATTGGCTACTGCTTTCCCATAAAATAGGGATTCCATTTTGACAGAGCAAAATGGGGACCAAAGTATTGGCCACTTTTACCAGAGAGCTCCTGCAACTGGTCTCAGGGGACCAGATTTTCCTTCGGCCTCAGGGGACCGCGTTACTAGCTTTGGTCAGTAGAGGGCCAAAGCGCAGGAGTATGGAAGAAAGAGTGTTTGGCTGATGCACCAAAATGTGGTGGTTCAGTGGGTTTTGTTATACAAGTTTATTGCCACTAAATCTACAATATACGCGACGATAATGGGAAATGCTTAGACAACACAAGCGATAACGGGTGAAACTACTCCAACAGCACGGCGATATGAGTAAGTAGCAAGCAATAGGATAGATGAGTGGGTACAAGCAACGAAAGGGAATGATAGGGAGGAGGATGCCAGGAAACCAACCAGCGGAGGATGCTTAGAAGCCCAGAAGCCCCGGAGGCTGCCTGTAGACCGCGACGTCGAGGAGCAGCAAGAACTCGCCCCGCCTTCCAAAAGAAGTCGCGTAGGACGGACAGACCGCGACACTGTCCTTTACTATGCTGGCCATCCGTTCGGCCTGCTTGATTTGATCAAGGAAACGTATTTATTTATCCACTGAATGTACCCAATGTTGTATCGCTGTGTTGAACATTTATACATCACCATCAGGGATGTGCGGAAATTTTTCTGGAAAAAGCGGAAGACGAAAGACGGAACGGAAACGCTCAAAAATGGCCGGAAACCGGAATACGAAACGCGGAAACGGAAACGACACATGTTCGCTATTTTTTTTCAAAAATTGCATCTGAAACGGCGTCAGAAGCGGCTTCTATTGCACCTTTTCTTGCTCAGAACTTTGCGAGCAGCAGAATCTTCCACAGAATAATGCTCATCCTCATCTTAACATAACATAACAAAGCACGAATTCATAATATTGCTATGGTGACTTTTAGATATGGCTGAGCAATAAACGAAAACAAATTCAGGGCTTACTTCACTATTTCTCACTATTTCAGCATGCAGTCTTTCCATACCTAGTTCCTGCGACGTTTTTCGCTTAATTTTTTGATGCTGTATTTTTTGACCGGTAGACTAAACAACCGACATAATCACTTGAGGTTTCATACAGACCCACATTAAAAAAACCGACTCGGGTGAAGCCTAAAACTGGAGTAGTCACCTAGATCATTTTCCGACCACGGAAAAAATTTCTCTCAACACTTTTAGAAACCAGTGCCATCATGGATGACGTGGTGACTGCACAGATATCTGCATAGTCAACATTAGCAGTTACATTGTAATCATCACAACTAGTACTCATAATTCAATCTAAGATGATAACTGGATGACTGATTAGTCATGGTGGGTCCACACTTTCACAGAAATATTCAGTCTGTGCCAGCCTAGAAATCCTACGCCCAAGACGACACAGCAGGACAGTTCCTAGATGGTTCTCGAAGCAATAGTTTTGCGTCAGAGTTCAATAAGTCACCATAGTCAGTCAAAACAACAGCTCATGGTATATATTCGTGATGCTTCATTAGAAAATGAATAGAATAACTCCAAATGGATGAGTATCACACCCGAAATTAAAAAATGAAATTCACACCTTCGATCAGGAGAACTGATGTAACCTTGGAGCATACAATCGCATGCCACAACATTCACTGAACCCTTTGTTTTATGATAATTACTAAGTTTTTAGTTTTTTCTATATACTTACTAAGCTATTTGTAACTAGTGGGGATCAAGAATTTTATGATCATTCAAATGCTAAGTGCATTTTCTTAGTATACAGTGCATACATAGCCTTTATGGCACATTAATTTTGCCCTGCACCCAGCTGTTGTCATTTTTTGAGTGATTTTTTTGGTAATCGAACCAATTTCAAGAATATTAATACTAGAGTTGTCTAACAGTATTTCTCTCACAATTATGTGAAGGAGAACCCTTTTTAATTGATACGCTGTGTTGAAGGGCCTTTTTTATTTGACTGCTGTGTTCAATGGAAAACTAGAGGGGAACAGTGCCCATTTCCGTTTCCGCCTTCCGGCGCAAAAACATGCGGAACACGGAACGGAACGGAAGAGCCCAAAATGGCCGGAAACCGGAATTCGAAACACGGAAACGGAAATTCCGCACATCCCTGATCACCATGCATGAGGGAAAAAGAAACGACGCAACTGCACCAGGTCTAATAGAGGGACCCCAAAGCCCATCTCCAGCTCCTTCACTTCTTGCTCCTTTCTCTAAGTAGTTGACCTGAAAACCAACACATCCGCTACCAATGTTCCATGTGGCATTCAAGAAGACATTTGTCGTTTTCGCGTCATCGTTTTCGCGTCATCGTTTTCGCAATGAGGATGGATAATAAGCTCTGAGAAACAAGGGAACTAAGCGGGCTGGTGCCCGCTTGAGATTGCACATGGTCGTGAAACGCTCACATAAGACACGGTTTCTGTGCTTTCCTCGCTGACGTGGAGGAGAGCAAAGAAACCGTGTCTATGTGAGCGTCACTTGTCTCCAGAATTCGACTTTCTATGTGGGAATTTTGGTTTGAAAGTGAACCTAGAAGAGTGGAAACGAGACAATTATAAACGGCGGATATCAGGATCGGCTCACCGTAACCGCAGTGCGGGTCGCGCCGAGACTTTTGCTGTCTGTGCCCTCCTAGCTCATAGATTGCGCGTCGGCGTCCACGTTGCGACATCCGATCGATGTCTTGTGCGCACGCGATGGCACCGTCGGCAAGTGGGTCGTAGTGCAGTAGGTAGTGGGTGTTTGCTCCGTGCGAGGGACGTCAGGGGTTCGGTTTTCCTGCATCGTGGCATCCTTGCATTTCAGCTGAGTATCTGAGATCTGGGAGATTTCGACGTCTACACGTCATTGCGCGTTTTTTGCGCATTGTTTCAGCCGTATGCACTTCGCCGCTCGAAGAACGCAGAACCCAGCCGCGAACTCCCCCTGAGCCAAGAAAGTAGTCTCCATACGAGCAGCTTGTATGGCACACCATGGAGTCCCTTCCCTAGCCTTGTTCTGCGATTGCACAAAGGACGTCTCACCCGAAGCCTAAGGTTACGGTGAGCCGGTCCTGATATTCGCCGTTTATAATCCTGTGTGGAAACGAAGCATCACATATCGTTGGTTTGCCTTTTTGAAATTGTTTAGATTCTGTGATTACGTTTTTATTTTTTCAGTAGGGTTTTATTAAGAAAAAGGACCTATTAGGTTGTAACGAATTAAATGGCACTTTTTTGGCGCGTCTTTGATCAAGTACAAACCGTAACATGTGGCATATCATTTAGAAGCGCAAACTTTGCTCTACCAGAGAGTACCAAATTTTCTATGTAAAAGTGGGAAAAATTGGAGTTTTATTGACTTTTTTGCAGATGGGCAAAAGGGTAATCCGAGGCATTTACTTGCATGAATTCAAGCTGGGCACTACAGCTAAGGAGGCGGACTGCATTGAAATTGAAGCAATGATGAAAAAGTTGAAGGATATCCGGCCGGCCTTGGTAAACCGAAGGCGAGTTCTCCTTCTGCACGACAATGCTCGCCCCCATGTAGCACGAATGACGTTGCAGAAATTGAATGAGCTGAGCATTGAAACTCTACCACATCCTCCGTTTTCTCCCGACCTCTCCTCAACAGACTACCACTTCCTCAAGCATCTTGGTGACTTCTTGGTAGGGAAAATATTCAAATACCAACAGGATGCCGAAAGTGCCTTCGAAGATTTCGTCAATTCCAGAACTTCTGATTTTTATGCTACTGGGATAAAAAGCTTGTGTCACGTTGGCAAAGATGTGTAGAATCAGAAATTTTTTGTTTCGATCAATAAACTTGCCTACAAGCCGAGATATTAACTGTTTAAATTTACAGTGGTTCAGTTCCATTTATTTCGTTACAACCTAATAGATGGTTTGAAATGCGGCGTTTTACATTACATAGGACGACATGCACATTACTCCACGATCACATTTTACCCTGGTACTTAGCAGAGCCGTCCACTTCCTAACTAACCAAAATTCACTTAGGAAGTCGAATTCTGGAGACAATTGTTGTGTGATTTTTTGAAATATAATTTTTGAAATATAAAAAATGGACTAAGATTTCTTTTAATGAGTAGTAAGGTGGCAATTTGTTAGTGTTAAAAGAAGGTTTTGCACCATGCCCTCATCCGTGACGTCGCTATTATATTCGATTGATACCTTCGCACATGAGCACTTAACACTTCAGTGGTAGTGAAGTGAATGGATCCCCCGCGACCACACCGAAGGGAAAAGAGAACTATTAGAGAGATAAATGGTAGAAATTGTTTCCTTGCTGGCGACGGAGCCTTGATAGGGTGAATTCCTTTTTCGTTTATCGCTTCCAGCCTCTCTCCCCGTTGTCTTCCCTCCTAAGAGATCACATATAGTCGGAGTAAGGGAGGAGATAGGGGGAAACGAAAATGTCGTTGCCGAAGCCAAGGATATTGCCGATGCCAAGGGTTCCGAACAGTGGCAGCGGTCCGGAGAAGAAGAAGGTGCTCGCACAGGCGAGCACTTAATGTTGATGGAACGGAGTCGGAGGTTGATGGAACGTGTGAGGGTCCACCTGCATGTGGTTAGCTCCATCCCGACCTCTGATTCTATAGCCGTTCGTTCTCTGTGCGACTCGGTCCGTCAGCAAGTAGATATCATTGCAGGGATGGCTGCCACTGTAAGCGTGTATCCATTCTAGTCCTAGTTCAGTCTACCACTTCGTTCACTGACGGTCCTTTTTAGATCGATTCGTTGATAAGTCAAGTCTCAGTCCTGCACAGGATGCAGCTCTTAGAAAAACCAACACCTACGTCGTCACATCGTCCCGGAGAACACTGCCACTAGCTATTGGGCGTGCATTGTGAGTAGTGGTATTTATATTCCACTCCATGTCACACACTTCTGCTCCAAAAATGTGCATTTAGGACCGGCCTGCACTGCGCGGCTTCCACGTTAAACCAGACGGCTCGTACTATCAAATGTGAGGAGAACTATTTCTTGTCCGTTGCAAGCAAAAAAGCGATGCACTCCTCATCTACGACTCCTTTCAGAAGCGCAAACGGCTCGTGATGGACAACATCGAAAGCATCCCAAGTCAATAAAGTCGCGGTTTAACACTACACTATTCACCATAATCCTCCTTAGTTTCTTGCAAGGGCCACATCTCAACGATGTCGCAACAAAGAAAGATTAGGTGAATTATCATTTCCACATTAAATTAAGCAATATAAAAAAAAAAACTTAAGCATCGTTGTCGAGAGGGTAGCAGTTCTCATTTACATATAAACAAGGGGAGGTCTATCAACAACAAAAAAACCTAAAGTTTCGACCAAAAGAGTAATTCAATTCGTCTACACACTACACATCGTTGAGGTGCGGCCTCGCCATACTAGAGGTCTGTTTTTGCATCGCGTCTGTTGGCTGAAAGTGCTATGATTTTGAGATCTATTCTAGCATTACGTGTTTTAGCTGAAGGTGTGTTTTGATATTGTTTCCTTGCCCCACTTTCTCTACTTCTTTGAGATGCTCAATCTCCGAAGCCCTCAGAATCAATCTGTATCTCTAGCCATGCTCCAGTTGTTGTTGATTTTTTTACGTGTTCAATTATCCGTGTGAAGCCTCTGTCGATTTGTTCGTTTTTCTATAGTGAAGCCAATAAAACAATCTAGTTAAAATCTTCTAAGCACAAAAAGTAAAAAGGTGCGAAAACTTAAAAGGGGCACCAATCGTGATTTTTTTACAAACCCTTGGAAAGTGGGCCATTGGGATAACGACATTTTTCAAGTCCGGATCTCAGGATAACTTAGACAAGGTGCTATTCGAGGCCAGATTTTCGTTGGAAGGGATGAAAAGTTCACCGTCGTCCATAACTCGCGTCCATAACTGAAACGTGTAACGTTATGGGCCGCTGGTCAGCAGTGAGAGGAGGCCGTACTGGTCACCAGCTGCAACGATGGTCACTGCACAGCACACATTGGATCCGGCGCCGATGACGGTTAATTCGGATCCGATGTGTGCTGTGCAGTGACCATCGTTGCAGCTGGTGACCAGTACGGCCTCCTCTCACTGCTGACCAGCGGTCCATAATGTCGCACGTTTCAGTTATGGAAGCGAGTTATGGACGACGGTGCAACCGGCGGTCCATAACTCGGGTCGGTAAAAATTTCATGTTATGGTCCGCTGGCCAAAAGCCGGTGGACCGCTGATCATATTCCTCCTCGAGGAGGAATGGCTCCTCCTCCGCCTTGGTTATGAACCGCTGCTCATGTTCCGGTGGACCGCAGCCCGAACTGCTTGTGAACCGATGAAGAACCGCCGGACCTCCGACACTTTAGGTAACCGTCTCCGCCCACGTTTGGATATGGACGTCGAGCGGGCTATCAGAATCTCGTCTTTTCGCCGGCGGTCGCTCCACAGATTTGTCTGAGTAGGCGTCGCTCGGGGTGAGCGATGGTATGACAAAGGCCTCAGGGTGGCGGTCACGCTTTTGACACATTTCACCTCACATTCGGCGCCCGTCGTCATTGGCGGAGTTACGCCCGGCAAAAGAGCTCTGCCATTCCATGAAGAGTGGGGGACGGTCAGGAGGTACACCCGCCCCCCTCGGGGGGCGTGCGATCTTCCTCTCGTGCTCCTTGCTCACCCACTCCAACCCCCTAGGCTTCACCGAGAGTTTAAAGACCCCACACACTTCTGCAGCGTTGTCGCTGTCTTATCTTTAACCATAGGGCAGGGACGCAGAGCTCACCACCGGCGGCGTCCCTGCCCTATCCTTACCACAGCGGCGAACGGCGCTGGCGCAGAAGTGTGCGGGGGCCTTAACGGCTGCCTTACGAAACCTTTGATACGCAAAACAAAGTGTGCAGCCCGCAGAACAATGGCTGTACCTCCTGACGCCACGCCTCCCAGCAGGGGCGCATGTATCTCCTGTCGCGCTGCCGTGAAGCGTCGCTGCCGAGCGTCACTCCGCCCGTTTTTGACGCACAAAAGCTGATACCGAGTGTGCCCGATCCTTTGCAATCGAGTCAGGAAATCGTCCGGAGACGATTACTCCGACACCACTGGTGCTTCTGGGACTTCCTCATAGAACGGCTGGGACTTCCTCATAGAACGGCCTTAACAGCTCGTCCTATGGATCTTAACGTGCAGCAGAACCACCTCCATTCTTGCACCGCACTGAAATGAACCCTTGTTCGCCACAGTGCTTCTACCGACTCTCACGAGCGGTCCGTCAACGTAACCACATTCAGCGTGACTACGTGGGTCCTGCTTATGTTACGGGACTTTCGGACTGGCTCAACTGGCCACGATGCCATCCTCGCATCAGGAACCCTCGCATACTTCTCACATTCGCCGGGCTTTGCGAGCGCGCGTTGGCTCACGCGGACGCGGTAGCACTATGTCAAAAAGCTTGCCCTGTCATGCGTCATGTGGTGTAACACAGATCTTCGTAGGCAGTCCTCTTACAAGGGTCTGTCGCCTGCAATCGAGTGCCCTTTCAGCTTAGCCCGCACAGCGAGTTTCCAGTGGCACCACAAGGAGGGACGGACATCGCCGCCGGTTAGTAGAATGTGTGTGAGGCATTAGCGTCCTTAGGTATTTTGATGGCCTCTCACCAGGTTCTATTCTGACGAGCTCTATGTACAACTCCTCAATCACAGTCCATTCTTGAGGATTTGCATTCGGTCCTGCGGATCACGTCCCATGAAGGGCGTCGGGAAGTATCCATCCATCATGTCTTACCATAACGTTCTCTTCTTAGTTAGGCTATTCTGCAGGGTGCTTCACTCGTCGTAATAAGTGGCAGGTTCTTCGGCATATTCGTCCCTGCATGTTTTTCTGCGGACTGGACGCTGTGAGGGCTTCCGTTGCCTCTGACACAAAATTATTTAATAATCCGTTTATTCGTAATTGTACAACTAAAGGCGAGCTAGCAGGGTGGAGGAACTCAACAAGACTGAGACCGCGAGGGCGGTCCTTCTAGAATACAAAGGAGACGTCTTGTACTTTCTGTTTTCAAGGAAGAAGACACTGTAGGCGAACTGTGAATGCACTATTTTTTTGTCCGTCTGAGGTCTCGCGGGTGAGAACTCATGAAAAACTAGCGGCAGCTGGTGCTTGCCGCGACAGACGCACTTCGCTTGTCATGTCTCTGCTTCGCAACCAAATCTATTGACACAGATTTGTTTTCAGAAAGCATCACTGCAGAGCACAGTGATTCGAGTCCATCAGCACCTGTACTGTAGATTTGTTTATTTGTCTTTCAGAAGACGTTTTTTCTTGATCGGCGATGTATGAGAAGTGGAACTTTTCCTTCCGAGAACATTCCTTTATTAAAAAAAATAAATGAACCCGACACTTTACAAGCTTTAATTCTGCTTGCAACGGATACATTGCGTTTATTTATTAACAATTAATCTACAGAGAACGTGTCGATTAGCAAGGATAATTATCACCTATTCTCATCGTTTCTTCTTCGGCGGTGGTCCAATTAAGGACCTTTTTGGTTCCAGACTTGCTTTCTAAAAAAATTGAAATACTGTTCGAATATAAAGGTTCCTAATTATTTTAGTTCATACATTTAATGTATAATAGGAGATTTTATTGATTCCTGCATGCTACAAGCAAATCAAGGTGCCATCAAGTTGAGGCATAAATATTTGCAATAAGTTAATTGCCAAATCGCCTGGCACAATAAAAATTGTTTTAAGACAATGACAGGTTCTCAATCTAGTCGGTGAATGTGCTCCTCCACGTGATGGCGTTACCGGAAACTGCTCGCCTGTACGGGCAAAGCTGAACACGGACAATGCGACAGGATTTTGTAAGAGGCCGTCCTATGAAGATTCCATGTCACCTCACATGGAAGACCCCTGATGCGAGGACGGGATCAGGTGTCCAACTGAGATATTCCGAAGGCCCGCAAAACCTTTTGTATACTCCCCACGCCATCGAGGAGCCGCGGCGACAATAGCTACGGACCGTGTATTATACAGGATGCTTCAAAAAATGCATACACTGTTTGAAGTGATAACTTTGCTAACAGTAAAGGTACTGAAGAAGTTAAAGGCTATATGAAAGCTTGAGAAAATTGGAGTTCTCAATCGTGTGAGCGGTGTGGATTTCACCATGCACTCGTCTGAAATTTTGTGTTTTACATTCGATTGATCGCGTTTCGCTTGAATATAACTGTTTTGTTATAATTTCTTAACGTGGTGGCTGTATCGATTGATTTGTTCTTTTTTAAAGATTTTAAATTTAAAAACCCACTAATGCCTGCGAAAAATGCTGGGTATCCTAAAAGTCCACGTACATTTTGAAAGGTTGTAACACTGCTGCTAATGAAACTTTTAAAGATGTTTGAGACTCATATCAAAGGACAGGGTGTCGAGATTTATGCGACCTGTAAATAGTCAAGCCTGCGCTATGCCCGCCTGAAACCTTGAATTTTAGACTCGATTGATTGTGCATGGGCTGCATGCTTGTTAAAATCTTGTTACTATTAGGATGAGTCATAAATTTTGCAATAAAATTTGTCTTCAAGCAATAATGGGATTATACAACAAAAGAAAATGATTGACTCAAGCGAAGTAATTGCCGTTGTTCCCAATGAGTTTCTTCCGCTTTTCATGAACTGAGTGGATTACATCTCTGTAAAATTTAGTCGGTTCTGAAGAAGTCGTGTACCACCGCCGTGACCTCATCGACTTCGGCGAAGCGTCTACCATAGACGAAGTGATCCATCGACCGAAGCAGATGACAGTCAGAGGCGCAATGTCCGAGGTGTATGGTGGTTGCTTGATATTGGTCCGGCTCAATTCCTAGATCTCTGCCAGCGTCTGAAGTACCGTAGGCGCTCGGCTTTTGCCCTGGTGGATGAAATATTTGCTCGTATCGACTTCCTTCTCCATTAATTTTCACAGGAACTAATCAAGTTGTTGGCAAAAGTGAGCGACGAAGATCGTTTGACTACGTGGATCAGCTTCCGGTGCACTAGACCACTAGACGTCCACCAAACGCACGGCAGGACCTCTCGGTAGAGCTCCGGTTTTGACGTCAGAACGCCGGCTCGTTGCGTTCCAGCTATTGTTTTCCGGCTTTACAGTTGCAGCGAAGCATCCCCTTTTCGTCGCTGGTGAGGGCTCTATCCAGGCCTCCTCGCTTGAACCGGTGCCGGAGCTCTCGGCAGTCGGAAGAACAGCGATTTACATGGGTTTCCGTCAAAGCATGAGGCATTGACGAAGGCGATTTGGCGACCTCCTAATCTTCGGCAGCAGACGAGCGGTGGTTCACTGGGAGGTGTGGAGATCGCGGTCAGTCCTAGTATGGTTTGAGTAGAATTCGAGTTGATGGGTTGGCACAGGCGTTCTTTGTTTACGGCAGTTGATCTACCCGGGAGTGGTTTGTCTTTGTTGCCCCTCTGGGCGGAAATGAACTTCTAATATCATTTGCAATAATTTATTCGATTAGGAGTGAACTTAGTGGCAACTTCCTGCATGTGCTTGACCACCGTCGCTGGGTTGCTGCCGAGCTTGAACTAATTGAAAGTGAAATCTCACACTTTTTTTTTTACTTCGAGTGGTCATCGGTCAACGGTATAAAACTTTTCAGCAACGCAAGGAAACTTACCGAATCATAACTCACAATGATCGCTAGGAAGCAAGCTTTTAAACATTATAATACTTCAGCAGGTTTACTTTGAAGTTTAGAAAAAAGCCGAACTGTTGCAGCATTTATGACTCAATCTAATACTTAGCCACATTAGCTTGTACTGTGCTTTTAATGATTTCCTATGCCCAGAAGCTGTAATTATGCCGATTATCCTGCTCACATTTAAGCTGTGCAATCAATAAACACGCATGTCACATGTCTTTCACGTGAATGCAAAGTTCTAGAAGTTAAAGGAAGCACAGTGTAATCAGGCGAGTTAGTAACAAGATTGTAACAAGCATTTAGCTCATGCACAATCAGTCGAGTGTGAAATTCAAGGTTTCAGGCGGAGGCGTGATGCACTCTTGACTATGTACACGCCACAGAAATCTCGTTCCCCTGTGCTTTTATACGAGTCCCCAACATCTTCAAAAACTTCACAAGCAGCAATGTTAGATCCTTTCAAATAGTGCGTGAATTTTCTGAAGTTACCCAGCATTTTTCGCAAGCATTAGTGTGTTTTTAAGTTTTAAAGCTTAAAAGAAGCAGAAGTCAATCGATAGGCCACCTTGTAAGGAAATTATGACAAATATTCAAGCGAAAAACTCTCAATCGAGTGTAAAACACAGAACGGACGAGTCCATGATGCAATCCAAACCGCTCATATGATAGAAAATTTCCATTTTCTTAAGCTTCCATATAAGTTCTTCTTTCTTCTTAGCCCTTATCTTCTGCAGTTATCACCTTTCAAACAGAGCATGCATTTTTTGAGGCAACCTCTATATCTCCGCGACTCGATGAGTCGCCTGCGCGACGCGGGAGTATATCTAGCTCTAACCTAAGCAAGACCCGAGTAACTAAGCTGAATGTGGATATACTGACGAGCAGCTTGTGCGTGCGTCGGTAGAAGCACTGGGGCGAGGACAAATGGAATTGTGTGCCGCACAGGAGACGCGGTGGTCCTGTTGCAAGTCGAGCGACATAGCCGAGGCTTTAATATCATTCTGTGCGGCATTCCTAGGACGACCTGCGGTTTTGGCGTGATCGTCTTCGAACATATCTAAGACGTGATTGTAAGCTGGAACGCCTTAATGAGCGCTTGATACAGTTTGTTGTCGCTGCTGGACAGTGACACTTCCTCTGTGCTAACTCTCTGCCGACAAGCTGCTCCGAGCGAGCCAAGGACGAGTTTTGGACCATGGTTGATGAGAACACAACAGAGGTTCTCCTGAAGATGCTGTCATCGTCCCAGGTGATCTCTGCGACCACGTTGAGACTGCAAGAGATGGCTACAACTGTCACAGTACTTTCGGTCATGGGGAACGTAACGCTGATGGTGAGCGAATTCTTGAGTATGCGGATTCGCATAACCTCAGCATCGATAACGTAATGTTTCAAAAGCATAACCTGAAGCATGCCCCATCTGGTGTCCTTATATAGCGAAAACACCAAAACGCAGATTGACTTTGCCGTTTCCAAGTATGGCGATCAAAACCTGATCACAGATGCGAAAGTTGTACAAGTCAAGAATAGCAAAGTGGTTCATCCCGGTGTGAAATCTCCCTCTCGACACCGAGTATGCCGCAGCTGATCGCGCCGCGCCGCGCCCTTCGTTCCCGCGGCGCAATTCGCTGAATAACGTAACCCAAAATTCCGTCAAATGTGGTGTTTTGGGGCGGCGAAGTATGAAAGCGATGCGGCGCCGCCTAGCGGCGTCGCATCGCTTTCATACTTCGCCGCCTCAAAACACCACATTTGACGGAATTTCGGGTTACGGTATTCAGCGAATCGAGCCGCGGGAACGAAGGGCGCGGCGCGGCGCGATCAGCTGCGGCAGATTCGGTGTCGAGGGGAAGATTTCACACCGGGATGAACCACTTTGCTACGTCTTGTGTTTAGGTTTCCAAGTCGACAGAACAAAAAGTTCTTAGGGTGTTGATCACGAATCTGACATCCGTTTTTGAAATTGATTGCGGTAGGTTCGGGTGGCCAAGGCTGTCAAGGTCATAATCATCGATTTCGCCCAAACTTCGCCTAGATGGGCTATTTTGGGTGCAGATCACGAATCTAACATCAACTTTTTCGTATTCGCGCTGGAGTTTGGACAAAATCTGTGACCTAGACCTTAGTCACCCGTACCTGCCGTAACCTAGGAAGGAAATGGAGACATCTGCAGACATTCCAAAAGTTTCAACTACTTTGCTAAAGATATGTTTAGTGCACAATGACACCGGAATGGCCACATAAGAGAGAATTCTGACTGATTCTCAACGATGAGTACCTTCAAGCAGTTTTACGATTGGACCCGCAAATGCACCAAAATAAAGGGTCGTTTAGTGCCATTTGCGTTACAGGGGATTCGACTCAATACAGCACTCCCCAGTTTCAACCATAGGTTGAGAAGACACTGGGTCGCTGCATATGAAATAGCCGATTTTGCTTCCTCAATTTCTGGTCGATTTTTCATGGCTACGAATATTCCCTTTTCTGGCGCTCTATATAGTTTCTGCGAGCGCAGTATCTCCGCCTTCTTAACGTTTATAGCTTTGGCGATATAATTACCTCTTTCCGTATTTTGGCTCGTTTTGATTTCGCTAAGTAACGCACAGTTCGCCTTTGGTTCGAAACGTTTTGATCTGGAGATGAAAGTGTCGAAGTTGAAGGCCAAGGTAGGCCGCCATCACTCCTTAACGACGACCAACTCAAAGCCATGGTGGAAGCGGATCCGTGTCAAACTCTGAGAGAGCCAGCACAGCATTTCGGCGTGGACCATCAGTCACCACTTGAATGTGACGGTAAAGTTAGAGAATTGGATAAATGGATCCTGCATGAACTGACCGCCGGGCAGATGCTGAAGCGCCACGACACCTGTGTTTCGTTAGGGCTGCGCAATCAAAGGGAATAATTTTTGACAATATTGTGACATGCGACGAAAATTGGGTCCTCTATGAAAATCGTCGTCGCTCTGGAGAATGTCTGGACGAGAAAGAGAGTCCCAAGGAGATGCCGAAACCAAGTCTCCTTCCAAAGGCCATAGTGACCGTTTGGCGGACAATGGCTGGTGTAGTCCATTACAAGTCCAAAAATACTGGAGAGACTATCAGCGGAGAACTACTGCGCCGAAATTGAAGTGATGCACAAGAAGCTGATTAAAAAACGGCCGGCTTTGGTCAATCGAAGAGGCCGAATCCTACCCCTTGTACAGAAACTGGCTGGATTGGGATACGCTCATCCGCACGTTTCAAAAGTTGTTGTACAGAAACTGACTGAATTGGGATACGAAACTCTCCGCATCCATTCACCAAATCTCTCCCCTACTGATTGTCAATTTTATGCCCAAGATGATGTCGAAAGTGACTTCTTATGTCTTATTAATTCTCATTGTTCTGATTCTTACAAAGGTGGAATGCATAGAAAAGTGTATTAATTGTTAGGGCTGTTATCCCCATTGATAAAATTACTTCCAAGCTCAGCTGTGATCCGTCAAAGTTTTCAGTCAAAATCGGGCACATCATATACATACAACGAACTTAGTCATCACTGAAGTGTGTCAGCGTGTCAGTGTCACACTGATAGCTTTAACACCTTGCTCAAGCACGTTACGATGTACATAGTATAAATGTATCAGTGATTATAGTTTTATGTGTCAGTGTATCAAACTGCTTCCTGTGAGAGCCTATCCGTCAAAGTGACCCGTGCACTCGAACAGGGAGGAAGCATTCTGCTGCAAGGGACCTGCTAAGCATGACCGTCTAAGTGGGCGACTTAATTGCTGTCTATCGACCAGTTCCTCGCTGACGGCAACTGTTGACTTTCAGCTAACGGAGCCCTTAGGAGATGACGCAGATTAGGTGAGACAGCAAATGATGAAGATGTTGAAGACACGGTAGGAACTAGGTGGGACTTAGCTAAATTTGGAGCGTAAATAGAAATCTGCTTGAAAAGGAAATCCACTCAGAGTGGTGATACGCACTGCCCGTTGTTTTCCACTGGTAAAAGTTTGTTGTGGGAGCAGCTCATATTATATCATTGTTCTGTGTCGGATATCACGGTCATCATACTGCATGTAATCATATAGAGTAAGCGGTTAAGGCGGCCTCAGGTTCTTTGCCGGCAGATAGAGAAGGGAGTATTCTGAAGTGCGAGGATTGCTGAACGATCACAATGGAAACGATGATTGCAATAAAGGATAAAGGACGGCGTTACTCAATCCTTTCTGGGATGCGCCACGCATTCTACTTCTACGGGATGTCTTGAAGGCGATTTTGAATGCGTATTTGGCCATACAATGACTTACGGTGGCCAGCCGATGAACAAGTCAGTCCTTTATCCTTTTCAGGCTAGTCTGGTCTAGACTATTCACCTAGATGGAAGGCTTGGTTGGCCTGGGCGGGAAATCCGAACCAGGAATCTGGTATCGGGTGCAGGCGGCAGTAGGCGCCTCCTCCGACTGCGCTACACGCGCCCTTATGATGGCAATAGCCGGATAAATTTAGAACAGCAACAGTAGAACTGCAGTCGGTATGACATCGTTTTCAAGAAGAGTGGTGATTTGAATCATTTGTTCAAGTATTTACACCTTAACTTCTTCATTGGGAGAATGACAAGGGAACATAGGAATGAAAGGGCAGATAACCAAATGGAAATGAGAAGCATCATGATCGACAGAACGTAATTCTAGCTGAAGCAGAGTACAGAGCGGGTTTGCCGTGTTTTCCAGTGTATTTGGATGCATAGCAATCTTGTTTCATGCTCCAAATCTATCAAGGTTGAGCCAGTTTTAGGAAAATGTTATACTCTTTATATATTAGGTTGTCCCATAAGTGCTCGCCGTTTTTTTTCAACGATTCACTGCAGATTTCGCCGGCGGTCTCTTGCATAGCGCTGCAAAGCGTTCGAAAGAGAATGAATTGCTCTATCAGAATGTGTATTGCATTTCTTTTTTCATCATGAGTTTTGTCAATTTTTAGGTCGTTGAAGTGAAAAGTGAAAAAGTGAAAAAGTAGCCATTTGCGCACTTGTTCTCTCCGCTTAGGTTGTAACTTTTTGCGCAGTTTTTTTTAAAGCCTTTGGAAGACAATGTTCTGTACTACAAGAATATGTGTTGGTCCTATTTTCTCACTTGACCTTTATTGATTTTTAGGCCATCAAATTAGGACGTCCGAAGGGGGATGGTTGTTTTTGCCGACAGCTCCTGCTCTGTGGTTGGACTTTTTGGGTTGATGTTATATGTCATTCGCAAGAAAATGTCTTGCTCTATAAGAATGTTTGTTGCGTTTATTGATTTCTTTTGAATATCAACAAAATGCCAAAAAGAGAAAAATCGTCTTCACCAACAACTCCTTCTCCTTCTTCAGTTGTTGATATTCGACAGAAATCAGTGTGAGCCAATAAACGCGACACAAATTCTAGCTGAGCAAGACATCCTCTTCCAAACGACATATAACACCATGAAAAAAGTTCAACCACAGAACCGGAGTTTTGGTAAAAATTCGGGCGGAAAAGTCGGAAGTTCCAATTTGGTGACCTAAAAATCAATAAAGGACAAATGAGCAAATAGCACTAACACACATTCTTGTAGTACAGAACATTGTCTTCCAAACGATATAAAAAAACTGTGCAAAAAATTGCAAACCTAAGCGGAGAGAACAAGTGCGCAAATGGCTACTTTTTCACTTTTTCACTTTCCACTTCAACGACCTAAAAATTGACAAAATTCATGATAAAAAAGAAAAGCAATATATAATCTGATAGAGCAAATCATTCTCTTTCGAAAGCTGTGCAGCGCTATGCAAGAGACCGCCGGCAAAATCTGCAGTGAATCGTTGAAAAAGACGGCGGGGACTTATGGGACGACCTAATATATACAGACGGTCACAACGTCATAGGTGCTTCATTTTCTCTCCTAAGTTTAGGGGAAGATAGTACGTCACACCTGCGATACAAGCTGGGATGAATACTCGTAAAAACGGCTTGCCTTTTTTCTTATTTCCTTTCTTTGTTCATCTTCTTGAGAATCCCAATCACTCTCGATATCGTCCATCGTCGGATAAGCCTTAAATACGCAGCTGATTGTGATTTTCTCTTCTCCTCGAAGCAGTTTGATTCTGTCACCGAAGTGTCTTTCTTGGCTCCCATGGCGATCTTCTTTTGTTTCTCATCCAGGTTCATTTTCTTTGGCTTTATTTTCTGAACAGATATGTAAGTAGGCAGAACATAGCCGTGATAGTCTCAGAAGGAGGCACTACTGGGAAGTCTCGACAAACACCTGGTCCTACGTCAGTCATCGCGTTTCGTTTCAGAAAGGATCTACACAGGAATGCAAGTGTATTAGGATAGGCAAAAAATTGTCCCATGTTTTCTAGCCTTGTGCTTCATTTAGCAATAAGTTCAATACAACTGAACAAACCGTTAACCCGTACTGAACACAATGTTGGGCTCGGCAGTCCCGACGAGGTCAGAATTCTGTCGGGACTGACGTTGCTCTGAACCAACTAATCGTCAAATATCGTCATTACGACGGCGAAATGCCTCAAAGCGATCCTTGGATTATGAAGGCTTAAAGGATGTGAATGCGATAGCGGAAAGCAAGTGATAATAGGAAAGAGCCGTTTTACGTTTATGTTGACAGCGTGGTTCGTACCCTAATGTACGAGCTACTACATAGAGCTGTTGAGCCTTCCATATCAGTATCGTTTGTGGTCGCTTTCTGCACATGGCAGTATATCGAGTTGTTCACAGAACACCTTTAAGGGCACCCGTCCACTCTGCTGCAACTCCTGTATCAGCAGTGGACAGCATCAGTAGCACCTCAGTATCGGCCACTTCAGGCCTAAAGAAAATGACTTGAATCATTTCTCTCAAGACCATCAGCTTAACTGTTTCCATGCTGATATTAGGGGCCGGCACAGGTGGTTGCTGATTGTTCCTACGAGATGTATGTAGATGATGGGTCCGATCAAGTGGTGCCGGTGGTGTAATGGTGTAGTGCATTCTCGCTCGGTTAGTAGAAGGTGCGTGTTCGAGTAATGCTGGGTGCTAGAGTTTTCATCGCATCGAAACATCGTTGTAGCCGCTATGTGAACACGACCCCTCATCGAGGGAATCGTTAACCTTCACAGAACAGTACACAACACCGTTAGGCTTCAATGTCCACTTGTCACGCGTTGAGAATACATAATTAGGGTCATTGGAGAAGCTAGTGATTTTGAGCAGCACAAAGCATCAGCACTGTGCGCCACAGGAGCTATGCACCATGCGGGGCTAGAGCACACAACTTCTGCTTTACGAGCAGTACACTGCAGGATTAGATCTTGAGTATTGTTTCAGCGGACGCAGCACATTCTTGTTTCAACTGGCTTGTCAGTAGTCAATCGCGATCGGGACGAGCACGTTGATGTTATAGGCATTGTACAGGCTGACTACACTAAATAGAAGCTATGCTTTACACATTTCTTTTCTTTGAAGTAAAGGCGGCTGTTACCGAGCTATCGAGTTTCGGTTTCTCGATTATTCATTCTGACAAGTTGCGAGATTTCTTGCGAGATATGTGTTGTGCATCATGATTGTGGCTTTTTGTGCTACCTCAGAACATAGATCACTTCGTATCAGAAATCCAAGTTCAGCAATTTCTTCCACTTTCTAAAGCCCATAGTGTCCATTTGTGTATTTGGAGTCAATAATTGATTGACCAAGACGTAGGACATTTTGGTGATAAAACTCCGCCTTGAGGTGCACAGTTTAAAACAGATCTAGCCTGTGAAAATGGTGAGTTGACTCTGACCAGAACGCTCTGAGCACTAAAAATGACTTTATCCATGCTCTAATCCTAAGGTGAATCCCTTCTTCCGTTAGCTTCACCAGCAATCTTTGATGAGAGACTCTATCAAAAGGCTTGGCAAAGCGACGTAAACTACATCTACCCCTCGTCCGTCATCAAGGAATGTTGTCCAGTCATTCAGCGACTCTATCATGTTCAGTAGTAGACCTATTTCTTTGAAAACCATGTTGAAAATTCTGGCGTCGTCCAGATGTCGTACTATTCCTTTCTTATGGATCTTTTCAAATACTTCAGCAAAAATATAAGTTATGCTGACTGGCCTACAGCAATGGTTGTTGAGCTGTCAGCACGCTGCGGAATACTAAATTTTTGTATTCCATTCAAGTGAAATCGTCCACTCACCTCATTCTTGTCATCATCCCAATCGCTCTGAATGTCGTCAAATGTGGGGTATGCCTATAGAATATCAGAAGTGGAACTTAGTTGCTTTAAAACATTGCTTCCTTGACAAAAATTCCTCAGTTTCACATACATTTTCATCTTTCTTTGCCCCTTTTGCAATCTTCTGCCTCTTGTCCTCCATTGGTGTCTTACTGGCTCCAAGTTGCTTTTCTACTTCCTTCTTAATCTCCTCAAGAGCAATATTACCCTGCAACAATGAAGGATGTTAAACACATCTTACGCTGTTTCCCAGCGCTAAAAAAATCCACCTTGGGAATGGTCTTTGATTTCTGAGGTGGGACATGCTTTGCCGGAGGTTTGCGCTTCTGCTTGGCGGGTTTGTTCTGCACCTTGGAACTCTGCCTGGGTGGTTTTGATGGACCCTGACCTTTCTTTTTCGAGGCCGAGGACGAGTGTGAAGACGAGCTCTTTGCCTTTTTTGATGATGACGACGGGCCTTCATCAGATTCGTCCAGAAAGTCCTGAAGTCGTTTATTTCATCAAGCCATTCGGCTTTTTCACTAGCATAAATAATTCAGCTAGGAAAGAGAAACGTTGTTAAGCCTGACGAGCCCTGAAGCTTTTAAAGTGGAATGATGATAACTTTGAATTTTCACTTAAGGTATTCAAAATCTGGTACTAGATTCGTGAACAGCGTCCGAATAACCTCCATGTATAAAGTTTGGGCGAAATTGGTGCTTATGACCTCATCACCTTCACTTTTTCATATCCACCTTAACCTGCCACAAGAAGGCTGAAGTTCGGAAACCATTGTTATATTCGTGATCAGCACCCCAAATAACACCCTTAGCCGAGGATGGCCGAAATAATTTTTCGACCTCGGTAGTACAGGTGCCTTTTGATTTTCGAACAGCAGGGAGATTTCAAGATGAAAAGGCAAGTTTTATTCTTTACATGAACAAAGACAGCGTCCAACTTGTAAGAGTAACTACCGATGTTCCAACCTCTTCAACAATATTAACAAGAACCCAAAAAAGGGTGAGCGAAATATAGTGCTCATAGACTGAAGGCTTATGCTTATCTATACTGTTCAAGAAACAACTGGACGTAACAAAATCGATAGTTTGATTTGCTGTGTGGCCTATCCACTGTGAAGCATTGGTTTCCACCTTAACTCGCTTCGCGCCTCGGATCTCGGTCACAACCCTTGATCGACAATGGTGACCAAGGCTAGCAGCATGGGTGAGAGTGATGAGGTCACACACACACACACACACACACACACACACACACACACACACACACACACACACACACACACACACACACACACACACACACACACACACACACACACACACACACACACACACACACACACACACACACACACACACACACACACACACACACACACACACACACACACACACACACACACACACACACACACACACACACACACACACACACACACACACACACACACACACACACACACACACACACACACACACACACACACACACACACACACACACACACACACACACACACACACACACACACACACACACACACACACACACACACACACACACACACACACACACACACACACACACACACACACACACACACACACACACACACACACACACACACACACACACACACACACACACACACACACACACACACACACACACACACACACACACACACACACACACACACACACACACACACACACACACACACACACACACACACACACACACACCAATATCTCCCAAACTTTGCGCATGGGGTTACCTGCGGCGCCGGTCACGAACCTAGCATTCAATTTTGACTTAAGTTACGTTAAAATCTAAATTTATTATCATTCCACTTCAAAAGCGCTCGTATATGATAGTTTTATCAGGCGTTCCCTCAAAAATGTGTTGGAAATTTCGATCACGGTTGTCACTGACGTCAAACCACAAAATGCAGAAACGCAAGCACCGATGGGGCTGCACCCGCGAGCACCTCGCAAAGCCGGAGCACTGCCACTGCGCCACCTCCGCAACTAGATGAGATCCTAATAGCGACGCTGACTACGCAACGCTCCGCCCAACGCTTCATCAGCGCACGCGACAATTCTAACTTCCACCGGCCAGTACTCGCATAGGCGGTCAATTTAGCGAATTTGGTCTGCACTTTTATAGTCAACGTTTCAACTCCTTTCGCATAGTATAGGTATCTAATGTTGCCTGATGTTCCGGGAGACGCTGAAGGCTTTCCCTGGTGAGCAAGCGTTCATCATGTTTAGGGACTTGGCTCCCCTTTGATAACTCGACTAGGCGCACCTCTCCTGTCGCCCCGCCCGCGCACGGACGAGTTGTAATGCGTCGACCGTTTAGGTGCGGGCTAGCCCACCAATCCTACTATATATAAAAGAGTAAGCGGTTGTCCGTCCGTCCGTGCACATCCGTCTGGCCTATCCTAGACGTCGAGTAGCAGACGTCCGGGTTCAGACCAGGTGTCACCCATGTCGGGCTGAGAGCGTCAGAATACGTGTCACCCATGTTGCGCAAAGGGCTTTCGGGTTCATAAGAATGTCATCGATGTCCTTCAACAGATTGAAAAGGCATGTTAGCGATGTCACGCAAGGGGTGTCTGGGCTCAGAAGAGATGTCACCTATGTCGCGCAAGGGGTGTCAGGATTGCGAACATGTGTAATGGGAGACCACTAAAGGGGAGACCATTAAGCAGGGGTCCAGTGAAGGGTGGGAGGACCAGTGAAGGGGGAGGGATACCAGTAAGGGTAGGACCTTTAATGGGAGCCAGTGACGGCCAATAAAGAACACCACTAAGGTGAGGGCTGGGGGGGGGGGGAAGTGAGCGGAAACAAGTGAAGTGGGAGGGTCCTGTGAAGGGGAAACCTTTAAGGGAGGACCAGTGAAAGTAGGACCACTAATGGCTGCCAGTGAAGGGGAGGGGACGAGTAAAGGGATCAGTGAAGGTGAGACCAGTAATGGTGGAGCTGTGAAGGGGTGGGGCAGTAACGGAGGGACCGGTAAAGGGGACCATTTATGGGGGCCAGTGAAGGGGTGGCAAAAGGGACCAGTAATAGGAAGGGGGATTGGTGGAAGGAACCTGGAAGGGCGGACGAGTACTTTGTTCTCACTATCGTTCAACGTGTATGTGACAGGAATGTCGCACGACGTGCATCTAGATCAAGAAGATGTGCCACAGATCAAACATTGCGAAGCATGCGTTGGACTTTCAGATGACCTTTGAAAGGAAGCGTGAATGTGTACATGCCTCTCACTGTCACTACTGACTGATGCTCACTACATTTTTCTGCCTGTATCTACCTGCACATGGGTAAAGGGGTGTTGTGTAATGTCGGGGGGGGGGGGGGGGGGGGTAGGGAGAATGACCGGAGGATTATTATTGCCGTCGGATATTTAGCGGTATAGAGCTATCACAAGATTATCACAATCTGTTCCTCGCCACGTCGAGAATTTGTTACTTCGGAGTATAAATCGGCGTAAATGCGATAGAGGGTGGTAAGGCTTCGTGGAAGCAGTTTTGAAGTGTCGGTGGACCGACAGACCGCATCTCCTGGTTGTTGAACCTGGAGTTAGTGCAACTGCTCAGATTTATTCCCTCTCACCTGCCCAATACCACTACTTTCTTGCAAAAGCTCCGCGCTATCAAGACGGAGAAAGGATACGTTATGGAGTTTTTTTGATGTCAGTTCATTGTATACCAACGTGTCTAAAGACCGGGCATTACAGGCTCTTGCTGAGATCCTTACCGAACATGAGGGAAATGTGAACCTATATGGACTCAGTGTGGCTCAGGTTATGAGTCTGACAAACGAGTGCCTAATGTGTAGGTATATCGACGACTGCTTTATCATATGTTCCACTCAAAATGAGGTGGACACATGTTTCGAACTGCTGAATAAGCAGTCGGAACATATAAAGCTTTCGAGAGAAAAACCTACGGAAAATTGGCTGGCCTTCCTGAATGACCAGGTACACCTTTCTCATAGTGAAATTAAAACTAGATGGTACAGGAAACCCAGTAGCATGAACATCCTTGTTCACTATTGCCCTGCTCACCCTTCCAGTACCAAAAGGGGCATTATTAAAAACATGTTCCGGACTGCTGGCACGGTATCGTCTGACAGTGAGCAAAAATTGCTTTCATTAAAGATGGCACACAACATTGCAGAAAGTAACGGGTATCCAGCCCAAAGTTGGCAGAAGGGAGGTAGGGCGCGTGCTACAGCGCTAGTGCGTCGAGGAGAAGAAAGAGGCAAGATACCCTTCTGCGTGCCCTTCATCTCAGACGAAGTGAGTGCAGAGATACGCAGATGCATACGCAGAGCGGATCTCCAAGACGTAATGGTTGTAGATGTCCCTCCTACAACCTTGAACACACAGTTGGTCCGGAACCGTATCTACGATCGGACGTGGCCAACCTCATCCTGCGTAGTTTGCCCCAATGGGAAGCAAGGGGATTGCATGACATCTGGGGTAGTTTGTCTCGTGTCGTGCAATGAGTGTGGGGAGCACTATATAGGGGAAACGGGCAGACCCCTTTGTGTCAGGATCAGGGAGCATCTGGACGGCCTTGGGAAAGCCAATGTCCGCACTCCTTGGGGAGAACACAGGGTCCTGCGCCATGGGGGCACGATGATTCAGGTGTCTGTCTCGATCTTGGCGCGCGAAAGTGTCATTTCGGCACGCAGGACGCTAGGGGCACTTTGGATTGCGGCGAACAATCCGCAGGTCAATCGCAAGGAAGAGTGCATCGCGATTACTCAAGAACTGGCACCCTTTGTGGAGCTCTGTGAGTGTTGATCTGCTCGATCTGACCCCCGGGATACTTAAGTCGGGTGGTCCCTAGGACCACAGCTCATTCACCCACGATTCCTTCCAGCTGCGGGTGTCTGGTGGTCCAACGTCATCCACCTCTATGATTAGTTGTATCTCGGATATCGGATCCTGCATCTATTTTCCTTAGGAAGAGTACTCTGTAGTAAGAAATGGTGTTTGCGGGAACAGTTCCACAAGTGTCTCCGACTTTTCCAGGCTCTGAGGAAGGCGACGACGCCGAAACGTCAGCCGTAATAAAGTTGATGACAATCTTGGTCAACAGCTGAACAATCTCATCTATAGATTGACAACGTTATGCCAAGATTTATTGAAAGCCGAACATGGGCAGTTTTGAAGATTGTGCCCTATCGTCCCGCTTTCACGTAAAACCAGTTTTTATCTGTAACGCGAGTAAGAAGGCCTAGGCGGGGGTGTTCTATCCTCAGGGTTGGGGGCTTCGCCCCAAACCCTGAGAATAAAGAATAAAGAAGAGAGAAGAGAATCTAAAGAGTAGCTAAAGAATAAAGCTCAGGATTAAACAATCCTTTTGTTTAGTTTAGTTAACTTAATCTAAAGGGTTGAGGTAGAAATGGTCAAGCTGCCTTTCGACTTCTTCGCCTAGATTAATCACCTACAACATAAAAGACAGTTCATGTATATTTTTTTGAAGTGAGGTCCACGCTTCACTTTGACTACTTATTGTGCTAGGACAATTAATAATGATGATGCTCCGAAGATTTTATGGTAAATCTCCATTACCTTTAAGGCATCTTTAAGAACTATGTGCGTGCTCTTGAAAATTTTTCGAAATTTCTTGAAATTCGCGCTTTATCGATTTTGGAAGAATTCAAAATAACCGCAGAGTTAAAAATCCAGGAACGCAAAACACTCAGCGAGATCTACACCAGGAAGGAACCCTTGAATCGATCTCAAAGGTCTGACAGAGCACGCTAAACTTCACATTATATTGAGGAAATTACTCAGCAATGAACAAAGCGATTGCGTCCTAGCGTAGCATTAGGCCGCGTGCACACTCCGCTGGGGCAGCCATGCTGAAGCACAGCGCGGAGGGGCGGAGTCACACTGTGGCAGCAGAGGCCGCAGTGAGGATGGTGTGGACACTTCCGCTGCCGCTGTGCTGCCGGCAGCGGCCGCAGCGGCAGTGGCAGCGAGGAGTGACACGGGCATTCCTCACTGTCGCTGCGTGCGGCCGCGGCGCAGTCCTACAGTGCCGCAGTGTGCGAGGCCAGCTCCGCCCACATTCCATTGCCGGCTGCCCGCTGAAAAGTGTGCAGGCGGCTTTACTGATAATTGCGTGAGATGTGGTATTCGCTGCGACATGCGTATGAACATGAGAGGGCGCGCGACGTCGTTTGATCGATATAGGTGCCCATCATTACGTCGCGTTGCGCCGCGGTGCTGCTTTGAACGTCCCCTAAGCTTTCCAGACATAAGATTTCAGTTCTCAATGTATATAACGGTGTGCTCCAAAATGTTTCCTCTCAACCCTGAATAACTTTTGTGTATACCTCGACTAAGTAAATCAACACAATGCTGCACTCTAAGCTGCACTACGTATGATGCACTAGAATTTGTTAGGACCGCATTGGAAACATTTATAAATCTGTCGGCACCGTGAGAGTAAAAGAGGAATCAAACCTGAAGTGCAAGGTTGTCTTTCTCGCCATCGACGCATACTACCAAGTTCCCTGAAACATATTTTTGGCATTAACTCAAAATTTTGTCCTACTGAGGTTGTTAGAGATGTCGGCGCTTCAGCCTTCTCAGTTGTGTCTATGCTTGACGCGTCTTCATAGACGTAAAGTAAGTAAATAAATATAAAGCAAAAATAAGAAAATGGCGGTGATCACATATAGAATGTGGGACCATTGAGATGTCAGCTAAGCCATTCGTACGCCTGCGCGTAATGACAACATTGTTATTTTTTGGATATGACCACCGATAAATTATCGTGTTCTCTTTGAACATGCGGTTTTTGGAAAGGCTCTTGTGTGGGCGTTCTTTAATGTCACAGTAAACTCAGGTAGGAAAAAAAACTTAGCTCTTCTGGCTTAACTGGCGGGTTTAGAGGCAAAGGTTTCAAACGCCTTTTTTTAATGAATGTCGTGGACGAGGACCTTGCGGAGGGTCATGACTGGCAATCGCCTATATAAGCACTCAACATTAAAGAAGGATAGAGAATGTCATCCGATTTTCATGTAGAATTTTGCTAGCCATCTGCTGCAAATGTGCTCCCTTGAATTCACTCACATACTGCGGTTAGTAGAGCCACAATATTAAAAATCGAGTAAACGTTGTTGTTTGTGCATTCCACACACATTTGCTATCTAAAAGGTTCTATATTAGCTTCACAAGATGGACTGACAAATAGTACTAATTAGAAATAATAGGTTGTAAGGCAAGTTCTGTCAATTTTTGGGTTCTTTATTCAAATAACTATAACATGACCCACGATCGGATAGCATCATTTAGCGCCACCCATAATCATAAGTAAAATAAATTTCACACCTCTGCCGATATGAGAAATATTTGGACATTTAAAATCTATGAATTACGTTGACTGAAATCATGGCAGGCGTATTCCACTCCCACTAGGGTTGGAATATAGTGAATTTGAAATTTCATGATAACGAACTTTAATCTGTACTTCTGTACTTGTATCATCTTTTAGATGACGGACATTGAGATGCACGGACGGGTCTTTATGCGAGATGATCTTTACCGCTACCAATTACCCGATTCAAACATAACAGCTTCAGTGGCCTCCAGGTCCGATATTCATGAATTCGAAGCCTCTTGTTGTTGTTCTGTTCTAAGGACAGAGTTAGTGCTTCTGTCTCCCTCAGTTTTGCTATGTTGGAACAATGTCGCCCAATGTTTTGACGCAACCGAATTTTTCAAAGGCCTGAAAGAATTTCGAAATTTAAGGCTCGTCACTGATTTTGTCAACAGGGTACTTCTCCAATTCTACAGATGCAGTGGGTTTCTACGAGTGTCAAGGAGCACCCCCTAATGCATACTAAACGCACCGCTTCACCATCTGTAAGAGAGAGCTTAGCTATACGGCCACCACTGATCAACTGAGTTGATGGCTGGAAGACCGCATCTCAGCGCTAATTCTCTCTTTCGTCTCTAGGTTTCTGTTCTCTCTCTACCCGCTCTATAAAAGCATTTGTTTTGTATTGCTGGGTGTTCCTGCTATGTTTGATTATGCCCTCCCTTGCTTCCCTGAACTTCTTGGATTCCACCTGAAAAATCCCGTGGATCACTCCTCAATCTTCAGTTATAGATGCCGTAGGTTTTGCCTGAATTTGAAAGCTGGCAAATGATTTTTCATCTGTTGATGTTCTAGGTTTTCTTCGAATCATCTGGATGCCTCCTTCTTAAATGTACCACATTAAGTCTAAATTTTCCTAACGAATTCCTACCTAAACATTGACTTTGACTATTGATGCCGTTGGCTCATTTTGAATTCCGTGCAAACTAAATTTTTGGCTGCCCTATATTCTGTCCTAACATTGTGGGTCCACCTGAATCTTCAATTATGATGCCCTAGGTTTTGTGTGATCTACGACAACTGCAAACGTAGTGAATTTTCCTTGCGCATGCTCTAGGCTGTCGGAATTTCCTTGGAGGCTTCCCATGATTTCTGTCACAGCCTGCGCTCTGTTCGGTCCCAGTTCTTTTCCGCAGGGGTAATATACAGACCGGTAAGACAGAATTTTTAGCTGGGTCGGGTCTGGGTTCGGCTGACTCTTTCACTAGTACCGCAGCGTTTGCGTTCATATTGAATTCTGCACATTTATAATAGATTCGAAAGTTGACTTCATGTAGAGGTAGACCTGTGTTACCTGTGACCTGTGAACTGTCAGCTCGTGTTCGCTAGATGGTCCCGCGATCAGCTTTCAGCGCGCCCTACAGTTTTCGTCATTGAAAGGTATTGGGTTGGGCTCTATTAAATAGTCGTTTGCTTTAATAGTACGCTTCCCTTTAAGACATTTAACTTTTGGACGTGGCCAACGTAGGCTTCAGCTGGATTTTTGGTTTTAGGCTTGCATGGATTCGACTAATATCTCACCTATTGTCTCCGCTACGTGGTCTTTATCTTTCGGCACTGGGTTGGGTGTTTTCGGTCAGAGCAAAGGTTATGTTGAGAATGATTTCAAGTGGGACCTACCGCAAGGCGGAAGAGTACTATACTCACACTGTGTGCAGAGCTTTTGGTTACTATCAGTTGTGGGTTGTGGTGACTACACACCAGAGTCGGATGCCGTCGGAGCCGTATGAAGAGCCTACACCTCTCATTTTGTATAAAATATGTTTCTCTTTCGGCCTATCATCGCTTTGCAGCCCATTGCAATCCTTTAGAAGATGACTGTTCTCGTCACAAATACTATAGAACTTCTCGATGTCTTTTGCCTGGCGAAAGTTAGCTTTTGCGAGTCGGCAAAGGTAAGGCTTACCATCGCGGTCTCCAGTTGTTCGCTCACATTGGCATAATGTCGACATTAGCAGCGACCACAGCTTTCTTTGCCTCTTTCTTCGCTTCTCCATAACTTCGCCAAATATGAACTGTTTTGTAACTGACGAACACGTGATGAGGTAGAGCCGTTTCTCTTTTCGCACCTTTTCTTTGATAAGCACCGTTGCTATCCGAATGGTATCGTTCTGTCGCCACCACTTGATCCCTGCTAGACCGCATCGCTCTACCTGTCTCAGCTTCGTAGAGGCGAACTTAAGAGTGGAGATCAGCGTTCGGTGTTGCGTGGCGATCTCTCATTCGGCACGGTCTTTGCGTATGTGACAAGGCCTTGGTCGCGAAGCGGAACAGGGACGTAGTCAATCTGCGTTTTGATAATCCCGCTATTAAACGATACGAGGTATGGGCACGTCTTCGGAACTTGGTGTTTAGGATGGTGAGGTCAGGTGAGTTCCCATACTGAAGTATACGCTCACTATCGGCGTACCGTCTTCCATTTTTCCGACTTGACCAGGCTCATCAAGCATGGACTAGAACTCGGCCTTGATTTGCACGGAGCCAGTCTGCGAAGTATACGCAGAAAAGAAATCACATCGTCGCTGTTCTACAGCGGCAATAATCTTCATCATCGAAACGTTCTATGCTTGCTATTTTATCATGGAAACGTTCGTAGATGATTATACCGACAACACTTGTTGTTCTGGAGCTGCCGCATAGAACGGGCTTCAGGACGTGGCCAAACTTCCTAGAATCTTGCATCCAATGTTGTAGTAAGACCATCCTCTCTCCAGCGTCATACAGAAATCTATATTTCTCCGCTCCAGTACTTCAACCACTTTGCACCAATTTTTCAACGTATCCAAATTCAACGTTGCTACGCGAGACTTGCCTACTTTCCCAGACTTTGGAAGCAGCTCACCATCAGTTGTCTCCCCCCCCCCTCCTCGGTGCCGTCCTCGCATCAAAGGCTTTTGCATACCTCTCATACTGGCAAAGTTTTGAAAGTGCGACCGCCTCCCTTGGACGCAGTATCATTTACTCGAGCACGCTGAGTTGTAATCAATCACATGATGCGACAAGGATGTTCGTAACTCACTCGTAACTGCTCTGTCACTATGGCCTGTCAGCTATTTCGTATTCGGCTCGGCTCACACAAGCAATCGTCCAGCAGCACCGCATGGAGTAACGGATATTGCCTCTTTCAGAAGAACAATGGAGAAAATTATGTGAGAATGAAACTGTTTAAAATATGCTCGTGTTGGCGCGATCGGGAGAGGTGCCGGCTATCGCGTGCACTCCGATTTATGGTTTTCGTGTGCGATTTTCCTATAATGGCCAACCATAACCTTCATCTGTTCGAGTCGATGAATTGGTACAAGACCTGCCTAGAAGGAATAGAACAAGATTAATCCGTCGGTCTCCCTGTATCCTGGATAAACAAAATGCGTAGCCCTTCCCACCAAGGGATTGTCTTACTCCTTCCTTTATCTTTTATCTTTTTTGTGCAGAAGGAATCTGTGACGGCGGTATGAGTTGATCCAAACAGCAACTTCTTTAACGAATGCCCGCCGGAATGCATTGTACAGGCAAATTACGTATTTCAATCGCCCCCACAATATCCCGTAGAAGTAGAATGCCTGGTGTTCCAAAAGGGATTGAGTAAGGCTGTTCTTTATGTGTTACAACGATGTATTGTTGCGACAAAAACTTCAGCACCGGACGGGACTCGAACCCGCACCTTATTCTCTCCCGGCGGAAATGTTCTACGCTGTTTGGTCGAACGTAACATCCACACCTCGTGGTACCTATCAGTGCTCGCCCGTCAAGGTGCTCCGGTGCTGTAATGGTGCACAGCATTCCCGCCCAGGCGGGTTCGAGCCCCGCCTGGGTGTGCAACAAATTGCATAAAATTTTTAATTTCATGCAGCACAAAACGCGGTATAGAGCAGTCTTAGGCTATCTATCTATCTATCTATCTATCTATCTATCTATCTATCTATCTATCTATCTATCTATCTATCTATCTATCTATCTATCTATCTATCTATCTATCTATCTATCTATCTATCTATCTATCTATCTATCTATCTATCTATCTATCTATCTATCTATCTATCTATCTATCTATCTATCTATCTATCTATCTATCTATCTATCTATCTATCTATCTATCTATCTATCTATCTATCTATCTATCTATCTATCTATCTATCTATCTATCTATCTATCTATCTATCTATCTATCTATCTATCTATCTATCTATCTATCTATCTAATCTATCGAGGGAGATCCGTGGATACATATGTATATATGTATATATATGTATATATATATCACCACCTATATAGAAAAGAGTTTGTCCGTGGAGTGACCTAACCTACGTGAGGTACGCCGCATCATCCACAGCGGGGGCGGCCGTTAGATCTAATCTAAGTGAGATACGGCGCATCATTCAGAGCGGGGGCGGTCGAGTGATCTAACATGAGCAAGATACGCCTCATCATCTACAGCGCGGGCAACATTTGCTATTGAACGTGAGATGTTGCTGCAGCAGGGGAAGCGCAGCCTTTTACTGTTTAACACAACAGCATCTACGCGTGTTTCTGAGCGTCCAAATTCAGAAGCCGACTTCGTGCCATTAGGGGGAGGCTGTCGTTCGGTACACCATCGGTACACCATGCTGCCCGCCGCCCACTTCCCGCCCTGCCCGCGCCGCCCAATTTAGGGCCTCTACAGAGTCTTGCGGCAGCACCCTGAGAACTCGTCCATATCGCTCCCGCCGCAGTGGGACCCACGCTGCTACTGTGGTGAAAGCCGCGGCGCGGACGAGTTGTCGCGGAGCCGCCGCACGCAAAGGTCCCCGAGGGCTGCCGCAGTTCACGGCGGCTCTCACCCGCAGCGCCAGGAGCTGCGGGTGAGACCCGCCGAGGACGTGATAGAAGGGTGTCCATTATGGTTCATCTATTCTAAACATTTTCTAAAACGAATTAACACGCTAGAGATATAGTAGGTTGATGCATGATCTCTGTCCATAGAGAAGCTTGACAACCAACAATATAATCACCGGTAGTGTCGAAAAATGGAGGTGTATGGAATCCTGCACTCAAAATGTAACGCAAAAAGCTTAGCACGATATTAGGTAACCTTAATTGCTTGGAAAATCTCCGTGACCTTCCAGTCACAAGTTAGTTGTCTGAGGTTTATGGAAAATCCTTGCACAGAAATGCAACAAGAAAGCAGACCGTTCTTTTTAGTACGAGGTATAACTGCATCGGACGGACCTATCGATCTTAACAAGGCATCGGAGAGAATGCGGTCCTCACAATGGCTACCACATTATCTTCGAGCTATTTGTTAAACGAGGAAATTTTAGGGGAGGTAGATCGACAAAAATGAGAGCAGCGCAAAATGGCACAGAACTGTTGAGTTATAAGAAGTGTTCTATTAGATTTTGGGGCTTAGATTCAAGATTCTGCTAACTTGACTTAGAAAATGCTTCTCCACAAAAGAAAAAGCGTTCTGCTTACTTCATCTCTGACATTCTTAGAGGTCGTAACTGCCGGCAAAAGTACGCAGTGTTGCGTACAGCAGCCCTTGCGGCGCCGCACCACCCGCCGTTGTCATGGCGGGTCCGCGGCACCCGCAAGACTCTATTGCCGGCCTTAGAGAAGTTTGCTGCCGAAAAGCCGTCGTCACTTGGTGTGAGGTTGTCCAAAAACCTAACAGCTGATAGAAGACGATTGGGAAGCGCATCCCGGGAACTCTGAAGTCATTTTCCAATCGGTTCGGTTATGAAGGCAGTTGAGGAAAGGAGAACGTGGCTGTTCTCTCTAGATTCTTTCAATTTTCGCCACAATCCTTTAAATTTTCGTCTCAACTAGAGACTATAAGTGATTCCGGTCAGGAGTTCTACATTGAAGGCTTATCCGTAATTATGCGCAAAACCGGCTCGCCGTCCTCTCTTTCCAAGGATCAGACAATTATCCTTGTATTGGAGAATTTATGGTCGCATTGTTGTCATGACATATCTCGCTAAGATGCTGCTGTACTTGTGGGAAAATGCAGACGACACCTTAGTGGCAAAATGGCGGGACCTGAAGGAAGCCTTGAAGCTGCCGCTAAAATCTCTTTTCCTCCAAATATGGTGAACAAGATTCTGACTCTTGTCTCAGGAACGAAATCAGTTCAGCATAGAGCTGCAGGACCAAGGGAAGTGATTAGAAATGCGATGCCTCCATGTAATGGCAGGGTCTCGGACATCTTGTCCTCGGCGCGCCCGCCCCTCGCCTCGCCCTTTTCTAAGGGCGGTGTATCTAACGACTTCCCTCCGTGCCATTAGCATGGAAAGCCACTAAACGGGTGAGAGTAGAAGGGGCTCTTCGAGAGTAGAGAACCGACAGCGACCAGGAGAGAGCGACCAGGAGGAGGCATCGGGATGGCGGGCGGGGGGTGGGGGTCGATAGGTGGAACAATGAAGCAGGCCAGGAGGTGGCACCAAGAAGGGTTTAGACAATAACGAGGGACCAGTAGGGAGTTACCAATAAGGGGGGAGCAAAAAGTCGGATCATAAATGGGATCCATTACCAGTAAGGGAGACCGGATTCAGAAGGTGTGAAATCGATGTCGCGCAATAGGCGTTCGCTCACCGTCGTCGTGTCGTGAGCGTGAGAGGGCTACCTAATTGGGTAGAGTAGTAAGGAGGATCCCGAGGGGGGGGAGAAATCTACTTGGAAGAAAGGACCTGGAGGCGGGACCAAGACGGGAAACCAACAAGAAGGAGCCGTAAGAGAATTCATACGGAGAACAAGGAATCTGCTATATGCATAGCTTCTCAATGCTCGGCACAGCGGCGACTGCGCGCGCAACTGAGCTTTTTGATCCAGAAAACGGGTCTTCTGAGCTTTTAGATTCGGAAGACGGGTCTTCTAGGCTTCTGGATCCAGAAGACGGCCCCCTACTCCGCGGAACAAGCGTGCTGATTTTGAATACGTGTGACCGACGTCTGCCGTGTGCATGAGAGGACCCCTAAGGGGGTGGTGGACAAGGTCGGTAAGGGGGACCTCTAGGGTGGACCAGGAGAGCGACCAGGAAGGAAAGGAACATCCTGGAGATGGGGCCAGGACAAGGAAACCAGCAAGAAGAGACCAGTAGGGAGTCAATAGTGGAAGCAAAGAAGTGGGCCAGGAGTTGAGACCAGGAAGGTGGGGGACCATAGAGGGGAGGGGAGACCAGTAAAGGCGGACCAGCAATTAGATCCAGCAAGAAGAAACGAGTGAGGGGAAACCTGGCTTCGGAAGACATGTCCACGAGATCTGGAAACCTAGCTGTTGAACATGAGAACGGTTGCGGAAGAGCAACCTGAGGGACTGAAGTATTGCGCAGCACAAACCAATGAGGTTAATGGCCGGTCCGGAGAAAATGTCTAACCAGGATACTATCTCAACGGTAGGTCGGAACGGCGCAAGTGTTGCATATGAGCAGAACCGACTCTCCCTGAGAAGTAACAAACTGCAGGTATCTCGACCCCAATACAAATCTGCGCAGAGTTAGGGGCGACGGAAGTCGCGGGTTGGCGCCCTGTTGATTCACGTGCTCCACAGCTGACGGGCGCGCTCGGGATGAGGGCTCGTATCGCGGCTCAGCGCATGGCACAGGTGGCGTAGTATTGAAGAGCTCGAGCTCGTGAACGAGGGGTCGGGGGTTTGGATCCCGCAGAATGCGTTTGCTTTACACTTTTGCAAAATCCATGTTTATCATATAGGTAATCCACCTAGGGGTATTATAGTGTGTTATAGAGCTTGTTTACATATAACATATGCTTCAAACTACAGATTAGCTAAAATGTTCACTTCTGTGTGTCACTTATTTTAAGCCTATTTTGTGTGAAGCTATAGTTACGTAACGATAGATATTTGGTGGCACTAGTAAAATGTTCCGACTCCACCGACAAGACTTCGGTCAAAAAAATTTCGCTGAAACTTCGTTTAGGGCGGTTATTTGGGGTGCTGATCACGAATCTGACATCCGTTCTTCACGATTCGGCTGAATAATATGGATACAGGAAGGCAAAGGATTACATTCTTTTTTCATGGCCATTCCGCCGCACGCGGCCTAATAGTCAAAGAAAACTTCGCCGCGGCCGCCGCAACAGTGCGCGATGCCTTCCCGCTCCCATCGCGGGCATGGCATACTTTTTCGCGCCGCGCGCGGTATTTAGCGCTGGTCCTGGACGGATCGCCGTCGCGCTCCCTTGCAGAGCGATGGGCGATGCGACGAGCACAGAGAAATTCAAATTCCTTCGCGTCGCTCTGCTAAACTCATCGCCGCGATTCAATCGCGGCGACGGGTAGTATGCACGAGGCCTTAAGGAGAACGTTTTCCTAAGTTGCGGTAGTGGTCATGGAAATCGATAGCGCTCGTCGGAATAACGCCAACTCCAGGACCAAGAAGATCGATCTCTGTCATTCTTTGGTTTCCTAGCTTCATCCAGACGGGTAACAGAGGTAATTCACAACTTTTACTCCGATCTGTTTGACAGCTACGTCATCGAGCCCATGTAATCTATCTCGAAATGAATATCTGATCCCCCTGTTCTTTTTTTCGATATCCTATATCCTACATACCATCCCGTTGGTGAGGAATCGTACAGTACGTGTAGCAAGATCAGCCTCAAACATCTAATGAACCTCCCGCCAGCTCTCGTCAACATTTTTGGCTCCGGTCTTCACACGGGGTGCAACCTTCTTCGCTTTTTAGCTATTCTAGTAATCGAAGAATTGCTTGAAGTCAGGAGCCAGAAGTTGCATCTCGATGTCTCCTCTTCGTTCAGCTACAACTACAGCTACCTCGTTGACTTTCGAACTTTATAACTCATGAGGTCAGATGCACAGGAAAACTAGTATCCATGCTTCAAACAGGATAAAAAGGATGAAAGATGGTGCTAGTCAATCTTTCACGCATTCTACTTCTGCAGGATGTTGTGGGGGAAATTCGAATGCGTATTCGGCCCATATAATGACGTGCTGGCTAGGCGATAGACAGGTCAGAGGTCTGACTTTTTTATCCCTTGCAGATGTCTACTGCCAATTCACCAACCTCTGAAGTGATGGAAGGCCAGGTTGTATCGGGCGGGAAGTCCGAACCAAAAGGATTAATGCGGGTGCAACAGAGACGTCTAACAGCTGCGTTCTAGGCCCCTTCAAAGTAGATCTTTTAAGAGTATAAAGATGTTTTTGATTCTGGACACTCATATTGTTGGAAATGGAAGTCTTATGTTTTTTAAGAAATGCAAAATGTTGAACGGAAGACTGGACATTAGCATTTAGTAAGCTTGTCCTATTATATTTAAAGAGTTAGCAACTGCTATCCGTTTGTCCGAGGCGTGTGTCGTCGCTCAACAGGCGTCGTACGGGTTCAGTAGACGTGTCACCGACTGTAAAGTATGGACGATTAAAGTTGACCAGTGAGTGTGATGAGGAAGTTGTAAGTAGTACCAATAAGGTCCGTAAGTGAGGAGCAGGTTTGCACATCAACCTTTGATGTGTAGGTTTGCGGGATACTGTAGCAGGCGCTGGCACATTGCCACGGCAGCGTATGGTTAGGTCTAACAGCTATCGTGACGGGACCAGTAAGATGGGTTAGGAAAGGAAATGAGTCGACATGGGAGCCTACCACTACGTCGCTTTGCCTCGCGATGAAACTTTGAACGTTCCCTAACGGAGGATCGGGAAACCTGATATTTTCGGGAAGCCAACGCATCACTACAGGAGAGGACGGGAGAGCTCTGAAAGCCCTCTACGGGAGAGGGTGGTAAGAGTCTCAGGTGAGGGGAGGGGGGGGGGGGGTGATAATGGCTCCGAGAACCAGTATGTGGGAGGGGGCCTAACTATATGTGGGGGAACCAGTTCGGGAGCTGTAAGGAACGACCGAGTAATTTACGCTAGTCATAGTGAACAACCGGCCCAGGATTTCAGGTCAGCAAACCTTGAAGTTTCGCGGTTTAGGGCGAAACCAAAGGCCGCATTCATGAAGCGGCGGGAACGGGAGATAAGCGATATCATAGCGATATCATCTCTCGCCTCTCCCGGGAACGTTCAAGAATATGACTACAGAAGTTTGGAGGCCGCTAGACTGCCGAACGTCTGGCAGGTTCAATCCCAATGAGGGGGTGGGGGAGGCACTCCATACTCACGTTGAAACACTACATAGAGATGAATACTTGTAACATAACATGCCTTCGTGAACCCCTACTGTGGCTACTGCAGTCTCCCTCCTGAAACAAAGAGGAAATATAGACGAAAAAACGCCGCACGAAAAGACGAGAAAAGGCTCGTCGACAGGTTCACCGTAGCGATTCGTGCAGTTATAGCCATACAGTGGCCGTGGGTCGATACGTGGAGCCCGCAGGCGTGGTTCGATACGTGGAGCTCGCAGACATCCCTGTACCTATCGCCACGTTGAACCTGTCGGCCATGCGTTCCGGCCCGAGGCCGCCGTGCCCCCCCCCCCCCTCATTGGGATTGAACCGTCTGGCATATCATAAACACACTAAACTGACAGAAATGCCCTTACGAACTAATTCTTAACCACTATGCACACTTTTGCGGCAACGCGGCAGCCCTATCTTTAAGCATAGGGCAGAGGCGCAGAATCGCCGCGTCGGACTGCCGTTGATGTGCCGCCTACGCGGCAGGCGCGGTGCCACCAAAGCAACAGTAGCTGCCGGAAACGAAGCAGCAGCAGCAATACATCGAGGCATAATTGCCGCTGCGGTAGCCTTGCTGCCGACAATTTCCGCTTGGGCTGTAGCGATAGCCATTAGAACTAACCACTTGCTCCGCTGGCAATATGCCAGCTCCTGCTGGAGTACCACGCAAACTTGCACATCAATCCGTGCCGAGACTGCTTTCGTCGCTGAGGTGGACATCGGAGATGGGTTGTGCGCTCTTCGAGCGCACAACTCGGCTAGGGAAAGGACTCCGGGGTGTTGGCCATCCAGGCGGCTCGTTCCAAGAATGCTTTCGTCGCCGAGTTGTGCGCTCTTCGAGCGCACAACTCGGCTAGGGAAGGGACTCCAGGGTGTAGTGCGTCCAAGGTGCTCGTGCAGGAACTGCTCCCGTCTCCCAGTGCTCTCCTGTAGCGGCGGTGGAAGAGCCGCGATCCGCCACCGACCGCTCAAAGACCCTCCTCCATATCGACTGACCATGGTGTCGGTGGATATCGAAAATGGCCACGTCGATATGACGCGATATCAGGAGAATCTGGTTAGATCTAAGTAAGACCGGCTGTAGCTGATCGTGGCGGGATCTAGAACGGAAGCTGATAATGACAATGATAATGAGACCGAATTGGCGATAGAGTGAGCGGCAATGCTGAGGATGAGTGCCGCCTAAACGGCAATTTTGTCTTCTGCGAGGCGGTTTTGTTGCCCGCGTGCCGCGTTGCCGCAAAAGTGTGCGTAGGGCTTGAGCAACTAAGGCCTGTGGCATGCCACCGGCGACGAATCGTGGCGACAGTGTTGTGCGGGTAGCTACGAACTGCGTAGCTACCCTCTCGACACTGTCGCCGCGACTCGTCGCCGGTGGTATGCCATAGGCCTAACACGTACCGATGCTTCACTTCTTCAAATGGCGGTGGAATAGAAGTGAACCTCTACAGAGACAAGTAACTGTATCTGGGCAAGTGATAATCTATCACTCTTATCCCATACTAGTGCTACACTGCTCATCATTATGCTTCATCTGGCTTCATATGGGGCGCAGTAATTGGGCTGGGGGGGGGGTCAGCTTGTGCTTAGTGGTTATCATCTTTGGTAAAAAGATATGTCTATGTCCAATTACATCTGAATTGAGAGTTGGAGTAGCTCAGTTCATCACGAGGGTGAAACACACCTGTTCTGCATTTTAATTTCGAACAATACAAAACGTTGTATGGGGCTGTCCTATGTGGTGACACTGCTCTCCGAGCCACGTTGCCGCCTACTCGGACCAGCATGCACACTTCGGTTTGCGGGAAAGCTGGGAAATAATTTGAAGGGCGGGGATCTGAGATGCACATCTCTGGGAAGCGTCATGCTCCCCAACCCCCATGTGGTCGGGGCCGCCCTACTCCAACGTAAGGCCTTTGTCATACCATCGCTCACCCTGAGCGACGCCTAATGATATGCTCCCATATCGATCGGGCGGCGCGATGGAATCGATATGGGAGCATATCATTAGGCGTCGCTCGGGGTGAGCGATGGTATGACAAAGGCCTAAAGGCCCCCACACACTTCTGCGGCAACGCCGCTCGCCGCTATGGTTAAGGATAGGGCGGGACGCCGCCGGCGGCGAGCTCTGAATCCCTGCCCTATGATTAAGGATAGGGCAACGGCGTTGCCGCAGAAGTGTGTGGGGGCCTTAAGTGGAATGCTGCGGACAGCGGAGGAAAACATATGATTCGCCGGAAATTTCTCGTGCGAATGGAGGAGAAGTAACTCGATTATACTTCTACAAGTGCTACGACACGCCTAACGGCGTGTCTCGCACTTGCCCGCTTCGCGGGGTTATAGGTTTAAGTTTTGTTCTCAGAAAATACTCTCACACAGAAAGTACGTGTGATCTTCAAAACAATCTTGTTAACAGAACAACAAAAAGACAACATTTACTGAACCATCTCGGTGAATTCTACGTTTGGTATCGATTTGAGTCCTTGTGTTAACCAAATTTTCAGATGGGACTTCTGTCGAACTCGCGAGCACGCCACGTACAGTTGACCATGAGAAAATACTGGACTGGGGAGATATACGCAGAGGCGTACCTGGCGCGGCGAAACGTTTCCGTTCAACATGGGACAATGCTGAGTTCTGCATGCGGCCGATCGTCGTACGACGACAATGTGACCTGCTGCTTCCTTTCTTTTCGATCTTCTGACTCCAGAAGGTTGTGGTGCGACGAAGGGAACCCGTCTTCTGAATTCAGGGACTCAGAAACGCGCGCAGACGCCGTTGTGTCAAGCAGGAGGAGGATGCGCTTCCTCTGATGCAGCAATATTCCATGTTGAACGGCAAACGTTGCCCGCGCGAGGTACGCAGAGGCGTACAATACCAGCCCTATCTTTTGTCCATTCGGACCGCGACTTTTGCGCCGTTTTGGGCGAGAAAGCGCCGCTTTGTTGTAACTTGCTCCAAAGCGGATGATTCTGAAAACGGTTTGCATATTTAGAATAGCGATCACATTTCCTATCTAACCATGTATGTACTTCCAGATAATTTCTAAATTGAAGTTTAGGTCGGTTGAGCATTACTGTAGCGCTCTAGTGACTACGATAGGTTTACGACCGCTCTCTTCCCTCCAGAGCTAATTGCCTCCTCAGGATATTTTCCTTGAAACGACCGGCGGCTGTCTGCTAGAATTTTCTTAAATCGGGGAGTAGTCCTGTACTTTATCATCTTGCCAAATATTCAAATTTACAGATTATGAAGAGTTAAAAGCGGCTTCCTAGCATAATCCGTTTCAGGATAGCTACTCAGTTCCAGTTTGGGGTGCGCCGCGGATTCTACTTTGCTGTGATGTCGTGCAGGCAATTTGAATGCGTATATGGCCTAGAAATACTCTGGTGGCTAGCCAATGAACAACCCAGCATATCATACTTGTCAAACACGTCTGCTACCAACTCACCAGCTCTAGAGGGATGACAGGTATGATTGGGCAGAAAATCCCAATCAAGACTCTTAAATCGGAATCCACTAGATAGCCGACGGATACATCGACTGTGCTACCATGCGCCCACATCTCACGGCAAATACAAGATTTTTTCCATTATTGAAGACGCTCGACTGTCAAAAAAAAAAATTTGGAGTCTGTCTTGAACAAGGCTTTTTTCGGGACCGAAAAACAGGATGGCTACCCTATTTTTATGTTCACCTCAAGGCATTGGCAGTGCTCAAGTTTTTGTGCGTTATTCTTTAGTACCTAATCAAAACTAAATATTACTTGAAATGTAGGTTCAGCAAAGACGGCTACGGAAATTGGTGTATTTTCAGCTACGCAGTTTAGTCGTTCGTTAAGGGAGGTAACAGAGAGCAGAAGAGGTGGAGTTTGCTCAACAGATAGAAGCCGATTTGAAATTGGGTAGTCACTCTATGCAAAGGGACTGATTAGAAACTGTGCAACCGAAAAAAATGCGGAAAAGGGAAAAGGAATATCAAATTTGGCACGCAAACTCTGTTGCCCCAGTAATATTAGATTGGTTGGAAAGTTGTTTGCTGCAGAACGTTTCCCAAAGAGTGGTCGTTAATTGTTTCACGACCTCTCCGAAAGCCGTGCTGGTGTTCCCTCATGGTATGGCATAGATGGTGAAGTGGTAGTTCGAATATCAAACAATTGCACTTTTGCCATGAGATTCGTTTTCTACATGTTGTAGCCATCATATAGATAGCAAGTACAATCCAAACTATTGAAACTAAATTTTCTCTGCAGAAAATGCAAGAAACGTTTTCTTCACACTTTAGAACTCATTTTACCAGCTAGCAGTGTTTTCCATCCAAAACTGACCTAGAAGATCCATGAATAAACTTGCTGTGTTCTATCACTGTTGGAGTAGGGTTCACAACTTCAATAAATGTCCACATTTTTAGCTCTAAATTTCTTGCATTTCCGTCCACAGAGTGAGATTTCTGTACTTTTTGTGAACTATAACTCCTTCTAACCAGTAGTCAAGAAGCTGAGCTTGTTTCCAGCTTTTCTCTGCTTAGGTGGCTCAGACGAACTGGCTACATAAAACATCATTTCCTTTTCAGTTAATGTTTTCGATGGTCTTCAATTATACAAAAAGTCCCGATTTTCTTCTCTCTACGTTTACTCGTTCGCTCTGGCTTCGTTTGGAAAACGGTTGCGATAGCAGTGTTAAGCACAGCGAGAGCTTTCCATCGATATAACATTGTGGAAAGTTGAGAAGATCGACATTTTTGTGCTCTTGACTCAGACAGAGTTCTGAGATCGATACGACTTGACCTGAGCCAGCGCTCCATGGCCGGGCCGATGCCCGCTCCTGGGTGCGAGCCCCAGTGGTACTGCACTCGATCTAGGACGTAAAAAAACAGCTGGGGAGTTGGTAGCACTCCATTTTTAGATTCGTACAACAATTCGAGGCTTTTAGCATCTTGAAGAAATTCGTTTAAATCTAAAGGTAGGTAGTTGCTGTGACGAGCTACACCTGGAGCGCATAGTATGTCTGAGAGATCCTAGACTGATGCATTAACATAAATGGTATGGCAAATTGCTGTTTGGCGTACTGATTCAAAGCGGCAGAGTTATTTCTATGCATATGTTGAGTACAGTATTCAATCCTAGTGAGGTAAACCTGCTCTGCTTGATGAAAATCGAATAAATATTCTATTCGAGAGCCTGGACAATATAATAGAATGGTTTTTTGCTTTTGAAAGTTGGACGATACAGTGGTTTCGATCAAGTGTAAAGAGGTGTTGAAATTAGAGTTCAGGAAACTAGACGATTTTTTCCTAGTATTGCGCTACTCGAATTAAAGGAAATTTCGAGAAATATGCATTTATTGCTTTAATCGTTGACAACTACTGAATGTCAATAAACCGAAACTGGTTTTCGAGAAGTAAGGGATGCAAATCAGATTCATCCCGCTACCTAAAACACGTAAGACACAGCTCAAATTTTTGAAACTCAAATTTTTTGAAACAGACGGTTTCCGACGGATTAGTTCGTCGCAAGCATCGCTTTGCCACAGCTTGCATCAAGCTTTATAGATATAAAGGAAAGTAAAAGCGATGAATATGAGAACTCGAAAGTGAATCCTGGTTTAGAGGATATGGACTACATTTACAACAACAAATAGAGACTGTTTACAGATTTATACATCGGGTTAGGGCAGCTAAAACACAAACAATTTATGAGCAAAGACCGAACATGAAACTGTTCTCAGAAGATTAACCGCTGTTGGTTTTATTGCTATTAGGGCACTGCCACTGGGTATCGCACTCAGGTGCGAGCCGAGCAAGGGTCGTCGCGGCGGGTCGCCACCGAGCCTGGGCTCAGGCCGAGACCAAGACCCGGTCTCATAGTAGTCTGGGTGCAGATAGGGTAAAATGCCGACCATCTCGCATCTGAGCCATATTATATTTTCGGAAAGCTGTTAGGGTGGCAAAAATCACCAACCAACTCGTTTTCCCATTCACGACAAACCTGGAGACAAAATCGAGAAAAACGAGGAAAATTCGCAAAATTGGGACCCAGTGAAGGCCACAAAATGACAACTTCGGATGGAGAATGATTCATCACCTGCCAGTTCTCAAATGCCGAAGAACGATCCTGCCCAGTAAAGAAGGATCGAGCTCTTTAGCTGCTTTAATACACAACTTACAACCAATTAAATGTGTGGAAAACCCTTTACAGCCTGAGGAAATCGGTGTACTTGGGGTTAATTATAAAGACCCGTTTTTTAGCTCTTATACCTATTTTGTCAGAGTTTAAAGTAGGTTTTACCAGCTAGCTTTAAATAAATAAATGTTTGCATGGGAGATTATATTTAGTCAGGAATAGCCGTCTGAAAGTGGACCTTCGGCATATTTGGATTAAACTTTGCGGTGGGATCGAAATTATTTAAATTTCTTGGTGTTTAATGTTGCTGTGACTTCTACAACACGCAGATTTCAGGTGTTTTTTTGGAAAGATAATGAAAGATAATGAATTCCGGATTTCGACGAGGCTGGCTGATGGAGTGGTCGAGGAAGACGCCAATGGCTGTTTTGGAGAGGTCGTCAATCGATTAAAGACCCATCAGAAGAAAATTATCCATAACAAGGACATGTGTTGTTGCATAGCAGTCTAATAGAAACCGCAACATGCACCGTGGCAAGGCAATTCAGATGGTGTCAGCTGAAATCCACAAGATAAATTTTATGCAAGTTATGCAAATCCCAGCAAAGTAGAATCCGCGGCGCACCCCAAACTGGAACTGAGTAGCTGTCCTGAAACGGATTATGCTAGGAAGCCGAATCCTGTAAATTTAGCAAAATTAAAGTTAAAAGTTGAACGCTCTTCAGGACATGTGAATCAACCCTATTACAAAAAGCTTACTTAGCTTTTAACTCTTCATAATCTGTAAATTTGAATATTGGCAAGATGATAAAGTACAGGACTATTCCCCGATCTAAGAAAATTCTAGAGGACAGCCGCCGGTCGTTTCAAGGAAAAAGGTCCTGAGGAGGCAATTAGCTCTGGAGGGAAGGGAACGGTCGTAAACCTATCGCAGTCACTAGAGCGCTACAGTAATGCTCAACCGACCTAAACTTTAATTTAGAAATTATCTGGAAGTACATACATGGTTAGATAGGAAATGTGATTGCTATTCTAAATATGCAAACCGTTTTCAGAATCATCCGCTTTGAAGCAAGTTACAACAAAGCGGCGCTTTCTCGCCTAAAACGGCGCAAAAGTCGCGGTTTTGCGCCGAATGGACAAAAGATAGGGCTGGTGTTGTACCTGGCGCGGGTAAACGTTTCCGTTCAACATGGGATAATGCTTAGTTCTGCATTCGGCCGGTCGTCGTACGACGACGATGTGACCTCTGCCTCCGTTCTTTTCGACCTTCTGACTCCAGAAGGTTGTGGTGCGACGATGGGAACCCGTCTTCTGGATACAGGCGCTCAGAAACGCGCGCAGACGCCGTTGTGTCAAGCAGAAGGAGGCTGCTCTTCCTCTGCCGCAGCAGCATCTCATGCTCAATTCTGAATGCGATCCCTCGTCGTAGGACGACGGTGTCTCCTCTTCTGACTACAAAAGGTTGTGGTTCGACGAAGGGAACCCGTCTTCTGGACCCAGGCGCTCAGAAACGCGCGCAGACGCCGTCGTGTCAAGCAGAAGGAGGCTGCACTTCCTCTGCCGCAGCAGTATCTCATGCTCAATTCTGAATGCGATCCCTCGTCGTAGGACGACGGTGTCTCCTCTTCTGACTACAAAAGGTTGTGGTTCGACGAAGGGAACCCGTCTTCTGGACCCAGGCGCTCAGAAACGCGCGCAGACGCCGTTGTGTCAAGCAGGAGGATGTGCTTCCTCTGATGCAGCAATATTCCATGTTGAACGGCAAACGTTGCCCGCGCGAGGTACGCAGAGGCGCCGCAAGGGGTTCCATGAGATTGCCAGTGGTTCCACGAGGCGTATCCCAGCCAGGTTCCCAACCTGAGTGAGATACGCCCCATCATCTTCAGGGCAAGGAGCTAACTCAATTATATAGTGGTAGATTTGTAGCTTTCACTACTTTTGCTTTACAGAGACCCAGTAGGCTGTTTCTGTGTTGAGGGAACTTTCTTTTCTTTTTTTTCCAGAATTTTCAATTCTCTCTTCAATTTTTTTTTTAATTTTTCCAAGTTTCTTAGGCATTATTTGTTACTGTGCTACAAAGCCAGATTTTTTCGAACACGTCTGTAACGCGCTGTTTGGCTCAATGAAAAGCTATATGTTGAGAACACAAAATCGCTCAGTTAAATGTAATGTAGAAGGAATGCGCTCCCATCGCACTCTGCTGCATGATTGTTCTGATCCGTTATTACGAACTGGCCCGGGTTCCTGCTAGGACGGCATCGTGGTTGGGAAGCAAATAAGGGTAAGCTACTCCGAAAGTCCCGCAAAGTAGGCAAGACTCGCGTAGCAATGTTGAATGTGGGTGCCTTGAAGGGCCGCTATGGCAGGTTGGTTGAAGCAGTAGAGCGAAAGGAAGCAGATTTCTGTACGACGTTGGAAACAAACTGGTCCTGCTATAACATTGGATTCGAGATTCTAGGACGATTGGCCACGGCATCAAGTCCGTTCTATGAAACAGTTCCAGAACCACCTGCAAACTGGCGGTTCCTGGCAAATTAAGGCCGAGCTGCTCCTGCTTGATGAACCTCGATGGTCACGTCGGAGCAGTGGCAGACGGTACGACGATAGTGAGCGTATCCTACTATACATAAGCGAGAACGGTCGTTTGTCTGTGTGTGAGTGTGTGTTTGTTTGCACAGATGTGCTGGAGGAGTGTTGGGGGAAAGCGGGAGGGGGGATGGGGGGGGGGGGGGGGTGTAGTTGTGCAACGTGCCTGGCGACTCAGAAGACGTTGTTCCAAACCACGTTGGCCAACGTGCACGGCGAATCAGTAGACGTGCCGAACACGTCGCCAAACGCGCCTGGAGATGCTGGGCTGAAGGAGTGTGTTGGGGGAAGTGAGGGGATGGGGTTGTAGTTGTGCAACGTGCCTGGCGACTCAGTAAACGTGCCGAATACGTTGCCCAACGTGGGAACGCCCATGATAAACTTACGGAAGTGAAGAACGCATTCATGCAAAAGCAGCATGAGCAGGATTTTAAGTTTCACAAAAATTGATTCGGCACTGACAGCACGACCCGTCGCCTACACGACGCGGCAGTATACCAAAGGCCTTTCCGTAGGCTTTTGATATTGCAAGGTCGCACGAAGCGCGCAAGTGCGAGAGACGCCGTTAGGCGTATCGGAGCACTGGTACTTCAATATCACGTGACCTCACCATCGTGTTCACCAAATTTCGAAGACGCGACCCTCACCTCGCCTCGTTTTATAGCGGGAAAATCAAAATGCAGATTGACTATGCGCTTGTTGGGCGTCGCGATCATGGTGTGTCAAAGACGCAAAGACCGTACCGTATGAGAGGTTGCCATATACCACCGAACGCTGATCTGCTCTCGAGACCCATTGAGGTACAATCCACGAACAGCTTGTGGGTTACAATAGCTGGAAGTAAATTCCTCTCGTTGAAGTTGCTGGCTAAGGAAGGGTAGGACGGACTGGAGCTGCGACTCCCTGCTCGAGATGATCTCGTTTTACAACTGCGTAGCCCTTCACCAGCCCCTTGCAACATGCCTAGAGAATGGTTCAGGAGACCCGTATTCCAGTGAGGTTGTTCACACCCCGTGTTTCAGAGACAGAGCAGATTGAGAACACTGGTAGAGCAACCATCTACGAACAGCGGACTTCGAAGTAGTGGTCTATTAGGCGGGTTTTGATCCGCTAGCAGCTGCTCAGGGTAAACAACTGGATGGAACATGTGCGAGTAACGAAAGATTCGATCAGAGCCTGCTTCGGCAAGGAAGGATGATCGCAATGCAGCTGCTGACGGGGGACGCGAGCCAGTCGATGTCCAGATCGCCTTGAGCTCCAGGTGGGTCTTGCAATGCAGAAGAAGCGTTGGGCGCGATGTTCGTGTCGATGACCATACCCGACATAAAACGTGCTGGCACCCTCGGGGAAGGAATTTTAGCGTCTTTGTGCAGAAATTCCGCGTGGAGCACGGCAGCATAGGGTTGCAGGATGATATGCTGTTGCAACTGCTGTTGTCCAAAATGGACAGGTGCCATAAGACGGTAGCTTAAGCCCTAACAAAGCGCGTACGTGAAGGTAGCTTTGAGGATCTGAAAGACACGCTCGAGGTCAAGTTGCGAGAGGATGACTCGTATACACAGCTAAAGGCCTACCTATAGCTGAAACCACCTAATTAAAACAGGGGACGTCACAACGTAGTGCGCCGAGCTTGGAATGCTGACGCGGAGCGCGTACCAAGGGGTCGGATTCATCAACGACTTTAACAGAGAATTCACTGCGGAAAACTCAGATAACGCGGCTTATCACTCACCATATCGCTTGATAAGCCGCGCTAACAGGGATTTCGGCTGTAATTCTCTGTTAAGTTGCTGCAAGTCGTTGATGAATCCCGCCCCTAAATCAGCTGGAAGAAGATCTCTCACGCACTAGTGCCGGAGAGCTAATAAGCCATTTGAACAAATGACCAAAATATCTCCAGTTCTAACGACTATGGAGATCGCGCCAAAGGAGTTGACCTATGAGATGGTAAAGGCCATGGCGCAGCACTGTGAGTGAAGCAAGCGCATGGCGAAAGCAATGCGCGAAGAGGTGCAAAGGAGTACGGGATCATGCCACCGCGGGTGAACCGACCAAAAAATGATCGAGGAGGGAAATCGGATGGTAGTACGGATTCCCAACGAGTCCAAACACGACAACATAAGAAAGGAAGAGCTTTAACTGCAATACGTCTTGGCACTTGAGGAAAGACTGCGCACAACAGAAGCGCGGACCAGCCGAAAGCGGACCCAAAGAGCAGGATAAACCGCAAGGAGAGCTGAAGACCTCCACAGCCTTGATGGAAGCTTATGCTTGGCAATGGAAAATAGAAAGTAAAGTGCTTCGTCTAAAACAAAAATGAATGTGGATCCAAAGACACATGTCACGAATTTATTGATATCTAAGAATGCATGCGCTATAAATGTTATACACTTATACGTGTGTTATGTTTATATTCGATGCGATAAGGCTGCTAATTATCTATGAACTTGAACTCGTGAACTATATAGTCAGCCCTCAGCGACTCTCACGACACTCGTCATTAACAGATCATGGGAGGGCATTGCTAGGTGAACGAGTGTGCGATGCATGAGTCGTCGCCGCCAATGCATTGTGCACCTTCCCCAACCACCTTTTCGGCACTAGCAAATCAATGACACCACGACGAATTGTGCGATTCACGGTCACGTAGATGATGCACACGAAGCCTGTAAGCAATGCAGTCTACCGTATCTCAGTGGGAGTCGTTTTCAATAAACAAACCTGCGCTGAGTTGCCAAGCCATTTGCCCGACGATAACTAGCCACTTGGAAGGTGTGAAATACTGCATATAGACATAAATATACGCTGCTACGACATTGATCAGACATATGAGGAACGACTGTATGAAGACCTGAACACAGATGTCGCTTGAAAGACGTTTCATAGAACAATTGCACATAGTAAGCTCCTAGGTAATGTATCCGATCAGCAAGTAGTGGCTGCGATCAGGGGTGCACATGAAGCTCTGTGCGTTAAGTTTTTTTTTTAACGAAATTTTTTAATGGAAAATTTTCGTTGAATCTTCGGTAAATCGTTAAATTTCGTTGGGAAATACATTCAGTTGCAAACAACTATTTCTATAGAAAAAATCAAGGAGAACCTTATAGTGTCAATTTCAAAAGGTCAACAGCTAAAGTTCACGGAATGAAGTGTAGCACTATAATGTGAAATAAACAATTCAACATCAAAAAACACAGAAAAATAAACAAGCCTTCAGAAGCAAATTATCTACAGGGTGTGGAATAAGAACGGGTATGGAACTTCCATTCAAGATGATCTCCGAAAAGGCATCTTAAATTGTGCAATCAGGCCAAACTCGGTGTCCCCCCCCCTTTCCTAGCACAATGCGAAAACATTTTGTGTGACTGTTAACCGAGCATATACAATTACGATATGGGCTCTCAGCAAATTAAGTGCAGCAAGATTTAATAAAAATACAACTAAAAGCCTAACAGTGGAATGTTAACACTTTGTCGAACGCACGATTTTCGAGTGCCTGATGCTTGAGACCAATCCATTTTTTCCAACTTCGGGACCGTGGCACGACATTGTGTCACACGGCCCTGGACTGCCGAAAAGGTGTGACATGTCGTCAACATATTAAGTTTAGGAAGAGTAGCTTTCCTAATTTTTGTTGATTAGCTTTTTTCATGAGTCGTTTAAAATACTTCCAGCGGCCGAAAACATTCTCTCCGCCTCGACTATTTCAAGTGCCAGATTCATCACCGAATTACAGCAATTCAGCAGAGAAAATACAGCCGAAATCCGTGATAGTGCGGCGAAATGTTTCACCATATCGCTTGATAAAGCTATCAGGGATTTTGCCTGTATGTTCCCTGTTAAATTGCTGTAAGTCGTTGGTGAATGCGGCCCAGGTGGCGAGCAAAACTATTCTAGGATGAGCAGCACCAGGATAGGCATTATACCTTTGTCCTTGGGAAAAAATTTCGAATTTCGAATGATCGAATAATATTCGATTTACAAAATTTCGAATTTCGAATCATCGAATATTATTCGAATCTCAAAATTTCGAATTTCGAGTAATCGAATTTCGAATTGTCGAATATTCGAAGAATCAAATGAACACCTTACTTGTTGTGATCACCCAATGATTGACATTGACATCAGCGCTTTATCCTTCCCAGATAAGTCTGTTACCCATTCTCCGACCCCGGAGTGATGGAAGGCTTGGTTGGCCGTTGGCCTGGGCGGGAAGTCCTAACTAGAAATCTGGTATCGTGTGCACCGGAGAACCGACACATCCTCTGACTGCGCTACACTCGCCCTCAAAATACTTTTTAAAAATTTCCGAAAATTCATAGAAATTTCATGAGAACATCAAAATATTCCTGCTGATTTCAATGGTTTTTTCAGGAACAGTCCCAATCGGGAGGATGAGACCTGAAACGATAGTGAAGACTAAACTCACTGAGAAAAACGTCCGTTAAGAACACCGTTAAATTTCTAAAAAAATTCCGTCAAGTCGTCAAGTTAGATTTCAACGAAAAATGCCTTTAATTCGTTAAATCGTCAACTGTTATTTGTGCACCCCTGCTTGCGATGCGAAGGCTGCTGCAAGCTTTCGTCTATTTTAAGGTTATTTGAAGTCTCTGAGGAAGATACAATACCAGTCGAAAGTGGGCGAAAAAACGCAAAAATAGCGTCGCAAAGAGTCGCATGCTCATAACTCCTTCAGTTTTAGGTTTTTTGAAAAAAGGTTGGCACCATTCGATTCGTCTCTTCGAGATATACACAAACATGTGTGAACCTTTACCGGAGCACCCATATTTTCGCCGTGGGTGGTCCAGAATTGACTGTAGCGGACTTTTGCGATTAGAGCAGTTTATTTCCCAGGACATGCGTGCTTTCGGAGTATCTCAAGCATGGCGTAAGCTGCCAGTGCTCTGTCATACCAGGAATGCTCTGACAGAAATTTACAGCCGCTCTAGTCAGGAGTTGCTCTAAAGTTGTCCAGCAAACCTTTGGAGTGCGCCGTGAATAATGCATACAGAATCGAACCTTTCAATCGGAGGGGCGACCGCTCGCCTATTGCACTCCGAACACGCCCGCGATTGGCGAGCGGTCGCCCCTCCGATTGAAAGGTTCGAATCTGTATGCGCTGTTCACGGCGCACTCCAAAGGCCTGCTGGACAGGCTTAGAGCAACTCCTGAACAGGTCGGCTGCAAATTTCTGATAAAACTCCCCAAACGCTCAGTTTACAAGCTGTCCACCCCCCCCCCTCGACTGAAAGGTTCGATTCTGTATGCATTATTCACGGCGCACTCCAAAGGTTTGCTGGACAACTTTAGAGCAACTCCTGACTAGAGCGGCTGCAAATGTCTGACAAAACTCCCCAAACGCTCAGGCTAAAAGCTGTCCCACCCTCGATTGAAAGGCTCGATTCTGTATGTATTGTGCACGGCGCACTCTCGGGGCATTCCTGGCATGACAGAGCACTGGCGACGTACGCCATGCTTGAGATACTCCGAAGACACGCATGTCCTGGGAAATAAGCTGCTCTAATCGCACAAGCCCGCTCCAGTCAATTTGGGACCACCCACGGCGAAAATATGCATAAAAATATGCGTAAAGCTGTATGCACGTTTGTGTAGATCTCGAAGAGACGAATCGAATGGTGCCAACCTTTTTTTCAAAAACCTAAAACTGAAGGAGTTATGAGCATGCGACGCCATTTTTGCGTTTTTTTCGCCCACTTTTGACCGTGCGGCGCAAGCGGTATTGTATATGTTGGCGTTAATCAAATTCTATGTTTAGTTCGTCATCTGTCTTACCTATATAAATATATTCGGCTAATATCACCTGTACGTCATGGAGAGGTAGGACTGAAGCCGAGAGATGTCCGCGACAGGGTGACGTATGCCAACTGAGCTTTCTTTGCGCTTAACCATGGGCGATTGCTGACGAACTTATAACCTTAGCGACGGATCACCATAGTATAAGATATATTGAAGGAGCAGCGCGATATATTATGACACGGTATTCAGAAAACGAACCGAAGCCGACGGCCAACGTGCATCGGTATTCAGAAGGAGCGCTGAAGACCTCGTCCACCGTGCATCGAGATTCAGAAGACGCGTCAAGACGCCGTCCGTGCAATATGCGTCGAATTAAGAAGACGTGCGGAAGACGACGTCCATTCAACGGGCGTCGAATTCAGAAGAATGTAAAGGGGCACCAGTAAGGGGAACAGTAAAGGAGGACCAGAAAGATAGGACTAGCAAGGGGGAAGGGGTGGGGACAAGTAAAGAGGAACCACTAAGGGGGGGGGGGGCAATAAGGGTGAACAGTATTTCTCTGTGTCGTCCAACGTATGTCGGGATGAGGAATACGTGCCACAGACACCCGCTATTTTTGGTGGCAGCGTCGCGACGCGTGCGTTCTGACTTAGAAAACGTTATGCACAGACGTTAAGCAACATGCGCTCTGATTCAAAAGACATGACACGGACGTCGTTCAACGTGCGCGCAGGTCCAGGAGACGCGCCACAAATCCGACTTTGCTCAGCGTGCGTTGGGTTTTCAGCGCACCTTTTAATATCTTCGTGCAACGAGCATGCGCGTGCTTGACTCTCACGCCGTTTCTCTGATATTCTCTCGGCACATAGGTAAGGTGGGGGGAGGTAGGGGGAGTGACTTAAGGAATCGCAGGAGTATTACTGCCGTTGGACAGTGAACGATATCAATCGGTCGACCAATACTGATTAATTTTGTTCATGTTTCTTCTCAGATCAGTCATTTTGAATTGGGGCTCTTACTATCTGTCTCTCGCCACGTAGAGGACGGGTAGGTCGGAGAACAAATCACATTCATTTAATAGAGGGTGGATGGGCTTCATAGGAGCAGTGAAGATTTTGCCCCACCATATCCCGCTGCACTAATCTATATATGGTAAAACCAGTTCCTTCTGTAATGAAACTTAGGAGGCCTAAAGGAAAAAGGAGAAAGATTCGGGTTGTTCTATTCTCGGGGTTTGGGGGCGAAGTCCCAACCATAGCAATATATGCAATTCACCAGACGTTTCGCGGCCTCTAGGCCGCTGAAGTAGGTGTCGGAGGACTTCGACTGCACTCCGATTCAGATTGTCGTCCATATTTTCCACCCAAGCCAACCAAAGTTTCTTTTCTTCCGCGGTGGGTGAATTGCTACTAGGCTTGCCTACGAGGGATACAACGCCGACTTGCTCATGGGCTCCCCACCCCAAGTCATTGCATGGATCAAAGACACCTTCGTGCTGCCTCTACGATATCCTGTACAGATAGAGTGTGTGGCGTATCCCAAAAGGGATCGTCTAACGTCAACCTTTGTCCATTACTTATTTCTGCAATACTCTCATCTATTGTAACAAGTCTATAAAGAACTAGTGTATTATTCCTCGGACGCAAGCCTGGTACCAACTAAACGACCCCCGGAAGGGATAGAATGTGCTGCTTTTTTGAGCTGAATTTAAACAGTGGGTCGAGCTTATGTACACGCAACAACCGACACCTCCTCCTGCTGCTCAAATTACGCCTTCTTGCGATTATCTGAGGAGTGAATATCGATCAGTTAGGGAGGAAAGAAAGTTCTACAAAATGATCTTTAAAATGATATATGAGTGCACAACCTTAAAAGTTGTACACTTCATTACTGCTACTATGTCGTGTGTGCGGTATCTTCTGACTGGACCGTCTCATCCTGGCAACGTCCTGTAAAAGTCGAACACTGGGTGCCATGTGGACTTTAAATTAGCAACAACTCCATCTTCCTTTCCCTTCCTTATTGCGGTGAGCAGAAGGGAAGGATACTATCCCTTGTTTGGCTTTCGTAAGTCCACGTGCGAAACAAAAACCAAACAAATTATTTCTTTTCCATACTTCTGCAATGAAAGTGCACTACTACGCTTATTTGTTCTCACTTTTTAATCATTTTCAATTGAAAAGTGTGTGATTCGCAGGTTAGGGAACCTATGTTAGTGGAGAGTGTCGTGGAGGCGCCGAACAGAACTGTGACTGCTCCCAATTTTTTCGCAATGAGCGCGCTTGACACATTGTTTTGTTTGTAAGAGAAGTGGATCTCTACCGAGATCCCGCTATCTAGTAAAACAAAAAAGGAGTCATTGCATGCCAGATGTGCTTCATGTTCGCGAGACAAGATCTTTTTGTAGGCTGAGAACAAAGGAGGCCTGATTGTTGCATTATGTGAGTAGTAATCCCAGCGTGTTTGTTTGGTTGCTTCCATGAGTTACTACTATACGCAGGGGTCAGACATCCCAATTTAACTTGGAGAGTAATTCAAAGTGTTAATTCTTGTTAGAGCTTAACAGTTTCTAGAGCACAACAACGGGCAAACATAATAGACGACAATCAACAGCTGCATGCTTAATCGACTACATTTTATTGATTGATGGAGCTGTCTCGTGATTCCTATCTGCGCAAAACATCAAATAAACTTACGTAAGTATTTTAAGAGTGCGCGTGAAGCGCAGTCGGAGGAGGTGCCGGGTGTCGCGTCCACGGGATGCCAGCCTCTTTTTCGGATTTCTCGCCAAGGACTGCCGAGCTTTCAATCCTCTGGCGTCGGTGATTTGGTACCAGCCTTTTCTAGGAAGGATAAACCCCTGGCTTATTCATCGGCACCGCAAGTCATTGTATAGATCGAATCAACTTGGCTCCATGACATCCCGTAGAATAGAATGAATAGCGAATCGCAAGAGGGATTGAGTGACGCGGTCCGTTATCTTTCAAGTATTTTAAGAATCTCCGCTGTTTAGGACTGTCGAGAAGACAGCTCTAAAATCGTGGTCCACTACCATCAAGATACGCTTGTGCAAGGTGGTTTCCATTTCTGGGAGCTCAATCTCTGCTGCTATCATTCCTGGCTGGGCCGGCCACGTAATGCGCTTCGCAGACACCCGCTGGACGACAGCCGTCACCGACTGGATTGTGTAAGATGTCAAGAAAAACCAGTACGTCCGCCAACGCGTTGGTCGAACTTCATCGTGAAAGCACAGAACGAACGACATGATGCTCTGCGTGTTTTTCAAGCGAGGAGGATCCATTGGAGCACTCTGGCACGCGACAGGGACGAATGGAGGCGCTGCTGGCGCCCGCTCGAGCAAGTCGATGATAAACAGGACGCCACAGGTGAACCTCAGTTTGCACCAATCTCTTCTGTTGTTCCTGATTGAGGACGTCCTCCCGATTATAGTTTTTACGACTTCTTGGTTTCCTGGCGCTCGACATACTGCCTCTTCCGCGCTCGTCAAAGAACTGAATAGAAACACCTTTGTGGTCGTGATGCGCGCGAAAAACCTGACTCGGAACCTAGTACGTTGTCGAGCGGCCCCTATCGTGATTATACAAGATCCATTGAAAGGTAGGTGTGACTGCGAAGCAGTGTCAGCCATTTTCCCCGCTTCAATGCTGCGTGGAACCGAAATGTCCCATCACATGGGGTGTCGCTCCGGATCGCGCTATAGCGTTAGTGGCGTCGTATCCAGCGCGTCCTAACCGAGTTAGTGTGTATGCTGGCGTTATTCTTTGATGTTCAAGTTCCCGACAAAATCTGCGTGAAATCGAAGTCGCGTCTTATCGGAAGGCGTTACAAAGCGAGGGGACTGCATTTCAGTTCATGAGGCTCACCTGCTTCTGAAACCGTCCTAATTTAGTCGCAGAAGTGCTGGTCTCCAAATATAACTTTATGCACAGGTAGAAGTACAACGACGTCGTTGATATCGCCACGACAACGTTGTTGATAGCGTGATAGAAGTTCACGTAACTTAGCGACTAAAGTGGTTTCTTTAAATGACCTCACTCATCGAAAAAAGACTTCAGGGACCTTCAGATTGGCTTCCGGCAACACTGAAACAAACCTCTTGTCCTGTCATTGGGTTGAAAAACCATGAGATGTAGTTCGAGTTAAATGATGCTGGTGTAGTGAAGAACATGATGAAGAGGAGGTAGAGCAATGAGATGAACATTAATAGGTACACGTTCCTCCCTTCGAATACCGCTTTGATGTAGCGGTTGCCGGAGAGATCTGCACAGCGGTTCAACGCCAAGAAGATGCACGTCAGACAGCTTGCACACCAGCATCCTGAACGAATTCCTGCTCCGAACCTCTGCATGATTGTTGTTCGCCTGTTTCTACATCACGTCTGCGAAAAAACTTATTAGTAGGTCTTTTCTACTCTACATATGACCACCAATAAATATTTTTCATTGGCAAAGTTGTTAGGCATATACACGGCAATATTTCGAAAGCTCAAGTTTTGCATTGAGAAATGAAATCTAATGAAAAATAGGCATTAAAATAATACACCGACTCAGAATAGTTCTCGATATCGTCAATGGACCGTTTGAGTTCTCTGATGGTGAGATGCCGATGCGGAGATCATTGGATCACGCATTGGTACATTGGATCCTGCGCTCGAGGGACGCAAAGAGCGTCATACCTTGCCTTCACAGATAAAACGTTCACAGGTTTTACGCGGAATCTGTTCAACGCGTTGAAGGCCGCTTTAGTTCCCTTTTGACATCCGCAAATCCTTCCTCTCGTGCAGAGGGTGTGAGCGAAACGCGTTAGACGTAGCTTCCGCGTACTATTCTTGCTCTGGAGCGTCCCCGACGTCTCGCGAACGTCGCAGCGTCGGAAACGCTGAGAGCGGAAAAACTGGGGAACCGAGCAATCTTCAGATTCGGACCGTCCAGTAGAGTTTAACACATTCGCGACAAGAGTGTTCTCGCGCACAGTGCGCGCGACGGCCCGCTGCCTTGTTGGCGCGCGCGGGTGCCCGCACATTTGTGTGGACATCGTCCCTCGCGAGGTGTTACTTTCTGTAAGTAAATTTCAATCGATCTTTGGAAGAAGATCTGGACATTGGTTTGTTACTATAATTTGGGAATTTGAAAGGAAAATCGAACAAAAACATCAAAAAAATAAGTTCTTCCCAAAAAATTCCCGTCCACACATATGAGTGGACACCGTCCGTCGCGCCCTCTTCGCTGTCCACTCATATGTGTGGACATTGTCGCGAATGAGTTAAAAATCTAACTAATTTTCATTGTATTCCAAATTTGTCACAGTGATTTTCTTCCTGGAGGTTTTGAAAGAGCTTCCCCTTGCTTTCCTCAGTCTAAATTGATCAGTGTTCAAAATAAATGAAATATTGAGATTCCTCATGGAATGGTCTTTCTAAAAATGTCTGGGATAATTAGTGCTTTTGAGAAATGGCTTAGTTCGCCTATATATTGCCCACTGAGGCAGGATTCCTAACTCGCCCGATATAATTACACCCACAGGATACGCTTCGCTAATTATCTAAAGGCTTCTTCAAGAAGTTTTAGGAGATCTCAGTTTTTTCAACTATTTTTGGTAGATTTGACTTTAGCGTGTTACGACTGCCTATTTGAATGTAATCGTATATTTGAATGTAATCTGCCGAATTTGGCTGAAAGCAGCCCGTTCTACGATTAGACAGCAAGATTTCTTCGAATTCACCCTCTTATTTCACAGTTATCGAAGCCCTCTTATAAACTTATTTTTATGCTATATAAAGCGGAGTAGCTTTTGTTATGCGTGATGAAAAAATAGGTCTTTGAAACCAAAAAACTATTGTAAAGAGTAAGGAGAGAAAACACAAGAAGATTTGATTTTGAGCGAAATCAGACGTAGAATACATCTGTTCCGATTGTGTAAATATCAGCCACTGCCACCACCTAAAAGCATGTGAATTCGGCTGCTGACCGGGGAACGTTCGCCACTTCAAGTTGTTTTACAAAACAGTTGCAGATTATTCAAAACTGAAAAAATCCAATGTAACAGGCGAAATAGGTGATATTGTGTCCGGAAATTAGAATAGTCCTTCGGTTTTCATGACTTATTTTTCTATCACACATAACAACGCCTACTCCACTTTAGATATCATAAAAACAAGTTTGTAGGAGGGTTTCGATAATTGTGAAATCAGAGGGTGAATTCGAACAAATCGCTCTTGCCGTCTAATTGTAGAAAGGGCTGCTTCCAGCCAAATTTGGCAGTGTTTACATTCAAATAGGCAGTCGTAACGCGCTAAAGTCAAATCTACCAAAAATAGTTGAGAAAACTGAGACCTTCAAAAACGTCTCGATGGAACGTTTGGATAATTAGCGAAACGTATTCTGTGTGTGCAATTATATCGCGCGAGCTGGGAAGCCTGCCTCAGTGGGCAATATGTAGGTGAACTAAGCCAATTCTCAAAAGCACTAATTATCTCACACATTTTGGAAAGGCCATTCCATGAGGAATCTCAATATGTCGACGGTCCGAATCTAAGGATGTATCCGATTTTCCAGTATCTACGCTCTCAGCGATTCCGATGCTGCGACGATCGCGGGCGCCGACGACGATCTAGAGCTTCGCCGACGCTAAATGTGACACTAGTTATGAGCAGTAATGAAGTTCGCATAAAGGGCTCATTTGTCACACCATAAAGCGCTCTATTTGTCAGAGATCTTTTCGCTTTTTCTTGGCGCTAGGTCGTTGCCTATAAGCAATAATTTCACGGCCTATGCATATTTGGTAGAAGCATTGCGAGATGTTCGCTCCGTTAAGCGTGAAATTGATGTTTTTAGAGGTACAAGAAAGCAGCAGAAGTAGGAATTATTAATAACAGTAATTAGCAAGTAGTAAAAATAAACAGTAGTTAGTAATATTAAGTTGTCCCATAAGTTCCCGCCGTTTTTTCAACGATTCATTGCGGATTTCGCCGGCGGACTCTTGCATAGTGCTATACAGCCTTTGAAAAAGAATGATTTGCTCTATCAGCGCATGTATTGCATTTTTTTTATCATGAATTTTGTCAATTGTTAGATCGTTAAAGTGAAAAAGTGAAAAAGTGGTCATCTGCGCAGTCGCTTCTCTCCGCTTAGGCTTGAAATTTTTAGCGCAGTTTTTCACAGCATTTGGAAGACAATGTTCTGTATAACAAGAATACATGTTGCTCCTATTTGCTCGTTTGTCCTTTATTGATTTTTAGGTCATCAAAAAGGACAGCTTGGTTCTGTGGTTGGACTTTTTTGCTTGGTGTTATATGTCGTTTGGGAGAGGATGTCATGCTCAATAAGATGTCGCGTTTATTGGCTCATGCTGATTTCTGTCGAATACCAACAACAGAACAAGGAGAAGGAGTTGTTGGTGAAGATGATCTTTCTCTTTCTGGCATTTTGTTGATCTTCTTCTTCTTCTTCTTCTTCAGCGTTTGTCCCGCATCGTAGCGGGGTCCGCTTTTCTGGTGTTATGACGCCACCTTTCCCGATCCAGCGCTAGATCAGGGTAAACACCAGTAATCTTCAAGTCCGCATGTAACGTATCAGCCCAGCGCTGCTTCGGGCGCCCTCTAGGCCGCTTTCCAATTACCTCGAAGTTAAGGCCTATCTGTGACGCTGTCTTCCTTTCCACGCAGAACGTGGCCGTACCATCGCAAGCGAGCTTCGCGCATCTTGTCGGCTATCGGCGCGACACCGAACTTCTGCCGAATAGCATCGTTTCGAATGCGGTCCATGCGCGTGACTCCAGCCGTCCAGCGCAGCATCTTCGCCTCCATGACGCTGAGGCGCGTTTCAACTTCCCTGGTCGCAGGCCAACACTCAGCGCCGTACACCGCTACTGGCCGGACGACTGCTCTGTATATCTTCGACTTCAAGCGCTCCGGTATCTTCCTATCGCAGAGCACCCCAGTCAACGAGCGCCACTTGGACCAAGCTGCACTCACACGTGAATTCACTTCAGTCATCAGTTTGCCGTCAGACGTGACGGCTGATCCCAGGTACTTAAAGACCGAAGTGCGTGGGAGCTCGATGCCGTTAACCTTGATGGAGCTGGACTCAGTAACGTCCGTCGTTAGATATTCGGTCTTCTTCACGTTCAATTTGAGTCCAAACCGCTCCAAGCGATCACACCAAGCTTGCACCTCTCGCTCGAGTTCATCTTTATCTTCGCTAGCGAGCATTACGTCATCAGCATAAAGCAACGTCCAAGGGACGGGGTTCTGAAGATCTCGTGTGATGGCATCCATGACGACAACAAAGAGGAGTGGGGAAAGCGCAGAACCCTGATGTACCCCGACAGAGATGGGAAACTCCATCGAGGTTCCAGCTGCAGCTTGAACTCGACTCTTTGGACAAGAGTAGAGAATTCGCACCCACTCTATGAGCTCTTCAGGAACTCCATGATGTCGCAAGGCGTACCATATCACTTCACGCGGTACGCGGTCGAAGGCCTTCTCTAAGTCGAGGAAGGCGATATGCACCGACTTCTGTTTCTCGCGATGCTTCTCTATCAGGAGGCGGGCGGCGTGAATGGCATCAATGGTGCCACAGCCAGCCACGAAGCCGCACTGATTGCTGGACAGCTGGACGATGTCACGAATTCGTCCGTCGATAATTCGCTCAAAGATCTTCATGCTGTGCGAAAGCAAGCGAATCGGACGGTAATTGGAGCAGTCTGCAGGACTGCCCTTCTTCTTCCAAATCGGAATCGTCGTACTTTGGCGCCAACACTCAGGCACTTTTTTCTCCGCCACAACCTGATTAAAGAACTTCGTCAACCACTCAGCAGGGTACCAAAACTTCGACTTCCACAGTTCTGCTGCCACGTCGTCGGGCCCAGTCGCTTTGCCTGGCCTCATCTTCTTCAAAGCCGCTTCAATCTCCTCCACGGTGATCTTCTGAACGGGGCCGTGGGTTGGAGCCGTTGAGGGGATGGCTGGATGAGGAAATTCTACTGTAGAGATTTCCTCAAAGTAATCGCGCCATCGCTTCAATGCCTTCTTGCGGTCCATAAGAAGATGGCCGTTCTCATCATTGATGCCGAAGAACTTCTCGATGTCCTCGGTCTGGCGATGGCGATTCTTTGCGAGTCGGTACAGATACCGCTCACCATCGCGCGACTCGAGCTTCTCGTTGACATCTCCATAATGAGTGGCTTTTGCAACAGCCACTGCCTTCTTTGCAGCTTTCTTCGCTTCTTGGTACTTCCGCCAGTTATCGGCTGTCTTTTCGCCGAGAAACACGTGATATAGCGTCTCTTCTCTCGAACTTTGACTTTCACGTCATCTGTCCACAGCCAGGCCTGCTTGTCGACCTTCCGTCGTCCAGGCTTCGTGATGCCGAGCTCCGACCGTGCAGCGTGACGAATCGCGTCGGTGGCCTTCTCCCAAGTTTCGTCGACAGTTGTCACTGTCGGTAACCGCACGCGAGAAATCACAGCTGCTTCCTTCTCTTTCATTCGCCACCACTTGATTCTTGGTGCACCGCATCGCTCGACCTGCTTCAGCCTCGGAGGGGCGATCTTTAAAGTACAGATCAGCGGTCGATGCTGTGGGGCGACCGTCTCATACGGCACGACCTTCGCGTCTGTGACAAGACTTCGGTCTCGATCCTTCACAAGGACAAAGTCTATCTGAGTCCTGGTGTTCCCGCTATAGAACGAGATGAGGTGGGAATCGCGTTTGCGAAATACGGTGGTGAGGTTGTGCGATTCCGCATATTCAAGGATACGCTCACCATCTGCGTTACGCGACCCGTAACCGAACCCACCATGACAGCCGTACCCGTCTTTCGTCGCGCCGACGTGCCCGTTGAGGTCACCAGCGACTATGATGACATCTTTCAACGGTACCTCTGCTGTCTTCTCATCAAGCAGACTCCAAAACTCTTCCTTGGCTTGATCCGAGCAGCCAGTCTGCGGAGCATACGCAGAAAAGAAGTGATAGAGTCGCTCCTTCGCGGCGACAACGATCTTCATCAATCGATCGTCAAAGCGCTCGACGCTTACAATCGAGTCACGAAATCGTTCGGAGACGATTATTCCGGCACCACTGGTGGTCCTGGGACTTCCACATAGAACGGCCTTGAAGCCTCGTCCCATGTCCCTTGACTTGCGGCAGGACCACCTCGTCTCCTGCACCGCACAGAAATCAACTCTTCTACGCTCCAATGCTTCAACCAACTCGCACGAGCGGCCCGTCAACGTACCCACATTCAGCGTAGCCACGCGGGTCCTGCTTACGTTACGGGACTTTCGGACTAACTCAGTTGCCCCCCGATGCCGTCCTCGCATCAGGGACCCTCGCATACTTTTCACACTCGCCGGGCTTTGCGAGTGCGCCTCGGCTCCCGCGGACGCCGTAGCACTATCTCGATAAACCTGAACAGTCATACACCATGTGATGTGACATGGGTCTTCGTAGGCTGGCCTGTCACAAGGGCCTGTCGCCTGCAATCGAATGTCCGTGATCGGCTTAGCTCGCAGAGCGAACAGTTTCCAGTGGCACCACGTGGAGGAACGGACATCGCCACCGTTTTGTTGATATTCGACAGAAATCAGCATGAGCCAATAAACGCAATTGATAGAGCAAGATATTCTCGCAACTGATAGAGCAAGACATATTGAAAATTTTACTTGCAATTAATTTTTGCTATCTTTCCTGCAGCATGCAGGTTGGGATTTCGAATGATTACCTTTCTGGCTTCAAAAAGAACAAAATCCTCCGAAACATATCAGGCTGGACTTTTCAAGAAGCACCCGAGCGGGTTAGCTTTAGTGAATGTTATAGCGGCTTCGGTACCAAGATTTTATAAAGGAGTGTATGATACAGGAGCATGGAACCATCCGCGGCCGGAACACTTGTATGCGACCAGAGACATAAAAAGCCCTCTCTGTCTGGTTGCGGAGATAAAAGGGCAATGCCTTGCCGTCTGCCTGCAATAAGTATGCCGCAGACACAATTTTTAAATCTTTGTTCAAAGTTCGAGCAAGCGAGACCACGAGCCGCGCCAGCTCATCTTAAACACACTGCTACTTTATGCGCCTTGGTCGCGCAGTAAACATTATCGATGTTGTATTGGCTTGCATGGAAAGTTCCAACAGTTTCCGCGCACCAGTGATATATAAGCGAATTAGACTTTGATCCTAATCACCAATCCGATGTTTTGCACTCCTTCGAAAATGGAATCCTTCCTTTTTACATGGATGTCTTCCTAGTTGACGATCCTTGAAACGTCTTCAGGCAGATCTTCATATATATATATATATATATATATATATATATATATATATATATATATGTATATATGTATATATATATATGTATATATATATATGTATATATATATCAGGTTACCCGATACCAGGTTCCTGGTTCGGATTTCCCGCCCAGGCCAACCAAGCCTTCCATCCCTCCGGGGTCGGTGAATTGGTACCAGACTTGTCTGGGAAGGATAAAGCGCTGACTTGTTCATCGGCTGGCCACCGCAAGTCACTGTATGGCCAAATACGCATTCATGTCGCCTCCACGACATCCCGTAGAAGTAGAATGCGCTGGCGCATCCCAGAAGGGATTGTTTGTCCGCGTTTCAAGGATCGGTGGCGATGTCCGTTTCTCCACGTGGTGCCACTGGAAACTGCTTGCTTTTGCGAGCCGAGCCAATCACGGACAATCGAATGCAGGCGACAGGCCCTAGTTACAGGCCGGCCTACGAACATCCTGTGTCACATCATATGGTCGATGACGTTTCACAGTTCTCGAGATAGTGCTACGGCGTGCGCGGGAACCGACGCGCGCTCGCAAAGCCCGACAAGTGTGAGAAGTATGCGAGGGTCCCTGATGCGACGACAGCATCGGGGGCAACTGAGCTAGTCCGAAAGTCCCGTAGCGTAGGCAAGACCCGCGTAGCAACGTTGAACGTGGGTACGTTGACGGGCCGCTCGTGCGAGTTGGTAGAAGCACTGGATCGAAGAAAGATAGATTGCTGTGCGGTGCGGGAGGCGAGGTGGTCCTGCAGCAAGTCAAGGGACATAGGACGTGGCTTCAAGTCCGTTCTATGTGGAAGTACCAGGACCACCATTGGTGTCGGTATGATCGTCTCCGAGCGTTTCCGTGACGCGATTGCAAGCGTAGAACTTTTCGATGACCGCTTGATGAAGATTGTTGTCGCCGTAGAATAGCGACATTTCTTTTCCGCGTATGCTCCGCAGACAGGTTGCTTCGAGCAAACCAAGGACGAGTTCTGGTCCCTGCATGATGAGAAGACAGCGGAAGTGCCGTCACAAGACATGATTGTTGTGGCCAGGTGACCTTAGTGGTCACGTCGGAGCAACGAAAGACGGTTACAGCTATCATGGTGGTTTTGGCTGTGGGTCACGCAACGCCGATGGTGAGCGTATACTTGAGTATGCAGACTCATACGACCTCACCATCGTGAATACCAAATTTCGAAGGCGTGACTCCCACCTCATCTCGTTTTATAGCGGGAACGCCAAAACGCAGATTGACTATGTCCTTGTTAGGCTTCGCGACCAAGGTCTTGTCACAGACGCGAAGACCGTGCCGTATGAGACGGTTGCCACGCAACACCGTCCACTGATCTACTTGCTGAAGATCACACCTCCGAGGTGTAAACGTGTTGAGCGATGCGTGGCGAATCAAATGGTGGCGACTGAAAGAGAAGGAAGCGGCAGTTATTTCTCGCATTCGGTTGCCGACGGTAACAACTGTCGAGGAAACCTGGAAGGATGCTACCGATGCGATAACTCGGGCTGCGCGCCTCGAACTCGGCACAACGAAGCCTGGGCGGCGTTGGGTCGACAAGCCAGCTTTGCTGTGGACTGACGATGTCAGAGAGAAGGTCAGGGAAAAGAAACGCCTATATCACGTATTTATAGGTGTTAAAACAGTCGATAATTGGCGGAATTATCGAGAAGCGAAGAAAGCGGCAAAGAAGGCAGTGGCCGGTGCTAAAGCCGCACACTACGCTGATGTGACTGAAAAATTGGAGACGCGCGATGGCGAGCGTTGTCTTTACCGCCTCGCCAAAGCTCGCTGTCGCCAAGCAGAAGACATCGAGAAGTTCTTTTGCATTAACGACGAGAACGGTCATCTTCTGATGGATCGTAAGAGGGCTGTGAAGAGATGGCGCGAATACTTCGAGGAAATCTCGAAAGTAGAATTTGAACATCCTGCTGTTCCTTTGGCATCACCTGTATACGGTCCGTCCAGAAGATCACAGCGAGTGAAACTGAAGCAGCCCTGAGGAAGATGAAGTCAGGCAAGCCACTGGTCCCGATGACCTGCCAGCTGACCTGTGGAAGTCGAAGGGCTGGTGCCCTGTTGACTGGCTGACTGAGTTCTTCAATCAGGTTGTTGCTGAGAAGAAAGTGCCTGAGGGTTGGCAGCAAAGCACGACTATTCCGATTTGGAAGAAGAAGGGCAGTCCTGCAGACTGTGCTAGTTACCGTCCAATTCGCCTTCTTTCGCACACCATAAAAACCTTTGAGCGAATTGTCGATGGACGTATTCGGGATGTCGTTCAGCTTTCCAATAATCAGTGTGGTTTCGATACCGGCTGTGGGACGGTTGATGCCACACACGCCGTTCGCCTTCTGCTAGAGAAGCACCGCGAGAAACAGAAACGGTGCATTTCGCCTTCCTGGGGTTGGAGAAGGCCTTCGTCCGCGTTCCGCGGGAAGTGATATGGTACGCGTTGCGACGACATGGTATCCCTGAAGAGCTTATTGAGTGGGTGCGCATCCTCTACTCGTGCCCAATAAGCCGAGTGCGAGCACCAGCGGGCACCTAGATGGAGTTTCCAATCTCTGTCGGAGTGCACCAGGGATCTGCGCTCTCCCCACTGCACTTCGTGATCGTCATGGATGCAGTTACACGCGATCTCCAAAGGGCAGCTCCTTGGACGCTGCTGTGTGCCGATGACGTCATGCTTGCATACGAAAACAAAGCAGAGGCGTGCGACAGGCACAGGCGTGGTGCGAGCATTGTTCGGACTCAAACTAAACGTCAAAAAGACGGAATATTTGACGACTGATGTGAATGAGCATGGATCCATTAAGATCAATGGTACTGAGCTCTCACGAGTTACATCTTTTGAGTATCTCACAACAGTTACGCCTGATGGCAGTCTAAAGTTGGAGGTGAACGCACGTGTGAGTGCAGCCTGGTCCAAATGGCAGTCGTTGACTGGGGTTCTCTGCGACAAGACAAGACCTGAGTACCTCCAGTCAAAGGTGTATAGAGCAGTCGTCCGCCCAGTAGCGACGTACGGTGCTGAGTGCTGGCCCGTGACGAAGGAAATTGAAAGCCGCCTCAGTGTAATGGAGACGAAAATGCTAAGGTGGACGGCTGGAGCAACGCGATTGGACCGCGTTCGCAATGAAACCATGCGACAAAGGTTCGGTATCGCCTCGATAGCTGACGAGATGCGCGAAGCACGTCTACGATGGTATGGTCACGTCCTTCGCGCTAACGACGACACCGTGGGTAAGATTGGCCTGAATCTTGAAGTCCCTGGAAAACGGCCCAGAGGACGCCCGAAACAACGTTGGCTAGATACGTTGCATAAGGACTTGAAGTTAGCTGGTGTCCATCCCGACCAAGCGTTTGATCGGGAGAAGTGGCGTCACCAGACCAGAACAGCGGACCCAGCCACCAAGCGGGACAAGCGCTATTGAAAATGATGGTGTTTCAAGGATCGCCATGTAAAAGTGGAACGAACCCTATATCAAAGATCACATTCCCTTCCCTTGAGGGACCTGGATTAGATCAATATATTCAGAAAACGCCTGAGTGCTTTTTCTCGAAGATTCATATGCCTTCATTGGGTATACAATGCCTGTGAAACGGAATGATCTCCATTTTACATGCGGTGATTTCGAACGGCATAATTCATTAGAATAATAAAGCGCTGTTAATATATCGTATGTGGCAGAGGGGTGGCGCATGTAACAACTTTGCATCGACTTTGAGTTCCTTCAAACCGAGTTACGCTTTTTTAAATATAATTTTAAATATAGTCCTTGAAAACTGATAGAGCATTCCTTGCCCAATAACAAGTAGTGTAAGGTGGGAGCTGAAGCAAATGAGCTGCCGTGCTCATTTGCTTCAGCTCCCACCTGGCACCGAGCTTCCAAGCTGTCGATGAAGCGGACAAGAAAATGAAGAACTCCATGGCTCTAAGCTCACCGCTATTTCAGTGCCATTTCGGCCTTCCGAAACTCACTGGTGAAGTGACGGGCGTCTGGTTGGCAGGGTCACCCACATCGACCTATTTGGGCATTCCCGTCAGAGGCCGTATCAACCTACCAGCGTCGGTCGCTGGCTCCGCCGGCGCCGACGCTGGAGTGTGCGGGCCACGCCAGGCTAGCCGGCTTCGCCGGCATCGCATCCACGGGTCACGACAGGCTAGCCGGCTCCGCCGGCGTTGGGTATGGCGGGCCACGTTAGGGACGTAGCCCAGAGCTAGCTACGGATGCTTCCTCACCCATCGTCGGTCGCCGGCTCCGCCGGCGCCGACGCTGGAGTGTGCGGGCCACGCCAGGCTAGCCGGCTCCGCCGGCGTCGCATCCACGGGCCACGACAGGCTAGCCGGCTCCGCCGGCGTTGGGTATGGCGGGCCACGTTAGGGACGTAGCCCAGACCTAGCTACGGATGCTTCCTCACCCATCGTCGGTCGCCGGCTCCGCCGGCGCCGACGCTGGAGTGTGCGGGCCACGCCAGGCTAGCCGGCTCCGCCGGCGTCGGGTATGGCGGGCCACGTTAGGGACGTAGCCCAAACCTAGCTACGGATGCTTCCTCACCCAGCGTCGGTCGCCGGCTCCGCCGGCGCCGGCGCTGGAGTGTGCGGGCCACGCCAGGCTAGCCGGCTCCGCCGGCGTCGGGTATGGCGGGCCACGTTAGGGACGTAGCCCAAACCTAGCTACGGATGCTTCCTCACCCAGCGTCGGTCGCCGGCTCCGCCGGCGCCGGCGCTGGAGTGTGCGGGCCACGCCAGGCTAGCCGGCTCCGCCGGCGTCGGGTATGGCGGGCCACGTTAGGGACGTAGCCCAAACCTAGCTACGGATGCTTCCTCACCCAGCGTCGGTCGCCGGCTTCGCCGGCAACCAACGCTGGATAAGGAAGCATCCGTAGCGTCGAGCACGTTGAAAGTTGCGCCTACTCCAGACTGATTTCTATCTTGGTACTACTCACTCAGCATAGCACGCAGAAGAATGTTCTCAGCACTCTATCATCTAGCGTTGAATTCACAGCCTATTGCAGCTTGTCAAGCCTAAAGAAATGTCTGACACTTCTGTCCAGTCGTCGTGCTTCGAGCCGCTAGGTGTGGCGACTTCCGGAGGTGACTTCATTAGCCACTAATTTTGAGGGAACTTACGGGAAGAATTATTCCGAGAGTCTAGTGGAGTCGAGAACTGGGGGTGGGACGGGAACTTGGTTTCCGCTGTGGACGAACCACTACAGACAGTGACTTATGCCTTCCTCCTTTATATATATGGTGAAATTTTCTGTCTCTGATTTCCCTACCTCCAATGTGTCAGATAGAAATCGTGGTAGGTTAGGTTTGAGAGAAAACCGATAGCAGCACTCAAATGATCGATAATATCGATCGATATCGACTGCCTGATCAAAACGCCCAATCTACGATCGCGCCATGCACTCCAAAAAAGCCACCTAACTGATCCACCAAAGTGGGGATATGTGTGTTCCTCACTGTTGTATTTGTTGTTAAAGTTACGCTATCAATAAATATCGCAACGTCTGAAGGGGTCCCAAGCGATAAATAGGAATTATGAGTGGGCGGGAGAAACTGTTGCATGCGCGCGAAGGGAAGAATCTTACTTACAGCCTATGAGCAAGCATATAGCGCAATAAAAGACGAGATCGCACCATGCCCTCGAAAAGTTCACCGCAGCCTTTAATCGACTGATAGTGTAAAAGCCACTTAATCACAAATTTGGGATATGTATGTTCCTCACCGTTGTGTTTGTTGTTCAACCTCTGCTATCACTCGAATAAAAATCCAACAGCTTGGAAGGGTGTAGAAAGTAGGAAGTTTATGTGGGCGGGAGAAATTGATGGGCTCAATCCAGCCAACTTAGAATGGGAGAATCTTACTTACAGCCTACAGAATCAGGCATAAAACTGCTCAGGTGGACAGGGCTCATCGTGTTAAGTGGTTGTCAGCCTCTTTAAGAAGCACACGAGTGGATATAAGTGCTACAACTAGCAGTGGGGATCAAGTAGGCTGGGGCGGGAGGGCCACGATGTAGGAACGCCCAATCCGTCGTTTTGTGTTGTATGAAATTCAAAATTATCAACAGCACTAGTGGGTTCTAGCCCTATGGTGAACCAAGTTAGTTCACTTCTGCTGTGAATGGGCATACATGTGCCTTCCTACCAAGGGGCATACTCTAACGTGTAGAGCGAGGAGCACTAGAATAGGGCCGCAGATTCTCACCACAACACTGACGTCAACTTAAAAGGCTCTCGAAGAGAAACAAAGTGAAACGGTGGCAAAGGCAGTAACGAGGAGCAGCAGTATGGATTAACACAGCAGGGGCTGTTCTCAGAAAAGTGAAGGCGGAAGCTCGTACACATCAGAATGTTATGCCCGAACACAGAGAAGGTAGCAAGAACAGGAATGAACAGTGACCTCGGCCATGCACACAGGCGGCAGAGTTGTACCCTACGGTAACAACTGTAGCAGCACCTAATTGCTAGCACTAATTGACCGGTAGCAAGGACAGGAGCCTTCAAGGAGGTCAGTTCGAAGCAGTAGCCACCCAACACGTGCGCGGGCAGAGCCGCGGCGCCGGCCTATTTCGCAACGCCTCACGTGTCCTCCTCGGCAGCGGCGATTGCTCACCTCCCTGCGCTTCCCTTCGGAGAGAGAAGTCGAGAACCTGCCTCAAACTTGGGTGATTAAACCATCGAGCCCGCGGAGTTTACGAAGTTTCCCACGGTCACGTTGAGACAAAAAAAACCCTCCTCTATTATATATGGTGGGATTCCACTTTTCAGGGCCCTCAAGGAAAGGGACCTATTGAGTTAGCGCCACACAAACAGCCAGGCTGTGCTGTTCGCGACGTTTATGGAAACCGAGGACCAAGGGACAGCAGTGGACAGAAGTGATAGCCCTTCAGCATAATATTGCAAATGTTCTAGATAATCAAATAGCCATGCACTACACGAGAGAGATGCCCTCGTAAACAAAGCTTTTGAGGTATGATTTTAATCGTTTCTCACAAGCATTCAGGTTTTCAATACTCTATGCCACCAAGTCATTGCACTGAAGGAGTGTATTTCAGTAGTATGCAAAGGCTGCACTTACCGCATCCGAATGCTCCTAAGGTGAGCAGAATGACAGGGTTTGTGCAGAACACAGCTCCTTGGATGGCGAAATAACCAGTCATAACCGAATTCACTAGCAGAGAGCACATGTCAAGAAAGCCGAGGAAAAACATGATCTTGTAGCAGGAGGTTTTGAGCAGCTCCTGCTTCACCATGGATACCATGCAGAAGCAATAGAAAATCTGCAAAGCAAAGATGCGTTTAAAATACAACGTGTCCTGTTTCGTACATAAATGTGCCATACATATGATGCATGCTCAAACAGTGACAAGCTCTATCCGTGCCTCCTTACTGAAGCAAGCAACTGTACGTAGCTACATTGCGATTTGTTTCATTCTAACACAACCAATCCAACAATTACTCAGGTAAGACAAACATTTCCATTGTAAAATGTGAAAGCGTTCGCACCTCGAGAAGGATTCCGGTGACCAAAAAGTACAAGCCCAGTGGCCATTCCACTGATCCGGTTGCATACCATTCTTCCATCGTTTTATTCGAACAATCGTACAGCGGTGGATAGGGATGACCGTGAGAAGCAGTGTAGATGTAAGCCATTTTGAGATCAAGTGCCATAGCTTCTGCAGTACGGCCAAACCACTCCTCGCGATATGCTGGCGATCTGGAAAAATTACGAGAGCTGATGCATTTGTTCTGAAACGGCTTAAATACATTGCAGTAGTAGCATCCACAATTTCAAGACAAAGCAAGGCCAGCAAAAAGATGAGCCTTGTGCAAAGCTCTAGTGAGCTTGAAAAAATCAACGAAACCTTTGGAAGCACAGCTTGGGTTACGAACTATCAGAATTGTAAATTAGAACCAGTTTCAGAGGCCACCCTACATTAAAGCGGACGGCTATGGTGGACACACTGGGTGTAGAAATGAGTCTTTGTTCCATTTCCAAATTTTTTGTCTAGACGAAGAACGTCGACAAAACATGGAGCTGTTGCAACCCAACACCATGACTAAGGTGTCGCAGACAAACAACCGTCTTGCCGAAAAACCAGCATCATTAAGAATGGTACACATCTCCATACATGTACGGTGATGGTTGACGAAGAGAGGAAGGAAAAGTCGCTAAGTTGGGTATAGCAGTAACGTGCAGCGTTTTATAGCAGTAACATGCCTAAAACCTCTTAATTGAGCGCAACCGCCCACCGTCTTTACAACCCTCTTTGCTTATTTTTTCGTTTTCATCTTTTTATGCGCAGCACCGGTTTTTACAGCCTATTTCAGTTTACAGATGCTGCTGAAGGAACAAACTACTCGTATCTTACTACTAGGTTAATCGAAATCTTGACAGGGATTTGTTCAGATGTCATGGCTTCCTACTTTTGACTGATTTCCGTGATCCACCGTATGGTAGTCTTGAAGCTTCTCTGTAAAGGGCAGGTGAGCGCGAATGCCCTTCCCTGGGTCCCTCCAGTTAGTGCAATGCAATTCACAAGATCATCTCCGAGCGATCATCTTCGGCGAGTGGCGCCGCGGCTCTGGAGCGACGGCAGCAGTCCGCAACATGGCAGACAGCTCACTGGGGGAGGACGCCACTGCCATCAACTCCATCAACCGCTGGTTCGCTTGGTTCGCAAAAAGAGCCACCGACTTCAACGACAAACCCCGGTTGGGACGACCCAAGCACTGGAAGACTCCGCCCTTGACGTTGCCAAGGAGGATCCGGAGGTTGCCGAAAGGAGTGTTGCGGCTCTCCTGCGCTTCCGAAATATTGTGGTATTCTGGTGCTTTAACGGTTTCCTACAAGATGCAGAGTAGATCTGAGTTACAAACGAGTATGATGAGATACTCAGCCTTCCACTTGTGTTTGCAGTCCTGCTGCAGTTAAGTATCTAGTCATTCCGATGTCCGCTGTTTGACATGCTATTGGTGGTAAAATATTCGTGTACTTTTGAACGCGCACACGTCATTTGTTGTAAGGCTAGCATCAGATTTTGAAAGTCCAGGAAGGCGACCTATGATGATTTATTCTGCCTAGACTTGTGAACAAAAAATCGCAAGCTACAAGGGTAAGGATTCTTTCACGAGGATCCAAATGGCGAGGCAAAGAGCTTCAAGCGGATATGGCTGTTTGTGGAGTCGCGCCAACGTGTTCGAAAACCTCCAAGAAACCTATACTATGGCTTCCACTTCTCGCAATCGTATTAATTTGCAATTTTGGACCAATCTGAGGGCAGTCTAGTTTTGAGTGGGACTTCGTCTTTTCCCGAAATACAGGCGTACAAGCACAAGCGAGATATTGAATCGAATTCGGATTTTCAAAAAGCAAATCACCATCGTGCTCACTTTGAATGTGGACGGCGTGAGGTTTAAGAAACTTTCTCGGTTAGTTCCTGAAGACGCATCCTCTCTCGTATGGAGTGGGAGATTTCATCACCAAGATGAATCATTTTGCTATTTCCTTTATGTTTGGGCTTTCCAACCAACAGAACAAAAAGAGTGTAGCAAAATGAGGGCACTATTGTACTTTTGGGACTCCAGAGGTCGAGGAGAAGTCGTAATTTTTTCAGAGTTCGTCAGGGGGGGGGGCATTAGGGTGCTGATCACGAATCTGAAATCCATTTTGAAATTACGGCCAATTACAGTAGGTTCGAGTGACTAAGGCTATCGAGGTCACAATTACCGACATCGTCCAAGCTTCGCCTAGTGAAGTTATTTGGGGTACTTATCACGATTCTAACATCCGTTTTTCGTTTTACGCTGGAGTTTGGGCGAAATCGGTGACCACGATTAGTCACCCGTATCTCCCGTAACCTAGGGGGAGTGAATGGAGATCTGTAGACATTCACGATGTTTCACCTATTCTGCTAAACGTATTTTTAGTGCACAATGACCCCGGAATGGCCATATGAGCGGGAATTCTGAGTGATTCTCGACTATGAGTACCTTCTAGCAGTTTTGCTTTTGGACCTGCACATGTCGAGAAATAAAGGGCCGTTTAGTGCCGTTTGCATTTCAGAGGATTCGACTCAATACCACATTCAGCATTTTACCCAGCCGACCCCAGTCCTAAAAGAGTAGAGAGAGTCTTCGCTATCCACAGTATTCCCACCACTAACATTGGCAAGATGCATTCCGCTGATGAGCCAACGAAACCTTTTTGTTTTGGTCCTCCAACGACTCATGGACCGTCTCCTCCGTCATCCGACATGGCTCACGGACCTTAGTGAGCAGAAGCTCGGGGCCGCGCGTCGCTGACGCTAATCAGTGGGTGGTAAGCAGTTGATGAATCTGGCCCCTGAATACAACTCAATATTGAGCCTAACTTCGCAGCTCTGATCGGAGAACAATGCAGAATGATCATTGTGAGACAGAGGATTATATGTAGAAGGCCAAGTTCCGATGGACAGGCCGTGGGAGATAAAACGGCCGATGGGCGGGCCACCTGAATGTCTAAACAGTAAGCTCAAACTGTAAAAGGCCGTTTAAGAATGAGGAAACTCAGACATGCCACTTTCATAATAAAAACCACATTCCTCTGCAATCGTTAAGGGTGTACATGGCATGGCAATTGACCACAACCTGACTGAAACGCCTTTTCACACCCTGTTTACCTCACGAGTATGACCAACTGGAGGTGGAGCTGAGAAAAATGATAGGTGAGCTGTAACGAGCGTGGACATTGATGGTGAGCGAGTCACATCGTGAGGCGGAGATACTACCGTGGACAGCTGAGCGTTGATGTCTGTGCCCGAATGAACAGCCTACCACTCTTTCTCCTCAAAGGTTAATCCACGACACGTACGACACGTCTAGCTGCGAAGAGATTTTGCTCTTTTCCAGTTATTATCTAATTTGGAACAATAGCTACATGCGATGTATCATTATCGGCTTAACGCTGACGCTTGGAGGGGATCGAACGATTTGGTCCTTGGTCGACCAAGAGGAGGAAGGCTTCAACAAAATAGCTCCTAGCCTGCTACTAGAAGACTGAAAAAACTACGCCTAGATTTTTAGCGAAACGGTTCTCGAGCTTCAACCTTAAAAAGTTCTGCTCTGGTCTTTTCGATGCTGGGCTAACATTGCTCTAACTTCATCTTATCCTCCAATACAAAAAAGGGTACTTATGAAGCAGAGGGCCCGAGGTGCCGTGGGGTTGCCGGGAAACATGTTAACGCGGCAAACTCACGGCACCACGGGGCCGGTACTTATGAAACACCCGCCCTCGGGTGCCGTGGGTTGCCGCGTTTCCGTTGCCGTTGCCGCGTTAATGAGTGATGGCACTTCGCACTGCAATGGATTCGGCCGGTTGTTTCCTTGTTCAGTTGTGCTGTTGTGTGTGTTTATTACGTATTTTTGTTTTTTTACAATTTATTTTACTATTTTGTGTGTGATTTTGCAAATTTTCGTTTTCGTTTTTCCTTGTGTGATTTGTTGCATGTGTGTGCTCTTGCAGACGTTAACAAAAATAACACACCACATTTAACAAAAACCATTACATCAATACGAACAATACAGGACATAACAGCAACAAAAAACTAAAGATAAAATTTTATGCTGTGCTCATTTGAGATGTCCCAAAGGATGAGGGAATTGACGCGTGATGCTCAAAAGAGGTTCGGGTTGCAAAAGTTTTTCTACTGCATTTCGTGTAACAAACGTTTGTCCAACTCCAAAGCACTCTGCTGTACGGTGGTTTGTCAGCTACAAGGGCAAGGATTCTTTCACGAGGATCCAAATGGCGAGGCAAAGAGCTTCAAGCGGATATAGCTCTTTGTGGAGTCGCGCCAACGTGTTCGAAAACCTACAAGAAACCTATATTATGGCTTCCACTTCTATCAATCGTATTAATTTGCAACTTTGGACCAATCTGAGGGCAATCTAGTTTTGAGTGAGACTTCGTCTTTTCAAATACAAGCGTACAAGTACAAGTACAAGCGGGATAGCGGGATCCTCTTTTGTTCAGCGCACTAACGTGCATTGGAGTTGGAAATGAACGTCCGATATATTACTTGGTATTCCACAGCTCCAAGTCGTGGCCCATATAAATTCGTCTCGAGGGGTTGCCGTTCGAGCAAAAAACAAACGAAATAATCATTTTGGTTGGAATCATGTTCGCGATGGAGACTCTCACTGAACCTTTACTGTCGGAATTCTTCAATCGGGTGGTAACTTATCAGTGGGTAGTTAGTGGTATTCCTGCATTCACTCTGCATTTAGCGCTTGATTTTTTATCTTAAAGGATGAAATGACATCCCGCCAAGACGGAATTCCTGTTAAGTAGTCACCCTTGTGTCGAGGTCTACGTGTACATGCACCCCGCAATCGAAAAAAGGATTATTGACTTCCGTGTAAGTCATATGTCAGTTGTGATGACCATTAGTGGAATTTGGCCTTGCAAGTCTACATTTTTAAGACACTAAAAACGCCTTATAATTTGCCGCTTTGGTAGTCGATCCAAGGCTGTCATCTGTGCGTTTTTCCCGGAAGAAGAGTCGGTCCACGCATGGTATGGTTGAATAGATTTCCATATGAGGCCTATCGTCGTACGTACGAAAGTTTGATGCCGTTTCTGGACAGAATGGGCTTAGAGGTGCGCAGTCCGCAATGAGCGCAAATAGTTTTTAGTCAAGGCTGAAGGCTTTGTTGCGCCCCGCTATAGTTGTGAGGCGTGACTCTATTCCTCTATAGGTACAATGATTTCTTCACGGTTAACCACTGCATGTCTGGCGCGCTTCATTCGGAAGAAATAACAACTAATGTTTTGAATGGTAGCGATAAGGTGTTGCTTGATTTCTTGTTCACTACAATTGTATGTTGTCTCATTGAAGTCATGTTTGGATATGTGTCGCTGATGACGGTACGAAAAGAATGCGTCCGAACGCTGCACTCCGCCTTCCAATGAACTCGCAACTACCATATTCGGCGGAGCTCATTCTGGGCTCAGAATATTTGTTTAATTGCAAAGGATCGGAAGAAAACGCAGTAAGTGTATGATGGCAAGTTTTTACCTAGATGTCCTACTCTGCCTTCAAAATCAGCTGTCGTTCGTGGTATTTCCTCTGGCACCTGCATAGAAAATGTTCACTGATCCGTTGGGGCGGTCGCTGTCCTCGCGTACTGGATACTTGTGCGAGTTTTGGAGAAGCCTGGCGAACTCACTGCACTTGACTTTCGAGGATGCCACGATTTGGCCAACTCTATGAAACTCCTGTGGTATGCAATCGGGCCCAGCCTGCTCACTCTCAAGGTTCATGTAAGTAACGGAAATTCAAATCCGGTGTCTGGCGCGTGGAGCGCAGTCGGAGGAGGCGCTGGCTGTCGCCTGCACCCGATACCAGGTTCCTGGTTCGGATTTCCCGCCCAGGCCATCAAGCTTCCCATCCCTCCGGGGTCGGTTAATTGGTACCAGACAGGTCTCGAAAGGATAAAGCGCACAATTGATCATCCGCTGGCTACCTCAAGTCATTGTGCGGCCAAATACAAATATTAGGTCGCCTCTATCACATCCCATAGAAGTAGCATAGCTCATTCCAAACGGGATAGAATAACGGCGTCCTTTGTCCTTTATCCTTATTATCTGTCTGCAACTTATAGTGATGACTTCCCTCAGTGCTTCGTTGACATGCTATTCTCGAAGACTTGGCCGTTGTCGAAACGCCATACAATTCGCCTTCGAGCTCTTTTGAAAGTGTGAGTCGTCGCCTTCAGCTTCGCATCCAGTAGGGCTCTACAAACTGCAAAAAAAAGCATTACTAAGTAAGTAGTATGGTCTCATCTTTTTCAAACCTCTGTTCCACTTGCACTTCTTTTGTTTGTACTTGCAGCTTCTTGCTCCACAAGGACATGGTCCACAAATTGGGTCACGAGGTGAAATTGTTCGAAAACGATTGTCTCGACAGATTATATAGCAAAGTCACATGTCCACCACATTGAAGTCTTGATAATTCGCCTCTTCGCTAATCACACCCATATGTCAGATGCGACACTGCGGCTGGAGACCAACATCTCGAAAATAATTGGTATGTGCCGACAGGATCTATATTACCTTACGAGGACATGTCCGCCGAACACAAAATTTGTTGGCTACACAGCATTTGTCTCAAGGGTTCAGGCACGCATAGATTGTAAAATCAGTCACTAACGCGCACATGACGTTGCACCTTTTTTTTGCAGACCTAGTTGTTGTGGTGGTAGTGGTTGCGATTGCTGATCCCTGCGTTGTGTTCGGCGTGTCAGAGTTCCTTGTCGGTTTTAGTTCACGTCTTTGCCATGATGATCGCATCTACTCGTCCGCCTACTACTGGAAGAAACGAATGGACACTATTCAACATTGTGTGTACATGGATGGTGGAGAACCTAGATATGGATTCATCGTTGCGTTCGGATTCGACACCTGGACTTTTAAATGCTATGTTGTGCAGGAAGAGCTCATAATCGGAAACCCATTCACTGATCTATCGGAAGCACTTAGAAATTCCTCTCACTAAGTCAAAAATGGAGCTCGTTCAGCGCTATACAAGGTCGAAGACAATAACCGCTATTTCAAATCGGTGTTCGATCAAAAACTTGCTGTTCGTAATGCTTAGCATATTAAATCTTCTAGAATAATACTTATCTGTGACTCTGTCTTTTGCTCCGACTCACGCATTTGAAACCTAGCTGCTTTACCCTGTACGTCGCTTCAAAACCATAATCTCGTCGTCACTCTGTTTTAACTCTAACCTCGTATCCTTAACCTACTACTACTGCAGTGAAGCTTTGTCGAAGATTTTTTGCATGCTGTTATGGGGAAGAAAATTTTGTACAGTGAAGTTAAGTGAAATGTCTTGTAAAGTGCCTAGAGTGTGTTAGTGGTGGTTCTCCCGACAACTTCACCTATGTATTCACTTACAAATACTTGTCCTTTATATATGGTTTTGAATGCAATTTTGAACAGAAACTAAAATCTAGGAAATTTTTGCAGAACGAAATGCGCGGTCTTAATGGAGGAGATCCAGACCTGGATTATTCTCCCTCAGAGAAAAGCGAGGCTACTTTGGCGGGGAACAGGAAAATTTGGTCACTATGCATCAAGATGCACCCAAAATGTATGCCCGCATGCAGCGGTGGTATGTCACGCCTTACCTCATTACATCCTTTTTAACGACAAGCGGAGCACGTTAGTGGTAGTCCCACTCGGTGAAAGGATATAATAAAGATGTGCTCAGGATCCATGAACTCAGTAATCCACACAAGCTCTGCAGTCCAAGACGCGTGAGACGAACTGGTGGACTGTAGTCCTACGCAAAAGGCAATGTTGGAGCATAGCTCTTCCCCGCCAAGTTATTTACGATGTTCGTCGATTTTCTTACTGCACACCTCTCTATCATACTCATTTCGTATATTGTTCCACGATTCATAACTTCATAACCAGACTGCAAAATGAACACGACTTAGGTGAAGGTGCTTCTGGTGACTTAGGTGAAGTGTTCCACTGTGAAGGAATCGTCGGATTCCATCACCCTTTCCTTAGACCTGAGTTATACTCCCGCGGGATCATCCGCGGAAGGGCGGGAATCGCGCCGAGATCCTTCACCTGGCCAATCGCCGCGCCCCGCCACGCCCGCCGGTCGTGGTGCACCCTTAGTCCGTAGACGTTCCGCGGATGCTCCCGCGGGAGTATAACATAGGCCTTACTGCGGTGGTACAGCATCAGGCGAATGCCATACTCGGAATGTCGGCAGTGGTCAGCATTTCTTCTAAAACCCGTCAGTTTGTAACAATTTATAGGGCTACGCTAGTGTTTCTATTTCCAGTTGGATTCCGTGTTCGAGTATGCACGACAGACCAGCCGGAAAGTGTTACGGATAGAGAGACAAATGATGAAAGCAAATTTTCCAACCCTTCCTGAGGACCTCCGACTTCATGCCAGTAACTTGACTAATTCGTGGAGAATCGAGGTCACCACGCCCTTTAAGGCAAAAAAGATCGAAAAAATTCTGACCTCGCTCATACTGACCTCGCTTTCTACTTTCATGCTACGAATTTGAATGAACTGCTAATGAAGTGGAATGCGCTAGGTAAAAATGTCGCCAAAAATGACCACCTTTTACAGAGCACCGAGTTTTTTTAGGATGTATCTAATCCAAGTAGGTTACTATGAAACTAACCCAAAATGAGTAAATGAATGTATTTATATATTACCTGCTAACATTTTAGGCTTGCAAGCCGTCTGCTGCTATTCAAAGCTATGCTTATTGAACTACGGGGCGCTACACAAGAAAGGTAGATATCAAAAACCTCCCCGAAAACGTGGCCGAACCTCTTGAGGTTGTGTTTTTGAGCATCACACTTTGAGTTTTAAAGCTGGGCAACATATCCCAAGCCCGATTTCATCTTTCGTAAGACATTTGTTTGTAGGGCATGAGACTCGGAACGAAAAAGCTAGATCTCGATCTCGAAGACATTATTCAATCGTCCACAAGGTATCATAGTTCTTCTATTTAGTAGAATCAACTAAAAGGAAAAACTACTCAAGTTGCACACCAGTGATTTATGCAAACTTTTGTTATAAAAACTTCAACTTCTGGAAAGGATTGGGAGACAACAATGAGTCAAAGAAAACAACCTTCAGGAATCGAAAGCTGTACCTTGCAAGATGGGAGTTTCGAAGTGTTTCGACGTTGTTTTTTCCTCTTTGAACTATGACTTGTACTTTTAAAAATCTGAAGTTTTGTTGAAGCCATTGTAGTATTCCTTTTACGGGACGACTATAAAATTGGTAGTAAATAAGCTTGTATATCTCCATCATGTCCTTACCACAGAAGTATTTTCAGCAATGCTAACATTAAACCCAACTTGGGTGCACCCTTCAGTACTTGTAGAGTACCTTCACTCGAAATTAGTACCTTTACCACTGGTAGTACTCCCACTGCTACTCGTGCTCCTAACAATACCCTCAACACCAAGTGCCACTACTTGTAATTTTTCCACTACTTAGCGCTACTTCTATTTCTGCTCTACTGACCAGTTTTGCTCCTGCGCACCGATGGAGTTGTAGTGGTCAGTAGAGCAAAAATAGAAATAGCGGTAAGTAGTGGAAAAATTACATGTAGTGGTACTTGGTGTTGAAAGTACTGCTAGAAGCACGAGTAGTAGTGGGAGAACAGCCAGTGGTAAAGGTATTAATTTCGACTAAAATACTCTACAAGTATTGAAAGGTGCGCGCTAGTTCGGTTGGTGTATTTGACAGCAAGTGCGGCGGGATGCATGGGAAGGTGCCCTTTCAAAGTGAGCAGGATGTACTGCATAGCTCCACAGGATCTGCTGCCAAGCTCGGGCAGAATGTGCTGCTCACGAAAAGGATGACCGGATGACCGGGATAACCAAGTGTTACGAGCTGGGCTCCGCCCACTTCTGCAATTCTTGGGCAGTGTCCTGGAGCCTCGATCTGCCGTTCTACGGGCAACAACTCCCACTCTGTCAAAGATGCGCGAATAGTGACACTCTTTCTATGTAGGATTGCCCTCAACATAGATGTGCCCGGAAAACAGTCTAAAGGGGTGCCGAAGCAACGTGGGCTTGATAGTTGGTTGCATTGGATTTAAAAGGAGCCGGTATTCATTCCGATCAAGCGCATGAAGTGGCGTCATCACGCCAGAAGAGCGGACCACGCCGCCGAGCGAGACATACGTGAAGCATAAGAAGAATGTGACTCCGTAGCCGGTTGTCGCTCCATCGCTGTTCGTGTTCTGGTAAAGAGACCTCGCGAAGGGTACAGGCCGCTGCATCTTTTTTTTCTTGGGAACCTGCAAACGATGGGATCTCCCGAACTAAGGACGGGTATTTTAAACGAGTTCAGTGATGCGGTGGCGATCAATGACTAATAACATACTTATGGTCGACTTGCCAAAGCTCGGATGATTCCACAACTTTTCGCTATTTGCAGAAATACCTATTTTGTATAAAAAGAGTCTTATATTCATCTGACTGTTTAGAGGGTTAGAGGGTTGAATCAAAAAGGTTTTTCAACTTTATTTATCTGAAGTTTTGATGCAGTCGCTTTTCATAGATTCTTGAAAAGGCAAAAGAAGTTGTGAATTTATTCATCCATGTATTACTTCGTATTATACTGTGTAGAAGGAATATGAGAAAGGGGAGGGGGAGCATACTGGTGAGACAAGACACCGCTCTAACTTGAAATCACCCACTATATCCAACCTCTATTTTACCTTTCAACTATAAAGGCGGTTACGGTAATGAGTCACCGTTGTGAGCATCTTGATTTTGCAGCTTGAAATATACAATACCGGCCTTATCTTTTGGTCTTTGGGCGGAAAAAGCGAAAAAAACCGCCTTTTCCGCCGCTTTTCTGTAGCGCTCTTCAAATTGAGCACTTTGTAAATCGAGGCACATATTCGTGATCAGCACCGAGCTCTCTTCCCGATGAGCTGCAAATCGCTTAGCGAGCGCCTGAAAAATAGTTCAGTGACCTAATTTCCGCCTGGCGCGGCTGACCCCTGTGCTCGCGGGAGATAATTACACCACAGCTTCCAAGTAGCTAGTGAAGGAAGATATTCGGCCTTTTAAAGCCTGTTTTCTACTTTATATATAGCAGCACATAGTTATGTGGATTCCCTAGTGTTTCAACCACAATGATCTACTTTTTTAAAGGATCCGACAATTTAAGTGCTATTACTTTAAGAAAATGCTTCTACTTTGGAGAACTCTAATTTCGGTAAATCAAGCTTATATATGCTTATACTCGTTTGTTCCGTTGAAGGTGATAGTGGAAATCAAGCTGCGAAGTTGGAAACTTTAGGGTTCAAATCGTTGGTAATTATACGCTACCAAAGTTGCCCACATGGCACTTCTTCGTGGTTAGCGTTCACTTTTCGCATCATTAAAGTGGACACAAAATCATTTCTTTGCAGAAACAAAAATAGATATTTGGAGGCCTATGAAAACACCTTATAGTCTTCCATAAGTGAGATTTGGAATGGTCTGGAAGACATTTTGGTCGCACAGTTACAAAGCGAACTCACCCCAAATGCTAATTGAGTGTCATTTAAAAAACGTTCAATAACGGAAAAATAGTCTACTAGAGCATTCCCTAGTTAAGTCTGACTTGAAGGGTGCTTCGATTTCAAATTTTCGTTTGTTTGAACCGGTTTATCACGAGTCAAATGTACCATAACCCTGGTCGGGACCCGGATTAGTTCCGGAGCCAGTCCACTCTCCTGCCTCTGTGACCCCACGCGCCATCTGAGGGCGCCGTAAATCACCTAACTAGAGTTTTCACACTTCCGGTGCCACGGCGCCATATTGATCCTTCCAAACGAGGGTGGAGTAGAATACGCGGCGTACAGCAAACAAGGTTTGGACAATTGCGACCTCTCCCTTTTACTTATATGCTTGTATTTTTCATTTCGCATTTGCGCTTCAACAATATTTAGATGCGTGGCGCATCCCAGAAACGCTGCTCGAACTCGCTCCACTTTCACAACTCCTTCAAAACTCACCCTTCAAACTTCTTCATTTCTGTTTGGCCGTTGACTTCCATTTGATTTTTACTTCAGTTTTACATACTTTTACTTTATTTTTTATTTTTTTCCTAGAGGGAAATCTAATTTTTATGTGACTTATGCTATGACTTGCGGTGGCCAGTCCATCCATGAGTGTTTGGTCCTTACCAGACGAGTCGATACCAACTCATCGTTTTCGGAGAGATGGAAGGCCTGGTTGCCTTGGCGAGAAATCCGAACCAGGAACTTCGATTCAGGTTGCAGGCGAAAACCAGCGCGCCGCATGTAGCAACGAATGCAGCAACGGTAACAAGATTGTGACAGGCATTCAGCCCATGCACAATCAATTATGTCCGAAATGCAAGGTTTCGTGCGGGGCATGGCGCAATCTTAACTCTTTACACGCCTCAGAAACCTCGTTACCCTGTGCTCTCATCGTGTCTCAAACATCTTCAAAAACTTTGCTAGCTGCAATGTTAGAACCTTTCAAATAGTACCTGCATTTTTAGGACACCCTGCATTTTTCGCAAGCCTTAGTGTGTCTTTAAGTTTTAAACCTTGAAAGAAGCACAAATCAATCGACACGGCCACTTTGTGATGAAATTATAACTGGTATTCAAACGTAACACAATCAGTCGATTGTAAAATGCAAGATTTCAGACGAGTGCATGGCGCACTCCATACCACTCATCTGTCGGAAAATTTCTATTTTCTTAAACTTTCATATGGACTCTTAACTTTTCAGTATATTCAGTGTGAGCAAAGTTATCACCTTTCAAACAGTGTATTCCTTTTTTGAGACACCCTCTATGTGGCGCATGCTATGGAATGAAGGCTTAACGTTGGTTTTTACCCTTGGCCCTCTATATTTACAAACAACCCATTAGGATGAGGCACGCATTCATTAAAATACTGTTACATAACCTCTATTACATATCCTGGTGGCCTCCTGAAAGGAAGTTTCTCCTCTATAACGACACCAGCGTCGGTCGACGGCTTTGCCTGCATGGCATCCGCTGGCCACGCCGGGCTAGGCGATTCCATCGGCATCGGCTCCACGGGCCACGCAAGGCTAGCCGGCTTTATCGGCGTCGAGTATGACGGGCCACGCTATTGACGTAGCCTAACTGCGCTCAGCCCGAACAACTTCGAATGGGAGAATCTTACAGTCCACAGCGAAGAAGCAAGCATATGGCGCACTAAAAGATGAGATCGCGCCATGCACTCCAAAAGTTCACTGCAGCTTTTTTGATTGATAGTGTAAATGCCACTTACATGAACCCCCAAAGTGGGGATATGTGTGTTCCATAAAATCAAATCAGAGCGAACTCTTCCGAATCAAAATTGGCTTCTTTTACATTAAACTAGAGACTCTTCAAAAATGTTAAAATATTTTTTGTTTAAGGTAAATTTAAGTATAACTTCCTTTGAAGTTTTAATTTACTTCCCAATAAAAGAATACATAGTTTGAAATTTTATAAAGAAATTTATTTTTTGAGGAAAAACAATGATAGGAAAAACAATGGCTTGTTTAGAAGAGCAGGAAGGCGTCCATTTTATACAGCCAAAACAGAGATTGCGCCATGCCTATGTCCGAAACTTCATGATTTTTATTCGATTGATAGCAAAACTTTTGTTTACATGCAGTTTCGCACCTGCAAGCGGTGCAGCACAAACAATTGTAAGAAAACACACGCATCCTAACTTTCTTACTGCATGTAAGCAGTATCCAGTCATTTAATGCACGGCATGATTGCTACCTTGCTGCACCTTAACGCAAAATTTAATTCATTATTTTTTCTCAAAAGATAAAAATTTTGTAAAATTATTCCACTCAATCGGCAGCTGAAGTAAAAAAAAATCACAAAAAGTTATTCTAAGTTTCCTTTGAGCAAAAAATTATTTTAACCATCTTGAAAAGTCTTTAGCTTAACTTGTAAGAAGTTCATCTTGATTTGGAAGACGTTCACTTTGATTTCAAAATTGATAGGCCAGCTTGGAACATTGTCCAATGTGATTTGGAAAGTGTCCAGTTCGACGTGAAAATGGTATATAAAGGGTAAAGAATGAAGGAAGACGCTACCCAATCTCTTTTGGGATGCGCCACGCCTTCTTCTTCTACGGGAGTTTGTTTGGAAATCGATTCTCCGGAACCCAAAAACTACCTGAATCGGGCATGTGAGAACTTTCGCACCTAGCACACTCTTAGACCTCGCATGAAGTGATTGCTGCTCAATCTCATGTTTTTCTAATTTCTTACTCATATAAGTTGAATACTGGGTCGACCACGAAGTCGACATCCGGAATGGAAACGCATGCAAGGCTTTTTACTTAGGCTGAAAAACTGCTATTTATTGGGAGATGTTTAAATTTTAACCAGCAACAACGACATGCGAGTGTTTCAGAAATTTTAGAATGAGTGAGGACAATTAAATCGTTAAAAACTGAGGACCCTACGGCTGAGATGAAACAGATCTCAAAGGAGCGATCGGTATTGGTTTTATTGCCCTAATGGGGTAGTGCACTGCCAATGGGTATCGCACCGAAGTGCGAACCGAGCAGAGGTCACCCGCGACTCGGCCGCCGAGCACAGGGCTCGGGCCGAGTCCAAGTCCCACTCTCAGAACCGATTGCGTGCAGAAAGGGTAAAATGTCGACCATGTCCTATTTGAGCCATATTATATTGCCGAAGAGCTGTTGACGCTGCCAAAACGGCTATCCAAACCATTTTCCCGTTCAAGAACAACCTGGAGCTTAAACTGAAGAAAACGAGATAAAACACGAAATTTGTATAGCAGTAAAGGCCACAAAATCACCACCCCGAAGAAAGCCAGTATTATTTGCTGCTAGTTTTGGAATACCGACCCTACTACCGCCCACTGAAAAAAGTTGGATCACCTTCACTGCTTTTTTATACACACTACAACGAATTCAAAATGGGAGAATCCTGTACAGTGAACGAAAAACGGCGTTTTTGAAGACATATTAAAGCGGCCGCTTTTTAGCTCTTGGAGCTGTTTTACTGGAAGTGAAAGGAGATTTCCTCAGCTAAATTAGCGTAGATAAATGCTTGCAAAGGAGGGGATGGTTAGTGGGAAAGGACGTCCTGAAAGTGGACCTTACGAGCAATTGGAATAAATATGCGGTGAGATCAAAATCAACCAAACTAAGCAGTGTTTAGTGTCACTATGATAGTCACAACAAGCTGAATTCAGATCTTATGAGAGAAATAGAGAATTCCGGATTTCGCTGAAATCAGCTGGTGGAGTGACCGAGGTAGGCGCCCTGAGAGGTCGTAAATCAATTAGGGGCCCTCCAGACGAAAACGGCCCATACCTAGGTCATAGGTTGTCGAAATGAGCGCCGCTTGGAAGCAGGGAATGCGCAGTGAAAAGGGGAATCGAATAGTGTTAGCTGGAATCCACAAGAGTAATTTTAAAGCAAGTTACAGCAAAGCGACGCTTCGTGACGGATAAATCCGTCGGAAAGCGTCTTTTTTCAAAGAATTTGAGCTGTATTGTATTCGCACATAGATCGAAGGATCCGGGTCTCGCATGCATCTGATACCAGGGTCTTGGCTTGGATTTCCCGTCTTAACCAGCTGTCTTCCATTATGCCAAATACGCAGCCAACTTACCTCCACGACATCGCGTACAATTGAAATGCGTGGCGCATCCCAAAAGAAATTGATTGACGCTGTCCTTTATCTTTAATCCTTATGTGTTACAGTTTATACTAAATGGTTTGAATGCGAAAATGTTTCTTAAGCGTTGTAGGTTACGCTGTGCACTGGTCTAGCATCGCGCGGCGTTTCCTTGATTGATGGCTAAAAGATATTTACTAAGTGTTCATCTAAAAATTTTAAAAAATGGGCGCGTGTAGCGCAGTCGGAGGAGATGCCGACTGACCTGACACCAGATTTTTGGTTTACTATATATAAGGTAGAAAATATGCTATAATAGGCCGAATCTCCTCCTTCATTAGCTACTTAGGAGCTGTGGGTGTAATTATCTCCCGCGAGCACAGGGGTCAGCCGCGCCAGGCGGAAATTAGGTCACTGAACTATTTTTCAGGCGCTCTCTAGGCGCTTTGCAGCTCATCGGGAAGAGGGCTCGGTGCTGATCACGAATATGCGCCTCGATTTACAATGCGCTCAATTTGAAGAGCGCTACAGAAAAGCGGCGGAAAAGGCGGTTTTTTTGCTTTTTCCGCCCAAAGACCAAAAGATAAGGCCGGTATTGTACTGCTGCCTCGCTGGATTGCCTCTACATTGCAATGCGTCTGCAATCCAGGTTGATACCCGAAATAAAGAGAGAGAGAATATGTGGACAGGTAACCAAATATGTCGAAAAGTTCTTAGACCCATCACTGCTGATGGAAACCTTTCCTTAATCAACTGCTTCAGACCTACATGTCGAATCCCTGTTATTCTACTAATTATTTATTCATTCTATCATTTTATAATTATCGTATTCTTTTGTATATTTATTTACTTTGTACACAGAAACCACGCGGGTAATCAATTCAGGTACGCTTTACAAACAGTATTTCAAACAACAATGAACAAAACATGAACATCAAAACGGGATAAACTAACAAGAAGAAGCGCCCTGGAGAAGAAGTTGTAAGAAGCATCTTGGAGGGATCTGTCGACGAGTCTTTCATACTTCCTCAAGAAGTTAGGTAGAACGTTTTTCTTTGAGAACTTTAAACCTGGTTCCTGTTCGATCAGTGTGGAAACCTAACCTTACAATAAATTTTGACCATGGGATTTTGATCAATCCATGGTCACCTCTCCTGTCAGGAGATGAAACGAATAGAACTCCTGGACTGAAATGCCTAACCTACCAGTTATCATCTTATAAACCTTTAATAATTCTTCCTCCTAATAATTCTTTCATAATATAATATTTCCAGTAGCAGCTGTTTATCGCCTGATTTTGTCAGAGAACAAAGAATCTCGTGCGCCTCTGTAGAAGGATAAAGTCCAGAGTTTTGAACTGCATGAGTGTTTGCACTCACGCTCCATCGGTGCACGCCCTAAAAATGTGCAGTGCCAATAAGCAATGTTCTAAACTAAGTGTCCGGCCTAAAACTAGCTTGAGGCTACTATCTCATCCCGTTGTGAAAACTGCGGAGGAGTTTGGTTGCACTTTAGATGGGAGAAGAAGGATGACTTTTCGTGTTTACAATTGCAAGAATCCACAAGAGGAACAAAGTAATTACTGTACAGAGGCATGACGAGATGTTAATGGGCTACAGCGTAATTGTTGAAGTTGGCACTATGAGCTAAATCCGTCCAAGTCATCGGTGCTCGAATGAAGTTCGACCTCGACATCAGCATCGGCTCACACCTGTAATTTGGAAGGGTAGTATGAACGCCAATGAAGACAGCTCCTTGTACTGGTCTCCAGCACTCACTCATTTCTACGTACTCATAATCTTTCTCTTTTTCCTGCCTAACAGAGCAAAATATTAGAGCTCCCGGTGAACCGAGATAGGCAAAACACCGGAATTAATTCAGTTTTTGAGGTCCTATCCATGCTTTATTTGTTTTGTTCTGCTAAAAAGACCGGAATCGCAAGCCACAACGTCTTATCCTTTGAATGGGTCTGTTTGACAGGGTGCCACGGAGCAGGCAGGTTGAAATAGTGGGGGAAAAGTAAGCCGGGCCGAACGAGATAAGTTCAGTGGGGGGATGGAGGATCAGCAAAAAGCGAGGCTTTTCGGGTTTTTCGAGGTAACTGCGAAAGAGTTTCTGACACCAGAAAATTTTTCTAAGCTTCACTAGCCGTTAACTCACACTCTTCGAGTTGTGCTAAGGATTTCCAGCAGGAGCTGAGGGAGGATCGACTCACCCGCCGGAACTTTGCTGGCACATTTTGTTGTCCGCTGTGAGGAACACACCAAATGCCTCCTTACGGCATTGCTCCAAATTACGGAGAATTTCTGTTGCTTCGGTAGACCACGGAGCCATCTGCTGAGCTGAAATGCTGCCGTAGCGTAGACCCACCTTATTTCAAACACCAATGGAGTTCAATTAGACAGGGATTTGATAGTGTAATATTTTTTGATAACACATTCTCTAGCTTTCTCTGTCGTGCATAAATGATTATTACCGCGTATATCCACACTGGTCGGAAGCTCACTCCGAGCATACATAGGTTGCTCATTTAGCTGACGAAAATACATTCTTCTTACCGGTAAACCGTACTTGAGTTCTTTTCCATTAATATGTCGTCTTTTTTGTGTTGATTATTGTGCATCTTTTCTACTTCTTCTGACTTTCAACCCTTAACTAGCCGGCACTCCAGGAAATGTAGGCACTTTTTGAAAGATCATAACACAGATACTAGTAAAGCAGTAATTAGATGCCTTAAGTTTGTATGAAAAGATAAAAATTAGGCTTGTCTCGAGTTGCAAAGGACAAAAGGGACTGCGCCATGCACTGACTAAGATCCTTTTTTAACTTATTATGCATAGGGTTAGTGTTTTATATAGCTCTATCGTAACCTGACATACCAATTTTGTTAGAAAAAAGCGTATCTGTAGTGCAAAACGCACAGCATTTGGTTCAAAATAAACATTTTCAAAAGTGCGGGCGCCGATCGAGGAAGCATAACTTTGTTGTTGAGAAGGCTGGCAGCAAGAGTTGCGACTTGGTCACATGAGCTATAGCTACTGTTGCTGGTTTAAGTGAATTGACAGTGTAGTTTGAGCTGAACCAAATGCGGCAAACTGCAATGTGACCTGTTATTACAAACATTAAAAGGTACAAGTGGTCGTTCCTCAACAATCTTGTCTACAATTTGAAAATTTTATTAACTTTAAAGCGCAATTTTGGCAGGTGTCAGTTATTATGATTTGTAACATGATTTACGACTTTGTGTCGTAAATCGTAAATTTTCGCAAATGTTATCTTCGATTCAAAGATAAGAGGCGTCCACATATGTAACTTGGATCAATTCGGGTTATAGCAACGTATCCACTTTAAAAGACTTCTCCCATAGCTCATTTCTATCTGTGAGAAAGAAACCCCGCTTTCAGTATAGAACGCTCGTTGTCACCTACGTCGTGCTGACGTCGTTTAAAAATCTTGTTTCCCACACGGTGCTCAATAGCTCCAATTTCCCTCCTTTGTCTCATTCCTCCTTGTTCGCGCTTTTTTTGCTTTTTATTACATTCATGTGCTCTTCTGTTTTGCTCTATTGTGAGCCACTGAATGTCGTTCCTTGGTTCGTTTTATGTTGTTCTTTACATGCATATGTAATATATGCGTTCAAAACAAATTAATAAATACATGTACATATATGTTGGCTGACCTTCAATCAGCTCTAATAGATAAAGCTCTAGGAATTCAGAAGCACTTAGGTTAAGCACCTCTTACGATTTACAGCTTACGATCTATGACTTACGACGATTTTCCGTAATTACGGCTGTAGATTTGCGAAATCTTGAAGTTGATTTACATACACCCGATTTTCAATTGCCATTGTAGTTGTAGTTTTCATACAAATTCCAAACCTCTTTGACAGCTTCTATCGCTGTCAGCGGAAGACCTATGCACAGTGTCACTTTTTCGGGACATGTTCAAGGTCTGCTATTTCTTCCACATAAAAATTTCAAAAAGACCTGTCGTTTAAGAACATCCACGCGCACACATGTCTTCGCTGACACTGACTCGAGAATGCTGTAATTAACTAATTTTGTTCTTCGCAATACTCGCGATTCTAAGTCATTGAGCTCTTTCAATGAGTATGGAACAAACGAATTCGGAGCAATAGACAACCGCTTCTGAGACTTCTGAGACAGAACCGTCTTCTGTAAAGCAATGAAGCTATAAAAAATTCTTTGATTCCACGACTTCAGTTCAACATTATGCTAAGATTCAGCGACGGCCGGACATGGAATATATATATATATATATATATATAAAATATCCGCACAATTTCTCAGACTATCTTACCTGCAAAGGGATCCGACTTGATCCTTCTTCTAAAATTCAGCATCATTTTCCGGTTCAGTCCGAATAAGAACCTCGTATTCATAGTGTTGTTGAAATGGGTCACATCTCGAATGAGATTGCGATGAAACCTTCTAAATGAGTCTAAATGAGGAAACCGCATCGAATACAAGGTCGCTAAAGATAATCATCACTGAAAGTGAAGCGTTATGAACAAATAGCATTAGCAAAATAATTTTGCGATTCATCCTACCCAACTATATGTATATAATCCTACTATTATAATCCTACTATATATAATGGAGGGTTTTCTGCCTGATAGTAAGTCCGGGAAACTTCGTAAGCTTTGCGGGCTCGATGGTTTAATCACTCAGGTTTGAGGCACAAACCCGATTTCTCTCTACGCAGGAGAGCGCCGGGAGGTGTACAATTCCCCTTCCGAGCAGGACACGTGAGGCATTGCGAAGTAGGCCGGCGCCGCGGCTCTGTCCACGCACGTGTTGTGTGGCTACTGCCTCGAAATGATCCCATTGAAGGCTCCTGTCCTTGCTACCGTTCAATTAGTGGACCTGCAGTATCCTGCTGTGCTACTGCAATTGTGTTACCGCGGAGTAAGGCCTGAGTTATACTCCCGCGGGAGCATCCGCGGAAGGGCGGGAATCGTGCCGAGATCCCTCACCTGGCCAATCGCCGCGCCCCGCCACGCCCGCCGTCCGCGGTGCACCCCTAGTCCGCGGACGTTCCGCGGATGCTCCCGCGGGAGTATAACAGAGGCCTAAGGCCGGGGGCATACCTCCATCGCCGCGATGCCATCGCGGCGCTCAGTTCATGGCCATTCCGCTGCACGCGGCCTAATAGTCAAAGAAAACTTCGCCGCGGCCGCCGCAACAGTGGCGGTCGGCGTGCGCGATGCCTTCCCGCGCCCATCGCGGGCATGGCATACTTTTTCGCGCCGCGCGCGGTATTTAGCGCTGGTCCTGGACGGATCGCCGTTGCGCCCCCTTGCAGAGCGATGGGCGATGCGACGAGCACAGAGAAATTCAAATTCTTTCGCGTCGCTCTGCAAAACTCATCGCCGCGATTCAATCGCGGCGACGGGAAGTATGCACGAGGCCTAAGGTCCCGTTTATACTTCGTCGCGACGCCACGTATAGTGGCCATATTGATTGTGCGACGCGATCGATCAATTTGGCATCATTGCGTGGCCATCGCGTCGCGCCGCGACGAAGTATAAACGGGGCCTAAGGCTCTGCCGCCTGTGTGCTCCGGCCGAGGTCACAGCTCATTCCTGTTGCTGCTACCTACGCTGTGTTCGGACATAACCTTTTGATGTGTACGAGCTCCCCCTTGTATGCCCATTCACAACAGAAGCGGCGTAACTCAGTTCACCGTAGGGCTAGAACGCACCAGTGCTGCTTAAAATTTTGAATTTCGTAGAACACAAAACGTCGTATTGGGCGATCCTACATAGTAAACATCCCGCCCGAGCCTATTTGCGCCCATGTCAGTAGTTGCTGTATTTATATCCACACTCGTGTGCTTCTTTCCAATTCTGACAACCACTTAACACGATGAGTCTTCCCCCCCCCCCCGAGCCGTTTTGCGCCTGACTGTAAGTAATATTCTCTCATACGTAGTCCGTAGGGTTGAATGCATCAGTTTCTCCCGCCCAGCCATGCTTCCTGCTCACCGCTAAGTCTATTAGAGACAGCAAAGAGAAATTGTTGAAAATATATGAAAAACAATGGAAAGGGACCACCCCCCCCCTGAGCCGTTTTGTGCCTAATTCTGTGAGCTGTAAGTAGGGTTCTCCCATTCGAGGTTCGTTGTGTTGAGCGTATCAGTTTCTCCTGCCTACCCATCAGGGATGTGCGGAAATTTTTATGGAAAAAGCTAAGGCGAAAGACGCGACGGAAACGCCTAAAAGTGGCCGGAAACCGGAACACGAAACGCGGAAACGGAAGTAACACATGTTCGCCATTTTTCCAAAAATGGCATTTGAAACGGTCTCAGAGGCGGCTTCTATTATATTTCACTTTTTCTTGCTCAAAACTTTGCGAGCAGCAGAATCTTCCACACTTCAATGCTCATCCTCATCATAACATAACATAACGAAGAAAGACTTTATAATATTGGTATGATAACCTTTTAGCTATGGCTAGAGCAATAAACGAAAAGAAATTCAGGGGCTTATTTCACTAATTCTCCCCTTTTCAGCATGCAGTCTTTCCATATCTAGTGTTTTTCGTTGACTTTTTTGATGCTGATATTTTTTGAGCGGTAGACTTAACCGATTTAGCCACTTGGGGTTACTTACAGACCCGCATTAAAAAAAACTGACTCGGATGAAGTCCACAACTGAAGTAGCCACCTAGATCATTTCCCCACCAAGAAAGAGATTCCTCTCAACACTTTTAGAAACTTGTGGTTCATGGACGATTTAGTGACTGCATAGATATCTGCAGATAGAACATTAGCAGACACATTGTAATCACCAAAACTAGTACTCGGAATTCATTCTGGGATCTAAGACCGATTGGTCACGGTGAATCCACACTTCCACAGGAATATTCAGTCTGTGATAGCCTAGAAGTCCTACGCTAAAGGCGACACAGCTGCACAGCAACAGTTTCGCATCAGAATTCAATAAATCACCATAGTCAATAAAAATAGCAGCTCATGGTCCATGATGCTTCCTTAAAAACGAATTGCATAACTCCATGTGGATGAATATCACACCTAATGAAATTAAGAATTGAAAATTACAACTTCGATCAAGAGCACTGATGTAATCTTGGAGTAGACGGGCGCATGGCACAACCTTCACTAAACCTGAACCCTTTGTTCATGATACTGCGCTAAATGTTTACAAAGTTTTGTAGCTACTTGTAACTAATGGATCAAGAATTTTATGACTATTCAAATGTTGAGTGCATTTTCTTAGCATAAAATGCATACGTAGCCTTTGTGGCACATATTAATTTTGCCCCGCACAAGCCTTTGCCATTTTTGAGTGCTTTTTTGGTAGTTTAACCAATTTCAAGAATATTAATACAGAGTTGTCAAACAGTATTTCTTTCACAATTATATGAAGGAGAACGTTGATAAGCTGATTGTGTTCAATAGAAAACTAGAGTGCCCATTTCCGTTTCCGCCTTCCGGCCCAAAAATAGGCGAAACACGGAACGGAAGAGCCAAAAATGGCCGGAAACCGGAATTCGTAACACGGAAACGGAACTTCCGCACATACCTGCTACCCATGCCTCCAGCTTATCGCTTGGACACTCTTCCAAGGCGTTGCGATTTTTATTCGATTAATGCAGAAGCTGAACAACAAAAACAGCTGTGAGAAACACACATATCCCCACTTTGGTGCTTCATGCTATTGGCATTTACGCTACCAATCAAATAGAAGCTGATAAAATGTTTACCATAATGCTTTGTTCAAAGAAGATTTGGTGTGTAACATTCTTTGAAACTTTTTAGTTTATCTGCCCATTAGATGCAATAATTCTATAAAACTTTATTAGTGAGATAAAATAATAAACTAAAATTTGCCTTAAAACACAGATAAGAAGCGAGTATATATCGCAAGATCAGATCACACCATGCACTCCAAAACTTAATCTCAGCTTTTATTTGATTGATAGTGTAACTGCCACTTACATGAGCCACCAAAGGTGGGGATATGTGTGTTCCTTACGGTTGTGATTGTTGTTTAACTTCTGCTATCAATCGAATGAAAATCGCAACGTCTTGGAAAAGTTTCCAATTCGACGTGAAAGTTCTGTCGTAACAAATGAATTGGATAACTGTTACCCTCATAGTAGAACGTAGCAGTGAGCAAGTGAATCAATACATATTTAATGAAACTCTGCATTATTCGCGAAATCATTTTTGGTATTTGTATACTATGACAACAATTCTTAATACTTTTGTAGGACGGAGATGAGACAATGGTTAAAAGATTGAGCAGTGTCAAACTTTAAGATCAGATCGAGACCAGCTTTATGGCCGAAGCATTCGCAACGGATTATGAATACGGAACTGTTTTCACATATGGGCACTTAATCTTCATCTTAATTTGAAAGACCATTTCTCCTCCCTTTCCCCTTCACCTTGCCATAATCACATCTAACACCTGACCCCTTTTTAACGCCTTCTCCGCTGTTTCGCTCCATCTACATACAACCGCTGACTCATGCTGCCATCGAGCCTCGACTGCGAACAGCCAGTTCCATTTCCGCCGTTGCATTTCTATTTCTCATCCCCTTTCTCGCACAATTCCTATTTCTCTTACTTACCTTCTTTCACGTCCACCTTCAGTTCCGCTTCTCCACATACTCTCACGCTCCACAGCCTCTCACGCCCATCAATCCACCCTGCCATCGGTGCCCATCCTTTCCATTACATTTGCCTCGTGTTACCCAGTAGCCGATGCCAGCGCAGCCGGCTAGCCTGGCGTGGTCCACAGAGCCGATGCCGGTGGAGCCGGCCAGCCTAGCCTGGCGTCGCACGTCGGAGTATAGTTGGTCTTATATAAGGTTGGAAGAACTTTTTCACAATAACGCAGCTACGTGAAAGGATGTACTCCCAATTTCGAGGAAACGCTACCAATTTAGACCTATCACAAACTACAATAGGGCCCAGGTGGATATATTAGATTGATGATTTATACGAGTTTTCATTAGAATTGTTGGATTTACGAAACTTGATTTTTGATTTCTGGTTTGAATCCGAAAATCGATGATTTTCATAGCACATCCCAGGATGCAGTTTCGAATGCTGATCATAAATATGGGTTCTACCTCTTCTTACTTCTCTGCAGCGGACATAAGGGGCATGAACCATTTTCGCTCTGCCTTATTGGCCCCTGCTTGCACGCGGAGTTTGTCGCAGAGGCCGAACTTATTGCTAGGTAGGCCGGAAACAGTGCCACGGCCGAACAGGGTCATAGCGTGGAATTGTCAGGTGGAGGCCGATGAACAGAGATATTAAAACGGACCACACTGGAGTGATCAGCGCTTCAAATAACCTTCTTAGGCGAAATTTTTGCGAAATCGATAACCATGACCACCACCCCATTGCCGTCCCCAGGACTCAGCAAGCAGCTGAATAATGTGGAGAAAAGGAATAGGATTGCAAGAAGGTGCTACCTCATAAAGGTTCTATGAATTGAACCTTCGTTCAGAATTCTCTTTTCCTGATACCGACAGGTTTTTTCTTAAGTTCAACTAGTACAGGTGATTCTTTTCTGACATCTGCTGACGTTCAAAGCGTAAGGTACGGTAACTCTGAAGAAAGGTTCCTCACAGCTTTACATAACTTGAAAATAGAGTTTTGCGACAGAAAAAACAACGACTACCTGTTATTTGTTCATCCCAGTTAAACTGCTGCTTCTATTTCCAATCATTAGAGGTTTATGAACTTTCGAGTTGTACGATTTTAATTCCACGGATCTCCCTCAATAGAGAGCCTTCGGGCTCTCTTGTAAAGAAGGATCGCTAAATGAAACGCGAACCAAATGCGACCGTGTACAGCCCAGAGACGCAGGTGGGATGCAGGGGATGGAGTCCTTGCTCCTGCTGTGTCGGGTCGAAGCGTTCCTTGTGCGTGAGAGCGGCATGTTCATGCACAGTGTGCGTGAATGTGTCCGTGACTGTGCGGATTGTAACTGTGTCGGCTCGGCCAAAAGCTTGCACTCGGTAGACTGGGAGTACATGTAAGGCGATTCGAGACCGCCTTAAGTCTCGCCCCGTCCCTTCGGGCAGTCTGGCTGGCTGCCCGGAGTTCTTCGCCCGCACGACAGAGCCTGACAAGCTACCGTGTGTATTGGAGTCAAACACAGCAGCACTAAAGGGCCTCATTCCTCTGACCCCGAAAGAGCCCCCATTTCTGCAGCGATGGGAAGGACGAGTACGGAGAGGCTGCTAAAATCTTAGGGCCTAAAGCCTTAGGCACACTTTTGCGGCAGCCGCGTACGCGGCAGGGGCCAGAACAGCCGCGTACGTGGCTTCCACTGCCGCGTGCTAGAGTTCACGCGGCTCTCCTCCCGTTCGCTCAATCGCCAACGCGGCAATGCGGCAACAATGCCTTGAAGGATTACTGCCGCTGCCACCGCGTCTGCCGCATCTGCCGCGTAGGCGGCACATCAGCGGCAGGCCGCGCGAGGCTAGTTTTGCCTCGCGCGGCGACTCTGCGTCCCTGCCCCATGCTTAAAGATAGGGCTGTCGCGTTGCGGCAAAAATGTGCGGAGGGCTTAACCAGGCTGCGCAAATTGAGAAGGACTAGGATGACGATCTCTACTAACAACGCCCGCACGCTCACATCGGAAGCATCCGTCGAGGACCTGATTATGCAAGCCAGGAAGATCAAGTGCGACGCCATCGGACTGACCGAGATGAGAAGACACCACCCCCTACACGCCGCCTACGACTCCGGAGAAGAACTGTTCCCCGGAACATGCAACAACAGGGGAGTAGGCGGCGTTGGTGTCCTCGTCAACACGCAATTGGCCATGAACATCGATTCGTACGAGTCTCTAACAACCCGAATCGGACGTCTGCGACTGAAGCGATGTGGCTCCGTGCCAGATTTGACTGTATTCGTCGCGTATGCCCCAACATCCGACTACGACGACGAAGAGGTCGAAGCCTTCTACGTGGAGCTGGAGAAGTTCTATAAGGAAAATCACACCTTCTACAAGGTGATCGTCGGCGACTTCAACGCCAAGATCGGACCGCGAAGGTCGCCGGAAGAACTTCACATCGGAACCCACGGTTTGGAGTGGAACGAGCAAGGTGAAAGGCTGTCTGAGTTTATCATGTCGACCAAGACCATCCATGGAAACTCACAGTTCCAGAAGCCTCCCTCTCTACGATGGACTGGGAATCCCCCGGTGGCCAGTTCCACAATTGACCACGTCATCTTCAACCGCAAGTATTGCCTGACCGACGTTTCCGTTGTCCCCAAGTTCTACACAGGATCGGACCACCGCCTCCTTCGCGCAAGGTTCCGCTTTTCGCGTCAAGGAGAGAAGACCGTGAAGTTTAAGAAGAGGAGTCCCAGAACGACCATCAGCTGGGACCTTTACACCTCTCTCGCCGGCCTTTGGGAAGATACCGTTATGGACAATACGTCGACGAGGAATACGACCACTTCGTGCACCATCTCCGCGATAGTGCTAAGGGAGCCGAGCGAAGACCACCAAGAGACGCCTGTCTCCGGAAACTCTCGAGCTGATACTCCAGCGTGGAGCAGCACGAGCGTCAGGCAACTACCAACTGACGTCCAAGCTTGCGAAGCTATGCAGAGCGGCGATAAAGGAGGATCTTAAGGAGAAAAGGGCGGAAGTGTTGGCTGAAGCTGCATAGGCAAGGTTGAGCATCCGCAATGCCCGCCGGAACTTCGCCAACTTCAAGACCAAAATGACCGCTCTCCGACGTCCCGACGGAACCGTCACCTCTTCCAGAAGGACTATGGAGAAAGTCATCCACGACTTCTACTCCGATCTCTTCGATAGCCACGTGCACCTGCCCCCATGCCATCTTCCGCAGGATGGATACGTCATTCCCTCTGTTCTCCCTTCCGAGATCCGACACGCCATCTCGTCGGTGAAGAAACGTACAGCACCCGGTCCCGACAGGATCAGACCCGAACACCTGAAGAACCTCCCGCCAGCGCTCATCAACACCCTGGCGCGGCTCTTTACACGCTACCTGTCAGAGTGCAAGGTTCCATCTCAGTGGAAGACCAGCAAGAAGTTGCCGATGTCGTGCACGTCTCCCTTCTTGCTGTCCAAGAAGGGAGACGTGCACGACATTGGCAACTATCGCCCGATCTGCCTGCTGTCCGTAGCTACAAGCTGTCCACTCGAGTGATCCTGAATAGGATCAGCAGAACGCTGGACCAAGGGCAGCCATGCGAGCAAGCAGGATTTCGGAGAGGATTCAGCACGATCGACCACATACACACCATTACGAAGCTCATCGAAGTCTCGCGAGAGTACAAGCTGCCGCTGTGCCTTACGTTCATCGACCTAAAGAAGGCATTCGACTCTGTCGAAACTGAAGCGGTCATCGAAGCCCTGCTCACTCAGGGCGTTCCTACTCAGTACATCAGAGTCCTTCGAGAGCTGTACAATGGATTCACGATCAAGATCTCACCATTCTACAACGACGGCCTCATCGACGTAAAGAGAGGGGTTCGGCAAGGGGATACCATATCCCCGAAGCTCTTCAGCGCCACCCTCGAAAACGTCATGCGCGAACTAGAATGGGAAGACATGGGAGTGAAGGTCGACGGCCGGCAACTACATCATCTTCGCTTCACTGACGACATTGTGCTCATAACGATGTTCATGAGGAACGGACAAGTTTCTGATGCCCCATTCTCGCTCGGCGGAACGATCATCTCCGAGTGCTCCAGCTACGTGTATCTGCGTCGCGAAATCAATATGGCCAACGACCTAGCGCCGGAGCTGAGCAGGAGGAAACGAGCGGCTTGGGGAGCTTTCAAGAGCGTCGAAGAAGTCGCGAAGATGACAAAGAACGTCCGATTCCGAGCCCACCTATTCGACTCCACTGTACTTCCTGCCCTAACATACGCCTCAAAGACCTGGAGTGACACGACTCACGCAAATGAGAGAAGGCCTCCGGAGTTCCGAGCTTCGCCAACGTTCGAAGATCAGAGACGCTGTCGCATTGGCCAAGTCGTCGAAAATTAGGTGGGCCGGCCACGTAATGCGATTCGCAGACACCCGCTGCACGAGAGCCGTCACCGACTGGATTCAGGGGGATGTCAAGATAACACCAGGACGCCCATCAACACGTTGGTCCGACTTCTTCGAGAAAGCCCTGAATGACAGCTATGACGCTCTTCGTGTCCCTCGAGCGAGGAGGATCCATTGGAGCACTCTGGCACGCGACAGGGATGAATGGAGACGCTGCTGGCGCCCCTCGAGCTAGTCGATGATCAACGTGACGACAGGTGATACAGGTGATACGATTTTAATTCAAAAAACTGCAGAATGAACGAATTCGATCGCTCATTCCTTTGTTTGGCCAAATTTCTCGAAAGAACAATTATATCACTAACTCTTCCTCTTTCCTAGCTAGAAAACCAAGAAAATGGCAGCCAAGTGGATTAAGGACTAGGTGCGCAACACAAGCAACTGTTGAGAAATCCAACCGTTCCATGTGAAGGTTACATGTCCACTTCATTTATCAATGACTATACCTCATGTGTAGGATGAACAGACGAGTGCTTGAGTGATGGATGTGTCCGTATTGCTTGCTTTCTCCAGGTATCAGTTCGTTGCGATAAATGTTGTGCATATCGAATACCGCTACCTAGAACTAATCAAAATTTCTAACTGAGCAGTTTAAAAAAGTGCCTATTTAAAGGATTACATAAGCTTATGCCTTTTCAAATGCAAAAAAGGGCGGAACACAGAGATAAGAAGGAAGATCTATGCCGATTACCTCAAAATGACGGAATGCATTCCAAGCTGTGAAGAAGCCAACGATCGATGTCCAAGACTACCATTCTCGAATAATGACCATGACGTCTTGTACGATTATGGGGGACAGATAGACCGCTAGTAACAGTTCTAATACATTTCTAATATGGAAAGATGTCCGATGACCAGGAAGTTCTTTGACAGGAACTGGCGAGACCGGTGAGAGGGAAGTTTAGATTTCACGAACCAACACCAGCATAATCCAAGACTTGAAACAGGTTTTTGAGCCTATATTAGCTGTATGCATTGCCTATCTGTATACCTATCTATTGTAAAACCTAGTTTGCGTTTTTTGGGCACGACAATGTGTTGACAATGTCTACCCAGGGCTGGAGCAGAGCTGTTGTTTTGAGGTTTGTAAATGTGATTGTACATATAATAATTTACGAGCGTGCGGTTTTATTCGCGAAATTTTCAAACCTTCCCTCTTGATTTTTCTGTTCCTTTTTTTTGTTTCTGTGCGCGACTTTCTTGCCTTTACTCTTCTGCTTTGTATCATATCATATCATATCTTTGTATCATTGTTAGTATCACACTTAATCTGTTAAAGACAGAAGAAGGGCTTACTGCCCACCACGTCAACATAAAATATAGCTTATAATATGTTATATGTATAATATGTTATTGTTATATATGTTATAATATTAATATTAATATATTGTTAATATTAATATTAATATTATAACGTTTATTAATATGTTATAATATAGCTTATAATATGTTATTTTTATATGTTTATATTTTGTGACATACCATTCTCTTAATTAATTATAATTTTAAAAAATCTTATTTTACACCTTTCTTCACTTCTACGAATTTTACATTTTGCTATGTTTATATTATAATAAATGTTTGTTCTGAAGGATAAGAAGCTATATCGTGGGCGATTTTCCTTATAAAGCTAGGGGGAATAAAGTCGGACGATACCGATGAAGATTTTGGCCACTTAGACAAAACCTCAACAATCTCTTCTCTATGAAACCAGAGAGAAAAACTCATTTGCGAAAAACGCGTAAATTCTCTCCACCGCTAATTACCAACCTTTCTTCTCCGCCTTAGTATACGCCTTCTGAAACACTTCGCCTAATAGATCAGCTTTACCGTTTGGAGTAAAAGCCAACTCTCCGTTACCATTCAGCAATCCGGGAATTTCGTATTCTCTACCAGTTCGCAAGCTGCTGAGCTTATAAAATGCTGATTTATCGTTGGATTTAGCTACCTTCCTCTCTACGTAAGTATTGTACCGGTAAAGGGCTTTATCACGTTTTTTGGACACAAACTCGAAGGAAGCCCTGTCTTCGCTTGCACCAGTGGAACACGTTTTTTTCAACAGTGGAAGCAACGACAGCTTAGTCTTCTGAGATGAGCATGGTAGCCCAGTTCACCACAGGAACATACAATTTAATTGCATGTTGAAGAATCGCAATGAGCATTTCATAAATCCGATCGACTGTGGTACCAGAGTTAATTATTCTAGTCCAGTCAATGCCAGCCAGGTAGGTCCCGATTGCGCAATAATCAGCACCATTCAGGTTTCGAACCCACCTCGTTTCCTCCTTTTTTAAGTATTATAAAGTCCACCGAAAAGGTCAATGTAGCGTGATCGCTAGTTCCAATGGAAGATCCTATATGCACTTCACTTACGAATCCTATTCTGTTGCATAAAAGTAGGACCAGCACAGAACTTTGTCTGCCTGGCGACTACACCAGTTGTTGTAAACCGTGCGTCTCAGCAACCTCCCAGAAGCTCTTCGACACGCTGATGCGACAGTTGGGCATTAGATCCGGGTGATAGAAATCTCCCATTAAAATGGTATATCCATTATTGAAAGAAAAATCACTTATAACCTTTATTAAGTGGAATGGACACACAATAGTAAGGGGTTCGGTATACACATACGTATAACCCGAAATCCAGTTAAATCGTATTTTCGTATTTTAGATCACATACTAAAATCTCATAACCATCTAGTACCAACTCTCTAAGGACTTCGTTCTAATTAAAAGGAGCAATCCACTACCTTTCCTGGATTATCTATCACATCCAACTCCCACCAGAAAGATTTCCGAGAAGAGGCTTTGTCTCATCCTGACTACTCAACCACGTTTCCGTGGGTACGACAGTGTCCCAATTATAGATAGCCAAATTCGTAACGAGACTGCTAGTATTTCTCAGAATGGATCTGATATTACTTGCTAAACCTCTATAAAACCGGTGACCGTTCAATAGTTTTCCGCAGGATCACTATGGCGCGGAGGTGTAGTACAGCGAGCGACTATATCAACGGTAGGGCCAAAAGACTGACAAGGAAAGGTTCCCAACTCATGGTGAGCTTTTACGATGCTTTTTGGCAGGATTTAGGGTCCTGTGAGTGGAGTCCAGAACCACAGTTAGTTTTGCTGAACGCTTCTTTAAAGATTGAAAAGGAGGTCTGAAAGCATGCGCGCAATTACTATCAGCCCCTACGACACACAACAAGATGTGCCACGGTGGCGCAGCCAGTATCACTGCAGCCTCATAGGAGCACACCGGCGGGCTTTTCAGTTGGAGTCCGAGTGCTGCCACTAAATTTGCACGTATTAGTTTGTTGTTATTACACTTTTTTTATGATCACAGGAGTCAATTTTAGACGACCAATGCATACAATAAAGCAAGGCTCTCTATTTGCGCCTTCATGTCACTTCGATGTTCACCTAGGGCCCTTTTCTACACCCACATATTACACGTTCAACGAAAGAAGAAGTGGTAATTCCTTTCCACGAAGAAGATTATTCCTCACTGCTTTTGTAAGATGCTGCTGCGTTACAATAGCTTGTGTTTTACTTGTTTCATAGTTTTGTACCATAGCTGTTGACTGGAAGGGAATAATAAATATAATACTTTTAATTTAATAATGTATAAGACTTTTTATTTGCAGAGAAGCGATATGCACAGTTGAAAAACTCGCACATATGAAGGCGTAAATAGAGAGCCTTGGTTTGTTGTTATCATTGGTGGTCTAAAATTGAGTCCTGTGATCATAACAAAGTGTAACAATAACAAACGAAACGTTTCCTACAAGGACATGCGGCACGCCTTGCCTTATTTCAACGTTTCTTGGACCCTGGTGATGGTATATGAATGTGGTTTCAACAGGACGATCAGCGACAGTTTATACAGGATTCCTGGTCATGTGGATGGTTTTTAGCGTCAGTATTTGCCATCTACAACTTCTTCGGTAAATTTTTACCCGTGATTATGGTTATACTATGGAAGAAAGGTCACTATTACCCATTCTCGGATCAATTGTCCTACTGCAGACTGTTGCCTACCATACTCTGTGTGATTTTAAGTTCCTTGCTAGAAATGTGGTCTGGGAGCTTGAACACTGAGAATTCCGTGCCCCGCGGCTAACCATGCATCACCGAACGCACGTCCGCGTTTCAGCGCCGCGACGTCGCGTTGGAGTTAGGTCCTGGAGCCCATCTGGTGGGGAGGGGGTGCCGTAGGGGTTGACGATAGTTGCGCGTACGCTTTCAGACCTCATTTCCAGGTCTTTAAAGAAGCGTTCAGCAAAAATTGACTGTGGTTCTGGACTCCACTCATAGGGCGCTACATCTTGCCAAAATGGCATCGCAAAAGCTCACCATGAGTTGGGAACCTTTCCTTGTGAGGTCCATTGCGAACCTGAGTTGTTCGCATGGAGCTTTCGTCTCCCACTCCACCTCTAGATTTGCGTTGCTTCCTCCCGAGCATTCTCTCCTCCAACGTTAACGAAGGGCGCAGATACACCCCTTTGTGGTCAGAAGAGAAGCGCAGGCGCGGAACGCGCTTTATTGCCTGCCGCTGGAACTTGCTGCTGGGAAGATGGCTTCTATCAACCGAGGTCTACTCTTATCCAGCCTTCCCATATGATAAACCGATACAGGGTTACATTCCACATTTAGGTAATCAAAAAGCTCAGCAGTATACACATAACAAATAAGTAAATAAAATACCGATTTGATGAAACTTCAAAACAAAACAACTTATATATTTGCAACTGTGCGGCTTAGAAAAGTTACTGTTATGAAACGCTCCAGTAAAGTTAAAGTAATGAAATCTAACAAATTTTTCATTGAAATGTTGTTGTTTTCATTTCGAAAGTCTATATTCGAACAAAGCTGGTCAACCCTAACTGCCATATAATAAATTGTTTAAGAACTCAAAAGCCATGAAATCCTAACACGTTGAACGTTAAAAATACATATGAAGAAGAAGCTCTTAAGCTGCTACGTTAAGCAATATCAGTGAATTATTTGAAATCAAAATTCTGCAACATGACTCTAAGGTTACCATATGGTTTTCGAGTACTGGAAGTTTTAGCGAAACTATGTATAACCGTGAACATCATTATATTGCGGCCTACTTTGAGCTGACAAGTTCCTTCACTGTCATATGCGCGTACTGATTTTAGAGCTAATCTTTTTAGCCTCCTCTGGATGAACCCAACCTGAACTTCAAACGCAGAATTGACTCACACTCGACGTTCGATTCACTCAGCTTTTCATTCCAGACGTCTACTTCGTTGTTTTATATTCTTTACAATCACAGAAGTGAGGAAAAAAATTCTCACCCTTTCTGGGCGAGTGAACATCTTCTTAGATATCAGGTAGTCATATCTGATGCTGTTGTCAGCAAGCAGTCTCGATGCAGAGAGCATGAAGCGAATATCCGATGGCGTTTGAAGAGAATCCCAATGAATCTGCAACGACGCACTGAATAAGAGCCTGCACCGTCATGGGAGGAAATCGAAGCGCACTGCTGCGATCCTGGTGGACGACGGTTTGTGAGCAATAGTGTGCGTGGTCCTTTCAGCAAAGGAAGGAAGGATTCACAGGATGAAAGCAGAAAACGATCGCTTATTCATGTGGCTTTATACTCCTACACTACCAATATACCAATATACTACCAATATCTGTGAAAAAAGCCCGAGTTCCATATAGAGTTAATCGCCGTCTCATTTACCTTCTGTCTGGTTAGTCGCCAGTCAACAATAATCTCGGCGATATTCACGTTCTCGTCGTTGATCTGGTTTAGGACCTCCGGTAGGCTGCCATTTCCCGCAATAGGAAAATCGTCCAAATCAAAATTGGCAATGAACTTCACATGTGACCTGAAGGAGAATTGAATTGCTGTCTTTCACATGCAGTTTGTAGTGTCACAACAAAGCTTCTACTCACCGCTCAAAGGCGGGATAATTATGTTCGTAAGAAGATCACGGGTGATAGTCGTAATATTAGACTTCTTCAGCTTATAGATGAGCAATATGTACGTTCCGCAGAAGTTGGTTAAGCTGCCAAGAGTGAAAAGCAGCTGTCACTCCGCATTTAGTTCTATTAGTTCTGCTTAAATTCAGGGAGGCAGTGGTTTAGTGTGTGATTTCGTAGTCGAAGGAGGTTCCAGCTGTCACTGCACCAGGATTCGATGTTTGGATCCCTTGCAAACCAGCCAAACAATATTTCTCTCCATGGTCAATGAATTTGTTACAGACTTGTCTGGAAAGGATGCAGCACTGAAGCGTCCATCGAGTGGCTACTGCGCGTCATTGTGTATGCACTCCAAATGCACACTCAAATTACCCGCGCGAGGTCCCGTGAAAGTGGAATGCGCACATCGAAATTGGTTAACGCTGCTCTTTATTCTTTGCCCTTACTTCAATCATTCCCATTATTTAACTGTTCTTTATTCACACTCTGCTCTACAGAAGCCGCCTTTAATTTTTTAACGGCAGAAGTAAACGCTGCTCCAAAACGGGCTACTTGACCGATGTTTCTTGCAAGGGTCAGCCTTTAAATAGACTTGTAGGATGGTTATGGTTCTCCGACGAACAGAGCTGTTAACTGTGCTAACAAGGAAGGTTCCCAACTCATGGTGAGCTTTTGCGATGCTATATTGGCAGTATGTGGGGCCCTGTGAGTGGAGTCTAGAACCACAGTTATCTTTTGCTGAACGCTTCTTTAAAGACCTGAAAAGGAGGTTTGAAAGCGTACGCGCAACTATCGTCAACCCCTACGGCACCCAACCACATGTGCCTTGGTGGCGCAGCAGGTAACACTGCCGCCTCGTAGGAGCACACCGGGGGGCTTTTCAGTTCAAGTCCGAATGCTCCCATTACTTCTGCACGTATTAGTTTGTTATTATTACACTTTCTTATGTTCACAGGAGACAAGTCTAGACCACCAGTGCTTACAACAAACCAGGGCTCTCTACATGCGCCTTCATAAGTGCTAGTTTTTCAACTGTACCACCACCATATATCGTACGGTATCACCAACGATACCGTAGCTGAACACAAATTCGCTCACCTTACGGTAGAATATTATGGACCCGGGCCATATCGGTACATAAGTTTGCTAAAAATACCGTTCTCAGTTGAACGTGTTGTTGGCCGACTACTTTCCACATTCACACCGGATTTCACTTTTCCGACAAGGAGAGAGATTGCGGTGTCGGATGCCATAAAAGAACTCCTCCTGGGGCCGTATTCATCAACAATTAAACCCGTGGGTATGCGGGTTATAAGGGGTAGAGATAAGATAAGAGTCAGAGACGCAGGCTTCATAGTAGGTATCTCTACCCCCTATATCAGCGGGTTAGTCGTTGATGAATTCAGGTCCTGGACGCCATTAATGGAGACCGGCTGCGCCACTTAGGCGCATTTCGCTAGGTGCCGTAGAAGTTGGTAGTAGTTTCGCGCACACCTTCACGCCACCTTTTCAGGTCCTTAAAGAAGCGTTCAGCAAAAACTGACTGTGGTTCTAGACTCCACCCACAGGGCCCTACATCTTGCCAAAATAGCATTGCAAAAGCTCACCATGAGTTGGGAACCTTTCCTTGTAAGCCATTCTGCTGCAGTTCTCAAGCCTCGCGCAAAACGTTTCTAGAACCTCACCGCGCTCCTTTTACAGTCAACGCGGAGGAAAACTTCACGGTGCAATGTGTAGAGCACCATCCTGACCACCAAACTACATGAGGCCTTACCTGGCTCGTAACATACAGTCGTGCATGAAGGCAGTCGCTGCGTGGCGGAAAACGCGGCTGTTCGGGTCCCTCGTGTAGCTGCCACGTTCGTACTCTCGAACTGGCAGATCAGACCACCCAATCAGCTCCAGATCCCTCCCCAGCTTTCTCTTGTAAAACTCCAGCGCAGCTCCAACCTCAACACGTCTCGTTCGTTGCGAAAACGGAACTTATCGTTAGACGTTGCCATACCTGCGCCGTATATGAGTGAAAGTAGAAGTAGAATTTCGTGGCACCTTGAGCAAGCCATGACTCGAAGAACTGAAATCGAGTGTAGAGGAGCATGCAAAATTAGCCTGCGCAGGAATGAAGTGTGTAGAATGCCTTCTAATCATCATCGTATCAAACGTACGTCGCATGCATCTAATTATGCACTAAGTGCTATCTATCCGCGCGATCTCAGAAATTCGTCATGAAAGCGGCTCAGGCGAGGGGTCTCCAAGTAGTACAGCGCTATACAACGTTTGTATTGAAGAAATTTTTAAAAAATTACACAGCACTGGTGTGTACTACACCAGTAGTGTACTGTGTTAAGCCCCTTCTGATGTAACTGGACATTCATGTGCCTTCTCACCAAGGACTATGTATAACCATTTAAAACAAGGTGACTGTCCGCCGTCATAAGTTCGCGGAAAATAGCCAGAATCCATCCAGATGCGGTTTGCAGCAGGTGGATTGTTCCGACCGGAAAGCAGTATCGATCGATACCATTCATTTTTGAACGGTGTTTTCGCTCAGACTTGACCAAGTGACTTAGGGCATAATGGCTGTTTGATTGGCTTCAAAGCAGATGGATAGGGTACTAAGTGAGATAGGGTACTAAGAGAGCTTGAGTGCTCTTCTCCGCGTCCGCGGAGCAGAGCACAGAAACCGTTTTCATGTTCGGGTTCGACGACCATCTGAAATCTCGGAGCGGGCACTGGCCCGCTAAGTACCATGGATAGTTTTGGTATGATGACCAGTGCCTATCACCTTTTAGGCGAGAGGTTGCGCAGTTGGAGGAGGTGGCAGCTGCCACCAGCACCCGACTCCAGTTTCCTGGTTCGGATTTCCAACCCAGGCCGACCATACCCTCCATCCCTCTCAGTTCTGCGAATTGGTACCGGACTTTCCTGGGAATGCATCTATTGGAGACGGTGTGTGCTTGTAAAGCCCTGCGAGTGTGAGAAGAACATATGCAAGGCTCCCTGGTGTGAGGACGGCATCGGTGGCAACTGAAGTGTCGCATGCTCCGTAGGCAGGATTTCCGATGGAAACAAACGCGGGCTTTGTAGTCGATGACAAGACAGCAGAAGTCCCGCAACACCGCCCAGTCATTTCACGGGTAACCATAGTACATAGTAGTGTTAGAGCAATGAAGGACGGTCACAGCTGTCGCGTCGTTTTCGAATACGATTCGCACGACGGTGAGCGTACACTTGAGCATGCAAGCTCACACGACAGTACCATCATTACCATCGTGAACACAAAATTTTCAAGGCGTGATTCTACCTTAACCCGTTTTACACCCGGTCTACTATGTAAAAGGCAAACTGGCGTTGTAAATGTGGGAATTCGGGTGCTGAGGTTACTCACCGACACGACTATCGCGCCGTACGAAACGGTCGTCACGCAACCATTGCTGATCCGCATTATAAATATCGCTCCCCCAGGGACAAGTTAGGTCGAAGGATGCGGCTCAGCAGGAACTAAGGGCGGCCACTAAAGAAATAAGCATCTATGATATCGTGACCGTCGGCAAAATCTATCAAGGTGCTACTGAAGCGATTATGTAGTTACACGCCGAAGAAGCCACGCATTCCTCGGCGACAAGACAGCCAACAAATCGTGTTTGGATCAGGAAGCGAAGAAATCGGCCAAGAGGGCAGTGGCATTTGCAAGAGCCACTCACTTCGATGATCTCAACGAGAAACTTGACTCAGCCGACAGCTATTGATTGCTTTATCGACTTGTTAAACTCTGTCGTCACCAAAGCGAGGATGTTGGAGAATTCTTTGGTGTGAGAGCAGTCGTCTTCCAGTGGACCGCAAAAGGGCCTAGAGTCGATGGCGCAACTACATCGATGAAATCTTCACGGCAGAGTTTACCCATCCGGCCAATTCCCTCTGTCTCTCATATGCCCTCCCGTTAAGAAAATTACTATAAGAAAATCGGGTTGAGGAGACGATGATGCTCTTATGAATATGAACTCAGGCAAGGTCACGAGCCACGATATTTGGAGGCCGACTTGCGGACGGCAAAACCCTGGCGCTTAGCAGATTGGCTAACATGAAGAATTTTGAGCAAGTTATCGGTGGATATATTCTGTTAAGGGCGCGTGTGGCGCAGTCGGAGGAGGCGCGACTGTCGCGTGCACCCGATACCAGGTTCCTGGTTCGGATTTCCCGCCTAGGCCAACCAAGCCTTCCATCCCTCCGGGGTCGGTGAATTGGTACCAGACTCGTCTGGGAGGGATAAAGCGCTGACTTGTTCATCGGCTGGCCACCGCAAGTCATTGTATGGCCAAATACGCATTCATGTCGCCTCCACGACATCCCGTAGAACTAGAATGCGCTGGCGCATCCCAGAAGGGATTGAGTAACGCCGCTCTTTATCCTTATTATCCTTTATATTCTGTTATTGTCCAGCTTCCCACTAGCCAGTGTAGCCTCTTAAGGGCTCCGCACACTTCTGCGGCGTTGCCGCAGCCCTATCCTTCAACATGGGCAAGGACGCAGAGGCCGCCGGCAACGGCAGCCGGCACCGTCCCGCACCAGCACACTTTTCCGGCATTGCCGCATCGACGGCAACAATGATTGAAATGATTTCAATCATTGTTGCCGCACCGACGGCAACAATGATTGAAATCATTGTTGCCGTCGGTGCGGCAATGCCGCAGGCAGAGACTCTGCGCTCTAGCCGATCGCGACGGGGAACAGGAAGTGGAAACACATGCGTCCTTTAAATTAGGAGATCGATTATGGCTATCAGCTGACTATTTCTCGAGGATCCGGGCGACGTCTGGGTTGATTTCCTTCGTTCTTGTGTTGGATTTAGCTGTTTCGCTTGTTTAGTTTCCTTGGGGAGAGCTGACGTTGCCGGAGAGCTGATGACGATGGAGATTCTCAGCTGAGTTCTTCATTCGGGCGCGCGTCTCTCATCGGAGCGCGCTTTCCTTCTATGCGAGTAGGTCCCGACTGGAGTTCGCTGCGACGGCGCCGTGCTGCGGCAACGCCGGAGAACGGGAGCGAGAAACTGAGGCAGGCACATCTAGCTGTTTACTCGAATTGGATAAGGCCTTCGCATTCCAGGTGAAATGATACGGCATACCTTGAGGCAACATAACATCCCCGAATAGTTCGCTGAGTCGGTGCGCCTACCCAACTCTTGTCCAAAGAGGCAAGCGCAAGCGTAATTAGGTACCTCTATGTTGTTGCTCCCCCCCCCTATGTCGGTAAACCAGGGACTCCATCACCCTTCAATGTTGCTATGAATGTCATATAACGAGATCTTCACTAGTCAGTCCCTCTAACAGTGCTTCATGATGATGATCCTTTCGAAAGCAGTGATGAGCTCCAGCATCAGGTACAAGCCTAGCGCGATCGATTTGCAAGGTTTGGGCAGATAAAGATACCGAGTACCTAAGACTGACGAAGTCTTAAGTGGACGGCCAAAGTTACGCGTTTTGACTGTTAAAGCAACGACTCCATACAACAAAGTTCCTTAAAAATTGGGAGGCAAAGCGAAGCTCGTCTGCGATCGTCTGACCACGTCCTTCGCACGAAAGGTGATATTGCTCGAAGGAATGGCCTTAATATATAGATAGGGGAGTTCGGAAAGCTTTCCCTAGGGCAACCACCAAAGCGGTGAAGAATTTGGCATTGAAGATAGATACGATGATAGATACGATGCACGTCCATCCACCATTCGGGAAAAGTGACACAAACACACCAGGACACCAGGAGCGACATTTATCAACGTTACAGCGGTAACATTTAACAGCGGGTTCACAATACAAAGATCTTTCAGAGCTGCCGAGTTTCGCACGTCGTATATTTTGTAGGGAATTTCACAGAGATTTCACCATAACGAGTGCTTTCAAGTCACGTTATCTGCGTTTTTGGCTGCAATTTCTTTGCTAAACTGCTGTAAGTCGGTGATGAATGCGGCCCCAGGGCACATATGCCTTACTTTAATCAAGAAGAGGAAAGAACTAAAGAGGAGTGCAGCTGCACATGCGTTAAGGCCTTTCGATTTCGTGACGCAAGTATTCTATGGCAACCATAGAGGTGAATATAACTGATATCGTTTAGCTGCTCTTTACCTTAACTACTCTAAACACAGGATGAAAAGCTGCTCCTACAGCGTGCCAGAGCAGAACCCATTTTTGGCGCGGTCCGATAGAAAAACACAAAGCTAACCTGTATAGTGAGCGGCCAGTCTGCTAGGTAAAACACTGGTTGCACGCACACTCCCACTGCGTGTTCGTACTCGTGATTTTCTCCAAGAGAGACATCTCTGAACAACCTCTTTAAGAACCCTTTAAGGATCTTTGAGAAGTAAAGTAGACGCTCGATGACACTCCTGTGTAAGGGGATTTCTATGGGTCTTTACTTGGATTTTCTACTGCATTTTGAAACGATTTTGAAGCTTCTCCACTTAGGCCTGTCAAGTAGTCAGATCTGTTAAGATAGTTTGTTAGTGAGATCTTCTAAAATGGCTTTCAGGGATATCGAAGAATTTCAGTGCTATTTGCTTCTCAACCAGAGCTAGGCAGAAACATGACTCCAGCGCTTCAGTTCTGCATACGCGTGTTTCATTTTTACGTCAAATTAGAAGCTGTTCAGTTCAAATCTGCCACTTTTCAAATTAAAATAGTTACGTTTTTAAAGGAACTGGACACTCTTAAAAGTCATGAAATCAAAGCGAACGTTTTTTAAATCAAGGCGGGCATCTTCCAGATAAAAACAAACACTTTCGAAAAAATTTAAAATCAGTTTTTCACCAAGAAAATTTGGTACTACTTTATTTACATATTAATGGTTAATTCACCTTCTCCAAAACAGTGAACACAGTATTCAAACCTCATTAATATTTTCATTTTTTAAGGAAAAATAAGGTTAAGAAGTTTCATTATTGTGCAAAAAGGCAACAGTTTATAAGTTTTTTATTTATTAAAGGAACAAGAACAAGTCGAAGCAAGTATTCGACTGGCCCGTTGCGATCATCAATTGATTGAAGTGTAAATGATGCTCAATTGAAACACGAAAGTGCATGTGCGCTGCCTACAACTGCTTTTATTATACCGTTGAACAGTGCGTAACTCTACGCAAACACAGTTTTTCCCATCAATCAAAGGAAAGTCTTGACGTCCTGGTCTAGTGCAGGACTCAATATCTTCTTTTTGCACTAGAAAATTGCTCTCTTCTTCCTCCATATTTTGAAAATTAGTTTTCACTCCTTATTTTTCCTCGAAAAATAAAAATCTTTATTAAATTATTATTAATTATTACATAAAATATTCCTAAATGTATATTACATATTATATATTATATATTACATATTAGGGCGCGTGTGGCGCAGTCGGAGGAGGCGCGACTGTCGCGAGCACCCGATACTAGGATCCTGGTTCGGATTTCACGCCCAGGCCAACCAAGCCTTCCATCCCTCCGGGGTCGGTGAATTGGTACCAGACTTGTCTGGGAAGGATAATGACTTGTTCATCGGCTGGCCACCGCAAGTCATTGTATGGCCAAATACGCATTCATGTCGCCTCCACGACATCCCGTAGAAGTAGAATGCGTGGCGCACCCCAGAAGGGATTGAGTAACGCCGTCCTTTATCTTTTCTTTTATCCTTATCCTTATATTATATATTATATTACATATTATATATTACATATTATATATTACATATTATATATTATATATTATATATTATATTGTACATTATATATTATATTATTATATATTTCATAATACACTATATATAATATATTATATATTATATATTATACAAGTGCTCCGTCACGCCTATCGGCGTGCCTCGCACTTGCGCGCTTCGCGCGATGTTGCAGTATCACTAAGCACATCAAGCTGCTCTACTTGTACAGCTTTTTCCCTACCTAGGAGTTCAAAGGGGCTCGCTGTACGTACAGTATATAGTATGATAGAGCGATCTCTTGGTTTCTTACTACTGGTCCTCCCTTAGTGAAACGATCTCTTGTTACTGGTGCTGGTCCCCTCAATAATCCCCCTTAGCGGACGACGTCTTCGGCACGTCTTCTGAATCCCTTGGCACGTAGAAGACGTCTGGGTATTCTCCGCTATTTTCGCGCCACATCATTTAATCAGTATCGATTGATGGCAATCGATACTTCAAAAACAAACTCCAGATTCGTGTTCAGCGACCTCGATTGCCCCAGGTCCGAAGTTCCAGGCAGGGGGAAGACGTCTGGGTGTTTTTCGCTATTTTCGTGTCGTAATTTCCCCATTCCTCCCCTTATTCCCCCCCCCCCCCCGATTTCCCCCTCCCCGTTAGATCCCCCCCCCCCCCCCGATTTCCCCCCTCCCGCCGATTCCCCCCCCCCCCTCCCCGATTTTTCCCCCAGCTAATTTCTGCGGCGACGCCTGGCGGTCGATAGCATGACTCATCGCTTAGTGCGCTATTATAGAGTATGTTATTATTCTTAAAATTAAAATGTAAACACTGCATTCTTCGTTTGGTGTAACTGGTTTAAAGGTTTTCAAAGAAACTCAAACTTTCTTCAGACTAATCTTTTTAAAATTCTTACAAAATCTCTTGTTTTATCTGAAAGGTGCTCCGTTTGATTTGAAAGATGTTCATATGGAGTTAAAAGTTTGCTTTGATTCTCCAATGTGGTTCGAAAAGTTCGACGCGAAGACGACGTAGATCAGATGCTTAGCGGACCTAAATCAAAACTGCAAATTGAATGCACATTGCATTCACATGCAGGTCCTTACGTTGCCAACGCTACTCAATCATTCAGTGTGTCCGCTGCAACTCACTTGACGTTCACTCTGAAGTACTCCTCGCTGCCGTCCGCCAACAGGGCTACATCCATGATCGAGTGTCGTACCGTGGAAATGTCGAGCGACCCAAACCGCGTTGCAATGGTGCAGTAGAGGTAGTCCTCACAGGACGTTTCATTGAAGCATGTTGACTTCACCGTCGTCCATCTTCCGTTCAGAAACGCTTTGATCTCTCTCCTTCAAGAAATAGTGAAAGATTCCCGTTGAAACAGCTAGCATTATGATCTTAACTGGTTGGTTGGTTTAATTTTTTTTCTTTTTTTTTCTTGAAAGCAAATTTTCTTAAAGCAGGCTCCAAATTTTATACCGTTTGCACATTCTTGCTACTTTCTTCCTCACTCCTCTTTCCTTTCCATCTCTGCGATATACCGCTAGAACCGTATGTTTTTCAAGAAATGCTCGACCATGTGTTTCGTAATTACGGGAAATTACCTCAATTGCGAAATGGTTTTTGTCATTTTTCGCTCCAGTATTTTGCTCTGCTAAGTTGGTCAAGTCGTATGACTTCAGTGCTGCTTCTTGTGCTTCAGTGCTTAAGCTTACAGCAGGAATGATGCCAATTCCTTTTTAGACAAGCTTTGAAATTGAAGGTGCCTACGGATGTTGTAAACTATACAGGCGAAGGGCTATCAAATAATTAATTCCAGAAAGCATCAATGAGCTGGTGAATATCCCGTAATCTAGCCAGCCGAACTCCAATTTCAAGGCATATCAAACTGTTACCTGTTACGCGCTTCTTCCAAGTAGACGAATCGGATCTCCTTGTTGGATACCCTGTATGCCTGTTGAACATATATTCCAGAAAAGTTCGTCGATTGTCCGTTTCCCCTCGCTTCTGGCTCTAAATTCCTAGCATTAGCTTTAAAATTTTACATTCATTCATCTGCAAAATCCCAACTCTTTGGAATCCTTGTCGGGCGTGGAGTAACTTCCGTAGTCGTTGAAAAGATCACTTGCTTTGCACTCAGTGCGTCATCGTGGAAAGGTGCTTTCAATCCATTCCGAGTGGTTGAAATTATAGCAAGTCCTAGAATGGCGAGGAAATGCTGGTTGAAGGGGACGACTAGAGTACATATGGCGCCTCAGATAAGTTTTTTTTATTAAGCTCTGAAACAATTTTGTGGACGTGATAATATAAAGGGGCTGAATTCGTAGTAAACTATGCTACGGTTTTTCCAGTTGAGCACGGAGACTTCATCATTCTGTCGAGAGGTGATTGGTACTTAATGCTACTACCGTGATGCCTTGATTTTCACACACGAGCTACAATGGTTTGACCACCTCTCAGCAGCGCCATGCCTGAAATGCAACGTTTAGACCCAGGTTGCGGAACCAGCCGAAAGCAAAGTATGACCACTTCTCATTAAGGTTATGTTATAGCTTCAATAATCTCAGATGGGGAACGATTTTCCGATCGTGCGATCGTTCACGATCTGGCTGTCTATTGCTTATCCTTCACAAGGAGGAAGTTGAAGAAGATAATCTGTTCAGCGGAAAGTATGAAGAAGACCATTTACTTTCTGCTACAAGAGTGTGCTGTACTACAGCAAGCCCATAGTCCGAAATCTATCGCTGACTCTGCTTTGCGTTAGGAGTCTTCATGTTAGGTCAACAATTCTTCGCGCTTCAATAACCGCTCACTGTTCTGAACGGATGTAGTCTATCTGCCATCGTTATCATCAGTATTCACAGAGGTGCTCGGAGAGACGATAACACCTCAGCGAAACCCTTGGACACCCTTATCGACAACATCAGTCATCCTTTGATAGTGTTCATCTTCCCGACTTTTGTGAGTTTGGTGCTGCGGGTTTCTTGTCCTATAGTTGCCGATTCCATCGGGTGGACAGCGTATCCATGTGCCGAAGCTTCGGTACCTACTCAAGGTCGTCATAGCTGGCTGACGCGGACAAGCAAACTTCGTTGCCTCGATAATATCCTCATGCTCATTTGATCATAAAGCGTTTTGCCTAAGAGATGGATTTGGTCGTTAAACATAGTTTGTTGAAGTAGGCGATTACTAATTTAGTCTAATTTAGACTAACAGCAAGGATGGATGTGTTGTAGCCTGCTTCAGCCCTGCTTACGTTTGGTTATGTCTAGTTACACTTGTCCTATTAACCAGTGTGGATTGGTCTTCGTATTTCTGATCTGATTCTGTGATTTCTGTTTCGCTTCCAAGGGTCGTCGTAACTGCCTGTGTGTTGTAAACTTATTCACTTTTTTCTCACTTTTTTCTTTCTAGGCTCGTAATTTAGTCACCGGGATACTTTTGTTTGGTTCTTCGTTTTACACTTGTGACACGTCCCTGAGTCGTATTTAAATAAATAAATAAATAAATAAACATCACATTAACGTTTTGACATAGCATTTGGAAACAACTACAATCTAGTGGTAAGACAAAATTGCGCTGCATTCCGTTAGGCCACAGAAAGTGAGCCAATTTGGCAAAAGAATTGATGGTTTGCCTATTCGAATACTGCGAACGCCGCTAATAAATACAGACTTCACAGACAACTTACCTATTATAAGCGAGACAACGAACGTGATGACAGTATTTCGGGATAGCCGAGAGCGAGCCATTCGAAATGGAGTCGGTATCAGCGCATTACATCTTCAATCCCAGAACGATCTTATCCACTGCCTATGAACGGCCAACCTGCGACAGCGTGAAAGCAGGTGCACCACGGCGTGCGAATGGAATCGAATCATCTCGATTCTCCTAACTGAGAAAGAGGAAACTTAGCATGAATTACGGAAGCGTTTTAGGTTATGTAGAAGATTTTGGTGTCTACACAAAAGATGGTTGATGGTTTGAAAAAGGAGAACCCTGCCGTATACTCGTCGACCAATCTGAGCAACTCGACGATCAACTTTAAATTTTCTGCACTGGTTTGGTCATTTTCTAGAGCAAACATTAATTGTGCTGCAAAACAGCTACGTACTCTGCTTCGACCCCTTATCCATCGTGAAAAACGTGTGAGATGCATCGATGCGTCAGTTGAGAAAAATCCTTTTGTTGAGAGAAAGAAGGTATGTTCTTTACAGAAACCATTTGAAATAAATAGCTCTGCTAAATGCGATGAGGAGTTTTTCCCCCGAAGTCACGATGAGTGATTTCGCCTGCATATTTGCAGTGAGGCCAACCTTATTATTGTTACTACGTCCCTTTGCTCCACAGGATAATTAGATCTATTTACTAAGCAGTTTTTTTTAATGCTGGCAGGCTCTATAATTATGGAAGAAACAGGGGGAACCGCTAAACTCCCTCTTCCCTCTCGCTTCTCTCCTTCCCTCCATCCTCCCTCTATCCCTTCTCCTTCAGTCTGGAGATTGTATACATAACGACAAGTATAGGCAAGTTTTACTTTCCTCCAATTTCTCTGTGAGATGTCTCGAAGCCATAGAACTGTCACTGAAATAAATGTAACTTAGGTCGCATAGTTTTTTAGCCGTTCGCCCCGGAACTGGCTGTCATGTCTATCATGAGCATTGGCACAGAGTACACCGCAGGATGGGTTGACATCGAGCCTCTTCAAGTTGCTCACCTCGACCGTCCATTCGATACCTCGGCCAGAAGCGTTGGTGATTCCGATGTGTGTGGTTGGTGCGCCCGCAGCCGCGTTGCGGAAAATCTTCGAGTTCGGAGGAATGTCATTGTCACAAGGAGAACCTGAGGACGTTTCTAGTCGATGAGTGGTCTTGATATCCTCTTCTTCGTGTGCACTTTGGCAAAATCGTCACAAAAGCCGGAACTGTGTAGCTTGGCTGGTCCTTACATCATATTATACCTATGAGAATAACTAAATCACAGGATATCCATGCGCGTAGTCACTCGCCTCCAAGCTTAGCATGTGGCTGCATCCTTTCATATGTAGTTTGGTCTTCAATAAACTGTGCTGCTGGTAATCCAGTTGGGGCAGCATTTTGAAATTAGTGTAGTCCTAATGCATAATCTTGTTTGGATGGCAAGGATTTATTGTGATGCCAAACTGAAGAAGGTCATCATTGAGTTTGGTACACTGCCATAATAACGCTTGTTTCTCCCTTGAAGGTCGATATTATTTGTTGAGAAAACGACTGGCAAAGTAGGCCGATGTTTTTTTTTTGCAGATCCGTACAGACTAATAGGTACGTTCCATTTTAGAATGTACAGTGAAATAATGTCGAGGCCGAAGCAAACGTCTTTAAATGGAATTTATCTATTTAGTACCACATACCACTACCTGGCCATGGTCACACCAAGCTATAACGCAGGAAGGGAACGAAGTGACGACAAGCAAATTAATGATAGCCCGTGCTTCCATGTATTGAATTTATCCCTTGAAAGAGCGGCCGATGTTTGCGCGTGCAAGCTGGAGTCACACTCTCTTTATTGATAAACACGCAACATCTGGCCTGTAGCGACAAAGTAAACAAATTCAGATGAGAACTGAAACATTCATTCAGAGCACTAAATTAGTCAACGGCTTCCGCAAGAACTTAGTCTAAGCGAATCTCATCGTTTCGAGCTGCGGGAGTTCGCAGCACCGCAGAATGATTGAAGCGGGCCTTTGCTGTAGGATTTCCAAACGTTACGGCGTGATCAGGTGCAGATGGAAACGTAGGACTTCCAGCGGAACTGCCCTGTGAACTCAGAGGCACCGTCTCTCCTTCGCGATATTCCGTGCCGCTGAAAAACGCTCAGCCAAATCCTCAGTTGTTGTAATGTGGTGTAAATGAATGTGAAAGAGGCTGTACGCGTTAGGCAATGCTTTCGTGTCTATATTCCGAGTGACCTGTTAGAAGGATCGAAGAAGTGAGCTACTAAAGGCGACTAACTCCGATTTCCACTCGTTGCAGCGGTCGAACTGGCAGCAGCAGTACGTCTCGTAAGCAGACTGCCAGTGACATCCGCTCATCTGAAAAAAACTCTCGTGGAGCTACCTACCTTAGAAAGTGAAGCGTAGCTGGAAGAGAGATTGTTTACTCTCGTACCCGTAACACCCTAAAACTCAGGTGCACTTACCGGACATTTTTCCTCGATGTTGTGCTCGTCCATGAACGAACTGCACTCGCGGCGAATCTGATTCTTTTTCTTGTCGATCTTCTGGATGCAGTAATTCGAAATAGGGCTGCAGTGCTAAAACGTTCGCGTTCAAAAAAGGAATGGCTGACAGATTCCACAACACGGTCAATACCCCTGGAAGGCTTTACTCTGAAGTATCGTCGCACATTAAAATTAGTTTCTTTGACCTGCCGACACTCCAAACTCAGAACATCATCCGGACCATACAGGCCAATTCATACGCATATAAAGGATAGATAATGTGTGGAAAGTCCTCCGATGATTTTCCTTTTTAGAGTCCCCATATTCATTATCCAATATGTACGACGTTTTTGAGGAATAAGCCCGTTCCTGACAGCCCAATTACCCATCTAAATTTGAGGTCTTATCTCTCTGTCTTTTTCAAACCTTTAACCTAATACCTGGCTTTGTAAGTCTACAAAGCCAGGTATTAGGTTAAAGACCAGGTCCCCGCCGTTGCTTTACATTTTGCTGTGAATTTCGCTGGGCGCTCTTGCACAATTTTGCATAAATTATATACCACACGAAGGAGAGTGATTTGTTCTATCAGAAAATACCTTTCGCTTTTTTTCTATTTCGATGACAGCACATTTTTAGGACAATAGATTGGAGGGTCAGAAAGAGAAATGGCATTCGCCGACAGCGCCTCTCTGCTCGTTTTTGCATATCGTTGTACATCATTCAAAAGAGGATGATGACCGACTACCATTCGGAAGAAGATGGCGTTTTCTACAAAACTATGTGTTGGGTTTTCTCGCTTATTTTGGCACTCGCTAATTTTCAGGACATTAAAGTGAAGGGTACGGAAGACATAAATATTTTTCCCAGGGCTCCTACTCTTTGGTTAATTTTTTAACCTGGACCTGTTAACACGTAAATTACCGAAATTCGGAAACACAAATGAACAAAACGTATATTCTGGTAGAGCGAAATATTCTCCTTCAAATGAAATATGCGAAAAAATGGTAAATGTCATTTTTCTCGTTTTTTAAACGTTCCGCTAAAAATTGACAATGATCAGCATGAGAAAATAGGCGCACAAGTTTTGATAGTGCAAAACATTCTGTTTCGAAGAAAGTTGAATTTCAGAATACAATGTTTAAAAAACGGTGGAGACTTAGTTTTCACCCTTATACATAGATATAGTCTGCTCCACGACGCTTGATTACAGCTGGATATGTGTACAAAAGGGTCTGACTTTTGACTTCACGCCGCCTTCAAGGCCAAATGGATATCCAATGGATCCCTGACGACAACGAAAAGTCGAAACATTAGGCGCTGCTGAACAAAAGTCCACCAGAAATCCCAGTGTGGCACACCGTGCGTTGATTATGATTAGCAACATTAGCAACTAACGAAGAAGATTTTGTAACGGGCACGAACACGTTTCATGAAGGTGGAGAGAATGCAGAGCGTATCATAGGTATTTTGTGCCCTGAAACTGGTAGAAACTGGTAGTGTGCACCACCAACAAACGCGTATTGCCGTTATCACAACCAAAGCAATCGTAGTGAATAACCGATAGCAGTGTCGATGTTCGTCATTTAAAATTTACGAAAAACTTCGTTGCAAGAGCTGTGCCTGGAACAAATTTTCATGTTTAAATGTTTCTGGGTTAAATATTGGTTATTTGCTGTATTTACAAGAATATCCACGGATCTCCCTCGATAGAGAGCCTTCGGGCTCTCTTGTTAAGAGGGATCTCGGGCCGCTTGTTGCAGGGCGACGTGGCGCGTCCCGGGTGGTGGATAGGGGAATTAAACGCGAACCAAATGCGACCGTGTATTGCCCAAAGACGCAGGTGGGGTGCAGAGGATGGACTCCTTGCTCCTGCTGTGTCGGGTCGACGCGTTCCTTGTGCATGGGAGCGGCATGTTCGTGCACAGTGTGCGTGGATTTGTCCGTGACTGTGGGGATTGTAACTGTGCCGGCCCGGCCAAAAGCTTGCACTCGGTAGACTGGGAGTACATGTAAGGCGATTCGAGGCCGCCTTAAGTCTCGCCCCGTCCCTTCGGGCAGTCTGGCTAGCTGCCCGGAGTTCTTCGCCCGCACGACCGAGCCCGACTAGCTACAGGTGTTGTATGGAAGTCAAACACAGCAGCACTAAAGGGCCTCATTCTCCTGACCCCGAAAGAGCCCCCATTTCTGAGGCGATGGCAAGGGCGAGTACGGAGAGGCTGCTAAAATCTCAGGGCCTAACCAGGCTGCGCAAATTGAGAAGGACTAGGATGACGATCTGTACTTACAACGCCCGCACACTTGCATCGGAAGCATCCGTCGAGGACCTGATGATGCAAGCCAGGAAGATCAAGTACGACGTCATCGGACTGACCGAGACGAGAAGACACCACCCCCTACACGCCGCCTACGACTCCGGAGAAGAACTGTTCCTCGAAACATGCGACAGCAGGGGAGTAGGAGTGTCCTCGTCAACACGCACTTGGCCATGAACATCGATTCGTACGAGTCTCTGACAACCCGAATCGGACGTCTGCGACTGAAGCGATGTGGTTCCGTGCCAGCTTTGACTGTGTTCGTCGCGTATGCACCAACATCCGGCTACGGCGACGAAGAGGTCGAAGCCTTCTTCGTGGAGCTGGAGAAGTTCTATAAGGAAGATCACACCTTCTACAAGGTGATCGTCGGCGACTTCAACGCCAAGATCGGACCGCGAAGGTCGCCGGAAGAACTTCACATCGGAACCCACGGTTTGGAGTGGAACGAGCAAGGTGAAAGGCTGTCTGAGTTTATCATGTCGACCAAGACCATCCATGGAAACTCACAGTTTCAGAAGCCTCCCTCTCTACGATGGACTGGGAATCCCCCGGTGGCCAGTTCCACAACGAGATTGACCACGTCATCTTCAACCGCAAGTATTGCCTGACCGACGTCTCCGTTGTCCCCAAGTTCTACACGGGATCGGACCACCGCCTCCTTCGCGCGAGGTTTCGCTTTTCGCGTCAAGGAGAGAAGGCCGCGAAGTTCAAAAAGAGGAATTCCAGAACGACCATCAACTGGGACTTCTACACCTCTCTTCCCGGCCTTTGGGAAGATGCCGTCATGGACAACGTCGATGAGGAATACGACCGCTTCGTGCACCATCTCTACGATAGTGCTAAGGGAGCCGAGAGATTGAAGACCACCAAGAGACGTCTGTCTCCGGAAACTCTCGAGCTTATACGTCAGCGTGGAGCAGCACGAGAGTCAGGCAACTACCAGCTGACGTCCGAGCTTGCGAAGCTATGCAGAGCGGCGACAAAGGAAGATATCAAGGAGAGTGTTGGCTGAAGCAGCAGAGGCAGGGTTGAGCATCCGCAATGGCCGCCGGAACTTCGCCAACTTCAAGGCCAAGATGACCGCTCTCCGACGTCCTGACGGAACCGTCACCTCTTCCAGAAGGACCATGGAGAAGGTCATCCACGACTTCTACTCCGATCTCTTCGATAGCCACGTCCACCGGCCCCCATGCCATCTTCCGCAGGATGGCTACGTCGTTCCCTCTGTTCTCCCTTCCGAGATCCGACACGCCATCTCGTCGGTGAAGAAACGTACAGCATCAGACAGGATCAGATCAGACAGATCAGACAGGACCAGCATCAGACAGATCAGACAGGACCCGGTCCCGACAGGATCAGACCCGAATACCTGAAGAATCTTCTGCCAACGCTCATCAACACCCTGGCGCGGCTCTCCACACGCTACCTGTCGAAGTACAAGATTCCGTCTCAATGAAGGCCATCAAGACTGTCTTGCAGTACAAGAAGGGAGACGTGCACGACATTGGCAACTATCGCCCGATCTGCCTGCTGTCCGTAGTCTACAAGCTGTTCACTCGATCATCCTGAATAGGATCAGCAGAACGCTGGACGAAGGACAGCCATGCGAACAAGCAGGATTTCGGAGAGGATTCAGCACGATCGACCACATACACACCATTACGAAGCTCATCGAAGTGTCGCGAGAGTACAAGCTGCCGCTTTGCCTTACGTTCATCGAGCTGAAGAAGCATTCGACTCTGTCGAAACTGAAGCGGTCATCGAAGCCCTGCTCACTCAGGGCGTTCCTACTCAGTACATCAGAGTCCTTCGAGAGCTGTACAGTGGACTCACGACCAAGATCTCTCCATTCTACAACGACGTTGTCATCGATGTGAAGAGAGGTGTTCGGCAAGGGGATACCATATCCTCGAAGCTCTTCAGCGCCACCCTCGAAAACGAACTAGAATGGGAAGACATGGGAGTGAAGGTCGACGGCCAGCAGCTGCACCATCTTCGTTTCGCTGACGACATCGTGCTCATAACACCGAGCATCAGCCAGGCGGAGCGAATGCTGGCCGACTTCGATCGTGTATGTGGGAATGTTGGACTGCAGCTGAATCTTACGAAGACGATGTTCATGAGGAACGGACAAGTTTCTGACGCCCCATTCTCGCTGAACGGAACGAACATCTCCGAATGCTCCAGCTTCGTGTATCTGGGTCGCGAAGTCAATATGGCCAACGACCTAGCGCCGGAGCTGAGCAGGAGGAAGCGAGCGGCTTGGGGAGCTTTTAAGAGCGTCGAAGAAGTCGCGAAGATGACGAAGAACGTCCGATTCCGAGCCCACCTATTCGACTCCACTGTTCTTCCTGCCCTAACATACGCCTCAGAGACCTGGGCTATAAGAAAGCAGGATGAACACGCGATCAGTGTCGCGCAGCGTGGAATCGAGAGGGCGATGCTCGGAGTGACACGACTCACGCAAGTGAGAGAAGGCCTCCGGAGTTCCGAGTTTCGTTGACGTTCGAAGATCAGAGACGCTGTCGCGTGGGCCAAGTATTAGGTGGGCCGGCCACGTAATGCGCTTCGCAGACACCCGCTGGACGAGAGCCGTCACCGACCGGATTCAGGGGGATGTCAAGAGAACACCAGGACGCCCACCAACGCGTTGGTCCGACTTCTTCATGAAAGCCCTGAACGACCGATATGACGCTCTTCGTGTCCCTCGAGCGAGGAGGATCCATTGGACCACTCTGGCACGCGACAGGGACGAATGGAGACGCTGCTGGCGCCCGCTCGAGCAAGTCGATGATCAACGGGACGACAGGTGATACAGGTGATACAAGAATATGCTGGCGATACATGTATATGTATATATATGTATATATATGTATATATGTATATATATGTGTGTGCGTGTCTGTGTATGTATGTGTGTGTATGTGTGGTGTGTGTGTGTGTGAACATCTCGTAGAAACCAGTTGCAGCCAATTTTGATCTTTCATGTTTGTGAGTTTGTGGCAGACCCTGAAGCAATCCACTATTGTCGATGTGTTGATTGCCTGATTTTGAGGCATTCCTGGCAAGAAAGATCGGCATTAGCTAACAGCTACTGCCCATCACAACACTTAGTTGAGTTCACGCAAATCACCGAGCTTACTGCAGCGAAGAACAGAAGTATAGCTTAGAAGGTCACTGCTGCGGTGACATTCGTCCGTTTAAGTGGCTTCAAGAAAACTACGGCCAATGGAGAGAGCCCTACAGTGTGCAACACCATGTACGTAGACGAAGGAAGCGTAATGATACAAGTATCGTACGGACGACTAGCGCAGATTACTGCGGTGTTCATCCCTTTATCACTGCCGAGCAAAAAGGCCTCTAAGGTGAGAATTCTGATTGGAGCCACTAGGCTCGCGGACAAGCTCAGAGTATTTGGGGATGCGGTAGTGGTTGGCGTATTAACAATAAGAGTGAATGGAAGAATGCAGCTCTCCGCAATCTCCCAGCGCTCTACAGAGGCCTTGTTCATGTCCCCGCCTGATCTAATCTTAAGGACTTTTCTGCAACAAATGGGTTAATTCTACAATTTTTCGACTATCGTGCACGTTTTGTGACGTGCTGTTTAAAAAAAAAATCCTGACCTGTTCGTCAGTCCTGCTGTTATTGGCAAGACCTTCCAGAGTTCCTTCATAACACGTTAATGCAACGGCAGTGGAAAACACTGTTGACAAAACTAGCAGCAGACGCATCCTATAACAGGCAGGTTTCGGAGCAGCTCTAAACCGTTTATTGCTGAACATGACATGTTAGCAAGAGTCATGTCATAAAGGAGCGACTATGACTTCTTCCTCTTCTTTTCCGACCCTCGCTTGCCTAGCGAACCTCGTGGCAGTTGTCAGCCTTGAGGAGCTGGAGCAGAAGATGCAGCTATGCCGGAAAATCCTCGCAGGTAACAGTCTTCAACATATCACTACACTGAACTAGCACTTAACGGGTCTGCCAAAGAGATGCATCGAGAACTTGGAGGAATTCGATGCACGAAACAAACCTATCCGATGGAAGTGTGGATTAAGCTTTTAGGAGGAATAAACGCAGGCTGACTGAACTGGAGGAGATCTACAAGAATCGCTTGCGTCTATAGGTCAGGAGAGGCAGCTGTGTGTGTCAAAGCATTGAGACTCAGGTGGGCATGCCAAAATAAGACAAAGAAACGCTTATTGTAAGTGCTAAGATGTGAGCTACTTCGCTAGCGGAGCCTGTATTAGACAAAAGTGTGTGCACTGTGTTAGGATTAAAAAATTCATATCTCAAGCAAGCAAGCCAGCATTTTGATATAAATCGCTACGTTTATTCATATGAAGGGAGACTTTTTGAAAACAATGCACTACCGAGTAGTTTAATGCCGCATATTCTGTCAATAGTGTTTGAATCAAGAATCTAATTCCTTGACCGGAGCATTCTTTAATTGCCCTTGAAGCAATGAGGCGGCTTGGAACACGAATTCTAGCTCAGGAATCCATGAGCAATCTTAGGTTACGTCATTACTTTCCAAGCGGGACGTTCAAAAAGCGTTATGAGTGGTGCAATATCCGTCATCTCACTCTTCAAAAAACGCTAGCTATTGCGTTTAATACATTACACATAATTTCTTGTTACATCCAGAACGATTTTGCATAGAATTCGATTTGTTACACTACTAATCTTTGAAAACACATCCTAATAACGATACGAATACAGGGATCTTCTATTGTTATAGTTGTTGGGAAAGAGTTGCATGCTGCCTTGCCTGCTTCTTAGATTCGCTAATGGTATTTAGTTATTGCAACGTTTCTTACGAAGTGTAGTGGAGAAGAGAGTTTTAAGATATTTCGATTTCCGTGTTTCTGTTTTTTCCACCAATTCTGGAGCTCTTCCGTTCCGCGTTCCGCTTTTCTCAAAAGCCTCTCCGCACAACCATGCCCACCTCCCTCGTTGTAAGAGCGGTAGTCGCTTAAGGAGTCAGCTAAAAACGATATCTATGAAATATGTTGTTGTGACAACCTCCTAATGGTCGCACCTTTATTAAAGGGATTGCTCGATCTATAAGTTTAATAGCTGATTTAATTTGAGACTACATATAATACTTTGGAAGTCGAAAGAAACCCTGGAAACGACATCACTGTGCAGTGTTTAAATAGGCGTTAATGCGCACCAACGCCTTGCTCAGCGTAGCAAAGCGATCAACACCAGCGCCTTTCTCGTGAATAGTGAGAAGAGGCTGGACCTGTATTTATGCCCAAGTTCAAAGAGTTGATGAGAAGATCGAAACGTTCGGAAGGGAGTGGAAGATAAGACTCCGTCGATCGAAACAGCGGCAGCCCGTAGTACCTCTGCTGGCAGCAAAAATATCCACAAATCATCCACAAATCGGCCGAGTTCCTGGCAGCATGAAGTTCTTCAGACGATATTCCCTTCACACTCGGAAGAATCAATCAATTTCCAACACGACAGCAGCGGTGTTTTGTTTGGCGTCGTTGTAAAGCTGATTGCACCGGCAAGGTGACACATGCAACTCTGAAACCCCAGTCGTGAGGGCTCTTTCGGAATTCGAGCCCCGCACGTACCACTTTTCGGCAAGTAGTTTCAAGGAAGGAGATTCTGTCTAATGCCTACTACAACGTCTAGAGCCTTTTTCAACCGTGTTCGCGCTATCGGCAACAGTCTTCATTTCTCCCCGCGTTTGCATTGATTGGTTTTGAGCGCCATAGCAATAGAAGAGTTTCTTCAGCAAATATCGAAACCCAATAATCCTCCATGAACAAAGGACCAATCAGCATAGGTTTGAAACCACAACTTCTCACCGCGACCACAAAGGACATATCGTTGCTGAGCCGCGTGTTTCCAAAAAACCAAGAGTTGAAAGTTCTTAGGTGAACAGAAGAACTAAGAAAAGAAGCGGATCAGTGCGAATGAGATGCGAGCAAAGCAGTTGAAGAGCAGCGACAACGAACAGCAATGAGGCTTACTGATTGCCCCTCCCGGTGCAGGTAGCGGCTGTCTTCTAACGCTTCGCAGAAAATATTTTGACACAGCGCCGTGAGAGAACAACGAGGGCATCACAAAGCAACGAAAGGTGCACCTCCATAATTTGTTAAATCCGACATTACAAAAATTTACTTCACCATCCAAGCGGTCACAATGTTTATGCCAACATGTCATAAACATATTAATGCCATCAGCATCAAGTTTTGCAGTTTAAAGTGCAGTTGAGTTTTTCTGTCCAGCCTTGCTGAATATTTTTCTTTTCCTATTTTGAGCAAGTGTTTCGAGATAACTACTGACCCTATTTTTCTATTAAGAAACCTTTTGTCTTTGAGAATTTGGAGACACTAAAAAGCCGTAGAACACACCACTCTCGAATAAATCATAGCACATCGACTGGGGGTGGGTGGTAAATTTTAAATTTTAAATTTTTTTTTCGGAAAATTTTAATGACGTTTCTTACAATTTTAAGCAACGAATTCATAACTACGAGTGGAGGTTTTTATTTTGGGCAGCCCAGGCCAGCCAAGACTTAAATTTTCCTCAACGATATGCCGTGGAAGTACATAGAATGCGCAGCGCATCGCCGGCAAATGTTGAATAACGCAGTCCTTTATTATTCTATTGAAAGAGTTGAGTGATAACTTATTATGTGCTCCTCATTCTCACTGAAGAGCCACGAAATTAGTGACAAGATTTCTTCTGAAATCAGCGGGCAAACGAACCTATCCTGCGCTAACATTTTCTATACTTCCCCTCTCATATTTTCCTTTTTTACCTTCACTTTTACTGCAGTTTTACTAATCTACCTTTTCTATAATTTGCTGCAGTTTGTCCTCTCTTAGTTGTCCTTCACCTCCTATTCTTGTCTCCTACTACTTTTCATTCCTTTCATTTCGCATTAGAAATCGCATTCCGGCCAGAATCAAAGACCCCCGGTTATCGTTTTTGCACCCATAACGGTTTAACTCTGTAGAAGAATTGAAGTGCAGCTGCCTTCTTTAGGAAGTGGATATAGACCGCCGGTGCTCGGACGCCTCGTTCATCAGAGAAATGCGGTTGAGTAGTATTCCGAACTACAAGTTTGCTAGCTGTCCCGTTCTGAATGGCTGACGCAGTGTCCTGCATAAATGGCGCCGGTGTTTTGTTAAATATGTCGCGTTCGCCAGCAGACGTTCAGCTGCTAGACCGAGCGAGAGAGACGTGATTATCTCGAACTTATCTCACCTCACCATGGAAACCATCGTTGCCAGAGCTCATCCGAATTTCTCCAAGCTGACCCCCCTCCTATCCAGGACCGCAGTTTTTCCTCCAACAGATGACCAGCGCTGCTAGGCTTTTGGAAACCGTCAGGGTTTGTTCACTTATCTAAAAGTTATCTTATTGGTTCATTTTACATTAAATATTATTATGTAGGTCGTCCAACATCTAAAAAAATAACATACGCTGTGATACCTCTTAAAAAGTGAAGTTGAAATTGAATTAAATAGAAGTGATTGTAGGAAATGGCGATTTGGATCTTTTTTTAGGAGATTAGTTGGACTACTATATGAATGGCTATTTTTGATCCTTCCAAAACATAATTTAATAAATATTCATTAGCCGGATATCCTTTCGTTTGTCTTACTTCATTCTCTAGAATTCGAAAAACCTCTAGCCTTATTGGTTGTTAATCAATGTACATGCGTATGACGTGAAGTCGAAACGTCAAGCCCTGCGTAATAAAGATCCACCTAAAAACCCCACGTGGCACAAGATACATTGATTAAGAACAACTTACAATGCCGAGGTTTGAAAAAGCGGGAGAAGACTATCCCCTCCTCTAAATTTGTCAACTCGTTGATGAAGGGAAATCGTCTTCAATCCTGCTTGAGGGCAAAGGCGCTAGACATTCTGGATTATCCGCCGCTCGGCATTAAATAGATAACTAGGAAGTTCGTCTACTCAATTAGCACGGGCATCACTTAGGGAGGCAAGCCACTGACCGAACAAAGATCATAGTCGACGTGTTGCAGAAAATACCCAATTATGGGGGAGGCCACAGGTGGCGATGTCCGTTCCTCCACGTGGTGCCACTGGAAACTGCCCGCTTTTGCGAGCCGAGCCGAACACGGACACTCGAGTGCAGGCGACAGGACCTTGTGACAGGCCGGCCTATGGAGATCCCATGTCACACCACATGGTGTATGTCAGCTCACGTATTTCGAGAAAGTGCTACGGCGTCCGCGGGAGCCGACGCGCACTCGCAGAGCCCGGCGAGTGTGGAGAGTATGCGAGGGTCACTGATGCGAGGACGGCATCGGGGGGCAACTGTGTTAGTCCAAAAGTCCCGCAACGTAGGAAGGACCCGCGTGGCAACGCTGAATGTGGGTACGTTGTCGGGCCGCTCCTTTGAGTTGGCAGAGGCACTGGAGCGAAGAAAGGTTGACTTCTGTGACGGTGCAGGAGACGAGGTGGTCCTGCAGCAAGTCAAGGGACATAGGCCGTGGCTTTAAGGCCATTTTGTGTGGCAGTCCCAGGACCACCAGCGGTGTTGGTACAATCGTCTCCGAACGCTTCCGAGACGCGATTGCAAGCGTGGAGCGTTTTAGCGACCGCTTGATGAAGGTCGTTGTCGCTGCTGAACGGCGAATGTATCACCTCTTCTCTGCGTATGCTCCGCAGACTGGTTGCTCCGAAAGAGACAAGGATGAGTTTTGGAGCCTGCTTGATGAGAAGATAGCAGAAGTTCCGTCACTAGACGTAATTATTGTTGCAGGTGATCTTAATGGTCACGTTGGAGCAACAAAAGACGGTCATGGTGGTTTCGGATACGGGTCACGTAACGTCGATGGTGAGCGTATACTTGAGTATGCAGAGTCGCATAATCTCACCATCGTGAACACGAAGTTTCGAAAACGGGCCTCCCACCTCATCTCGTTTTATAGCGGGAACACTAAAACGCAAATCGACTTTGTCCTTGTGAGGAATCGAGACCAAGCGCTAGTCACTGATGCGAAGATCGTGCCGTATGAGACGGTCGCCACGCAACATCGACCGCTGATCTGCACTATGAAGATCGCTCCTCTGAACACCATGCAGATCGAGCGTTGCGGACCACCAAGAATTAAGTAGTGGCGATTGAAGGAGAATGAAGCAGCTGTGACATCTCGCATTCGGTTGCCGACGGTCACGACCGTCGAAGAAACCTGGCGGGGTGCTACCGAAGCCATGCTAGATGCTGCACGCTCCGAACTTGGCACTACGAAACCGGGACGACGTAAGGTCGACAGGCAGTCATGGCTGTGGACTAATGAGGTTAAGGAAAAAGTCCGTGAGAAGAAGAGGTTATACCATGCATTCCTCAGCGACAAGACAGCCGAGAAATGGCGCTTGTATCAGGAAGCGAAGAAATCGGCCAAGAGGGCAGTGGCCGTTGCAAGAGCCACTCATTATGATGATGTCAACGAGAGACTTGAGTCTCGCGATGGTGAGCGATTTCTTTATCGACTCGCCAAGTTCCGTCATTGCCAGACCGAGGATGTTGAAAAGTTCTTTGGCATCAACGATGAGAACGGCCATCTCCTAATGGACCGCAAAATGGCCTTGAATCGATGGCGAAACTACTTCGAGGAAATCTCGACGGTAGAGTTTGGCCATCCAGCCATTCCCTCTGCTCCTCCCGTGTACGGTCCCGTTCAGAACATCACTGTTGAGGAGACAGAGGCGGCTTTAAGGAAGATGAAGCCAGGCAAGGCAACGGGCCCTGATGACCTGGCGGCCGATTTGTGGAAGTCCAAATCCTGGTACCCAGCTGAGTGGCTGACGATGTTCTTCAACCAGGTGGTTGCGGAGAAGAAAGTACCTGATAGTTGGCAGATAAGCACGACGATTCCGATTTGGAAGAAGAAGGGCAGTCCAGCAGACTGCACAAGCTACCGTCCAATTCGTTTGCTTTCGCATACCATGAAGATCTTTGAGCGAATTGTTGATGGACGCATTCGTAACGTCGTCCAGCTTTCTACCAACCAGTGTGGCTTTGTACCTGGGTGTGGCACCATCGATGCCATACACGCCGTTCGTCTACTTATAGAAAAGCACCGCGAGAAGCAGAAGCCGGTGCATCTTGCCTTCCTCGACTTGGAGAAGGCCGTCGATCGCGTTCCGCGTGAAGTGATATGGTACGCTTTAAGACAGCATAATGTTCCCGAAGAGCTTATTGAGTGGGTGCGGCTACTCTACTCTTGTTCGAGGAGTAGAGTCCAAGCGCCAGCAGGTACGTCGATGGAGTTTCCCATCTCTGTCGGAGAACATCAAGGTTCTGCGCTCTCCCCACTGCTCTTCATCGTCGTTATGGATGCCATATCGCGTGATCTTCAGCGGCCAGCCCCTTGGACGCTGCTTTATGCTGACGATGTAATGCTCGCTTGCGAAGATAAGGTTGAACTCCAGCGGCAGGTACAAGCTTGGTGCGATCGCTTGGAGAGATTTGGACTCAAACTTAATGTCAAGAAGACCGAGTATATGACGACTGACGAAAATGAGTCCACCTCCATTAAGGTAAATGGCATTGAGCTGCCACGTACTTCGGTATTCAAGCACTTGGGATCAGCAATCGCGTCCGATGGCGGTTTACTCGTTGAAGCCAATTCACGCGTAAGTGCAGCGTGGTCCAAGTGGCGCTCTCTGACGGGAGTGCTCTGCGACAAGAAGATACCAGAGCGGCTTAAATCGAAGATCTACAGAGCAGTCGTTCGACCTGTAGCTATTTACGGAGCTGAGTGCTGGCCCGTTACCAAAGAAATTGAAAGGCGCCTCAGCGTAATGGAAACGAAGATGCTGCGGTGGACGGCCGGAGTTACGCGTTTGGACCGTGTGCGCAACGACTCCATTCGGCAAAGATTTGGTGTCACCTCGATAGTTGAGAAATTGCGTGAAGCTCGTCTCAGATGGTACGGCCATGTTCTTCGTGCAAGCGGTGACTCTGTCCGAAAGACTGGCCTTAACTTCGAGGTGCCCGGAAAGCGGCCACGAGGGAGACCAAAGCAGCGCTGGCTTGATTCGCTGCACCAGGACTTGAAGATTGCTAGGTTACACCCTGATCAGGCATTTGATCGGGAAAAGTGGCGCTAGTATTCCTGAAAAGCGAACCCCACAACAAAGCGTGTCAAACGCTGAAGAAGAAGAAGAAGAAGATGGGGGAGGCCACAGGTGGGTCAAGTGTTCGTAGGGTGCGATGAGAAATTAACAAATCTCAAAAGCAATAGTTTGCGAAACTGCACATCAAATCGACGTACCACCACAGCTGGCTGCTGTTGTGTGGCGATTGCCATCAGCAGAGGCTCGCTGAGCTCTGCTTGAGCAGTATTCCCTTTTTAGTCAGCACTGAAGACTTTCCTCTCAACTGGCATCATCGTGCTCGCTTGTTACCGGCCTACCTTTCATATGGAGTAGTAGACTGCAGGAATGCGGTCTGCAGAGACAGCCTCATAATGTGACTAAGATCAGGCTTAGAGTAGCTGAGCAAATAAGAATCATGCAACATTAGGATTGGACGTCATACTCAACATGAAGATGTGTTTTTATTTATTTATTCATCTATTGGAACATCATCTTCAATACAGCGAACGGCATAGCAGAACAGTTATAAAGTCAGACCTGATACGCATTTAGCAACCGAGACCCTAACAGTTTTGTAAGATTCTGCCTACCTCTTACAGACCTTGGCGGTAGCACATTGAAGAAATCCGTGGGATTTATGGATAGCTTTTCAGCGGGTATCTAGTACATCATTATAATGCCAGCAATTTTCCTTCAAGACGAAAAAGCTCAGCTCGATGCGGAACTCTTGGAATATTATTGTAATCCCTGAAAAGCATCTCATCATGAATTTCCTACAGAAGCTATTTTGAATGTTTTCCAAGGTTATATATCCTATTTCGTTGCAAGATTAAGCATCGATGTCCACTTTTCCATAGCAGGTCGTAAACAAGTTTTGAACTAGTGTATGTAGACCTCATGGACCTCATGGAAGTTAGATTTTAATCTTTGAAGAGGTTGGCAATACGGTAGTTGGTCTTTTTTGCCAAAAATCTACAGTGTTTGGAAAAGCACTGGTTGCTGGTTATAAAAAAAATCTTATTTAGAATTTGGCCACTGATTCGTGTTCGAGCATAGTTTCTATGTAGGTGCAACCATCAGATAGCCTCTCTTCTCAACTGCTAACGTGAGCTCCCATTTTTCCGCCCAGCAAATAATATTAGGTTGTAACGAAATAAATGGCACTGAACCACCGTAAATTTAAACAGTTAATATCTCGGCTTGTAGGCAAGTTTATTGGTCGAAATAAAAACCTTCTGATTCTACACATCTTTGCCAACGTCACACAAGCTTTCTTATCTCAGTAGCATAAAAATCAGAAGTTCTGGAATTGACGAAATCTTCGAAGGCGCTTTCGGCATCCTGTTGGTATTTGAATATTTTCCCTACCAAGAAGTCGCCAAGATGCTTGAAGAAATAGTAGTCTGTTGGGGAGAGGTCGGGAGAAAACGGAGGATGTGGTAGAGTTTCAATGCTCAGCTCATTCAATTTCTGCAACGTCATTCGTGCTACATGGGGGCGAGCATTGTCGTGCAGAAGGAGAAGTCGCCTTCGGTTTACCAAGGCCGGCCGGATATCCTTCAACTTTTTTATCATTTCTTCAATTTCAATGCAGTACTTCTCTGCCATGATGGAATCACCGGGAGGGAGGAAGCTGTGGTGAATAATTCCCAGCGAACACCACCATACTGTCACCATTACTTTCTTTTGGTGCAATTCCGGCTTCGCAAAAGCCTTGGAGCTCTCATCGCTTCCACCCACTGTGCCGATCGTCGCCTGTTGTCGTACATTATCCATTTCTCGTCACAGGTTACGAAGCGATCAAGGAATGGGTCCGTTTCGTTCCGTAGAAGCAGTGCGGACGAGATCTCATATTGTCGGTTTCTTTGCTCCTCAGACAGCTGGTGAGGCACCCATCTTTCCAGCTTTTTGGTCTTTCCAGTTTCCTTCAGATGCCGGGCAGCTGTGTTGTGACTGACTCCAAGAACCTTCGCTATCTGCCTGGTACCTTTGTGTGGATCCTCCTCTACCACATCTCTCAGCTTGTCCTCATCAACATCACTATGCCTCCCACGACCTTCATGTTCTTCCAAGCTCTCATCTCCATTCCGGAACTTCTGATACCAACGACACGCCGTCCGAATTGTGGAACATCCTTGACCGAATGCGGCGTTGATCTTCTCGTCCGCCTCCTTAGCTGTAGTGCCCAGCTTGAATTCATACAAGTAAATGCTTCGGATTACCCTTTTGTCCATCTGCAAAAAAGTCAATAAAACTCTAAAGTTTTCCCACTTTTACATAGAAAATTTGGTACTCACCGGTAGAGCAAAGCTTGCGCTTCTAAATGATATGCCACATGTTACGGTTTGTTCTTGATCAAACGCGTAAAGACGCGCCAAAAAATGGCGCGAGCCAGTGCCATTTAATTCGTTACAACCTAATAGAATCAATAGCTGACAGGAGAGCCACTGAATCTCATATATCGTCGATTCTTTTATAGATCTTTAAATCATCTGCGTTCACTTTACACATGACTCCCAGGTTGGTACAGTCTAGAAGTTCGCACATAGGTATAAAGCAGGGATAAGACTGGCAATAACAATCCACCTTGAGGTGCACCGCTCATTACCGGGAAGACATTGTAGTATTGGCCCTTAATCTTAATCTGATATATTCTACTCGATAAAACTTGCCAACCCCAATTTATAATCTTAGGATGTGTTCTTAGTGCTTCCATAGAAATCAACCATTCAATCAACTCAACATCGATGATGAACAATCAATCACGTCTTCTACAGTAACCTTGTCAAATACTTTCGAAAAATCGACGTACACCACATCCACGCATCTTTTATCTTCAAAAGCCTTCGGCCAGTTATTCAGAGAAGCTAGAACATCTGTTTCAACAGATCTTCCTTTAAGGAAACCGAACTAGTTTCTTGAGATTATATAATTCCATTCAAGATTGAAGAAGATCCGTTCAAAGGCTATTACAAAAAAAATTTTTCTGTCCTAATTCTTTTTTTCTGTCAGCTTTAGAACATTCCCATTAAATTGTTAACTTGCTTAAGACTCTAGAATGTCAGCTATTTCCTTAGGTATGCAAATAGTGGTTCCCAATCGAGAAGACCTAACAATGAGTTCGTAATTTCTTTTAATTATAGTTTCCATTTTTAAATCTATTTTTAATGATCTTAAATTTTAGGTTTTACATTTTTGGCGAGTCCTTTTATGCAGACTCACTAGACTTTATTGCAGCCATGCACTGCTTCAACTACTTGTTATTTCACCACGCTTTTTAATTATAAAATGAGAAGCAAGCTATGAACACATATGGTGTCAGAAACAAAGCCTCTCACCATCAAGCTTCATAAATTTATTGTTATTGTTTTCAGGGTAGGGAACACAGAAAAAGCATAGGGCCGACTCTCGACATCGACATCGAAAATCAGTTCGTGAAGTGGAAGGCTACTCAACAACCTTTGGTGTAAGTCATTCGCGAAACAACTTTCTCAGCAGGCTGAAAAAGCCACGGCCGCAATTGGAAGCCAGTACGGGAGCTGCACTTTACACAGTAAACTCCAGACAGTGATTGTGGCTCCATTGATAAAACAAAGCGTCTCCTCTGTCCGGAAGCGGACGAAGGTAGCGTTTGCTCGAGAATAGAAAACCGTCACACCTCAGGCTCTGAGCAACACATAGGCAGCTCTATCGTATTGCAACTCTATCGTGTGCTTGTCAGTTAAAGTTTGGACAAACTCCTACGCAGTTGTATTTCCTAGTTTGGATCTAAGGCAAATCACCGCTCTGGCTACAAGAGCTGGTGGACTCCTTCATTAACTAATTCCCTCGCTATGGCTCACCGTTAACCGCTTCTCGACAGCTGCGCCATTCCGCTTCCTTTTCCTTCTTATCTAGATTAAGCTGGAGATGAAGATTGAGCTGGACCCCACAGTTATCGAGAAGAACTTTCAATATCCATCTGAAAGTCAGGTACATTAAATGTTGATTATATGGATTTGTTACGAATCGGTGGCCCAACTGGCGAGGGAACATGCCCCTGTTGAGCGAGGTCCCCCATTCACCCCGTGGCGCTACGAGGTAACCAGGAACCCAAGATCCAGAGGGATTGTAGGGGAACCCGTGATGTGAATAAGCCACGCCCCTTCCTGGCAGACGGGTGCCTCGCGTGGTTACGTCTCTCCCATCGCGCTGGACGCCCGCACCACACGTGAGCCGCGTGTGCTTATGGGCGTGCTGTAGTGAACCCGGACTGTAGTGAACAGACACAACCCCCAAATATTACATGACAACTACACAGTGTCTCTTAACTACACAACAGCAAGAATATCCCGACATGATGTAACCCAACAGCAAATATACACAATACCAATACCGTCAATGTACTGTGTGTTAGAGGACTCACCGCCTTCCTCTTCGTGTGCAGCACAATATATTCCATACATCAACATCGTCCATCATAGCAGAACATAGGAGGGCGAATAGTAGATAGATGGACGAATATGGAATAGACGGGCCCGCTCCTGCTTAGAAGGACTGTACTGGCTACCCGAGTCTAGGCGAGCCCCATTCAGGTTCGCCGTCCTCACTGAAGTGCAGCCGGCTGTAGTACATGGCGAGGAGCGGCTAGGTTCCGCTCGGAGGGTCCCGGGATGGTAATAGAAGCGGGCTAGAAAGTGCGGCGCCAAGAGCCGCGCCCGCTCGACGTGATGACGGAAGTATAGAATGAGCCGGGCGGGGCGGCGCACGCAGTGCGCGCCAACGAATAGCGTGCGCGGGCAGGCCGATCCTCGGAGCGCCTCGTCGTGATCCCGAGCGGATACGGCAGCGGGAATTTGAATATAAGGCAGCGAGCTATCGCATTCGCGGCAGAATTTATGCAGTTGGCGCAGGTGGCACCGCCTCTTGCCTGTAGCACGAGTCAATTATTAACGTTCGAGACCTGCCCAAACCGCCCAACCTTTGCATTCCTTAACGATAGGTTAACTGCTAACAGACTTCTAATACAGCATTAGTTGACCATCAACTCTCCTCCGCAAGTTAGTGTGCAGCCACATACAAAAATGATTAAAAACGCCGACTCCTTAAATGATTGAGGAGTCGGCGTTAGTCAACCCTTGTTTGGGACACGTTTTCCACTTCTACGGATTATGTCAATGTTCTTTCTCCTATCTCTCCTTTTCTAACTCACCACATCATCATAACATCCGCAATTCTTATCGCGCGTTGGTGCATCAATTGGGATTTAAACCTAGATTGGCACACGAGCCGTACCTAAGCTGGAACTTCACACATGTTGAACGCTAACCTGGAGCGTGGGCATGAACTTCACTTTCGATTTTACTCGACCTCCTTCATGACGGAGCTTTTGCTTCACCTTTGGTCGGGCCCTCGAACAAATTGTTGACCTTCGTATTACAATTTGCGCTTATCTGAAGTTGATGTAAAAAAAAATTCCTCAATAATTTTGCAATCGCAGAATGCGCTCCGTTTCAGTTACGATGTTAGCGTTAATCCGAAGGGCAGCATCTACTGGTACTGGTCGTGCGTGGTGTCGATCGCTTGTTTCTACAATCTGATCTTCGTCACAATGCTTGTCTTCGAAGACATTCGAGACGGATTCTATTCACAGTGGATCACAGGGAACATAATTTGCGACGTCATCTATGTACTAGACATGTGCTTCCAATCAAGAATGTGTTAGTTTATCCTTCATCAGTGTAAGCGTAAAAGGCTTCACGGTTAGGACAATGAATTTTTCGTTCGTCCATTTACATTACCGTTAGGAGGACGCGAATTTGGTTCCACGCTTAATTTTGAGTCCTCCGAACATAAAAGCGCGCGATGATGAGTAACTTCGCCTGCACTTAGGAAACCCTGCTCTGAGCGAATGCATGTGATTCAAGCATTGTCAGGGAGAAGTGGCTGTCAACTTCCACCTACTCCCCGAACTACAGAGGCCCCGGTTTTGAGTGAAACAAATGGTAAATTAAATTGAATGAATAGAATAAATCATGGAACAAATCAGAATAGGCTGTTGAATTAGGAACTTACGGAAACGAGCGCCGCGTATCTTTCCTTCACATGGTCGTCATTGCCGGGATCACCGGTATATTGAGTTGGAAAAAAGTCTTTTCATTTTTTCAAAGATTTATTACTTTACAACTACAATGTCAAATCAATTGGGATAAACTCAATTTCGTTCCACTACATTTCTCCAAAGAGTGGGTATATTTCTAATTCCTCTCACGTAAAAGACTGCAGTTCTGGAGTCGAACCATTGCTGAATCCAATTTGTGTGGTCTTCATCCGTTTCAAAATATTTCTCTCCAATTTCTTGCTTGAGAGCACAGAAGAGATGGTAGTCGGTAGGGGCGAGGTCAGGGCTATACGGTGGAAGTGGCATTACCTCCCAGCCCAGCTCCTTTATTGTTTCTCTTGTCATGTCGCCATGCATGTCGCCAGTATCAGTAGACGCCCGTACGCTCGCATAGGAAGCATCCGTCGAGGATCTGGTTATGCAAGCCAGGACGATCAAGTACAACGTCATCGGACTGACCAAGACGAGAAGGCATCACACTCTATACGCCGCCTACGACTTGGGAGAAGAACTGTTCCTCGGAACATGCAACAACAGGGGAGTAGGCGGCGTTGGTGTCCTCGTCAACACGCACTTGGCCATGAACATCGATTCGTACGAGTCTCTAACAACCCGAATCGGACGTCTGCGACTGAAGCGATGTGGCTCCGTGCCAGATTTGACTGTATTCGTCGCGTATGCCCCAACATCCGGCTACGACGACGAAGAGGTCGAAGCCTTCTACATGGAGCTGGAGAAACTCTACAAGGAAGATCACACCTTCTACAAGGTGCTCGTCGGCTACTTCAACGCCAACATCGGGCCACGAAGGTCCCCGGAAGGACTTCACATCGGAACCCACGGTTTGGAGTGGAACGAGCAAGGTGAAAGGCTGTCTGAGTTTATCATGTCGACCAAGACCATCCATGGAAACTCACAGTTCCAGAAGCCTCCTGCCTTACGATGTACCTGTGAATCTCTCGGTGTCCAGTTCCACAACGAGGTCGACCACATCATCTTCAACCGCAAGTATTGCCTGACCGACGTTTCCGTTATCTCAGCGCATTACACGGGATCGGAACACCGCCTCCTTCAACAGTTCCGTCTTCGCGCGAGATTCCGCTTTACGAGTCAGGGAGAGAAGGTGGCAAAGCTCAAGAAGAGTAGTCTCAGAAGGACCATAAACTGGGTCCTCTATCCCTCTCCTGCGGTCCTTGGGAAGATACTGCCATGGACAACATTGACGAAGAGTACGACCGCTTCGTGCACCATCTTTGCGATATTGGGAAAACGGAGACGAGAGCTTGAAGATCACCAAGGGAGATCTGTCTCCGGAAACTCTCGAGCACGCTAGCGTGGAGAAGCACGAGCGTCAGGCAACTACTGACTGACATCCGAGCTTGCGAAGCTATGCCGAACGGTGATAAAGGAGGACCTCAGGGGGAGAGGGACGGGAGTGTTGGGTGAAGCTGCAGCTGCTGAGCATCCGCAGTGTCCGCCGAAACTTCGTCAACTTCATGACCAAGATAACCGCTCTCCGATGCCCTGATGTAACCACCACCTCTTCCAGAAGGACCATGAAGAAGGTCATCCAGAACTTCTACTCCGATCTCTTCGATAGCCACGTCCACCTGCCCCCATGCCATTTTCTGCAGGATGGATACGTCGTCCCCTCTGTTCTCCCTTCCGGGATCCGACACGCCATTTCGTCGGTGAAGAAGCGTACAGCACCCGGTCCCGACAGGATCAGACCCGAACACCTGAAGAATCTTCTGCCAACGCTCATCATCACCCTGGCGCGGCTCTCCACACGCTACCTGTCGAAGTACAAGATTCCGTCTCAGTGAAGGCCATCAAGACTGTCTTGCAGTACAAGAAGGGGGCGTGCACGACATTGGCAACTTTCGCCGATCTACCTGCTGTCCGTGGTCTACAAGCTGTTCACTCGAGTCATTCTGAATAGGATTAATAGAACGCTGAACGAAGGAGAGCCATGCTAACAAGCAGGATTTCGGCGAGGATTCAGCAGGAGCACGTACACACCATTACGAACTCATGGAAGTATCGCGAGAGTTCAAGCTGCTGGTGTGCCTTACCTTCATCGACCTGAAGAAGGCATTCGACTCTCTCGAAATTGAAGTAGTCGTGGACGCCCTGCTCACTAAGGGCGTTTCTGCTCAGCACATCAGTGTCCTTCAAGAGCTGTTCAGTGGATTCACGATCAAGATTTCGCCATTCTACAACGACGTCGTCATCGACGTGAAGAGAGGGATTGGGCAGGGGGATACCATATCCCCGAAGCTCCTCAGCGCCACCCTCGAGAATGTCATGCGCGAACTAGAATGGGAAGGAAGACACGGGAGAGGAGGTCGACGATCGGCAATTACACCACCTTGGCTTCGCTGACGACATTGTGCTCACAACACCGAGCATCAGCCAGGCGGAGCGAATGCTGGCCGACATCGATGGTGTACTTATGTGGGAACGTTGGACTGCAACTGAATCTTACGAAGACGATGTTCATGAGGAACGGACAAGTTTCTGATGCCCCATTCTCGCTCAACGGAATGAACATCTCCGATGCTCCATCTACATGTATCTGGGTTGCGAAGTCAATATGGCCAAAAACCTAGCGCCAGAGCTGAGAAGGAGGAAAAGAGCGGCTTGGAAAGCTCTCAAGAGCGTCGAAGATGTGAGAAAGACAAAGAACGTTTGGCTCCGTACCAAGCCGTTTCTCTCGACTGTGTTCTTCCTGCGCTATCACACACAGACCTGAGCCCTACGAGAGTAGGATGAACACGCGTTCAGCGTCGCGCAGCGTGGAATCGAGAGGACGATACTCAGGGTGACATGATACACGCAAGTGAGCGAAAGCCTCCAGGGTTCCGAACTTCGCCGACGTTCGTAGATCAGAGACGCTGTCGCGTGGGCTAGGTTGTCGAAAATTAGGTGGGCCGGCCACGTAATGCGCTTCGCAGACACCCGCTGGACGAGAGCCGTTACCGATTGGATTCCGCGGGATGTCAAGAGAACACCAGGACGCCCACCAACGCGTTGGTCGGACTTTTTCGTGAAAGCCCTGAACGACTGATATGACGCTGTTCGTGTCCCTCGAGCAAGGAGGATCCATTGGAGCATTCTGGCAACTGCGACGAGTGGCGCCTCATGCAAGTCGATGATCAACGTGACAACAGATTATTGCCCTCATCGGGACGGCAAATAATTTTCTTACTAATTTTCTGTAACAGGTGATACTCAACTGTATCACCTGTCCTGTATCACCTGTCGTGCTGTCGATCATTGACTGGCATTAGCGGGCGCAACGAGCGCCTCCACTCGTCGCAGTTGCCAGAGTTGTCCAATGGATCCTCTTCGCTCGAGGGACACGAACAGCGTCATATCGGTCGTTCAGGGCTTTCAACAAGTCCGACCAACGCGCTGGTGGGTGTCCTGGTGTTCTCTTGACATCCCGCGGAACCCAGTCGGTAACGGCTCTCGTCCAGCGGGTGTCTGCGAAGCGCATTACGTGGCCGGCCCACCTAATTCTCGACAACTTGGACCACGCAACAGCGCCTCTGATCTTCGAACGTCGGCGAAGCTCGGAACTCCGGAGGCCTTCTCTCACTTGCGTGAGTCGTTCCACTCCGAGTATTGTCGTCTCGATTCCACGCTGCGCGACGCTGATCGAGTGTTCATCCTGCTTTCGTATAGCCCAGGCCTCCGAGGCGTATGTTAGGGCAGGAAGAACGGTGGAGTCGAATAGGTGGGCACGGAGTTGGACGTTCTTTGTCTTCTTTGCGGCTTCTTCGACGCTCTTGAAAGCTTCCAAACCCGCTCATTTCCTCCTGCTCAGCTCCGGCGCAAGTTCGTTGGCCATGTTGGCTTCACGACCCAGGCACACGTAGCTCGACAGATGAACTCAAACAGCCTTTCACCTTGCTCGTTCTACTCCAAACCGTGGGTTCCTATGTGAAGTTCTTCTGACGACCTTCATGGTCATATCTTGGCGATGAATTTGCCAACGGTCACCTTGTAGAAGGTGTGATCTTCCTTACAGAACACCTCCAGCTCCACGTAGAAGACTTCGACGTCTTCGTCGTGGTGGTCGGATGTTGGGGCATACGCGACCAACACAGTCAAAGCTGGCACGGAGCCACATCGCTTCAGTCGCAGACGTCCGATTCGGCTTGTCAGAGACTCGTACGAATCGATGTTCATGGCCAAGTGTGTGTTGACGAGGACACCAACGCCGCCTACTCCCCTGCTGTCGCATGTTCCGAGGAACAGTTCTTCTCCGGTGTCGTAGGAGGCGTGTAGGGGGTGGTGTCTTCTCGTCTCGGTGGGTCGGATGACCTCGTACTTGATTTTCCTGGCTTGCATCATCAGGTCTTCGACGGATGCTTCCGATGCGAGAGTGTTGGCGTTGTCACGGTATAGTGGCCACCACCCTGTAAGCCACGGCCCCTACTTGGGTTTGGAACGTTGGCAATCTCCCCGGGACCTCCATGTCAAGCTTCTGGCTGAGATGGGAGTTCGACAAAGCATTTCTATAGATTTATTTTTATGTACACAACCATATACAAAGTATGCAGTCCAAGTACAGATCGTCCTCCTAGTCCTCAATTTGTGCAGCCTAGTTAGGCCCTACGACTTTAACAGCCTCTCCGTTCTCGTTCTTCACATCGCTGCAGAAATGGGGCCCTTTCGGGGTCAGGTGAATGAGGTCCTTTAGTGCTGCTGTGACTGGAGTACACATGTGGGCGAAGAACTCCGGGCAGCCTGCCAGACTGCCCGATAGGACGGGGTGAGACTTTTGAGGCGCCCTCGAATCGCCTTACATGTGCTCCCAGTCAATCGAGTGCAAGCTTTTGGCCGGGCCGACACAGTTACAATCCGCGCAGGTGCGAACACATCCACGCACACTGTGCATGAACATGCCGCTCCCACTCAGAAGGAACGAGTCGTCCCGACAGACTAGGAGCAAGGAGTCAATCCCCTGCATCCCGCCTGCGTCTCCGGGCAATACACGGTCGCATTTGGTTAGCGTTTAATTCCCCTACCCACCACCCGGGGACGCGCCACGTGGTCCTGCGACAAGCGGCTCGAGATCCCTCTTCACAAGAGAGTTCGAAGGGCTTAACAAGGGAGATCCGTGGACAGGTGATACTATAACACAAAAATAACCACACTGCAACCAAGTTCGTACCTCATTGTTCTCCTAAATTCCTTTGTTACCTTTTTTCTCTGGACGAGCGTGAGAGCGCAACAGCGAACAGGTGACATTTCCTCCGAGAGATGCACCATCTCACCCGTGCCTACGTGCGACACACATCGCTTATGGCTCGGAAGTTCCCGAGCGTTGTGGGAGCCATATGCATCGCGGGTTGGGGGCGGCATCTTCCAAACGCCAGCAAGGAAAGTGAAAAATCCTAGTTGATGGCTGTTCTGGGACTTTTGTTCTTGAATCTTTCGGCCTTCTCTCCCTGGTCAAGCAGAACCTTGTGCAACGAAGGCGGTGCTCCATTTCCATGTAGGTCCTGGATATATAGAACATAGAACACTTGTTGAGCCAAAAGTGATACAAAATAAATTCAGCACAAGAGCGCTAAAGTTGGCTTTCAAAGATTAGCAAAAGCGACTTTTTCTTTGGTTTGCATAAAGTGGTGATTGCTTTTTTCAAATCAATTTTGTGTGTTCGTTTGGTAAAAAGGAGGAAAAATAAAAATATTTATTAGCTAAACGTGGTGCAGTATAAACTTTGCACAAATATTATGCCATTATTATTTGCAACATGACAACAAATTCGTTGATAAGGAAACGTTTGCGCTTGGCGATTATGTGGTCAGTTTTGTTGTCGAAGTTGTCAGCAAGGGATTTTCAAAAAATTGTAGGGCGGGATGCTTCAGGACCTGCGAGTTTCCAGAAAGGATCTTACAACTAAAAGTTCCCAACTTAATGTGAGCTTTTGCTATGCTATTTTGGCAGGATGTAGGGCCCTGTGAGCGAAGTCTAGGAGTCGCAGTTAGATTTTGCTGAACACTTTTTTTAAAGACCTGAAAAGTAGTTCTGAAAGCGTGTGCGCAACTATCATAAACCTCTACGGCACCCCACGATACGTGCTTCGGTGTCGCAATTGGTGGGAGTGTCACCTCGTAGGAGGACACCGGCTGGCTTTTAAGTTCGAGTCCGCGTACTGCCTATATTTTTGCACAATTGGTTTGTGGTCGGCACGCTTTTTCATGATCACATGAGTCAATTTAGGCCATAAACGCTTATAACAAACCAACGCTATCTGTTTGCGCTTTTATTTGTGCTAGATGCGTGTGCACCATATCATTTCTCTGGAAATATAAAGTCTCAAATCTCCTCATTTCTTCAACGAATATGGTTTAGAAAAAACTTTGAAAAACGTCCAGGTGAGAGCGACATTTTTAGTACACTTATTTACCGATATGACCCGGGTTCATAATATTCAGAGATAAGATATGTGTATTTGTGTGCAGTTACGGTATCATTGGGGACATGGTATAATATGATGGTGGTGCAGATAAGCGTTGTTGAAAAACTAGCACATATGAAGGCGCAAATGGACTCCCTGGTTTGTTGCAAGCATTGGTGGTCTAAAATTGCATCCTGTGATCATGGGAAAGCGTAATGACAACAAACTAATATATGCAAAAATGTTTGCAGTATGCGGATTCGAACTCAAAACCCGCCGGTGCCCTCCTATGAGGCGGCACTCCTGCCGACTGCGCCATCGAGGCACATTTCATGTGGTGTTGAAGATGATGATGATAGTTATGCACACGTTTTTACGCCTGTTTTCAGGTTATTAAAGAAGTGTTTGTTTAGCAAAAACTAACTGTACGACTTTCGACTCGACTCCGCTCACACGGGCTTACATACATCCTTCAAAATAGAATCGCAAAAGCTCACCTTGAGTTGGCAACCTTCCCTTGTTAGTCGACATGTTGAACTCAGAAACGCTGCAGCATATTCTGAAGAGTTCTTCTCTGGAGTGGTCGACGGTGTGTAGGGATTGATGCCTTTTTGTTTCGGTCACTCTGATGACGCCATACTTGACCTTCTTGGTTCGCATAATTAAGTTCTCAAGAAGAGTAAGAAGATCTTTACTTATACACAAAGATAAGCAACTGATGAAGCTCTTGCTGAACTTCGCGAGTTCATACTGAAACATATGCTCAAGAGAAGTTGCCTTGGTGATAAATACATATAATACCAAACAAGGAGTAAACACTAAGCAACTAAAAATTCTGCAAGGCACGGGAATTCTGAACCTGTCATCTCCCCCAAGCAGAGTCACTCAGCCCTGCGATGTGGTGGGTGCATGCTGTAGTTTGTGAGGGATTATTTACAAATGATCACAATGAGTTATTGTTTAGTGTTTTACGAAGACGGCTGCAAAGTGTCGGACATGAGCGAAACACGCAAGAACTACTTCGAAAAGTGGGTCTTTCACTTCACTCTCTCACCTCTCTCACTCTTTCTTAGAAAATTATGGCACTGTCGTTTTCTAGCAATCGGTTTCTGCTGGACATACTATCTGTTCTGCCGACAGATTTATTTTTGCTGCTCCGATACGATGCATCTCTATCCAGGTAATGTTCAGAGGCTGCTCAGGTCAATAACGCTCAGGCTGTCTAAAAGTAATGTCGATTTTTCGTTTGCGATCTTCACTGATACAATACCGCCCGCGTCGCGCGGTCAAAAAGACGGAAAAATCCGTCGCAAACCGTCGCAGAAACTGTTGGCAAGGTTCGATTCGTCTCCTCGAGATCTAAACAATCGTGTATAAAACTTTACCATAACACCGCGTTTTCGCCGCGGGTGGCCTAAAAAGTAACTGCAGCAGGCTTTTGCGATTGGGGCACCTTATTTTCCAGGAAATGCATGTGACGTGCAGTGTTTTCGAAGTATCTCAAGCATGGCGTGCGTTGTCAGTGCTCTGTCATGTCCGGAGTGCTCCGAGAGTGCGCCGTGCCCAATGCATATATTAGGTTGCCCCATAAGTCTTCGCTGTTTTTTTTTTTCAACGATTCACTGCAGATTTCGCCGGCGATCTCCTGCATAGAGCTGCATAGCGTTCGAAAGAGAATGATTTGCTCTATCAGAGCATGTATTGCATTTCTTTCTTCATCATGAATTTTGTCAATTTTTAGGTCGTTGAAGTGAAAAGTGAAAAAGTGAAAAAGTAGACATTTGCGCACTTGTTCTCTCCGCTTAGGTTTGTAATTTTTTGTGCAGTTTTTTATAGCACTTGGAAGACAATGTTTCGTGCTACAAGAATATGTGTTAGTGCTATTTGCTCATTTCTCCTTTATTGATTTTTAGGTCATCAAATTGGGACGTCCGAAGGAGGATGGTTATTTTTGCCGACAGCTCCTGCTCTGTGTTTGGACTTTTTGGGTTGATATTATATGTCATTCGAAAGAGAATGTCCTGCTCTATAGGAATATGTGTCGCGTTAGTTGATTTCTTTTGAATATCAACAAAATGCCAAAATGAGAAAAATCGTCTTCACCAACAACTCCTTCTCCTTCTTCAGTTGTTGATATTCGACAGAAATCAGTGTGAGCCAATAAACGCGACACAAATTCTTACTGAGTAAGACATCCTCTTCCAAACGACATATGACACCAAGCAAAAAAGTCCAACCACAGAGCCGGAGTTTTGTAAAAATTCGGACGGAAAAGTCGGAATTCCCAATTTGATGGACTAAAAATCAATAAAGGGCAAGTGAGAAAATAGGACCAACACATATTCTTGTAGTACAGAACATTGTCTTCCAAGTTTTATAAAAAACTGCGCAAAAAATTACAAACCTAAGCGGAGAGAACAAGTGCGCAAATAGCTACTTTTCCACTTTTCACTTTTCACTTCAACGACCTAAAAATTGACAAAGTTCATGATGAAAAAAGAAACGCAATACATTTTCTGATAGAGCAAATCATTCTGTTTCGAAAGTTATGCAGCGCTATGCAAGAGACCGCCGGCGAAATCTGCAGTGAATGGTTGAAAAAAGCGGCGGGGACTCATGGGACAACCTAATAGGATCGAACCTATCAATCGAATGGGCGAAAGCATGTCCACTGGGCTTTTATCTTCGCTTCACGGAAAATGTAAAGCCTTCAAGACTATCTTGCGTTGTTGAGAATTTTATAAGAAATTTCCGGCCGCCTTACTTGGCCGATTGATAGGTTCATCTTTATACGCATTGTCCCGGCGAGACTTGAGTGTGCGCCGTGTACATTGCGTATAAAGATGAAGCTATCAATCGAGTGCGTTCGACAACTGGTAGAGTGAGCGTTTGGGGAGTTCAATCGCCAGCCGTCCCACTAAACGAAACGAAATTGCTCTAATGCTACCCTGCTAGCCTTTGGAGTGCGCCGTGAAGAATGCACATAGAATCGAACCTTTCAATCGATGGGGCGACCGCTTGCAAATTGCACGCCTTCCTCCATTGGACTCATTTTTCGTAATTTGGCTTTGTATTCTTTTCGATACTAACGTTAGTTTGGACCGTCTACGATTACTTACGACTTTATATTAAGACGGTAAGCTAGTGTTCTGAGGGCATTTAACTATGTAATAACTAGCCACTTCTCCTAGAGGTTACAATGGGAAGGATTATTCTCCATCACTGGTTTAAAAATTAAAATTCGTTGGCCAGTATCCCCAATGATCGCTTCTTGCAGAGTCTTCACCGAAGCTGCTTTGCTAACTCTGAACCTTGCTCAGCTTTTGGTTATCAAAAATTTAGTAAGAGACAGAAAAGTGTTAGTTACCTTTGATTTCGCTGATGTAGTCATACAAAAGTGATAAGCGAAATTTTTCATGTATCACCTGTTACGGAAAATTAGTAAGAAAAGAAAAATTGGTAAGATTTGTCGCCCCGTTGAAGACAAGGGCGCCACTCGTCACAGTCGCCAGAATGCTCCAGTGGATCCCCCGTTTTCGAGGGACACGAAGAGCTTCATGTCGGTCTTCAGGGGTTTCACGAAAAAGTCCGACCAACGCGTTGGTGGGCGTCCTGGTGTTCTCTTGACAGCCCGCTGAACCCTATCGGTAACGGCTCTTGTTCAGCGGGAAACTGCGGAGCGCATTACGTGGCTGGCCCACCTAATTATCGACAACTTGGCCCATGCGATAGCGTCTCTGACTTGCGAACGTCGACGAAGCTCGGAACTCTGGAGGGCTTCTCTCACTTGCGTGTATCATGTTACCCTGAGTATCGTCCTGTCGATTCCACGCTGCGGGACGCTGAACGCGTGTTCATCCTGCTCTCGTAAGGCCAAGGTCTCTGAGTGTTAGCACAGGAAGAGCACTCGAGAGGAACGGCTTGGCACGGAATTAAACGTTCTTTGTCTTCCTCACTTCTTCGATGCTCCTAAACGCTCCCCAAGCCACTCGTTTTCTCCAGCGCAGCTCTGGCGCTAGGTCGTTGGCCATGGTGACTTCGCGACCAACATACATGTAGCAGGAGTACTTGGATATATTGGTTCCGTTGCGCGAGAAAGGGACATCAGAAGCTCGTCCGTTCCTCACGAACATCGTTTTCGTAAGATTCAGCTGCAGCCTAGCCTTCCCCTACACGATTTAAGTCAGGTAGCATTCGCTCCGCCCGGCGGATGCCCGGTGTTGTGAGCACGTCGTCAGCGAAGCGAAGGTGGTGCAGTTGCCGGACGTCGACTTTCACTCCCATGTCTTCCCATTTCAGTTCGCGCATGACGTTTTCGAGGGTGGCGCAGAGGAACTTCGGGGATATGGTATCCCCTTTCCGAACCCCACTCTTCACGTTGATGACGACGTCGTTGAAGAATGGTGAAAACTTTGTCGTGAATCCAATTGTACACCTCTCGAAGGACTCTGATGTCCTGAGTAGGAACGCCCTGAGTGAGCAGGGCTTCGATGACTGCTTCAGATTCGACAGAGTCGAATGCCTTCTTCAGGTCAATGAGCATAAGGCATTGAGTGAGGCAGCTTGTACTCTCGCAATTCTTCTATGAGCTTCGTACAAAGGAAGGTATTCTCAAAGAACGAAACGAACTAGGAGTAAAGATTCTGGGACAGCCAGTAATACACAACGAGTTTCTGAACGGCTTCAGAGTATGTTGCAAGAGTGTGTTTATAAACTCAAGCAGTGGAATTGAAACACACCAGCAGTGGCCAATGAGCCTTCATCGTGCTTGGTGCTTTGAAAGGCTAGTTTTTTACTAGTGGGGCCATTAATCTAGAGAGCCGTCTGTTCTGTGATTATACCTACGGTTCTGTAGGAATAGCCGGGCACGGCTTGCATGCTACTCTCAAGACCACAGGTCTCGCCTTAGGCTAGACGAGAGCGGTTGTAGTAGAACTGCGCACCCGTGATTCCCATGTACTTGTAAAAACTGCTTCAAATTGTATCAATTTTAATTCCCTCTGGCTGCTTTTGTATGAATAAGCATTGCTTGCAAGTTTAGCACGACTTTGCAATATCAGTACGGTCACACATAGGAGTGTATGGCTCTTTGAACCGCTTATTTCGCTTTCAGGCAGCATAAAAACCATTGTGAATAACCACATGTTGGTTGACGCTGTTCACTCCGTTTTTACTTAGCATTGATGCCACTTATTTTTCTGCTTATTAACTCTGACCCTGAAGTGTTTGCATTACCCTTACTATAGTACTATAGTAAGGTTCGCTATAGTACTGAGCACTACAGCGCTGCCTAGAACACCACGCTCCTGTCCAGAATGACCGCAAGGCACATAACTCCCAACATTCAAGCTTTCCTATCAATCATGAGCAGAGGTCGATAACTCCAGAAGATGCTGAGAAGATGAACGATGTAGTTCTGATAGAATGGTTAGACCGTAAGGTACTGCTTCCTCAATTGCCAAACTCTTTATGTTGAGCCAAAAAATTGTCTAACGATAAGTGGTGCACTCTGCAGCGGTGGCACATTACCTAGACGTTATCACCAGAGACGCTGCTTATATAAAGGTGTGGTTGGTAAACTATTCATGCCTTTATATAAGGAATAAACACGCATAGGCCCCATGCAATCGTTGCTCTTTAAATGGCTCATAAATGTATAAACGTATTTACTATATCAAACAGCCTGCTAAGGATGTTACCGTTTGGCGGAAATGAGTTCGGCTTTTTGTTCAGGCTGAATCGCTTGATAAAGTGTTACCGACTAATTGAGATGTTTGATCTTGCTCAAGGACGACTCAAACAGGTAAGTTGTTCGAGGATTACGCTACTGCACGGCTATCAGCGAACTACGCTTTTCCTTTCAGCTCTCAGACATAGATGTTTTACGTACAAAACAATAGATTCACAGAACTCTCTACAGCTATTGCATTGTTAGTCGTGCCTCAAAAAGAGACCTGATGATGCCGCGAATCTGTCAAAATCTGTCGGACTTGAACAGAATTAGTTCACCTAACTCTGCTAACTGCTAGTCAACAACGTTAAAATAAATTCTGCTCACCTCTATGGTACCTCTGTGGTCAGTAAATTGAAACTGCTCGACTTAGCTTCTATGCTTCAGAAGAGGTTTTTAGGGTAACATGCTACGAGACATAGAGGTACTGGAAGAAATGAAACTGATGCACCGATTACGGAGGAACTCGAAATTCGCACCATGCCCAGCGAAGCGTCGCACTTGTGGTCATACTGATTGCAGGTTGTCATCTCCTTGATGAAGATTATGATCAGCTGTACGCTCATCTTCCACTGGAACGCGTGTGCCTTCTACATCATAAGCACATACAGTGACACAACGTCCTGGGACGGTATGTGACCTTTCTGACTTCATTGTCACTTTTTGCACTCTGGAGTGGCTTGAATAAGCATCATCATTTTTCGAGCCATACGAGAGAATGCATCCTGTTTAAAATCCTAATATCACTTTAGATCAATTTCTGACCGGAGCAGTGGACGGTTAAAAAAGCCTTCCATAGGACTATTGCGTGATTAGTGTAATCTGTATGTAGACCGACAGAGATCTGCACACTGCATGTAGCTTTGCCCTAATAAACTTTCCCCTTTTTACGGTCTCTTTGCAAATTTCCTGTATCTTCTAAATGTTACTTCCCTTTCGCTTTTAGCAACGCAACGATATCTCATACAGGATATTTCGAAGCAGCCTTGGGTGATCCTTTGGTAGTTCTCGTTGGATTGATATTACTCTGTGCTTTACTCCCACTAAAACGACCAAAAAGAGTCGCTTTCCGACGATTGTCTCACCCAAACCAATAAACTCTGTAGGATCTATACAGAAAAAGAATCGCCAAGTAAATTTATCACTGTCTCTTGTCCAGATCGAACAAAGCTCTTCTTATTGCTCCGGAAAGGTTAAGTTTGGGGAGAATGATAGTAAGTTTATGAAGCTGTGGGACCAATTAAGCAGATTTTCCTTTGCCCTCGCAAGCGTTTTCTTCAAAGCCTGGATAAGACCAGAAAAGTCGGAGGAATTGCTTTTTTTCCAATGATCACTCAAAGCTTAGTAGTTTCCTGTTGATGGAAAAATAAGAGAAAGAGGCGTTGGACAACAAAACTGCCTTTACGAGGACTGGGGACAACTTTGAAATAGATTTCACTGATGGACCTCATTCGCTGACATCTGCACTCATCCAAGGGTGGCTTATCAACCTTTCGGCTGTTTCCATGTAATAGTCAGTTGGGTTGTTTTGCTGCTCCTCCTTCGTTTCGCCCTTCCATTAGCTTACGAAACTATTACAGCCAGTTGCGGTTCTCGGTCGAGTACTCCCTCAAGCTTTGATTGACTTTTCCGACGCAGGAGGTGGTTGTGCCGAAACATCGGCCGAATTAAGTTTTTCTACCAGTATTAAACCCACACCCCGTCGACAGATACAACTTTCCCTGTCCAACAACTACACGTAAAGCTGCAGACGAATCTGGATTATTTGGATACCTATGCGTATGCCAAACATATATTCAAAAAGGTAAAACTTGGTTAGGAAGTTGAATATCTGGCACATCCTTAAAACGAAGTGAATACGAGCGTGTATCCTCTTCACCACTGATAGACAGGTTTTCTCCAGATCGAACATTATGCCAGAGAGAATTTTGGAGGAAACCCCACAAAAGAAATGAGCAGGGCAGTGTTCTGCATTCCAAAAAAAAACAAGTAGATAGTTTACTCTATTATATCTCTGAGAACTATGAGAAGGCATCGATCTAGTATAGCAGTAGGAGTAAAAAAACAGTGAAAAAAATACAAAGTGGTTTTGAAGAATATTTTCATTTGACTATCCATGAGTAATCATAAGTGTGCGTAGTTTTGTTGCTCGTTATCTGGCCAAAAATCCCCGAACAACGAACAAGAGAGCGGATATGCCAAATCCCCGCTGAAACCACATGACGGATAACGGTTAATCCGCTCACCCATGATCAACAACAATCGCGTACTCTTCCAATACAACCTATTGCCGTTTGGAGTAAAGGCATTACCCGTCATATTCCAACAAATAGTGGACTTTGTACTGGTTGGTCTTCAAGGGTTGGTCGCACATCTTGATGACGCAGTCGTCGTTGGCCATACTGCTGAAGAGCACCTACAAAACCTCCACGCCTTCTCACAACCTCTTGTCTAAAGTGGCTTAAAGAAGGTTTGAACAAACGTAAAATTGCGAAATCACAAACGGTGTGGAGAACAAGCTGTGAAAAGCCTGTAGGTTTTTTTCTGTCCGCATTGTCACCCGTCCTTCTGCTTCATGAGCTTTGTAATGAACATTGAATAAAGCCGGTCAGTAATAAAAAGTCGCAACAAAATTGCTCTCCACAACATACAGCTGGAAGATTTGCAGAAACCGCCTGAAGATTATGTAGAGCCAGGACCCCTCAGATCTCAATCGGTTAGGTGAAATGCAATAGGTGCGAAACACGAGATGCGAACGCCTGACCTCCCTCGCATGAAGAAACGCAACTATTCACTGCGTTCCGAGCCGCTCACCTGCTGTGGCATCGCGGGCGTAAGAGAGATTCCCAGCGCTCATGCAGGCATCGCGCCGCCGATTCCATTAAGGCCCATGCACACTTCTGCGACACCGCGGCGCGGCAAGTGGGGCGACGGCTACCTCCGCGAAATCCGGCGGTCGCTGCGCGTTCGCGTTAGAGCACGTTTTAGGCAACGGGACCGACGTCCCCGTGGATGCCGCGCCGCCAGGAATGGTTTGAACTCTTCCAGCCTGCGGCACTCAGCGCGGCGTCGCCTGCGATAGCCGCCGCGACAGTCGCAAGAGTGTGCATGCCCCCTCCCTGCGGCACGTGTCGCAGTCTCGCGCCGCGGCCGTCGCGGCCCTATGCTTCATCATGGCCGCGTCGCGCTGTCGCAGAAGTGTGCATGGGCCTTTATAGCTTCAAGGACCCCTACCCCTTGGGTTTAACGTCTTGGCAAAAAAGAACCACATTTTTATTCTAATTGGGGGAGGGGTGGAATTCTTCCTCTACGACTCGCTTTCCCCATACAGACATTCGCTTCAGACCCTTGTTTAGTATATGTTTAGTATATGTTAGATGTGTAATACATGATAGAGGTGGTTAATGAAAGAATAAAGGCCGACCTTAGACAATTCCTTTGCAGGATGAGCCACGCATCCTATCTCTGCAGCACCTCATCAATTTAGATGATTATTTAGACCACGAGGTATGCACGAGGCTTCTCTGCTCAATGATCTCTTCTTCAGATCTTTTCAAGTCACAACTCAACACTCATGAAATCCTGAAAATCTTTCGGTTATTAGTCCACAAGAGGGCGCGTGTTGTGCTGCAGGAGGGGTGCTGACTATTGCGTGCATCCGATACCAGGTTCCTGGTTCGGATTGCCTGCCCGGGCAACAAAGCCTTCGTCCTTCCGTGGTGGGTGAACTGGTACCACACTTGTCTGGGAAGCATAAAGCGCTGATTTGTTCATCGGCTGGACACCGAAAACCATTGTATAGGCCAAAAAACGCAGTTAAATCGCCTCCACGACATCTCGTAGAAGTAAAATCTGTGGCGCCTCTCAAAATAGATTGAGTAGCGCCATTCTTTATCCTGATCATTTAAACCACTTGAGCATGTACATGTACTCTTTAGGCAAGTGCTCTATCCTCCGTAGGCAGGTCTGGTACCCATTAACCGATGGTCGAATGCAGAGTGGCTGTGGCTTATGCAGTGAAACGCGCTGATCATTCGATGGAAAAGTCAGTGTTTTTTCACACAGGTCTGGTAAATAACCGAGAATGATTCGAGACTTGGTAGGCAATGGTGGAACCCAAAAAGCGCTTTAAAAATCTCAGCTGACCGGAACCCTCTTTAGATTCATTTCCACGTATCTAATTGGATAAAATCGTGGAAATGCATGCCACTTGCTTAGATACAGATTGTCCAAGGTCCTATGAAGTATGTCGGGGTCCGCTGTAAATCGCGCATCTCATACTTCCTGACAAAGGCGACTGATTAACTGTTACGAACAGTGACGTTACATGTTGCCTTTTTTCACTTGCTCCATTTGTTTTTGATGTCAGTGCAGATATCCTCCAAATATCCTGTGTGTGGCATCGTCACCCTCTTCAAATCAAGCCTAAGAATACCTACTGAACAAGATGAACTGGATTCCGACTCTTGGCTACGAATCAGGAGTTACAATCCTGTAGCTGGATACAGCTGTTTCTAGTTGTAACACTAGTAGCATGGGTAACAAACTTTCTACAATTTTGTAAAAAAAAACACAGAACGTAAACGTTGTCTAACTTGGGAACTTCCAAGAAAAAAATTCAATTACTTCAATCACTTCGATTACGTAAAATTGTAAACACCTGGCAAATTTTGCTCTGTTTTCACATTTCATTTAAAGACATATATTTTATTTTGAAAAAAGAAGTAGAGGAATCGTCACATTGGTTGGAAGTTCGGTTCATGAATATAGTATATTTTACAGATGTAAACGCAACGTTCGATGACGATGAAGGATGGCCATGGCCTTACATGCCTGATAAGATCACTGATGCTTACTTCACCGACTGTTCCCTTTTCGAGGTTCGTTAATCTTTTCAGGCCGATGTTGCTTGCCTTGCAAAATATGCGTGGAATTTAAGCAGAGATGTGACTACCAGCATCCATACGTCGACGAAGAGAGAGAGGCGCATCTGGTCGATCTGTGGCACTACTGGGAAAACAGGTTGGTTTCACAGGGAACAAATAGTAAGCAGGTATCTAAGCTGATGAACACGTTGTGTGTACTCTGAGTGCCTTCTGGCAACTTTGATCTCGAAGAGAAACCGGGTCGCGGGCGCAGGTCGCCTTGACGATGAAGTATTGAGGAGAGCCGTCGAATACCTAGTACGTCGAATAAGCAAATTCGGAGACGAATACACGTACGTTAGCAGAGGGGCTTGGCGTACATCATATTACGCTAGGAAGACATTTGGCGAGAATCGGCAGGATGAAAAAAGTGTCGAAGTGGGTCCCTCATGAGCTGACCGATGAGCAGCGGTTGGCACGTTTCGACACTTGCTCCAACCTGCTAGTTCGCCTTAAAAATGAGCCTTTTCTAAGCCGTTTTTGCAACCAGGTCAGGCAGTCACAGCAGAGTGTCACTGCTGTGATTTAGACCTTTGAAGTAAGCGGTTCGTTTCGGCGATTAATTTTGCGACAGCCTAATTGATGCTGTTAAATTTGGTATGTCGGCCAATGACCGCCACTAGAAGGAATTTTCCACTTGCCAATAAATGGGCAGTTAGATATGATGAACTATCGTAAAATATTTTTGATACCTTCTTGAACATAGTTAGATTTATAGTTCGAAGGTATTTTCAGTAATCTGAACATCTCGCAATTTTTGTGAAGGTTTGTTCAAGTCCACATTCCATGAATTTCGCACGGATGAAGTTAACAACGCGGCACTTGGAGTTCGGATGTGTTATGCCTCTATACATAACGAATCAGGACACGTTTGCACTCGGTTTTCAAACCTTGTTCTCGTATTCAGCATATTCTGCTCAAAGTTGTATTTAGCTTGCTTCCAGGGGCCGGGTCCATGAACGACTTACAGAGGTTTAACGGAGAAATTACAGGATTCCATTGAGTACTATGCACGACAACGATAAACACCGTAGCGATTCTTTGTAAAAAGTAAATGTGTGAGTGAAGTTTCGGTATGCTTATGCTTGGCTTATCCTTTTGAAATTTCGCCAGTTATTCATGTTCTTGCCCTTGATTTGCGCTGTGTATTAGTATAAGTGCTTGTCGCTTAGAGGAATGGGAATGGAGAGGCATGTTGCAAAGTATGTCGATCACTTGCGAAATATATTTAATAAGCACAACCATCAAGAATTTCAAAGGTCAGACAACCAAAAAATGGTACTATCCCTGAAGGATTATGGTGAATTCTATGCTTGGCCTCGTCCTTGGTCCTAACAGTCGAATGTGAAGATGTGTATTGTGCCAGATCCCAACTTCTTCGGGCAGCTTCGGGCACCTGCCTCGCCCGATTTTAGCTGTCGTTCTCTTGAGAGAATATGGTGATATCGCTTTCCGCGTTGTTCAGCGTTCCCATAATCTTGTATTTTCCTGTGCTCGTTCGGCACGAGTTGTTCCTTTAGAATGTTTGCCAATGTACAGCTCCATTCAACGTTATTTCTTAAAAAGTCGAGCCTTCTCCTAGGCTTCGACTCGGTCGCTAAAAATTACTCTTCTCAAGTACGGCTTGAGTGGTGATGTGATTGCGAACCTTTGGTTTTCTCAAATTTGAGTGATTGCCGTTATCAATTCAGCTGCTCATGCCATACCTATGAGCAGTAACGGATAGCATACGCCATAGCTTCCAAATAAATGATAATGATTCGATTGTTACAGACAAGCTTTATTATATAGTCGTAGATAGCGACTCTTCTGACAAATTGATCTCTCTCATTCCATTTAAGGAAGGAACAACCCGTGTCTGCTGCGCTAGATCCGCAGAGTTTAAAGAAAGAGAAGACCCTTCTTTGTCTCTGAGCTTGATAATTTATGATGCCTCAAACCTTGGGCTAAATTCACTGAACGTCATGCCCGATCTAATTATCGTTAGATGGGCAGTCACAGGAGTGAAGATCGGCAGCCGGAAACTGTTCCATCCTCGCTTCGCAGATAGCATCCTGCTTATAGCATCGACCATTAAGAGGGCGGAGCGAATGCCAGCCGACTTCGATCATGTATGTGGGAAGGTTGGACTGCAGCCGAATCTTACGAAGACAATGTTCATGAGGAACGGACGAGTCTCTGATGCCCCAGTTTCGCTCAACGGAATGACATCAGCGGATGCTGCAGATACTTGCACCTGGGTCTTGGAAGTCAACGACTTATTTTTAGAAATTTAACGGAATTTTTAAAGGAAGCTTTCGGAAACTGCCACAAAAATTCCGATTTTAGAATTTGCACTGGATCGAAGATCCTTCTCCAAGTTTCTGTTGTTACGATTACTCTTGTAATATTATGCATATGAAATGGGCGATTCTGACTAAAAATTTTGACAGATCATAACTTTTATTGAAAGAAATTTTATTCATCGAAATAAGCACCATTAGAATTAGTGCACTTTCGACGCGACAATAGCTTAGACGTTCCATCTTTGTAAAATCAGAACCATTAAACTAATAAACTAATGAAACAGAGAACTAATAGAACATAAGAAGTCGTTTTCGACATCATCTCGGTAGCTGAATTTTTTATTCTTCACGTGACGATCTTAATGCTTTAAAACTGGTATTTGGTAGGGAACAGATCCTTTGAGTATGCTGGATGTGGCAGAGTTTCGTATTCCAATCCATCCAGTTTCTGGGATACAATTTTTGAAACGAGGGACTCGCGTTGTCATACACTAGGATTAGGCCTCTTCGACTGAATAAAGCCAACTTCCATCAACTTCTGGTCACTTCAATTTCGGCACAGTACTTCTCCGCTGTGATAGTCTCTCCAGTATTTAAGAAATTGTAATGGACTATACCAGTCATTGTCAACCATACGGACACCATGGACTTTGGATGGAGACTTGGTTTCGGCATCTCCTTAGGACTCTAATTCTCGTCCAGCTACTGTTCAGAACGACAACGATTGCCATAGAGGATCCAATTTTCGTCGCATGTCACGATCTCGTCCAAAAAAGACTCCCTTAAGTGGCGCAGCCTTAACGAAACACAGGTGTCGTGGCGCTTCAGAATTTGCCTGGCGGTCAGTGCGTGCAGGATCCATTTATCCAATTCGTTCACTTTTCCTATGGCACTTAAGTGGCGACTGACAATGCTGCCGTCAACGCCGAAATGCTGTGCTGGCTCTCTCACAGCTTGACGCGGATCCGCTTACACCATGGCCTTGAGTTGGTCGTCGTTAAGGAGTGATGGTGGTCTTCCTCGGTCTTCACCTTCGAGACGTTCATCTCTAGATCGAAACGTTCCGAACCAGTGGCGACCTGTGCGTTCCTTAGCGAAATCCTCCCCAAATGCAGCGTTTGTTACAAGCTACGACCGCGGTGTTGTGCCCGCTTTTCCATTCGTGTAAGTACAGGGTGAACCATAAGTCCTGCAACACAAACTCAGTCGTATAAAAACGGCAAGAGTGGGCCAAATTTGGCACAATTTCAAATATTATTTGCCCATGCATCGTAGATCACGATGGAGCAGTATTATTCATGAGTAGGCATGCTGGCGTGATAGGAGCCTTCGGACCGAGTAGGCAGCTTTGCGGACCGCGTCGCAGCCTCTCCTATGAAATTTTATTCCTCGTTTGCTACAAGAAGATATTGGTCTTTGCCTTCTCATTTGCTGTGTAAAGCAGAACTTACTCTCTAAGATGGTAGGTAAATAAAGATCAAAGTTCCAAAGATTAATTAATTTCATAGCTAGTCTTTTGCAGGTCTTCTACTTCGTCCTTTTCTTTTTGTTGCTAGAATCGCAATTTTACTGAAATGTGCATTTTACCTTTAATTAACGTAGTTGGGTCAAGATCGTATGGTGTTATATTTCTGTCCCTTTCGGGAATAGTTTCTTACTGATTTTCACTCTTTTTACACGAAAATCTAGGATGTGTACACATGTTCAGAAAATCGTGAAAGACGAAAAATTGCCATGCGCTGCCATTATCTGCGTACCATCACGCTTTTCAGAGACCGTATTAAATACACTATTTTTGACCATTCTAGGACCTTCAGGTTTGAGAAATTTTCATCAAATGGAGAGGTGGCTGAATATCCAGCTTCAGCGACGCGGACTGCAAAGCAACCCACTCGGTCTGAAGCTCTAATCACGCCAGGAGTGACTACTTATGAATACATCGTGATCTGCGATGCATGTACAAATAGTGTTTTAGGTAGTACCAAATTTGTCCATTCTTTATTTATTTAGTTATTTATTCATAGCGCGAGTACATGGCACACACGCGTGGAACAGAATGAGGATAAGGATAAGGATAAAGGACGGCGTCGTTAATCCCTTCTGGGATGCGCCAGCGCATTCTACTTCTACGGGATGTCGTGGAGGCGACATGAATGCGTATTTGGCCATACAATGACTTGCGGTGGCCAGCCGATGAACAAGTCAGCGCTTTATCCTTCCCAGACAAGTCTGGTACCAATTCACCGACCCCGGAGGGATGGAAGGCTTGGTTGGCCTGGGCGTGAAATCCGAACCAGAAACCTGGTATCGGGTGCACGCGACAGTCGCGCCTCCTCCGACTGCGCTACACGCGAAAATAATTAAAGCAGTACTGGGAAACAGTAGAACATAGAACATAAAACAAGTACTATGCGATATAGAAGAAGGTCTAGCTGTGAAAGCAACTACTACAATAACTTAGTCAACAGAAACTTCTGGAATTTACGCCAAGGTAAGGATAGAAGGTGCTCCGCAAGCAGCAAGTTGAGCTCGCGTAAGCTTCTGTATGTCAAAAATGTAGATCTTGTCGTGGTCCTCGCTACGGGAACATGTAGGCGGAGTTTACCTCTTCTTGTCCTAATTACTTTTCCTCGGAAAAATTGGGAAGGGTTTATGTGAAGTTTTCCAGTGAGAATCTTAAAAAGCACTTTCAGGTCAGCAACCTTTCTTTTATATAGCAGGGAGCATCCTATTTCTTTCTCGTCCGTTTGGGATGAGCGAGTAATTTATGCCAAAGCACCGCATTATTAATTTTCGTGTGAAATTAATTTGAACGCTTTCCAGCATGTCGATATCCCTCTTCTTGGTAGGGCTGAAAACTATCGTTCTAGACTTAACTACGGGGTGTACGTGTGTTACGTAGGCTCGCAGAAGCGTCTCAGGATTTTTACTTTTAAGAACCTTGAAGAGATTATATGTGCAAAAGTTCGCAATTTTCACCACAGAATTGTAATGCTCATCAAAATTGAGCTTCTTATTTATTAAGAAACCCAAGTCTCGAACATCCGCAGCCACTTTGAGATCAGTGTCTTGTGACTTATAAGCAGGTAATCTTTCCGTATTATTCGCACCAATAGGTAAGCAGCAGGATTTCTCCGGTGCAAGCGGGAGTTTCCACCGGTTAGCCCATCTACCTATGTAGTCAAATGCCGCTTGGATGCTCTGAGTATCTTCGTCTTCCTTGATTGTTTTGTATATTTTTACATCATCAGCTTACATTTTGCAAGTCACCCCCAATCCGGCGATAGTATCTGGAAGTTCATAAGTGTATAGAAGGAAAAGTAGAGGAGAGAGCACTCCTCCCTGTGGGACGTCAGTGCAGGCGTTGAACACGGAGGATAGTGCTCCTTCGACCTTGACCTGGTATGTTCTCCCGGTAAGGAAATCGCGAGTTTCTTTCCATTCTTTCCATTTTTATACGACTAAGTTTGTGTTGCAGGACCCGCGGTTCACCCTGTACAGCACCCGAATATCACGTTAAATCATACTGTGAATCGACATCAAAAACTGGGCACGAGGCAATTCTGTCACAAAAACTGCGGGTGGTAAGAAAACGGAAATTCTGCGTTTCACAAACCATATACATTGCCTAAAGCGATGACATGTAGCCGCGAAAAATCGACCAGAGGTTAAGGTAGTAAAGTCGGCCATTTCATATGCAACGACCTAATATATTATTAAGGGTATCTATGGTGTTAATTCACCAAAAAATAAGAATAAACATTTCTCCACACGACTGACATTAGGATGAAGTAAGGAACTCTTCAACTTGGAGGAGCTCTGCCCCCTCATCTTGAAGAGCCCACCTTTGTGGAGGGCTCCCAAGCGAACTTCAGAATAACTTCTGCTTCTTTTTGTCCATCGGGTGTCTTACCTCCTCATGATTTATGGCATATCGCAGTCAGCCTTCCAAGACTAGTTTGCCATGTCACAAAGTTGGGACTTGTTTGGAGATGCGAAACCCTGCTTGGTGTTGAGTTCACCAATTGTACTTCAGAGGAGATCGCTGTAGCACTCTCCGCGTGGTCCGTAGCGTCCTTGATGTGGCAGCAGAATCAGCGCACAACTTCGCCGAGTAAGAGAGCGCAGGGGGAACACTTGAATAGGTTCGTTCGAAATGTAGGGCCTCAAATGACCTACAGCCATGTAGAGGTCCGGGAAAGGACCGTTTTCGGTTAATGTTCCCACGAAGAAAGGGTTCAGTTTTTGGTCGATGAACGCAGGCAGAAGGTGTTTGCTTCTATGCTCTCGTCTGCCCTTTCGTTGTCGATATAGCCAAAAACTAGGAGCAGACGCTATTCTCCGCAAACCTCCGTAACTCTTGAAACGGTGTGAATGACGCCACACGGCCCTTGCGGAGTTTAATCTGCTCCACAGATTGAGCATCATTCAGTGTACTTGGTATGGGTGCAAGAATAATCTTCGTGAAGATTTTCTAAAGCACGATCAGCAGACGGTAGATTCTAAGGTCTTCTCTTTCGTCCCCTTTTGTGAAGAAGTACAGTACGCGAATTCTTCCAATAATCGAAAATCCATCCTTTTTAACATAAGAGTCAAGTGTGATGCAAGCGAGAAGTGCACCATATGTACTATGAACCATAACCCAAATAATTTGGCTGAAATGTATTTCTGCCCAGGGTCTGTGCCAATTTCTATGCTCCTGATTGCGAGTCGAACTGCTGAAAAAAGAATCGAAGGTGGTGCTTCACCAGGGAGGAATTCTGGAGTTTGGCAGGAGGATAGACGAGCAAAATATTTCCAAGTAGAACTTATCTGCTATCGACTCCATTCCAACACGGGAAGAGGTGAGACCTATCATCGATCAGCAAAACGAAGAACTGGGGAGATCCCTGTGGCACTTCTTCAGATTTTATAGTCTTTGTGCCTCTTCTAACAGCCGAATGTGGGCAGTACTTCCAACAGTGGTTTGCTTATGTAGCGCAGAAGATGTTTGGAAGGCTGTTCTCTCCGTGCTGCATTTGTACGCAGTCCTAAAGCCCTTTGCAAAACAGAATAACATTTTATACCAGGCGTAAGATATAGCAAAGTGATAGACCTGACTACAGCTTTGAAAGATTCAGGAGTGTCCGGAATTTGCGCCTGAATGATCGGAGTTCCATTGGCTATTTTTGGCCCTTCCACTCCTTATTTAATGTTCCAATTGTTTTCAACCGAAAGGCTAGAAAAGATAATGAAAGCAGACTGCTCGGTACAATACCGCTCACGTCGCGCAGTCAGAACTGCGGTTTGCGAGTTTTCCGTCGCAAACCGTCGCATGATTATAACTCATTCAGCTTCAGGTTTTTTCAACAAACTCAAATATGGACGAGTAATAGTGTAGTAATACGAGTGAGTAATAGTGCAGGAAACTTCAACCGCTAAAAGTCCACCGCCCTAAAATGACAGCTGGGACAAAGACAGTTTAGGTAGCTGCAGAGAATTGGGAAATTTGTCGTAAAGTAATTTAAGTGTTCTACTTGCCTACTCACTTTTAAGCCATTAGCTCTCCGCGTCTTCCCGCAGGGATCAACTGAAATACCGTACCACATAAGGCTAACTTGTATTTCCGCACTGCTTTAACTTTGTTCAATCATAAGCTACATTGCTGTGTTTCAGCGCACTGCTAGACGTTTTATCACCTACAGTACCCACAAGTGACAGCGGGAAAGGTTCAAACCTGACAGCAACACGCTTGCGCGTCCAATTTAGCACAGCAACGGTCGATGTTCTCCAGTATCACACTTCTAGCTACTCTCAATAAATCTGTTCAATTCAGCACGAAGAGTTCTATCGAACGGCATCAAACCTAGCCAAATTCCAAAACATTGTTTTTCGACGACGTCATCGTCCGTCTGCCGAGGCTCGAGCGACCTCGTCCTCCGTGCGAAACTGTCAAAAAATCGATATTTTCAAAATTGATCGAAATTGAAACCGTTCTATAGAGCTCTCCGACCCACAAGGAGCATATAGAGCTCTCCGACCCAGAGTGTCGAAAACTCAAATATGAGTGAGTAAGGGTGGAAGAAGGTTCACCACTGCCGCCCGCCGCTCTACACTCGGCCTGCATAAAAATAGCAGGTGGGGCTAAAGCAGTTTAGGAGCTGGGGAGTTGTGAGCATGTCATTGTAGAGTGCCTTTAGTGTTCTGCTGGCCCATGCCTTTGTGTGCCATTAGCTCGCCGCGTCTTCCCGTAGTGATGGACGGAACCGGGAAAAATTGGGTCGCACAAGCCTCACACGCATTTTCCTATCGCTGTAGCTTAGTCTCTTCGAGAGCTACACTGTTGAGCTTAAGTGTTCGTCAAGAAACCTTTGCTGCCTACGAACCCCTCAAGGAGAGAGATTCTCACCTGTCGCGCTCCGAACCCCCCGCGCCTGAAATTTGTGAGCTGTCGATCCACTCGATTGAAGGGTTGGATCCACTCGATTGAAGGGTGGATTCTGTATGCGTTGTTCACTCCAAGGTCTCGTAAAGACAAAGTACAGCAATTCCTGATTAGGACGGCTAGGAATTTCTGGCTCTACAAACGATTCGAATGAGTCTTGAAGGTTTTACATGAGCTACCGGGTAAGTGGTGTAACAAAAAAGGTTCGCCTAAAGAAAGGTGGCGAAACAACCCTAACATTTAGTAGACATTTATTCATATTATTTGTTTAAACTTTAACTTTTATTTTATTTACATTTTCCAATAAGAGAAGATGGAAGCGGAGCGAACATGATTTCACCGTCGATTGATAGGTTCGATCCTATATGTGTTCTTCACGGCTCACTCTCGAAAGATTCCTGGCATTACATAGCACTGACAACGCACGCCATGTTTGAGATACTCCGAAAGCACGGATGTCCTGGGAAATAAGCTACTACGTATAATCGCAAAAGCGCGCTCCAGTCATTTTTTGGGCACCCACAGCGAAAATGCGGTCGTCTGGTAAAGCTGTATATGCGTTTGTGTAGATCTCGAGGACGAATCAAACTGCGCCAACCTTTTCTCATAAAACTTAAAACTAGAGCCATAGTGAGCATGCAACGCCGCAATGGAGCACCGTTTTCATGGCGAAAATACGGTGTTCTTGTAAAGTTGTATACATATTGGACGTGTGGACGTCGAAGAGAGGAATCGAACGGTTCCAATCTTTTTTTTTCAAAAAAATTGAAACTGAAGGAGTTATGAGGATGCGACGGTTTGCGATGGAGTTTTCCGCCGTTTGTCGCCGTTTTGACTGCGCGACGTGAGCGGCATCGTACTGTGAAATTTCCACCTCATGACTCGAGAAAAGACTAAACAGAAAAATGACTCTGTATCAGGCCAATAATGTGTTCAAAAAACAATCAGGTCGTCCAGAAAGTGTCTGCAGAAAACTTCGCCATGTTCCAGATTTTTTCTAGAATGTTCTGAAGATTTCAACATAAGTGCTATATAAAGACACTATCCTGCTGTATTTGCATAACATATCCAGCTCCGTCTTCCTTGCCTATTTCACTGTATGATTTCCGAACTGTCTGCCCATAATAGACACGTACTCTTTACCAGTTTCAATCTGAGCACTCCACTGCAGAAGCCTATCGAAACTTGTGTCCTGTATTCGGCTCTGAAGATCCTTCTGTACGGTCTGTGTATACCTGGTTCGAACGCTTCAGAAGCGGTAACAGGAGTCACGAAGATGAGCCTCACTCTGATCGACCGACAACGATATTTTTGGATGGACTGAGGAAACAGGCGGAGCAGCATCCATATGAAGGTGCGCATTGTTTTGCTGCTGCTCTTGGCTGTTCCCCATTCACCGTGGACAATGGACTGCGATCTCTTAGAATGGTTAATAAGCTCGGTCAGTGGCATCCACACGTACTAACCGACAACAACCGGCGAAGACGTCTGGACATATTCACTCAGCTGCTCTCCCGAAGTCGCACCTGCAACTGGCTGGACACCATCGTCACAGGAGACGAAAAATGGGTCCTCTACGTCAACCACGCTCGTAAACGTGCCGAAATCTTTCGTAAAAAGTGAAATTCATGCGAGGAAAGTCATGCCGAGCGTCTGGTGAGGAGTTTATGGGGTCTACCATCTCGAGCTGCTGCCCGACAGCACGACTGTCACTGCCGAGGTCTACGTACCCAACTGCAGAGACTGGCCGACAAGATGCGCAAAGGGCAGCCCAGGCTCGACAAAGTTCGTTTGCTGCACGATAACGCGTGCCCACACATCGCGAAGATGACTTCTCAGAAAATTCTGGGGATGGGAAGTTCTGCTGCATCCACCGCACAACTCAGATCTGGCCCCAAGTGATCACCACCTTTTTTCGATCACTTCAGCATCATCTGGAAGGAAAGCGTTATGAGGATCGTGACCACCTCGAAAGTGACCTCCGAGCTTTTTTCGCCTCCAAGTCGCCGTATTTCTGCGCCAGAGGAATTCGAAATCTTGTGGAACGTTGGCGGAGAGTAGTCGATGTTCATCATTTTCAGTAGCGTTTGTCCCGCTTGGTAGCGGGGTCCGCCCTTCTGGTGTGGTGACGCCATTTCTCCCGATCAAATGCTTGGTCGGGATGCACACCAGCTATCTTTAAGTCCAGGTGCAACGTGTCTAGCCAACATTGCTTCGGGCGTGCTCTGGGCCGTTTTCCAGGGACTTCAAGATTCAGGCCAATCTTACAGACGGTGTCGTCGTTAGCGCGAAGGACGGGGCCATACCATCGTAGACGAGCTTCGCGCAACTTCTCGGATATCGGGGCGACACCGAACCTCTGTCGTATGGTGTCATTGCGAACGCGGTCCAATCGCGTTACTCCGGCCGTCCACCTTAACATCTTCGTCTCCATTACACTGAGGCGGCTTTCAGTTTCCCTCGTCACGGGCCAGCACTCAGCACCGTACGTCGCTACTGGGCGGACTACTGTTCTATAAACCTTCGATTTGAGGTGCTCAGGTATTGTCCTGTCGCAAAGCACCCCAGTCAGCGAGCGCCATTTGGACCAGGCTGCACTCACGCGCATTCATCTCCAACTTTAGGCTGCCATCAAGCGTAACTGTTGACCCGAGATACTCGAAAGATGTGGCTCGTGAGAGCTCAGTACCATTGATCTTGATAGATCCGAGCTCATTTATATCCGTCGTCAAGTACTCCATCTTTTTGACGTTTAGCTTGAGTCCGAACAATGCCAAGCGATCGCACCATTCTGTGCCTGTCGCTCGAGTTCGGCTTTGTCTTCACATGCAAGCATGACGTCATCGGCATACAGCAACGTCCAAGGTGCCGCCATCTGGAGATCTCGTGTAATTGCATCCATGACGACCACGAAGAGCAGTGGGGATAGCGCAGACCCCTGGTGCACTCCGACAGAGATCGGAAACTCCATCGAGGTACCCGCTGGTGCTCGTACTCGGCTTACTGGGCACGAGTAGAGGATGCGCACCCACTCAGTAAGCTCTTCAGGGACGCCGTGTCGTCGCAAAGCGTACCATATAACTTCTCGCGGGACGCGGTCGAAGGCCTTCTCCAAGTCCAGGAAGGCAAAATGCACCGGTTTCTGTTTCTCGCAGTGCTTCTCTAGCAGAAGACGAACGGCGTGTATGGCATCAACCGTCCCACAGCCGGCAACGAAACCACACTGATTATTGGAAAGCTGGACCACATCCCGAATACGTCCATCGACAATTCGCTCAAAGGTTTTCATGGTGTGCAAAAGAAGGCGAATTGGACGGTAACTAGCACAGTCTGTAGGACTGCCCTTCTTCTTCCAAATCGGAATAGTCATGCTTTGCTGCCAACTCTCAGGCACTTTCTTTTCAGCAACAACCTGATTGAAAAACTCTGTCAGCCAGCCAGCAGGGTACCAGCCCTTCGACTTCCACAGGTCGGCCGGCAGGTCATCTGGACCAGTGGATTTGCCTGACTTCATCTTCCTCAGGGCTGCTTCAATTTCGCTCACTGTGATCATCTGAACGGGATCGTATACAGGTGAAACAAAAGGAACGACAGGATGTTCAAATTCTACATTCGAGATTTCCTCGAAGTAGTCGCGCCATCGCTTAACAGCCCTTTTACGATCCATCAGAAGATGGCCGTTCCCATCGTTAATTCCAAAGAACTTTTCGATGTCTTCTGCTTGGCGACAGCGAGCCTTGGCGAGTCGGTAAAGATAGCGCTCACCATAGCGCGTTTCCAGTTTTTCGCTGACTTCAGCGTAGTGTGGGGCTTTAGCACCGGCCACTGCCTTTTTTGCCGCTTTCCTCGCTTCTCGATAATTCCGCCAATTATCGGCTGTTTCATCACCGATAATTGCGTGATACAGCCGTTTCTTTTCCCTGACCTTCTCTCTTACATCGTCAGTCCACAGCCAAGCCTGTTTGTCGACCCATCGCCGTCCAGGCTTCGTTGTGCCGAGTTCGAGGCGCGTAGCCCGGGTTATCGCATCGGTAGCCTCTTTCCAGGTTTCCTCGACACTTGTTACCGTCGGCAACCGAATGCGAAAGACAACAGCTGCTTCCTTCTCCTTCAATCGCCACCATTTAATTCTAGCCGTCCTGCACCGCTCGACACGCTTACACCTCGGAGGTAAGCTTCAGCGAGCAGATCAGTGGACGGTGTTGCGTGGCTACCGTTTCATACGACACGGTCTTCGCGTCTGTGACAAGGCCTTGGTAGCGACGCCTAACAAGGACATAGTCAATCTGCGTTTTGGCGTTCCCGCTATAAAACGAGATGAGGTGGGAGTCACGCCTTCGAAATTTGGTATTCACGATGGTGAGGTCGTGTGAGTCTGCATACTCAAGTATACGCTCACCGTGGGCGTTGCGTGACCCATAGCCAAAACCACCATGACAGCTGTAACCGTCTTTCGCTGCCCCGACGTGACCATTAAGGTCACCTGCCACAACAACCATATCTTCTGACGGCGCTTCCGCTGTCTTCTCATCAAGCAGGGACCAGAACTCGTCCTTGGTTTGCTCGGAACATCCTGTCTGCGGAGCATACGCAGAAAAGAAATCGCTCGAAAAGACGAAATCGTCGTCGCTCTTCTACGGCGACAATAATCTTCATCAAGCGGTCATCGAAACGTTTTACGCTTGCAATCGCGTCACGGAAACGCTCGGAGGCGATCATACCGACACCAATGGTGGTCCTGGGACTGCCGCACAGAACGGCCTTGAAGCCGCGGCCAATGTCCGGAGAGTAGTCGATGTTGATGAATATTATTTGGTTGATTAATAAAATGTTGATAAAAAATTGTGTTATTTTGAAGAAATTGTCATATTTCTGCAGATACCTTCTGGTCACCTTATATGTAGAATAAATTCTGACTGCTAAGTACCGCGAGTAAATCGCTCGGGTGCAGCTTCTCAAAAGCGAGTGATAAACGCTTCAACTATATTAAACCTCATGCTCTACTGGAGTTAAAAGCATGCCAGATTTATTTCTCAGCGCAAGAAAGCAAAAGTTTGGACAGATTCGTATGATCGCATCATATTACGATGTTTACTTTATCTGTTAAAAGCAGTATATTTATTACAGTAAAGCTATGTATTTATGCAATTGTCTTGTTGTTGGCGTGTTTGTAGTCCTTCAGATTGTCAGATTTGTTTGGTGCTATTTATAGAATGCACATAATTTCTTCTCATGGAACATCGTCAAGACGAAGTTCAGTAGTAATATGGCATAGTCTTCCTGCCTTTAAATTTTCTTGAGCGTCGCGGAACCAGTCCGCCGGTGGCTGCTGTAGTTGCACTCAACACATACTGCAAACAGTCTAACAAACTCGCTTCCTTTTTTCACGAGAAAACCGAGTTCCATTGCTCCGCAGCGCTGTCTCACGCGATCGCTTGCCTACGCAGTACGCTTCGCACTGACGTCAACGTATTGTACAAAGGTGGGGACGTTCCTGGCGCTAAAACGGCGGAAACCGACCTCACACTCCTTTTAAAAATCCAGGCTTCTTGGAGAGCAACGCACAAAATTCAATCACGAAACAGAAACGCTGCGAAAATGTTGAAAAGCTCGCTGTTTTTCAGAACGGCCAAAGTAGGCTTTTCTACGTTCACGAAAGCCTACGTGCTTTCCATGTACTGGTCTGCAATGACGATGACTACACTGGGTGAGCAGGTAAGACACGATTTTTTCGCAGCAATCAAACTTCGAAGACGCCGTCTAAACTTTTAACCAATATTGGTTTACCGTGTATTTGGACCTACATTTTGCACGCTCCGCATTCCTCAGAGCGTGGAAGAGTTGGGACGTTTAGAATACCGCCTGCCCAAGCACCATTACAGAATACAGAACACTAATTTTAAGGAGAACAGAAACATGTGTAGATACCATTGTTACAAATGAGCCACTGCCAATCTAGCTGGTCGCTGAAGAAGGTCGTCAGTTACCAGCAGGCGCATGTGGGAGAATGAATTTGGCCTCGTCGGACTGCCCGACATACGCATTTGTGTAGGTCTGGGCTGGTCTTACCCACATCTTTTTCAGCAACAACCTAAACGACTACATAGTTGCTCATTTGCAACTGAGGTATTAGCTCTTTCTTCTGTTGTCCTTAGTACTAGTATTCTCCTCTGATGAAATGGTGTTTAGGCGGGCGATATAGTAAGTGTTTACCACTTTTCCAGGGTGTGTTCAACAGCTCAAAGAATTCGTCATAGTATACGTCTGAAGAAGTATACGTATACGCCCGTTTTCGCAAGCAATTTTTCGGAACCTCTGTTTCTGTCTTTTTAGAAATTGTCTATGACTCTTCGGTTGTACTAAATAATAAATAACGTTTCGAAAAAAAGCAGACCGTGACTAAATAAGACAAGACGGAAAAGACACGGCTGACTTGGCCACATAGGTTATCTTATCAAGGAACAAGCATTTTCTATGTACATATCACTTCGAGCGTTAAGGGAAAATATAAGTGCAGCCATCAAAGTCAGAATTCTGAGCTTTTCTCACAGCCGGCTCCGAACGAAACGATGCAGTCTGTGTTTGAAATTCTGGACACGATGATAGGAATGGTGCTCTTCGCCGGAATCATGGGAAGTATTGGTGACCTGGTGGCAAAGGCAAACAAGGTGAAGGCGGACTGGCAGCAGAGAATGGACGGTCTGAAACAGTTCATGACGTACAGGTTGGTTCACATCTTGAAGATTGGCTTTAGTACGATGCAAGTTCTCCCTTGGTTATCTAAAAAATAACGGCGAAAACTAGAAAGTCGATCAATAAATCTGGTAGGATCTTTAATTTAACAGCCTTGCAATAGATGCGGCTTGAACGCTTTAACACCTATCTCATCAAAATTCTTGATGAGAGCCAGATAGTTCTGAGGTGTCAGTACCAACAGTATAGATCAATCACATTAGCGGCTGGAGCGATTCTGAAATGCCTAATACGCTAGCTCCACTCCTGTAGTTCAGTACTACCACTTTTTTAACAATGAAGAATCCGCATCCAAGATCTATTTAGAGTCCCAGCCACAAACTTATAATGAAGTAGGCTCCACGTTCTGAATAATGAAATAGTGTTGCCCTCCTCTCTTCACTTCCTGCATATCCCTCTCACTCGTTTGTCAGAAAAAAATCGTATAACCTTTCCAACTCTTGACGCAAATATGGTTATACTGCTTAAGCGGCCATGCAAATTTTAAATTTTTGGCATCGGGATTGTTTTGGTGCTCACTTGAAGTAAAAATAAAATAAAATGTAGAAATACAATAAATTTCTGGCGTATTATTCAGAGATGCTACATCATGCTCTTTAGGTAGAGCTGCACATGGAGGAATGGTGCTTGTTTTACGACCATTTCTATTAACCATAGCTTTATGCGCAGCTCTATTATGTACTAAAATCGTCGTACTGGTTGAGATTAAGGCGAGAAGTCGTCGAGCGAATGCCACTGGGAGGTTTTAGCTTTCGTGATTGTCATTGGATAAGAATGTCATGTCCACTCAATGAATAGTATCGTTATTTAATCAATTCACAACGTACAAATGAGTTTCCCAGACAGACTTTCACGATCAAATCTATTTGAGGTTGTTAAAATACCTTCAGCTTGATCTCAATTAAGTTGCTTCTATTTTGAAGGACTTCAGTAGGTGTTCACCAAGAAATGCTTATCATTTTGGACAGCAGCCACTAATAATTAATCTCTAATCCAGCAATTTTTATTACTAAAAAGGCATATAAGGAATAAGGCGTGGGTGCTTCTATAACTTTGCACACCCTAAGCACTAGCCACTTCTTTCGTAACCTGATTTTAGAAAAATTTCAAATGAAACGATGGGTAGTCTCCAGCTTCTCTCTTCTTGAAATCCCGGCATAGTTAGTGGTTCTCTTTATAATATTGCACCAGCACAATATGAAGGTGGATTCTTATGTGTCAGTATTTTGTGCCACACGAGGTTTGTAGGTGGATCTGTATCTGGCCTAAATTTCGCTCTTACTGGTGTACTAAGAGAGGGCGATCGCGCTCTGGTAGTGGAGGATCTATTAGGTTGTAACGAATTAAATGGCACTGGCTCGCGCCATTTTTTGGCGCGTCTTTACGCGTTTGATCAAGAACAAACCGTAACATGTGGCATATCATTTAGAAGCGCAAGCTTTGCTCTACCGGTGAGTACCAAATTTTCTATGTAAAAGTGGGAAAACTTTAGAGTTTTATTGACTTTTTTGCAGATGGACAAAAGGGTAATCCGAGGCATTTACTTGTATGAATTCAAGCTGGGCACTACAGCTAAGGAAGCGGACGAGAAGATCAACGCCGCATTCGGTCAAGGATGTTCCACAATTCGGACAGCGTATCGTTAGTTTCAGAAGTTCCGGAATGGAGATGAGAGCTTGGAAGAACATGAAGGTCGTGGGAGGCATAGTGATGTTGATGAGGACAAGCTGAGAGATGTGGTAGAGGAGGATCCACACAAAGGTGCCAGGGAGATAGCGAAGGTTCTAGGCGTCAGTCACAACACAGCTGCCCGGCATCTGAAGGAAATTGGAAAGACCAAAAAGCTGGAAAGATGGGTGCCTCACGAGCTGTCTGAGGAGCAAAGAAACCGACGATATGAGATCTCTCGTCCGCACTGCTTCTACGGAACGAAACGGACCCATTCCTTGATCGCATCGTAACCTGTGACGAGAAATGGATAATGTACGACAACAGGCGACGATGTGCACAGTGGGTGGACAGCGATGAGAGCCCCAAGGTTTTTGCGAAGCCGGAATTGCACCAAAAGAAAGTAATGGTGACAGTATGGTGGTGTTCGCTGGGAATTATTCACCACAGCTTCCTCCCTCCCGGTGAATCCATCACGGCAGAGAAGTACTGCACTGAAATTAAAGAAATGATGAAAAAGTTGAAGGATATCCGGCCGGCCTTGGTAAACCGAAGGCGAGTTCTCCTTCTGCACGACAATGCTCGCCCCCATGTAGCACGAATGACGTTGCAGAAATTGAATGAGCTAAGCATTGAAACTCTACCACATCCTCCGTTTTCTCCCGAACTCTCCCCAACAGGCTACCATTTCTTCAAGCATCTTGGCGACTTCTTGGTAGGGAAAATATTCAAATACCAACAGGATGCCGAAGGTGCCTTCGAAGATTTCGTCAATTCCAGAACTTCTGATTGTTATGCTACTGGGATAAGGAAGCTTGTGTCACGTTGGCAAAGATGTGTAGAATCAGAAGGTTTTTATTTCGATTAATAAACTTGCCTACAAGCCGAGATATTAACTGTTTAATTTACAGTGGTTCAGTGCCATTTATTTCGTTACAACCTAATATTTCCTCTAAAGCCGACAACTCCGTCGACACGTAAGGCAAAATAATGACCCATCTTGAAAACCTCGTACCTGGCACCATATTAATAACAAAAGAGAAGAACAACTAACGATGAGAATACTAGTGATGGTCTTCTAGCATGCAGCTTTTAGTTGTGTTAAGGGCATTATGCGTTTGTTCTTTCAGAAGCTAAAGTTTGCTATATCCAGAGCACGTCTACACTTCGCGAACTGTATTAGCACGTGTAGTCAGGTGGACGCTTTCTGCAGTTAGAGCAACATTTTCAGGAATCTGCACATTGAATGCCAACGACGCGTACTCAAGTACTGTGAGTACGAGATGGCCAAGCAAGAAAAGATGTCGGAGCTGGAGATGCGCGACAGCCTCCCTCCGAAGCTTTACACTAGGGTTTGGCTCCTTTCATTAACACACAGCTACGTCTGAAGTCATAAATCATCACCTTCACCATTAGTCTGCGAAGCACTTTTACTACGGAATCAAGTCATGAAAGAATTTTTGCCTGTATTTTCATCGAATACACACGGCACTCGCGACTCAGTACAGAGTATTTTCACTCTCAAATACAGGGTGTCTTAAAAAATGTATACACTGTTTGAAAGCTAATAACCTTGTTGACAGTAAAGATGCTGAAGAAGTTAAGGGTTCATATGAAAGTGTAGGAAAATAGAAATTTTCGGAAACATGAGCGGTGTGGATTGCTCCATGCACTCTTCTGAAACCTTTACACTCGACTGACTGCGTTGCGCTTGAATATTTGTTATAATTTCCCCATAAAGTGACTGTTTCGATTGATTTGAGCTCTCTGAAAGGTTTGAAAGTTAAAGACATACTACGGCTTGCGAAAACGCAGGGTGTTTTAAAAACGGGTTCTATTTGAAATGTTCTAACATTGATACTAGTGAAGCTTTTGAAGACTCATATGGAAGCGAGGGTAACGAGATTTCTGAGACGTGCAGAAGGTCAAGATTGCGCTATGTCCCGTCTAAGGCGTTGCATTTCAGGTTCGATTGATTCTGCAAAGGCCGAATGCTTGTTACAGTCTTCTTACTACTTGACCTGTTTAACCAGTGCTGTGCTTCTTTCGACGTTCAGAACGTGACAATTACGTGAAAGACACGTGACATGCGAGTTTATTGATTGCAAATTTAATTGTGAGCAGGAGACCCATTTTCCAGACGGACTGATGACGCAACATTCAAGCTGAATGGAGAGGTTAATCGACAAAATTGCAGCCACTGGGAGAAGGAAAACGTTAAAAGAAGCACGGCACAGGTTAATCTGGAAAAGCAGTTGCAAGATTGTGACAAACGTTCAGCCAATGCACAATCAGTCGTGTCTGAAATGTCGGGTTTTAAGCGAGTGCATGGCGCAATCTTGGATATTTGAATGCTTTAGAAGTCTTGTTACCCTATGCTTTCATATGAGCTTTAAGCATCTTCGAAACCTTCATTAGCAACAATGTTAGAATCTTTCAAACAGTACTTATATTTTCTAGGATACTCTCCATTTTTCTCAAGACGTAGTGTGCATTTTAAGTTTTAAACCCTAAAATAAACACAAAACAATCAACGCGGCCACTTTGTGAAGAAATTATAACAAGTATTCAAGCGAAACATAATCAATTGAGTGTAAAATACAAATTATCAGACGAGTGCATTGCGCAATTCATACTGCTCATATGTCACAAAATTTCTATTTTTTAAGCTTTTATGTGAGCCTTTAACTTCTTCAGCACCTTTACTGTGAACAAGGTTATCACCCATCAAATAGTGTATACATTTTTTTGAGACACCCTGTCGAGCTGATTTTCAGAGAGCCACAAAATTTAGAAAGGATTTCAGAATTTTCAATGAATTCGAAAATTAGGGCTGAAATCCAGCATACGTTTCCGCGAGCCGTCTCCTCAAAAAGTCGTTATACCGTGCGCTTAGCCGCTTTCAAAAACTGCCTGAGCACTCACTATATAATTGGCATTGTGACACCAAGCATGGACTGAGTCGTGTTCAGATGAACAAGTACATGCAGTGGTCGATCCTCGCCAAATCACCATTATTCCAGGTAAGCGCTAGTTCCATTGTGAATGAGGTGCACAGGGAACCTTTTTCAGGGATGTGAAATATCATTTCTCAAGGACCTCGTTGCCGAGTTGGAGCCTAGAGATTATGGACCGGGCGAGGTAATTTGTGCGAAGGGAGAACTAAATAAGGTAAGACCACTTTATTGTACATTGTGGAAATCGTTTTGATAACCTTGCATAGCAGGTCTAACGTTTTTGTTCATTGTTGCCAAAGATTAAAACGTTGTGCCAGCAAGCTCAATATATAAAGTGTTATAAGACTTGGCCTCAGTTCCTTGAGTGCACGAGGGTTGTTGACAGATGTATGCTGGGTGATCGAAATTCTGTCTGTGCATATACGAATAAGATCGTCGAAATTTTACAAGCTCATTGCCTCCAGGACCAGAGGAACTAATAAAATTTGGTTCCCAAACCGAAATCTGGAGCTGGGGCTCACTTTTTTTACTGTTACGGGCGAACATTGAAAACTGTTTTACACCCCTCTCCGAAAATTTTTGAACTTTTCAGGCGAGTTTCTAAGAAGGCACTTCTGAAGTGCTAACTGTGGGTTATTATTTCTGTTGTTTTGAAGTGTTATTTGTTGTTGGGTAGTGATGTTCCATTAGTTGTCACACGACTGTCTTAAATAGTCGTAACAAATAAGCATAAACATATGGGACTTCTCGCCGTTTTTAAAAAATAAAAATTCGCTAGATTTTCAGGAACCAAAAAATACAAAGAAACCAAGTAATAAAGTGAATTGAAGAATATAAAATCAGAAAATTTTGATTTCTCTAAAAGCGGTTCGTTCCGCCACCTATCTCCAAACAAACCTTTTTGGTTATAGCACCTCCCCGGTTGCTCGTCAGTGAAGAGGGGGCGTTATAACCATTTTTAGATGTTTACAAATTATTAGAGTTGATTTTTAAAAAATGTAGGGGAAGGCCATATTGGACTATTGGCGATCAGCAGCGGCCCGAATCCTCGGCCTTGGAGGTAGTCGAAGTCGCTGAACACGAATCTGAAGTTTGTTTTCAAACTATCGATCGCCATCAATCGATATTGATCAAATTATCGATTTTTCGTGGACGACGTTCAAACGGTCCGAAACTTCAGCCCTCGGGGTAATCGAGGGCGCTGAACATGAATCTGAAGTTTGTTTTGGAAGTATCAATTGCGGTTAATCGATAATTGTCAAATGATCGATTTCTTGTAGATGTCGTTTATTTTTTCTATTTCTTTCTACTTGCCCCAATCGACGTAGTTAAGGTGTTCTTCTTGAGGAAACCATGACACGGATAGTAGCCACAATTGATGATGAAAAGTCATTACCACGGCGAAGCCGTTAAGAAGCCGTAAATACGGCCAAGAGGCCGCTCTGACGGCTGGTTAACTAATATTTTTGCCTTGTCATCATATGTAACACCTACCTCATTCATTAAACTGATTATGCAGAATTTTTTTACAAATAATGCTGGAATTAAACTTGCTTTATTCGAGGGGCAAATTATATATAAAATTGAAAGTTGACGTTTGGAAGTTGACGAATTACTCTGCAAGGTATGTGACCTCTGCCTTTAATGTTAAGTACCAAGAAGGTATACCACTTCGCACCTTTCGCGTAGACTTCTGATCTGGCCCTGAATCGAAGAAGTTGTTCAACTGGAGATCCATATCATCCTCATCAGTGAACGTTACTCCTTGTATGGCGTTGGATAGTGACAGGAAAAGTGGTCGCAATGAGGTGGTAGTCCACGGGCGCAGAGGGCTGTATATGCAGTGGGTGGTGCAGTACCAAGGGTGTGGTGTGTAAATAAAAATTGGAATTTTGTAAACCCTAAGTCGCAAGAGTCACCTGATGTGAGGTGCAGTACAACTAATTTTTTAGAGGGTTTCTTCTGCAAATGTTAATCAGATGTGATTCAACATTTGTTTACTAGTGTTATTTTCAGCTCCAGCTGAACAGTCATGTAGATATCTTTGCTAGTAAAACTTCTTTCACATCAAACTTCGCACGTTTTAGGAAAGTCGAGAAACTGTAGATTCACCACAAAAAAAAAACCCGCATCGTTTAAATATTCATTAAACTCAACTCAACTTCCTAACTTTCCACAAAATTTTTAGCTTGCGCATAAATCTAGGATGTAGCAGAAAGAAAAGCGAAAAGGTCCTTGTCAAAACTAAAAATTAAGAACTCATTTCACCCCTGTTCAAAGCGGTGAAAAACAGCAATTGTGCATGTAGTAATCCTACAGACATACTGAGTCATATGACGGGTTTGAACCATGCGTCCTGAGTGAGCGCATGGCGCATTCCCATCGTGTGACGCACCGAAAAATCTCAACTCTTCTGCATTTTGAATTATTTATTTATTTATTTATTTATTTATTTATTTATACTTGCACTAAGCTGTGCGCAATAACAAGGAGTTAATTAACATGGACACGGCATAGACAACACAATGATTAGAAAGAAAACTAAATTCCTGAACAACTCAATATTTCACAATAATAAATGGTGAGGGCAAACTTTGAGAAAAAAAGGAAAAGACAATAGACAGACAGTGAGGCACACAAAGCGAAAAATGCGGAAGCCAAGGGTTTGGAGAGTGAGCAACTTGATGGAAACGAGCAGTGGCCCGCCAACACTGCAAGTCGCAAGAGGGAACGACTCCAGATGCCATCTTAGTAGGTCCGCCGCCTCCATCAGTGCCCACATGTTGGCTGAGAAGGGAAATCGTAAAAAATGCGAACGAAAACATTTAGAAATGACAGTAGCAGAAACGAACCAAGCGAGCGAAGAAAAATTGAGAAGCAAGCGAACAATGAAACTGTATGCTCAACAATTCAGAGCAGGACAGAAAATAAAAGCTGGCAAAAGAATATAGTAATGCTGCGAGCAAAATAAATAGGAACAATCTACTGTGTAAAAAAACTAAACAAAAAATCTAAAAAACTGAAAACTAAAAAAACTAAAAAACAAAAACTAAACGAAAACATAAAAACTAGTAGAAAAAGAAAACGTTGCCTTTATGATATGTCATCCAAATGCAAAATTGAGAGCAAACGATTTTCTTCAATTTTCTGCGAAAATCAGAGGAGTTTTTAGCATCCAGCAGGCTTGGAGGTAGCATCTGTAACCAACGAGCACCGCGATAGAAAAGCGAATTGAAAACTTTCTCGCGATTTTTTCTTTTCAATTTAGGATAGTGGAAACGGCAACAGTTACGGTAACCGAGGGTTGGCAAGAAAATCCAATATTTGCTCGATCTAAGTTTTGATTCCCCTTTTAGAACCTTAAAACAGAAAACTTTGATCACGACTATTCGTCTGTAGAAAAGACTTTTCACGTTGAAAATCTTAAGTCTTTCCTCATAACTAGGAATCATAGCATCTCTGGGACTGCGCATACACCTATAGACCAGAATTTTTGTAAAAGTTTTTTGCACCTTTTCAATTTTAGATCGAAACTTCTTTGTCTAAGGACTCCAAACCTGAGAGCAATACTCTAGTACTGGAATGACATATGTCTTGTATAAGCTAACTAGTACCGAGCTGTCATCACACTTGGTGTTTCTACAAATCAAAAACAGCATGGAGAAAGCTTTCCGAGCTATGGTATCAATGTGATTCTCAAAGGTTAATCCACGATCTAGATGAACTCCAAGATCGCAAACCTCGGATATAGAGGTGAGAATGCAATCATTGAAACAGTACTCGTTATTGTTTGAATTGCCAATATGAAGGACTGAGGTTTTGGAAAGATTAACAGGAATTTGCCAAACATCAGCCCACTCCGTCATATTATTGATGGATTGAGACAATGCTTGAGTGGCCTGAGCTTTATTGTCATCATTATAGATTCCATAGACCTTTATATCATCGGCATACACTTGCACCTTCACACGAGAGTCTGTAACTAAACTCGCAGGAAGGTCGGAAGTGTATGCGAAGAAAAGAATTGGGGATAATACTCCTCCCTGAGGCACTCCGCTTTTACAATCATAGCTGCTTGAGAAAGAATTTCCAACCCTAACACGCATACGCCTTCCACTCAAATAAGGGTGAATCCAATTTAGAAGAGACCCTCTGATGCCTAGCTGATGGAGCTTTCCAAGAAGTTTCGCGTGACACACCTTGTCAAAAGCTTTCGACAAATCCAAGTATATGATATCCACTGAGTCCCCATTATTTATTGCAAGATTCCAATCGAAGACACAGTCCGCGAAAAGCGACAGAGGTAAAACGGTGTTGCACGGAAGGAATGCATCTGTTTCTGTTTAGATATGACACCAATTTATCTCGGATGATTTTTTCCATAACTTTAATTGGAGTAGAAGTTATGCTTATCGGCGGGAAGGAAGAGAGAAGTACGGATCTCGGACACTTTGGAATTGCCGTGATAATGGACTCCTTCCAAATTTCGGGAATCTCACTATAAATCAAAGAAATGTTGAAAATCGTCGATAACGGTTTACAAAGTGATTGGGCACATTTCTCATAAACGAATGGGGAATGTCGTCGAATGGTATCGTTGTAGAACATTTCAATTGCTTCATTACCCTTAACGCGTCTCTTGGCTGTATAATTACCTCACTTACACTATCCGATTCCATCCTATCGAATGAATCTGAGTGATCCGTCAAGCTAATAGGATTAGCTTCTTCCGCATCTAAAGTGTAAACCGAAGCGAAATAACTTGCGAGTGCATCAGCCTTCTTCGCGTCATCAGTATAAGGAACACCAGTTTCATCTCTAAGAACGGGTAACTAGGGATGAGTTTTCAGCTTAGTTCGCATATAAGAAAATAGCGCCTTTATGTTATGTGTTCTTGAGGCAAGCTTTTCCTTGTAGGCCAAAAATCTTCTCAGGTGACGATCCAATTCTTGACACCCATTCTTATACCGAGAATCCGAGAGAGGATTTGGTAGCAAGTTAAAAAGACGTGTCTTTTGAGCAATCAAATTGAAAATTTGTTTCGGATAATGCCTTACGAAGGATTTGTTAAAATCAAACGGTACATATCTGGATAGACCAGAGTAAATACCACGACAGAATCTTTTGTATAAATCACCAATGTTTTCATATCCTTGAAAAATTGTCCACCAATTTACGAAATGAATGTACATCTCTAAACCAGAACCAAAATTTGGAAGAGGTAAATTTCTTTGATTTAATACAGGCATAAGAATTTCGAAAGCAACTACATTGTGGTCAGATGATGCAAAAGGGGGAAGAACGAAAATATTGTCAAGAAATGGTATCGTGGTCAGAATTATGTCAAGAATTGCGTCACCCCGACTAGGTTTCTTCACTTGTTGGACCAAGCCACAGCACTCAAAAAATTCTACAAACTTTATTAGGCACTGATTACGTGGTTTAGAACATTGAACCCAATCAATGTCAAGGTTAAAGTCGCCCAAGACTATCAAATGGCTATTTGAGAGGCACATTTTTAACAATGAATCTAAGAGAGCGTCATGATCGCAAGTATTCACGTTGGGTGGGCGGTAAACCAAAACTACTCTAAAATCAACCACATGTATAGAATCGAAGATACCGAGGCATAGGATATCCGAGCTGAGGCAGGAAGAGATGTCAACAGCAGCCAAACCTAGCGTATTTTTGGCCAGACAACATATACCGCCACCTTTCTGGTCTCTGCGGTCATTTCGAAAAAGCTTGTATGGGAAATCAGCGAAATTTTCAAAATCAGATGTTTTGGTGGAAAGCCAAGTTTCAGTAACGAATAGTAAACCTGGCTCGTAGTTTGACAGAAAAAAGTGAAGATGATGTAGTTTGTTTACCAGGCTACGGGCATTGAATAGAAAGCATTTCATGACCGTTGGAGGTACACCGTGTCAGACGTTTCCCTGAACCCCCCGTTTAGGGAGGTCATCGACTCGTCTTAGCTCTCCACAGTATACCACCCAGGTGCGGTCATTTGACTGCTTCTTCCTTTCCCTACATTCCTGCTTCAACTCGTATTCGCGCTGACGTTCCTCGGAAGTCATGCTGCGGCGAACACGAACTTGGCTAAAAGCAGCGGACTCTCGAAGTCTGAAAGAATTTGAAAGGGCAGTCGCCCAGTGAGACTTTGAAGGTAGTACTACCTTCACCTTGCGAGTTCGACCGCGCTCCTGTTTACCCAAGTCATAAACTTCCAAGGGACGGCATTCGAGGCTCAAAACATCGAGAACCTCACTTGCCTTTCCCTCGAGGTCCCGCTGTTTTGCAGAGGGAGATAGGTCTGCAGGTGCCTTAGGAAACCACTCGATAACAATGCTTCTTTTCTTTTTTCCATCTCGATCCTTTCAGACGTTTCCTGAGGCAATTTCGAAATTAGTGCATACATAATTTTTTCAAAGACCGAGTCTTTATTTCTCATTAAAACCTCACTAATTAGTTCACTCACTGACAACCTGGCAAAGTCATCATGAGCGGAGGAGCTCTCAATGTTGTTGGCGAGCACCTGGGACTTACTGCTGCACTTTGCCGAGGATTCAGGAGCTCTTTTGTTGTTCTTGGTGCCTGTGACATGACCTATTGACGAAATGTAGAAATCAATGAGCACCGCAAAACCCAGTCCGTGAAAAGATTGTTAAAAGAAGAAAAGGCGTACTGGAAGCAAGCTTTACCGATAGCCAACAAAGAACTTTTATTCCCAGACCCTCAGTAAAGAGATTCCTTAGAAAGACAAGAAACAAAGAAGACGAGAACAGGCAAAAGAAAGACCGGCCAGATCGCAGAAAAATACGACCGCTCACCGAAACGGAACGCCAGGAATTTTGAAAAAAAAATAAGTCTAGAAACATTCCCTCGTCGCATTAAAATGTGATGGTTAACGTATTGCATGAGGAAGTTTTCTTGAGGCATCCTTAGCTTGATTCCACAAACAAAAAATTTGGATTTAGAAGGTGTCTAGTTTCATTTCACATAAACCTGCCTAGAGTGCGTATGGAATGTTTGCTCTTCGAGAGTTTGCAGGATTTCAAATGGGTAGATAGGGTGAATATGATGAACTCAATCACGCCACATCAATCACAATAATGGAGATCAGAAAATAAACTTGCACATACCTGGTCTATTTGTAGATTTATGCATGAGAAAATTGCATCGATACAGGTTAGGAGGTAAAATATGACATTCACAAACTGCAAGAACTGTCCATACAACCTAAAATTTAATCTGCTTTATTTAACTTTTTCACCAAAGAGAAACGCTACGCATGTGTTCACAAATTGTTCGGAGTCTTACTGGCGTGACTATGTATGTTCTGCATCTTGCAGTACTGTTCTATGATATAAATAGGTTTGAATTGTCTTGCGGAGTAATTTTCGAAGAACAGTTCGAATAGTAGCTAGCTGGTGGAAGTACGATAGGAAATCTACATAATGTGACAGACGAAATTTCTCCTTAAAACATTAGTTGAACGGAACCGATTTTGATACATTTTAAAGCGAAATGTGGGATTTTCTTTTCACTTGCAATCAAGATATTTCTGCATGCACACGACACACTAGCTAGGTCTGCGATTAACCACTGTGAAAGGCGATGTTCTTGAAATTTAAGCTGGAATAAATCGATTAACAAGTCTGACTAACAGCACGCTGTGCACATGCCTTATGTAGAAGAGCTGCTTGTTTTCGACTAAGTAGTGGCCTTCGGTAACAAGCGGTCAGTATATAGAGCAACATATCCCCGAAACCCCACTCTCTTATTCCACTCATCAGAAGTGAGGATAGTTCAACGCCGGCCGCCTCTTGCAGGTCTTGGGATTGTAGGGAAAGTAGGGTTACCTTAGGCGGCGCTTTCTGAGAGGGGATTGGAAAGTACGTCTCTAAGTAAGAGGTAGGAATTGGTGCAGGTTGGCGGTACTTAAGGCTTGTACGCTTCACAGTATCGATCATAAACGTTGTGTGTCTTCCTCCAGCAATGGACCAACCTCGACGATAAATGCATATCCTGCCCATCAGTACTAACAAAGGATGTTTGTGAACTTGCTCCAACTCTTCTTAGCAACACCTATATCATCATATAGGGCATCTAACAAGAGCACAGGAGTAAATTTCGTTTTTAATGCGGTCCACTAGATAGTCTAAAAATGGAAAAAACAATATCACCTTGGTGCGGCCTGATAAGGCAGAAATGACGCCTAGAGTGGCCTTGAAGTGCTCGGAATGTTATACTTAGATCATTAAAATCCGATAATGTTTTTACTAGGTTTCCTAAAAGAAATTGCAGGGTCCACTTAGATGATTGCTCGCATCGAGATCGGCGAGGGCTGAATGGGCGAGTGAACAGCGATGCGAGCTTGCAGGAATGGGGTCGAGGGTTCCATTCCGTGGGTGGATTTGCGAATTGCATAGGTGGACTCTTCATGTTCTTGCAAATGAAGAGAACATTTTGGCCTTGGTAGTGTAGTGTATTCGCTTCCTATCCCCGCCTTCAACCTGTTGTCAGATGTTGAAGAAACTAGATTTTTCGTTACGTCGCGAGTTCATCGAACAGTGCTTGTTTCCAAGAAGAAGGCATCCCTATATGACCCCTTTGTACTCCTCTCTAATACTTTAAGAACTGTCTCTTATGGCCACCTCATTTGTGAGCACGATTGAAAAGTATAGCCAGTATTGGCCCGTCCTCAAAACGTGCTCATCATTCTTTTCTATAGACTTCCTTCTCTTCTCCTCGCAACTTCTATTAGTTCTACTAATTGTTCCAAGTACAGAAATGTTATAATCTCATGTTGTTGATCGTCTTGCTGTGCATTTCTTTCTGACCCCTCTCCCCAACACTTACAGGCAGGGGAACTGAGGTGGGGTTGCAGGCAAGAATTGCGTGTGCTTCCTCGATCCTAAAGGTCGGAAAACTTTTGGTCCAAGATTCATCGATAGGGTTATTTGGATGATTACAGTAGGTAGGGTGGGTATGTGCAAGTGAAGGATACATGCAGAATAACCAACATTAGTGTACTTTTACGACTCCAACGGTTAAACAGAGGTCGGAAAAAATTCAAACAAACATCGCTGAGAGAGATGATTTTGGGTGCTGGTCACGGATTTGATACCTATTTTTTAAAAATTTGGTCGATTACGACAGGCTACGGTAGATAAAGTGTCAGCAAAGCTGTCTACATCAGTAGAATCACTGTCTCCACCTACGTGTTCAGCTTCTTTAAACCTTCGACTTGGAAGTGGAATGTTGTGCACGAGAAGTTGACCATTTAGGAAAAGAGTGACAGATTCGCGTAATTCCCAATGGGCGAAATATGAGCGAAATCGGTATTCATGACCTCGCCCTTATTCATCACTGACCAGTAATACCCTACCGAAGCCAAGACGTACTTTTCATATGCAAAAATGTGAAGTGTCCACCCGGCAAATCGCAAATCCCACCTCCAGAATCGAACCCTCGATCCCCTTCCGCAAGTCCGCATCGCTGCCCACCCGCACAACCAACAATCGCCATGATGTTGCTAGTGAATCATTTAAGTGTAACTCTGCAGCTTCTTTTAGGAAACCTAGGAAATTATCAGATTCCAATGATCTAACTACAATTGAAGCTTCAAACCTCTACAGGTTAGTTTTTGAGCATGACAAAGCCATTCGTCACTTTTGCTCTATCTTTTGCCCTAATAAGATGGACTTGTTGCGAAAACCGTTGATATTCTAGTACGCGTTCACTGGCCGGGACTTCTCGCACTTCATATCTTTGCTTCAGGAATAAATCATTTCCAAGCTTAATCAAAATCTCCTTTGTTCGGTGCTTTGAACAAAGTCATTTTTTAACGAGAGTATCACCTTCCAGGAGATGTTCATCGTGGCATCGGGTTACCTCAAGATCACCGATCACAATGACATCACTATACAGTCATTCAGTGAGGGCGATATAGTTGAAGACAGATCGCTGATCTGGTTTCAACACAACCGCTACAGAAACAGACGAAAGCACGACGTTGTTTCTGTCGGCTTTTCGCAGGTACGTGGGCAGTAAAGCGTTTGACTAACACTGAGCTGAATTTCTGGAAGCACTTCAGGTTTACATTCTTTTTCGTGACGATCTGATAAATGTGCTCAAAGACTATCCAGATTGTCGAGAAAAAATCCGAAAGCAAGGTTTGTTCCTACGACATTCTTGCTTAATTTCCTATAATACCTCCTCTTTTCATTCAAAATTAAAAATATTAAAAACATTTGAGTCGTCGTATCGGTGTGATGCGTCCTGAAGCCGTATTCTCGCCCTCTAAACGAAAAGCCGAAAAGTACGACACGTATCCCTAAAACCACGCCTATATCCATGATGCCCCTATTGATCACTCCCCATAAGCTAAGCACAATGGGTTACAGTGCTCCATCGGTGGTTATTCTCTACCTTCCCGGTTCGACCTTACTCCTGCATCTTTCCCGTTCCCTCGAGAGTCAGTTCGAGTCAGGCTCTGAACCGTATCTTCGAGGTATTGAAAAGTACTCCACTGAGGGGGGCAGACATAACTCCAACGCCGCGCGAACCCCCTTGGCGTCGCGCACGGTGTGCGACGAAATTGGACCAGTTGTCGCGGTCCGATGCTTCCGACGGCTACAAACGCTTCCTACAGGGACATGCGGTACGCTTTTGCCTTATTTCAACGTTTCTTGGAGATGGTATATGAATGTGGTTTCAATAGGACGATCAGTGACAGTTTATACAGGAATCCTGGTCATGTGAATGGTTTCTAGCGTCAGCATTTGCCATCTACAACTACTTCGGTCAATTTTTACCCGTGATTATGGTTATACTACGGGAAAAGATCACTATCACCCATTCTCGGATCAATTGTCCTTGACTGTTGCCTACCACATTCTGTGGGATCTTAAGTTCCTTGCTAGAAATGTGGTCTGGGAGCCTAAACATTGAGAACACTTCGTGCTCCGCGGCTAACCATGCGTCACCGAGCGCACGTTCTCGTTTCAGCGCCGCGACGTCGCACGCGACTAGCGCGCGACGTCGTGTTGGAGTTAGGTCCTGGAGCCCTCTACTGAGACGCCTGCTTGCGTAAGAAAAAGGTAGAAGTTCGCTTAGGCTGAGCTTTGTGGTCTGGCGCCTCGACATATGAAGGGTGCTAACGGCGAGCTTTGGCTTCTTTTTTAGTGGGAAAAGAAAAAGAATTCGAACATTACTTAAAATTAGATTTTACTTATTTTAAATTAACAGCATTACTTATTCTAGTGTTGCGAATCGGTGGACCCGCTCGCGAGGAGCTATGCCCTTGTTGAGCAGCGTCACCCATTCGGCCCGTGGAACTGCGAGGGGCGGCGTGTAGCCACCCCCTCGGCGGTCCATTTTATACCTTCGTAGCTCTTTCGCGAGCCATCGCATAGTTTTTAGGTCACATTCATATGATCGCTTTTAACATTTGGTGGCCTACTGATGGCATAATTTACAACGGAACCTAGTAAACAAGTTATTAAATTTCCACAGAATATGCTAATGCTGAAGATCTGAGAGAGAGAGATGATGATGTGAGAACAAAGCACGTGAATCTGTTAAAAATGTGCCCTGCTCTGACAATTAGATAAAAAGTTACTCCCCCTTGGAGCGGCAACTTCAAGCAAACATCGTTCAATTCATCCACAGAAAAACAGTAGGGTGAGTAGTTGGAAGCTACTGGATCTATCCTAGTCCGGGGGGGGGGCCACATATTTAAAAATTATCTAACAAATCGACATGGGAATTACCGAGCGGCTCCTGAAGGACTCGAGAGGGCCTAAAAGGAAGAAAAAAGCAACGAGCGAACAAAAATTTAAACCGCCGCGGTTCTTACAACCGTCTCGGCGAGCAAAGAGTAAGGCAATGGAGGCCTGCCGCGTACTGACCACCGCCTGACATGTTATAACCAGGATCCAACATGGTGAGGAGAGCGCATAAGGACGCATGCCACGTGCTGACCGCCGCCTGACATGTTATAACCAGGATCCAACATGGTGAGGAGGGCACACCACTTTGCCGGCTTACAACCGCAATAAATGTAATTTTCGTTTGTTTCTTGGTGAGTTTTTTTTTGTTTAGGGTCCTGTGTTGTTCTGTAGGAGTCGCTCGGTAAGTCTCAAGTGAATTTGTTACGTATAATACTTTTTAGTTATGTGCCCCCCCGGACTAGGATAGATCCAAGCTACTTTCGATTTTTCATATATTTAGCTTCATGACACTATTTCTTAGTGCTTCCTGAATTGCTTTCTGTGGAAATTTCTCACCGTGTACAAGAGGAACTCCAAAATGCCTTGTGACAATTCATCAACTTTAGTTGTCGAATCGTTCACAAATTGAATACAGCTACTAGTGGTGTATACAGACAGTGATATCCCAAGTGTAACCGTACTTACTGTAACCAAAATAGTTAACAATGAGCGAATAATGATTATTTGGTGGCGATGTCCGTTCCTCCACGTGGTGCCACTGGAAACTGCTTGCTTTTGCAAGCCGAGCCAAACATGGACATTCGAGTGCAGGCGACAGGCCCTAGTGACAGGCCGTCCTACGAACATTTTGTGTCACATCATATGGTTGATGGCGTTTCAGACTTCTCGAGATAATGCTACGGCGTCCGCGGGAGCCGACGCGCACTCGCAAAGCCCGGCGAGTGTGAAAAGTGTGCGAGGGTCCCTGATGCGAGGACGGCATCGGGGGGGGGGGGCAACTGAGCTAGTCCGAAAGTCCCGTAACGTAGGCAAGACCCGCGTAGCAACGTTGAATGTGGGTACGTTGACGGGCCGCTCGTGCGAGTTGGTAGAAGCACTGGAGCGAAGAAAGATAGATTTCTGTGCGGTGCAGGAGACGAGGTGGTCCTGCAGCAAGTCAAGGGACATAGGACGTGGCTTCAAGGCCGTTCTACGTGGAAGTCCCAGGACCACCAGTGGTGTCGGTGTGATCGTCTCCGAGCGTTTCCGTGACGCGATTGCAAGCGTAGAACGTTTCGATGACCGCTTGATGAAGATTGTTGTCGCCGTAGAAGAGCGACGATGCCATTTCTTTTCTGCGTATGCTCCGCAGACAGGATGTTCCGAGCAAACCAAGGACGAGTTCTGGTCCCTGCTTGAAAGACAGCGGAAGTACCGTCACAAGATATGGTTGTTGTGGCAGGTGACCTTAATGGTCACGTCGGAGCAACGAAAGACGGCTACAACTGTCATGGTGGTTTTGGATATGGGTCGCGCAACGCCGATGGTGAGCGTATACTTGAGTATGCAGACTCACATGACCTCACTATCGTGAACACCAAATTTCGAAAGCGTGACTCCCACATCATCTCGTTTTATAGCGGGAACGCCAAAACGCAGATTGACTATGTCCTTGTTAGGCGTCGCGACCAAGGCCTTGTCACAGACGCGAACACCGTGCCGTATGAGACGGTTGTCACGCAACACCGTCCACTGATCTGCTCGCTGAAGATCACACCTTCGAGGTGTAAACATGTCGAGCGATGTGGGTCGGCTAGAATCAAATGGTGGCGACTGAAAGAGAAGGAAGCGGCAGTTATTTCTCGCATTCGGTTGCCGACAGTGACAACTGTCGACGAAACCTGGAAGGACGCTACCGATGCGATAACTCGGGCTGCACGTCTTGAACTCGGCACAACGAAGCCTGGACGACGCTGGGTCGACAAGCAGGCATGGCTGTGGACTGATGATGTCAGAGAGAAAGTCCGAGAAAAGAAACGGCTCTATCACGTGTTTATCGGTGATAAAACAGTCCACAATTGGCGGAACTATCGAGAAGCAAAGAAAGCGGCAAAGAAGGTAGTGGCCGCTGGTAAAGCCTCATACTACGCTGATGTCAGCAAAAAATTGGAAACGCGCGATGGTGAGCGTTATATTTACCGACTCACCAAAGCTCGCTGTCGCCAAGCAGAAGTCATTGAGAAGTTCTTTGGCATTAACGACGAGAGCGGTCATCTTCTGATGGATCGTAAGAGGGCTGTGAAGCGATGGCACGACTACTTCGAGGAAATCTCGAATGTAGAATTTGAACATCCTGCTGTTCCTTTTGCATCACCTGTATACGGTCCCGTTCAGAAGATCACAGTGAGCGAAACTGAAGCAGCCTGAGGAAGATGAAGTCAGGCAAAGCCACTGGTCCCGATGACCTGCCAGCTGACCTGTGGAAGTCGAAGGGCTGCTGCCCTGCTGGCTGGCTGACTGCGTTTTTCAATCAGGTTGTTGCTGAGAAGAAAGTGCCTGAGGGTTGGCAGCAATCACGACCATCCCGATTTGGAAGAAGAAGGGCAGTCCTGCAGACTGCGCCAGTTACCGTCCAATTCGTCTTCTTTCGCACACCATGAAAATCTTTGAGCGAATTGTCGACGGACGTATCCGGGATATCGTACAGCTTTCCACGAATCAGTGTGGTTTCGTATCTGGCTGTGGCACCGTTGATGCCACTCACGCCGTTCGTCTTCTGCTAGAGAAGCACCGCGAGAAACAGAAACCGGTGCATTTTGCCTTCCTGGACTTGGAGAAGGCCTTCGACCGCGTTCCGCGAGATGTTATACGGTACGCGTTGCGACAACATGGTATCCCTGAAGAGCTTATTGAGTGGGTGCGCATTCTATACTCTTGCCCAAGGAGTCGAGTGCGAGCGCCAGCGGGCACCTCGATGGAGTTTCCCATCTCTGTAGGGGTGCATCAGGGATCTGCGCTATCCCCACTGCTCTTCGTGGTCGTGATGGATGCAATCTCACGAGATCTCCAAATGGCGGCACCTTGGACGCTGCTGTATGCTGACGACGTCATGCTTGCATGTGAAGACAAAACCGAACTCGAGCGACAGGTACAGGCGTGGTGCGATCGTTTGGCATTGTTCGGTCTCAAGCTAAACGTCAAAAAGCCGGAATACTTGACGACGGATGTGAATGAGCACGGATCTATTAAGATCGATGGTACTGAGCTCTCACGAGTGACATCTTTCAAGTATCTTGGGTCAACAGTCACGTCCGATGGCAGCTTAAAGATGGAGGTGAATGCGCGTGTGAGTGCAGCCTGGTCCAAGTGGCGCTCGCTGACTGGGGTGCTTTGCGACAGGACAATACCTGAGCACCTCAAATCGAAGGTTTATAGAACAGTAGTCCGCCCAGTAGCGACGTACGGTGCTGAGTGCTGGCCCGTGATGAAGGAAGTGGAAAGCCGCCTCAGTGTAATGGAGACGAAGATGCTACGGTGGACGGCTGGAGTTACGCGTTTGGACCGCGTTCGTAACGACACCATACGACAGAGGTTCGGTGTCGCCCCGATATCTGAGAAGCTGCGCGAAGCTCGTCTTCGATGGTACGGCCACGTCCTTCGCGCTAACGACGACACCGTGTGTAAGATTGGCCTGAATCTTGTGGTCCCTGGAAAGCGGCCCAGAGTACGCCCGAGGCAACGTTGGCTAGATACGTTGCGCTTGGACTTAGAGATGGCTGGTGTGCACCCTGATCAAGCATTTGATCGGGAGAATTGGCGTCACCACACCAGAAGAGCGGACCCCGCCACCAAGCGGGACAGACGCTAATGAAAATGATGATGATGAATAATGATTAGTTGAATAACAAGTCAAAAATAGTGAATACTTTCGATTCGACCTAACAAATAAAATAGATCGGTCGGTCTAAATAGTTTGCTTTAAAAAATCCTGAAAAGGGGTCTTGAGTTGCTGTAGAGTGATTTGATTTTCAAATGCTAACCATAAGGTGTTGTGGTCAGATACTGCGAACGGCGGAAGCGCTGGAAAGTTTTTAACAGTTTGTATGCAATTCAGTAATATGTCCAAGAATCTGTCGTTACGTGTGGGTTCGGTGGGTTAATGCGGAACAATCGAGCAGGTCTAATGACTAACATGGTTCTCTGAACTACTAATGGTCCACAGACAATCAATCAGCCTAGCCAACATGTCTTGTCCTACTTTCCACTTCCTCTTTCCTGGAACAAGGAGGAGTATTCGTGTTGATTCAGGTAACCCCAATAACACTAGTCTCCGACCACGTTTCTCTGCGTCCGCTGATTCAGCTAACTCCTGAGGCAACTTTGTCAGGAAACTCTCAATGAATTTGGCAACGACCGGGTCGTCGCTTTTTTCAGCGATGGACCATCCTCTTACGGACATTTTGGCAAGCAGCTCTGCTCTAGCCGATCCGTTTCCCTAGAATTTTGACGTACTCCAAGTGTGACACATTGATCAAAACATTCACAATGAGCCAGTCGACGGAATGCCAGATCGGAAACGAATCGAACGAGCCCGTACTTGCCCACAGAACTTTCAAGGCACATGCAGTCATAACGTATTCAACATAAGACCTTTATAGCGGTAAAAACCATGTGAAGGCTGCACTTCCATAGCGGTGAAATAGACGCCCAGATAATCAGTTGAAACACCTAAGTACCATATTTTGAGCGTTCCCCACATTTTGAGCTATGTATGAGAGACAGATCAAGACCGTATTCTTCGCATGAATTTTCTAATCAAATTTACTAACTACACAAATTTTAAGTTTAGTTTTTTTTCAGTTTTTGTTTGTGTTTCAGTTTTCTTAGGTTGAACAGCGTGACGTCAATCTAATAACTACAAAGGATAGTTCAGTGAGGGTTGCTCTGTTATAAAATAGTGTCATATGGCATCTACAAATTGTGAGTCGCTTTAAGCAGAAGAAATGCAGTCGAGGGCAGGAGAACTGACCAACGAAACCATGGTTGTGGATATTGAGGAAATCGAAGGAACAACACTAGAGGAAAGACTTATTGCAATGAGGAGGGTCCTCTGCGTCCTGGAGAATCACGTTGAAGAGAACTACGAGAAATTCAAGGTTGGTATTAGTGATTTCAATCCATGTGCTGGCATCGCCTTATGAATTTTCTGAATCCCATTTTCAGAGGACGTCAAAGAGCTTCAAGATTCGGTTAGCTGCGCTTGAACGATACTGCCGTGATGTGCTGAGCTGAGCAACCGTACTCAGAGAGCTGCTATACGATAGATGATATTTATTTAAAGTTGTTAGATCGCACAATATAGAATATATCAATATTACAGTTGCTCAACAAGAGATGTCTTATAAAACATTCGAGATGAGTATGTCCAAAGAAGAGATTCTCGCCGCACTGTACTGAAATGCACTGCGGCTACATGCATCGGAGCTGTAGGTATCCAAACAGCACAAACACCCTAGGAGAACTGAGCGATACCGAGGTTTCTATCTAGGAATCCGGACGTCTAGAAATCTTGACCCCGTCGAGGGGAGAATCAAAAAAGCGCCTGAAATAAAACAAAAGAAAGCAACGATTAACAGCAAGACAGAAAATAAAGTATGTGGTAATTCACTCCACATTGATCTTTTCACTTGATAAGAGTTATCGACGTTACCTCTGAAACGACGTCACCAGAATTGTAACATATAAGTGACCACAGTATTAATTAATAATAATAGTGAGAATAAAACTTTACTTTCTATAAAACAATCATGACAGAAGCAAGCGATGGAAAACAACTCTGAGAAGGGAAACTGCAACAGACAACATCGCTCCGAGGTTGAAAATAGTTCCATAAATGCTGTGTGGTAGTCGGAACCTGCGATATGCGATAAGGGATAGTCATGAGAAATTATGGATGCTTTTCGTGGCTATCTGCTTGAAAGAAGCACAATTGGCTTATGAGCGGTTCCATGTTGGGGGTAAAAATGCGGGGTCGTTCTTTTTGAAATCGAGGGAGCTCGATTACTATTTTTAACGTGGTCCTAGCTTAATTTCACGCTTCAGCTCTGGCTCTCGACGATACGGCCTTACGGTAAGCTGTTCCACACATATTATACAGTTCAGGGATTATCCTAAACACCCTGCAGACATACCTCAATTCCCTAAGACTTTCTAGGGTATGTGTTCCATGATATTTGTTTCAGTTGCAGACGTAGGAGTGCGACAGTGTAGAGAATCTAATCATAGGTTTTCGTAAAATTATTTTGAATGTTTTCAATCACTTCAACATCTTTTCTCTGACAGTTACTGAAGACTGCCACACTTCTATAATTGGTCTATTAGGTTGAGTCATAAATATTGCAACATTTCTGTTTTTTCTGGAATTCAAAGTAAACCTGCTGAAGTGTTATATGTTGTTTGAAAGCTTGTTGACTAGCGATCATTTTGAGTTATGGATCGTTAAGTTAACTTGCATCTTTGAAAAGTTTTATTCTCTAGAACAATGACCACTTAAAGTGAAAAAACTGTGTGATTTCAATTTCAATTATTTCAAGCTCGGCAGCAACACAGCGACGGGGGTCAAGCACATTCAGTAAGTCACCGCCAAGTTCACTCCTAACCGAATGAGTTATTAGAGATGGTATCAGCAGTTCCTTTCCGCCCAGAAGGGCGGCAAAGGCAAACCACTTGCGGGAAGATCAACTGCTGTAAACAAAGGGCGCCTGCCCAAATCCATCAAGTCGAATTCTTCTCAAACCACGCTAGGATTAAACGCTGGTCTCCACACCTTCCAGTGAACTACATACCGCTCGTCGGCTGCAGTAGATTGGAGGGCCGCGAAAATCGCCTTCTTCAGTGCCTCGTGCTTTGATAGAAACCCAACTACCGCGAAGCCGGAAAGCAGTAGCTGAAACGCAACGAGCTGGGGGTTCTGACGTCAAAACCGGAGCTCCACCGAAAGAAGATCCTACTGAGCGTTTGGTGGATGTGTAGTGGTCCAGTGCATGGGGAGCTGATCCACGTAGTCAAACCATTCTCGACGCTAGCTTCTGCCAACAATTCGACTAGATCCAGCAACACGTAGTGAAGAAGGAAGTCGATACGAGCCAATGTTTCATCCACCAGAGCAACAGCCAGACCCTTGCGGCACTTCAGACTCTGGAAAAAAATCTAGGAATTGGGCTGGACCAAATTCAACCAACCACTATACACCCCGGATATTTCCCCGTCTGACTGCCATCTGCTTCGGTCGATGGATCACTTCCTCCATGGTAGACGCTTCGCCGAAGTCGATGAGAGCACGGCGGTAGTATACGACTTCTTCTGGTCGAAACCGACCAAATTCTACAGCGAAGTAATCCAGCCAGTGCATGAAATGCGGAAGAAGCTTATTAGGAATAACGTCAATTACTTCGTTTAAGTCAGTCATTTTTCTTTTGTGGTATAATCCTATTTTTGCTGGAAGGCAAATTTTGTTGCAAAACTTATGACTCAACCTAATAGAATAGGCTTTGTACACCATACACAGTACGTCCGAGTTCTTCACAGCCAAACCCTTGAACATGTGCTATGTGTGCGTCTACGCCCTCTTGTAAACACATAGCTTTGTAGTGCTCTGAAACGTCTGATTGTAAGTTATTGTTATGCGAAAGTCCCACAAGTCAACCACATTGTCAACACGGAGATGTCATTTCGTTCGATGCTGAACAGCAATGGTTATTTGAGTTACCTACTCGCATATGCGGCGTCTTCTCAGGCGCTCGAGATAAAGAACAGGCGCGAGCCCACCGGTAAATGCCATCAATTTCTAGCTGTAAATTCGGAAAGGAGACACTGTCTGATTCAGTCTAAACTTTGACAGCTTTCCATTAGTCATATTGCTCGCATTTCATTCCAAATCCATGTATGATCGTTGAGGAAGGGCAGGTGTATTGTACATGCACAATTACATGCATGTAGGTGTATATACAGTACGTAGAGTGTTTTGCTTGTTCGCAGCCACGCACCCTTGGCGTTGACTGCCAGCAAGGACCGTGAACTTTTTTGCCCCGCTCATCCAACTGTGTTTTCCAGTTGTTCTAGCACAGATTCTTCCTATGTAATGAGCGCTAAGTGCTTGAAACTAGACGATGTGTTCCACAATCCAGACATCAAGACCTCAGAACTGACCTAAATTAAGTTAGGAATTGCATCAGAGAATGGGCCAAAGCGTCACAATGATATAAGTGTCAGCCTAAATTACCTGTTTTACTAAATTCATATTATAATGCTTCGTCCACCTGAATTAGTCATGAAAAGCTGAAATGATATTGCAAAATGTATTGCAATATTTTTAGAAAGTTGTTTACTTTTTGTTACTGTTCCGTTGTTTTTTAGCACTGAGTCTGTTTTTAGACTCACATGACGATGTGTACAATGTAGTGCACCTTTGAGTGCAATAATTGAATAAGTAAATAACTTCCTTTCAACTCACGTTATAAAAATCCAAAAAACTTTCCAAACGTAGTGTCCACTAATAACGTTGTAATGTGTAATTGCACACAATACCAGCCGTGTTTTTGGTCATTCTCGGACATTCGGGTTCGACGAGCCGAACAGTCTCGGCCCAGCCACGCAGAATAGCAACAGCGGTTGCCAACAGAAACAGGTGTCGCTATTCCGTTGCAATAGAAACAATGTGTTGCTATTCTGTTGGAAGATCGGAACATGTGTTGCTATCCAGGCGCAGTGACTAGTATATGCGTTCGTGGCGGGACCCAGTTTGTGCAGCCGAAAAGCTGGCATATTGCCAGAGTTTCGTAATCGGTGTCTCGCGCGAGTTTCGTTTGTGCTTGATGTAGGATGTTGATCGTTTGCTTGGTAACAAGTGTGGGGTTCCAATATCGATCATGGTGTGTTTTGCAGAAGAAACTGGAGCTCGTTGGAGCCGTCGCCGAGACAATCAACATCGAGCTACACAACGCTGAGGGCAAGTTTGTGTCTTCATTGACGGACGGATCGAAGAGCCTAAAGGAGCTTGGTGTCAGGGATGGTGAGCATTGGTGATGGTGGTCCGCTTCGATATAGCGTTTACCCGGAGAGTTTGAGGCATGCGGTTACATGCTGTCGACACATCTGGAGGGAATGCAGAGCTTCAGGATGACAGCATGGTTGAGAAGTTCACTATAAGGGAGGAGCAGTACAATCAGCGTGAAGGTGAGTGCCAGCAGCATGGCTTCAATCGCGTCGATTCAACATTTCCACTTGGACAAGATCCGGAGCGGTTCGTGTTGGGTGAGGCAAACCAGTGAAACTTCACGTTGCAGAGGCTGAGGGTGGTGTGTACAGGAGTGTCTGACTGGTTTGGACAAAACGACAGAGTTGCCTACTGCAGCAATACAGTTTCACAAAGGTTTCCTCACCCAATATGAACCGTACACAAGATTTCCCAACCCTAGGCGACCCAGAAGCGTCATCATGTGAAGCAATCCTGCGACATTTTGTGTTGCATGAAATTAGGAATTTTATGCAGTTATGGTGTATTCTGCCTCTGTGGTGATCTAAGCCATTTCTGAGGCCCATCTGGAACATACATGCCTCACCCACCCATTCGCGAGCGTAATGTTAGGTGTCCAGAAACTTGACGCTCCTCGTGAGTACTCGTGTCTTTTCGAAGTTATAATGATTACGCAACTATGCTTAACGTTTAAAATGAAGAAATTGAGCACGTTTACGCACGCATTGTAACTGTAGGGCACCTAGGAAGTTCGCTGTTAGTGCAGAGGTACCATCTAGGGGAAAGTATATGGACTCCCCTTTCCAGACTTGCGCTAAAGGACAATTTAGCATGATTCTGCGACGCATTGGCGTCTGTGGTTGCCGTGCTGGCGGCAAACATTTAAACGTACATTCGGCCCTATAGGTAAACTATTCAGCAAAAATTGGAATGATCTTTATATATAATTCTGTTAATCTGTGGGCCACCTTGTCAGTTACTTGGAGTGTGGCACAAAGCCAAGAGTCTTCTTCGACAGGGCGGCGTATGGCAGCCGGTTTTTTAAACTTTACCATCGGCGACTGCGGGCCAATGTATAGCCTCAGCAGCGGGTCACCCAGGTTTACAATATTTTGAGCGCGCCACGCGTAAGAGTATGAACGGGATATGCGCCGAGCGTAGGAATTCAGAGGACTTGACGCAGATGTCCAGTATGCGGATTTAGAAGACGTGCCGAAGGCGTCCAAGTGCATCGGGACTCTGAAGGCGTCGTCCAACGTGCCTCGGAATTTCAAAGACCTGCCACAGACCTTAGATTCAGAAGTGAAGGGACGATCAGTGAAGGGGGATCAATAAAGAAGGACCAGTGAAGGGGAACCAGTAAGGGGGGGGGGGGGGGAGGGGACAAGTGAACGAGAAAACAATGAAGAGGGACCAATGAAGACGGTCGGGGTGTTCTGTCCTCGGGGCTTGGGGCGAAGAATCTAAGTAGATGGGTGCCGGCCGCTAGGCCACTAAGGCCTTTGTCATACCATCGCTGGCCACTAAGGCCTTTGTCATACCAAGCCTCGCGTTTGGACCTTACAATTAGAAAACGAGGTGAAGGGGACGAACTGCAGTGTAAGCAGTCTTAGTTTGATCATTTCGGCTATACATACGTAAGGCGTTGTTGGATGGGGACCAGGGATGGGCGGAAATTTTGAAAATTTTCCCAGAAATCAGAAAACAGAAAAGCCAAAAATGCCAGAAAATCAGAAAACAGAAAACAGAAAATTTCGAAATTATCACACGACCTAATTATTTTACCCGTAGATCCATATTTCCAGTAGCAAATACTTTTGTACGACTAGAAATGTAGTCGTAGAGCAGCGCTTTAATTTGCAAGCGTTTATAAAAATTTCTAGTACACTCCAGTGTATTGCACTCAGCAAGTTGTAAATCTTGACAGACAGATCCTAGGAATCTCGACACTTGAAGTATACAACATTACTCATCAGCTCCGTTTCACCGCCGCCTCAATTAGATAATGGTCCCACTAGTAAGAAACTGGCCTTTTAGAGCACCGAACACGATGAAGGCTCAGTGATCACTGTTTGCATCTTTCAGCTCAATTGCTTGAGTCTGTAGACACACTCTCGCAACATACTCTAAAGCTGTGCAGAGGTTCTTTGAGTAATACTGGCTGCGCCAGAATCTATTTTCCTAATTCGTCTTGTTCATACCTTTCCTTGTAAGTGTCCTAGTTTCCGTGTAGATGAAAGTTTTCAGGCCAACTTACCAATGCTCTTAACAGCACCTAATTACTACTTAGCCGACTAAAAATGTTGTGTATTGGCTTGATATTTCACAGAACAACACGAGATTGCGACTGAAGGAGCTGTCAGCACAACAGATCTTGGGTGAAGGTGCTTTCTTGAATGCGTAGACACCATATAATGAAGACCGAGCATATACCCTCTCCATCACATTATTATTATTAGGGATATTATTTCTCCTCATATCTACATTTCATATTACACCTCAGTGGAAGACCAGCAGAACCGACTTGTTGTACAGTGGACTGCACGACATTAGCAACAATCGCCCAATCTGCCTGATGTACGTAGTCTATAAGCTGTTCACTCGAATCATCCTGAATAGGATCGGCAGAATGCTGGACGAAGGACAGCCATGCGAACAAGCAGGATTTCGGACAGGATTCAGCACGATCGTCCACACACCATTACGAAGCTCATCGAAATGTCGCGAGAGTAAAAGCTGCCGCTGTGTAATACGTTCATCGACCTGAAGAAGGCATTCGACTCCGTCGAAGCTGAAGCGGTCGTCTAAGCCCTGCTCGCTCAGGGTGTTCCTACTCTGTACATCAGAGTCCTTCGAAAGCTGTACGTGGATTCACGACCAAGGTCTCGCCATTCTACGACAACGTGCTGCCAACGTGAAGAGAGAGGTTCGATGAGAGGGTACTATAGCCCCAGTTCTCTTCAGCGCCACCCTCGAAAGCGCCATTCGCGAAATAGAATGGGAAGAAATGTGAGTGAAAGTCGACGGACGGCAGCTACACACCATCTAACACCGAGCACTAGCCAGGCGGAGTAGATGCTTGCTGGCTTCGACCGTGTATGTGGGAACGCTGGACTGCAGATGAATCTTACGAAGACGATGTTCATGAGGAACGGACGAGTTTCTGATGCCTCATCCTCGCTCAACGGAATGAACATCTTCGAATGCTCCAGATACGTGTATCCGGGTCGCGAAGTCATCATGACCAACTAACTAGCGCCGGAGCTGGGCAGGAGGAAACGAGCGGTTTGAGGAGCTGTCAAGAGTGTCGAATGAGTGGGGGAAGACGAAGAACGTCCGGCTCCGTACTTACCTTTTCGACTTCACTGTTCTTCCTGCCCTAACATACGCATCAGAGACCTGGGCTCTACGAAAGCAGGATGAACACGCGATCAGCGTCGCACAGCGTGGAATCGAGAGGACAATGCTCGGGGTGACACGACTCACGCAAGTGAGAGAAGGCCTTGAGACTTCCGAGCTTCGCCGACGTTCGAAGGTCAGAGACGCTGTCACATGGGCCAAGTCGTCGAAGATTAGGTGGGCCACGTAATGCGATTCGCAGACACCGACTGGGTTCCGCGGAATGTCAAGAAAACACCAGGACGTCCGATAACGTGTTGTTCGGACTTCTTCGTGAAAGCCCTGGACGAGCGATATGACGCTCTTCGTGTCCCTCGAGCGATGCGGATCCATTAGAGCACCATGGCACGCAGCATGGACGTATTGAGGCGCTGCTGTTGCCCGCTTAAACAAGTCGATGATCAATCGGATGACAGATGACATACGTGATAAATGAGAAATTTCGTGTATCACTACTGTTTCACTACAGCAGCGAAATCGAAGGTAACTAAAAGTTTTCTGTCTCTTACTAATTTGTGACACCAAAAGCTGAGCAATCTTCAGAGTTAGAAAAGAAGCTTCGACAAATGCTCTGCAGAAGTCGTTATTGGGGATGACTGGCCAACAATATTCAATATTTAAACCGGAGGTGGAGTATAACCCTACCCACAGTAACTCTAGGACAAGTGGTTAGTTAATGCATAATCTAACACCCCTCAGAATACTAGTTTTGTAGTTTTAATATAAAATTTTTAGTGATCGTAGATGATCCAAACTACTGTTAATATCGAAAAGAATACGAAGCCAAATCATGAAAATCGAAAAACGTCCTATGAAGGAACTCCTTGCCAGCAGCACTTACACAATCAATCAAGCAAACAAAGCGGTTCATGAGTACATGGCGCAATTACTACATGAGCACATCCAAAAACGCCACATCTTGCCATTTAAGATACTCTAGAAACACTATTTTGGAATGAAGCTCACTATTCTATGACACTTTTTTGGATTCTTTTCATTTTGTTTCTGTGATAAAATTTTGATCGCAATTCTATTTTCTGTTTTCTGGCCAATTTTTGACCATTTTCCCAGAAAACAGAAAACAGAAAAAATTTGCCCAAAATGGCCAGAAAATCAGAAAACAGAAAACAGAAAACAGAAATTCCGCCCATCCCTGATGGGGACCGACGATAGGTACAGGATGAACCATAAGTCCTGCAACAAACTTAGGTGATCTTATTTAGAGCCTTTTCCAGTTACAGAGAATCACATAGCAACGGTCATGTAGCACATCCTTAGTTCTATACTTCTTGCGAGCATCATGGTTGTGGCCAGTCTTATTAGAAAGTAGTGCGCTCTCACGTAAAATTACCGAAAATGTTCCTCCGGTCCGCGGTGGAGCACTCCCTTTCCAACGTGGCTAGCAGAGAAAAATTTTCATCCAATATCTTCTTTGGAACGAACGAGGAATAAAATCCCATAAGAGGCGCTGCACTGAAAGGTACTGAAATTGTTAAAAGCTCATACGAAAATCTTAGAAATAAAAAATTTCTGGCATGTGAGTGGTATGGAATGCGTCATGCACTGGTCTGAAATTTTGCATTTTACATTCGATTGATTGTGTTTCGATCTAACACTTACTATAATTTATTCAGAAAGTGGATTTGTGCTTCTTTTAAGGTTTAGAACTTGAAAGCACATTAATGCATGCGAAAAATGCAGGGTATCCCTTAAAAGTGCAATTACTGCTTGAAAGGTTCTGGCATTGCTGCTAGTGAAGCTCTTTATGATGTTTGAGACTCATATGGAAGTAGAGGGTAACGAGATTTCTTTGACTTGTGAGCAGTCTAGATTGCGCCATGCACCGCCTGAAACCTTGCATTTCAGACTCGTTTGATTAAGCATGGGCTGAATGCTTGTTACAATCTTGTTACTACTTGGCCAAGTTAACCTTGCTGTGCTTCTTTTAACGTTTCCTTCGTTCAGTAGCTGTAGCTATGTAACCTTTCCATTCACCTTGAATGTTTCTCCATCAGTCCACAGAATCCGTCTTCGAAAATGGGGTTCCTGCGCATAGTTAAATTGTGCAATCAATAAACTCGCATGTCGTGCGTCTTTCACGTGATTGTCAAGCTCTAAACGTTAAAAGAGGCATAGCATAGATTAAACTAGCCAAGTTGTAACAAGGTTGTATCAAGCATTCAGCCCATGTACAATCCATCAGATCGGAAATGCAGGATTTCAGGCGGAAGCATGGCGCAATCTATTATTGCACGCCGTAGAAATCTCGTTCCAAAGTAAAGTGTTGCCAAAAAATCTAAAGTTGGAGGTCGAAGACCTGTATTAATTTCCGGACAACCGCAAGCATTTAAGCGAAGCACAATCAATCGAGTGTAAAATGTAAAATTTCGGACGAGTGCCTCGCGCATTCCTTACCGCTCATATGCCAGATGAAATTTCTATTTTCTTAGGATTAGCCCTTAACTTCCTCGAAGGCGCGTGGAGCGCAGTCGGAGGAGGCGCCGGCTGTCGCCTGAACCCGATACCAGGTTCCTGTTTCGGATTTCCAGCCCAGGCCAACCAAGCCTTCCATCCCTCCGGGGTCGGTGAATTGGTACCAGACTTGTCTGGGAAGGTTAATATCGCCTGCCATTGCCGTGAGCGGCTGCATTATTACAGCTCTCTCGTTGCTCAGTTCATTGCTTGTGTGTTATTGCTTTCACATTGCTTAGTTTGCTCTTTTTTTTTGAGCCTCCGTCCTCTAAGGGTACGCCTCAATAAGTTAGGTTTACGCCATTTTTCGCCGTTTTTTAGCAATCAATCATTTCTAATAGCCTTGATTTTAGTAGATCAAAACGGAATGGCGCGTATTACCCGCAGTCAAAGAATCAACAGCGCTGCTGGTATTCAAGTGAGCAGTGCTGTAGTAGGTGAGACCTCTGCTACTGCAACGGTCGTTGCTGGTGGTGCTGACTACACAAAAATGTCAGCAAATGATCTGATTGAAAACATAATGGCGAAGGATCCCGTGATCGCTGATATGCTGAGTGCGTTATCTGAAAAGATACCGAAGGAATTCTCTGACTTCATTGAGCATTCATTGCGCTCCCGAAGTATAGTGATCGCAGGGATCGAAGAGGCACCCGCAGGGGTCTCACCTTCACATCGTCAAAAAGACCTTGAAGAGAAAGTAACGAATATCTTAGATGTGTTGCAGGTAGAGTGTCGACCAGTTGAAACCTACCGGATGGGTAAGCCGAGCCAAGGGCGTGAGCGACTGGTCAAAGCCGTGCTGCCCTCCACGTTCCACTGGAGGAGAGCCTTAGCTAACGCTCGCCTCCTCCGCAATGCGGGCTTTCCGGATGTTTTTGTCCGGAAAAGTATGACTGCGGAGGAGAATTATAAGGACTTCGAATTGAGGAAGTTGGCTAGGGAGAGAAATAACGATTTGAATAGACGGGAATGGGTAGTGTACCGGGGCGAACTCGGGCGCATCTCCGAAATTTCTGTTGCGGTTTCGGGAAACGTCTGATTAAGCACGGAGATAATATACCATTCTCGTGTTATCTATTCAATGCGCGTAACCTTGTAAACAAGGTTGCTCCACTTGCAACACTTTATCTCAGATATGAAACCGGACATAATATTCATCACCGAAACCTGGCTATCCTTGAAGATAGTTGATTCAGAAGACATAGCCAATTGTCCCTATAAGTTGTATGGGCTAGATCGAAGTAGGGCCAGAGGAGGAGGCGTTTGCTGTATAACTAAGAGCTCCATTATTGCACATACAGTAAACCACAGCTTTTCGTTGAAATCCGATGTCCTTTGCGTAGAAGTGATTTCCCCAACTCTTCCGCTCAATTGAGATTTATAGTTGTCTATCGTCCTCCAAATTTTTCAACATCAGATGGCGACAATATCGTTGACTTGCTTACAACCCTTGCGGCAGCTAGATGTGACACAATAATACTAGGTGACTTTAATTTGAAAGTTAATTGGAGTAACCTTGTACCCGTATCACCGAATTTGGCACATATTCTTAAGTTCTTCAATGACTCTGGATTTCAACAAATCGTTAACAGGCCAACGTATTCAAACCATATTCTTGACATTATTCTCTCAACATCGCCTATAGTTCATGATGTTACTACGCTTCCTCCTCTAGTTAATTCTGATCATAAAATGTTGCAGTTTTCAAGTTCTGCGTACATCCCTGATAGTATTCCAATTCCCTTACCTGATTTCTTAGGTGTAGACTATTCCTCGCTTAACGAACGTCTGAACGAAGTGGACTGGTTAAAAATATTTGATAACTACACTTCTACAGCGGAGCTATATCAAAGATTCTGTAGGGTCATCTATGAGACGTTATCTCGTTTTGTCCCACTAAGGATTCGAAATAGGTCCCAAGCCGACACAAATATCCGAAACCTGCTTAACCAAAAGAAACGGTATTTTCAATTGCTGCCTAATCCACTGAGTAATCCTCTGTATAAGAAGGTATGTGTTATACATAATTCTAGTTCATGTTTGACTTGATCTAGTTGACCGTCTCATGCGCTCGTGTTGAACGGTGGCATGATATGGGTGGCGTGATTATTGACCTAGATCCTCGAGCCACCGAGCACACTAAAACGCCACCGTCTTCATTCAGTTTAGTTCTGCGCTAGCTGTGGTCGACTTCGCTACTACTGTATTCTGTTCTGGTGATTGCTAATAAAGATCTAATCGAAATATGTTTTCCACTTTTACATAGAAAATTTTGTACTCTCCGGTAGAGCAAAGTTTGCGCTTCTAAGTGATATGCCACATGTTACGGCATGTTCTTTATCAAGCTCGTAAAGACGCGCCAAAAAATGGCGCGAGCCAGTGCCATTTAATTCGTTACAACCTAATAGTTGTGGCAAAATTTTAAAGAATCCATCTCCTTCCCTCAACTGTCTCCACAACCGAGCTGACTAAAAAATGACTTCAGAGTTCCCATAGGGTGCGCTCCGCAAACGTCTCCTATTAGCCGTTAGGTTTTTGAACGACGTCACGCCAATTAACGACGGCTTCCCGCGCTGCAAAGCAACCGAAGAAGATTTGTATTCTACACGTAAACGCCCGCCCACATGTTGCTTTCCAGACGCGCAGGAGTTAATATGGGTATGGGAAATCCTACCCCATCCTCCTTATTCACCTGGACAGAAGTGACCTGGAGCAGGACCTGAATGTATTATTCTCATCGAAACCTCCACAGTTCTGCATTGAACAGTTGCCAAAAAGATGGACAGCTCGCTTAAAAAACCTTTCAATCGAAATAACCGACAGAAGGATCGACACACTTTTACCAACGAAAAACAATCTAGCTTAGATAATCCAGCAGCTTTGGATTTCTAAAAAAGAGAGTGAATCGTCGAGCGCCTTTTTTTGCATCGCCTTGGTTCGAAAAATGTCTGGTGAGTATAGACTACCCTAACTCAATCAAATTTTTTCCTTGTCCTCAATTAAACGCTGGTCGGGCATTGTTCAAGAAGTGGGATTACACCTTTTCTATTGACCACTACAAGGTAAATTCGACCCAATTTTTGATGCATTTTGTCTTGCTTCTCACAGCACTTTTCGCTGTAATGGTTTCGCCCGGAGCCAGAAAGGTGTGGTGGATCAAACCGGCTGCTGACCATCAGGTAGTCACCATCACCTTTCTTTGGAAAAATGCCAGCCTTGAAAAATGCTTCCGATCTTTGTCGTCGTCCAACCATTGACCTGAGCGCTATTGGTTGTCGTACATTTTCATTTTGATTACACGCTTCAATGCGGAACTTGTCGTTATTCCTGCGCAAAAGAAGGCTCTCCTTGGGGCGACTGATGTTCGAACACGTTGCGCGGAATCCTCGAGACTGAAGTCTCTAGCTCGATATTTTCCTTGTTCACATCATCTTCTGAAGCGATTCGAAATCCTCGAAGAAATGCTGACGGAGAGACAGTTATAAGTACGACAGCTAGAGAAATAACCTTCTAACGACGTATATCATGGGTGCCTTTGTTGAAGGTTCTGCTTGATTATCAATGTTTGAACATAGCAAGTAGCAACGGCTATTACTTCAGCATCCATCTGAACCATTTGAGGGAGTAAACCTTGCTCTAAAGTTGTTAGCTTGTAGCCGATTTTTGTCATTTTTAGCTCTGCATAATGAATGTGTGATCACTGCTTCTAAACAATCACCCATTCCTTATTCTAAAAAAGCAATTCAATAAATGTCACAACGATGTTTTGTTGCTAACAAAACTTCTAGCGCCTCACCACTCACCCGTATCCGGGACGACTTGGCCGCTGATATCAGCATGGAACCAGTTAAGCTGGTGAATCTTGATAGAAACAACTCAAATGATACTGATCGGTCCCACGAGGTGAGGATGTTGCGTTCGATCAAACGGCGCCGGTGGTGTAAAGGCGTAGAGCATACCCGCCCGTTCACCTGGTCAGATGAACGTGCGGGTTCGAGTCCCGCCTGGAGCTAGAAGTTTTGATCGCAACAAAGGCTGACAGCTTACTATCTCGATACCAGTCACTTGAGGCATAAAGCTCAATAATTGTTTATCGATCTTGCTTATCGATCAAGTTTTGCTACAACAATTCGCATCCATTCTTCTGCATGATTATCCATGGTCATATAATCTCAACAATAGCACAGAAGTTGTGAGCCGTAGCGCTTGTTGCCATAATCTGTGGGATCTCCCTCGATAGAGAGCCTTCGGGCTCTCTTGTTAAGAAGGATGTCGGGCCGCTTGTCGCAGGGCCACGTGGCACGTCCCCGGGTGGTGGATAAGGGAATTAAACGCGAACCAAATGCGACCGTGTACTGCCCAGAGACGCAGGTGGGATGCAGGGGATGGATTCTTTGCTCCTGCTGTGTCGGGTCGACGCGTTCCTTGTGCGTGGGAGCGGCATGTTCGTGCACAGTGTGCGCGGATGTGACAAGGTCCCTATATTATATATGCTTACTCTAGTACGTCTTAATAGGCGGAAGGAAAAACCTAACCTAAATAGTGTAAGAATTGGTGAATCAGTGAGTGCGTCTGCATCAGCAAAACGCATTCCATTGTTTTTTAATCACTGCATAATTCTTAGGCCCAATTTTTGTAGATTCGAAAACAGAATTTTTGCTTTCAAACAAAAGAAAATTGCGACGTTCCGAACGACTACATGTCTCGTTCTCCTTTTTTAGAACTAATGACAATCTTGCGCGTATCTGCACATTATAATAAGCTGTGAGCAGTATTTTGCTTAAAAACAAACGATAAAAATTCTAATTTAAATATTTCAAAGAAATTCTATTTTTCTAATTGTTTTCAGGAGTGCGCTCACTTTTTAGAGTGGGTGGTGAATTTTCAAAGAAAGTTATACTGAATCTGCATGATTATCCATGGTCATATAATCTCAACAATAGCAGAACGAAAATCAAAACGAGCGAAAAAAGCCCAACATTCTCGTGGAAAAAATCGTTCCCTTTAATAGTAGTAGTAATACCACTGCCCGGAACGTTTACTATTATCATACGGAATCCACTTTTCATCACAAGTGATGATTCCATCCAAAAAGGGGTCCGTTTTGTTGCGTAAAAGGTGAGAAGAACAAATCTCGAAACGGCCCCGTTCAGAAGATCACCGTGGAGGAGATTGAAGCGGCTTTGAAGGAGATGAGGCCAGGCAAAGCGACTGGGCCCGACGACATGGCAATTGATTTATTGGCATCGTATGCTGAATAGAGAAAGAAGGAAGAAAAAAAATGAAATCTATACCAGAACTTTCCACAGCCTAATATTATGAAATGAACAAATTCACGTGGAGTGGTCGGGAACACCACACTTTTTTATTAAAATCTTGGAAGGAAACCGCATAGAATACAAGAGCTGCCAGGACAAGGTAATATTAATAATGGGAGAAGAAATCTTTGTACCGTGAAAAGTGTGTATACATATTGCGCACTAGTGCGTTGAAAAAACCAGAGGTCTCCAATTCTTACCATTAGACCAGTGAAAATTCATTATAATCGACACCTCTAAATTGTTATCCTTTCTGCACTTTGTGACATAGCAAGCCATTCACTTGCTTGTTGTTGCAGAGGAGCGTGCTAGTAGCTACCGTAGCACTATGTACCAACGTTATCGTACTGTGATCTGTGACATTGAATTGCAATTTTACAAATTCATTCTGACATCAAATCTCTTTTAAGACCAATTGTAGGCGCCATGGAAGAGGCAAAGAAATCATGTAGTAAACAAACCTGCAACCGTTTCATGACCAGATCGTTCGAGGACGGAAATTTCAGATCGTCCGCATACTGTTTTCATTTCACTCCACATCTTCTCAACACATTAGGCAACTCGGCCAGAAAGATGTTAAACAAAATCGGAGAAGGTACCCCTCCTTGCCGTACACCACTTTTCGCATACCGAACCGTAAAAAGTAAAGATCTCGCTCTTACTTGAAACGTTCTGCCACTTAGATATGCTTCAATCCATCTGATCACTACTGGGTGAAAAATTCTTAGTATGTTGGTGTCATCGCTACTACTATGTTTACTGTTGTTATTTTGCAGTAATAAATAAAAAATAAAATACAAACACAAAAGTTTTAAACGACCAGCGTAGCCACACAATGTATGTGATGTATTCTGCCGACTGCTCTATACATACACTCGCGTCCAAATCAGAAGAAAATATTGCTGCCATGTCGTCGGGCCCAGTCGCTTTGCCTGGCCTCATCTCCTTCAAAGCCGCTTCAATCTCCTCCACGGTGATCTTCTGAACGGGGCCGTGGGTTGGAGCCGTTGAGGGGATGGCTGGGTGAGGAAATTCTACTGTAGAGATTTCCTCAAAGTAATTGCGCCATCGCTTCAATGCCTTCTTGCGGTCCATAAGAAGATGGCCGTTCTCATCATTGATGCCGAAGAACTTCTTGATGTCCTCGGTCTGGCGATGGCGATTCTTTTTCGAGTCGGTACAGATACCGCTCACCATCGCGCGACTCGAGCTTCTCGTTGACATCTCCATAATGAGTGGCTTTTGCAACAGCCACTGCCTTCTTTGCAGCTTTCTTCGCTTCTAATTCCAAATGTTCAGCTTCTCAAAAATGAAAAGATTCAGCTGTTTTTGCACTGCTGGATGGGGTGGACATTGATTTTGTGCTATTCTAAATAGAACAATCTCGGCTTTTTCATAGAGTGCTGCTGCTGATTCTCCAAAATGCTGTTTAGCTCTGTCGGATTTCTTGATTATGAAAAGAAGAACGTGGAAGACGACACGGAGCAGTCTCAGCCAAGTGCTGAACCGTTCTGGATCAAGCAATATTTCACGAGCCTGATGAGGGGTTTCATGAGGTTTTGATGGGGAGACCTTTGCAAGGTAACTGATCAGATTCTGTTCTGACGAAATGTCTTTCGACCAGTGTTCCTCTGACTGAATAAGAAATCGGGGTCCCCTCCACCAGGTATCAAAAGAGATGAGTTGTTGTATTGTGACGCCTCTGCTTCCGATATCAGCTGGGTTGTTGTTGCCGGGAACGAACCGTAAAACTGCTTCCGGAGCGTTTTCTTTGATGCTCGAAGTTCGATTTCGGATGAAAACTGGCAAATTGCTTCCATTTTTAATCCACATCAAAGTCGAAGAGCTCTTCAGATCTCCACGATCGCCGGTGACACCGACCTGCAGCCTGTTCAACGACAATCACTTCAGTGTCATCGAGGAGAAGCTGGAGAAATCCTATGCGAACGACATCACTGTCGAGGAGCTGAACGCGTCTTTAATAGAGTATGAGCGTTTGCATGAGCTGTAAGAAGATTTAGGATGCGGTTTTCTTTCTCAGCTACTTAGAATCGTCTTCGTATGTCTTTCTGTAAAATTTCCACATCTCCCATCTAGACAAGAAGAACTGGCCGAGTTCGAAATGCTGGAGCAGGAGATCGAGGAAGGCGAAGAGGGTCTAGTTCGAACGGACTACATAGTCTGCCGAGATGAGCGCATACAGCTAGCAAGGTAGGGCTTGCGCAGTTATCCCTTTATCAGAAGAGTTCATTGAAAGAAGTAGTCTTTGCAGACTACGTCAAAGGGTGTTCGCCCCGCAGCAGTCTCGACCAAAACCACACTTCCCTCTGGTTCGAGTGCCGTCCTCGAACGATCTGGTCATGAAACGGTTGCTGGTTTCACTAAACTTCAGTAGCAACTCCTTGCATTGTCTTCTCCCGCGTTCATTCACATACGGAATTTCGAGCAGCTTTCGTCTTCTTCCTCGATTTACCTATCTTTCGACGAGCGACATTCAAATCTAGACAAATGATCTTCGAACACTTTTATTATACCAGTCGACGACACACCATTCAAGCATGGACAAAGGAGTGAGTGAATGAGCAGGTGGAAGAACAGCCTGATGTGCCACTTGGATTTCTTAACCCATTGACGACCGCGCGGCAAACCGCGTATCTGGCGCGTGGGACAGCACCAGGACGCTCAAAAAAAGGAATCACTACTTCACGATATTCCAAATAAAACTTTCCAAAAGTTAGCCACATATTGGAGAAGGCCTAATCAGGTTCGGAAGCAGGATGCAGAAGATGCATTTGCTGCTTTATGAACTTATGCAAAGAAAAAGGACGCACGTTCGCCACGAATCGGGCAAAGAAGGTGACCACACGATGTGCCGAGTGTTTGAAATACTTCTGTCTAGACTGTTTTCAAAATTTTTACAAGAAATGTGACTAGTTCTTTTGTGCATGACTATTTTGTAAGGTGTTGGTAGTTGTCTGGGAATATTTTTATGACAAAATAAAAGAGTTTCATAAAATTCTTGTAAATAACGGATTTAATAGAGAATTTATTGTCAACAATATTAACAAATGTATTCATAGAAATAGACAGATATTATATAAATATAACATGTTAGATAACAGCAGCGATGCTATGAATTTTGTGAAAACATTGAACCGAATTTGACAATTACTGAAATTTATTATTGCAAAAAAGTCTGAATGTGTTCATATATGTGTGCATATACCTCTACTATACTTTGGAATATTTAACTGTAAACTTGAAAAAGTTAAGAATTTTTTTTAATAGTTAGAATGTGATTGCATACCTAGAGATATCGTAAAACAACAATGTTCATTAAATAGTTCAGCAAAATACACGATATAAAAGTATTAATAAAAATATATATTATTTATAAAAAATATTTTTAAAAGTTATAAATAGTAATGAGCATGACCTCAACTGATCACATGGAAAATCGCTTAGGAAAGGGTCAATTCTGGAGTAGCTATGGAACAAAAATTATCGTTTTGCTAAGCTGCATGACAGCTTTAGAAATCTTTCCGTTCAGGTTGAAAAATTTTATTTTTGAAAAAATTTGAGCATGACCTCACCTGATCACAGGGAAAATTGCTTAGGAAACGGTAGATTTTGGAATATATATATAAAATAAAAATTATTGTTTTCCTAAGGTACATGGTAGCTTTAGAGCCCGTTCCGTTTAGGAAAAACATTATTTTTGGAAAAAAAATTGAGCATGATCTCACATGATCACAGGGAAAATCGCTTAGGAAAGGGCCGATTCTAGAGTAGCTATGAAACAAAAATTATCGTTTTGCTAAGCTACATGTCAGCTCTATAGATCGTTCCGTTCAGGTAGAACAATCTTTATTTTTGAAAAAAAATTGAGCATGACCTCACCTGATAACAGGGAAAACTGCTTAGGAAAGGGTGGGTTTTAGAGTAGCTATGAAATAAAAATTATACGAAGCCAAATCATGAAAATCGAAAAACGTCCTATGAAGGAACTCCTTGCCAGCAGCACTTACACAATCAATCAAGCAAACAAAGCGGTTCATGAGTACATGGCGCAATTACTACATGAGCACATCCAAAAACGCCACATCTTGCCATTTAAGATACTCTAGAAACACTATTTTGGAATGAAGCTCACTATTCTATGACACTTTTTTGGATTCTTTTCATTTTGTTTCTGTGATAAAATTTTGATCGCAATTCTATTTTCTGTTTTCTGGCCAATTTTTGACCATTTTCCCAGAAAACAGAAAACAGAAAAAATTTGCCCAAAATGGCCAGAAAATCAGAAAACAGAAAACAGAAAACAGAAATTCCGCCCATCCCTGATGGGGACCGACGATAGGTACAGGATGAACCATAAGTCCTGCAACAAACTTAGGTGATCTTATTTAGAGCCTTTTCCAGTTACAGAGAATCACATAGCAACGGTCATGTAGCACATCCTTAGTTCTATACTTCTTGCGAGCATCATGGTTGTGGCTAGTCTTATTAGAAAGTAGTGCGCTCTCACGTAAAATTACCGAAAATGTTCCTCCGGTCCGCGGTGGAGCACTCCCTTTCCAACGTGGCTAGCAGAGAAAAATTTTCATCCAATATCTTCTTTGGAACGAACGAGGAATAAAATCCCATAAGAGGCGCTGCACTGAAAGGTACTGAAATTGTTAAAAGCTCATACGAAAATCTTAGAAATAAAAAATTTCTGGCATGTGAGTGGTATGGAATGCGTCATGCACTGGTCTGAAATTTTGCATTTTACATTCGATTGATTGTGTTTCGATCTAACACTTACTATAATTTATTCAGAAAGTGGATTTGTGCTTCTTTTAAGGTTTAGAACTTGAAAGCACATTAATGCATGCGAAAAATGCAGGGTATCCCTTAAAAGTGCAATTACTGCTTGAAAGGTTCTGGCATTGCTGCTAGTGAAGCTCTTTATGATGTTTGAGACTCATATGGAAGTAGAGGGTAACGAGATTTCTTTGACTTGTGAGCAGTCTAGATTGCGCCATGCACCGCCTGAAACCTTGCATTTCAGACTCGTTTGATTAAGCATGGGCTGAATGCTTGTTACAATCTTGTTACTACTTGGCCAAGTTAACCTTGCTGTGCTTCTTTTAACGTTTCCTTCGTTCAGTAGCTGTAGCTATGTAACCTTTCCATTCACCTTGAATGTTTCTCCATCAGTCCACAGAATCCGTCTTCGAAAATGGGGTTCCTGCGCATAGTTAAATTGTGCAATCAATAAACTCGCATGTCGTGCGTCTTTCACGTGATTGTCAAGCTCTAAACGTTAAAAGAGGCATAGCATAGATTAAACTAGCCAAGTTGTAACAAGGTTGTATCAAGCATTCAGCCCATGTACAATCCATCAGATCGGAAATGCAGGATTTCAGGCGGAAGCATGGCGCAATCTATTATTGCACGCCGTAGAAATCTCGTTCCAAAGTAAAGTGTTGCCAAAAAATCTAAAGTTGGAGGTCGAAGACCTGTATTAATTTCCGGACAACCGCAAGCATTTAAGCGAAGCACAATCAATCGAGTGTAAAATGTAAAATTTCGGACGAGTGCCTCGCGCATTCCTTACCGCTCATATGCCAGATGAAATTTCTATTTTCTTAGGATTAGCCCTTAACTTCCTCGAAGGCGCGTGGAGCGCAGTCGGAGGAGGCGCCGGCTGTCGCCTGAACCCGATACCAGGTTCCTGTTTCGGATTTCCAGCCCAGGCCAACCAAGCCTTCCATCCCTCCGGGGTCGGTGAATTGGTACCAGACTTGTCTGGGAAGGTTAATATCGCCTGCCATTGCCGTGAGCGGCTGCATTATTACAGCTCTCTCGTTGCTCAGTTCATTGCTTGTGTGTTATTGCTTTCACATTGCTTAGTTTGCTCTTTTTTTTTGAGCCTCCGTCCTCTAAGGGTACGCCTCAATAAGTTAGGTTTACGCCATTTTTCGCCGTTTTTTAGCAATCAATCATTTCTAATAGCCTTGATTTTAGTAGATCAAAACGGAATGGCGCGTATTACCCGCAGTCAAAGAATCAACAGCGCTGCTGGTATTCAAGTGAGCAGTGCTGTAGTAGGTGAGACCTCTGCTACTGCAACGGTCGTTGCTGGTGGTGCTGACTACACAAAAATGTCAGCAAATGATCTGATTGAAAACATAATGGCGAAGGATCCCGTGATCGCTGATATGCTGAGTGCGTTATCTGAAAAGATACCGAAGGAATTCTCTGACTTCATTGAGCATTCATTGCGCTCCCGAAGTATAGTGATCGCAGGGATCGAAGAGGCACCCGCAGGGGTCTCACCTTCACATCGTCAAAAAGACCTTGAAGAGAAAGTAACGAATATCTTAGATGTGTTGCAGGTAGAGTGTCGACCAGTTGAAACCTACCGGATGGGTAAGCCGAGCCAAGGGCGTGAGCGACTGGTCAAAGCCGTGCTGCCCTCCACGTTCCACTGGAGGAGAGCCTTAGCTAACGCTCGCCTCCTCCGCAATGCGGGCTTTCCGGATGTTTTTGTCCGGAAAAGTATGACTGCGGAGGAGAATTATAAGGACTTCGAATTGAGGAAGTTGGCTAGGGAGAGAAATAACGATTTGAATAGACGGGAATGGGTAGTGTACCGGGGCGAACTCGGGCGCATCTCCGAAATTTCTGTTGCGGTTTCGGGAAACGTCTGATTAAGCACGGAGATAATATACCATTCTCGTGTTATCTATTCAATGCGCGTAACCTTGTAAACAAGGTTGCTCCACTTGCAACACTTTATCTCAGATATGAAACCGGACATAATATTCATCACCGAAACCTGGCTATCCTTGAAGATAGTTGATTCAGAAGACATAGCCAATTGTCCCTATAAGTTGTATGGGCTAGATCGAAGTAGGGCCAGAGGAGGAGGCGTTTGCTGTATAACTAAGAGCTCCATTATTGCACATACAGTAAACCACAGCTTTTCGTTGAAATCCGATGTCCTTTGCGTAGAAGTGATTTCCCCAACTCTTCCGCTCAATTGAGATTTATAGTTGTCTATCGTCCTCCAAATTTTTCAACATCAGATGGCGACAATATCGTTGACTTGCTTACAACCCTTGCGGCAGCTAGATGTGACACAATAATACTAGGTGACTTTAATTTGAAAGTTAATTGGAGTAACCTTGTACCCGTATCACCGAATTTGGCACATATTCTTAAGTTCTTCAATGACTCTGGATTTCAACAAATCGTTAACAGGCCAACGTATTCAAACCATATTCTTGACATTATTCTCTCAACATCGCCTATAGTTCATGATGTTACTACGCTTCCTCCTCTAGTTAATTCTGATCATAAAATGTTGCAGTTTTCAAGTTCTGCGTACATCCCTGATAGTATTCCAATTCCCTTACCTGATTTCTTAGGTGTAGACTATTCCTCGCTTAACGAACGTCTGAACGAAGTGGACTGGTTAAAAATATTTGATAACTACACTTCTACAGCGGAGCTATATCAAAGATTCTGTAGGGTCATCTATGAGACGTTATCTCGTTTTGTCCCACTAAGGATTCGAAATAGGTCCCAAGCCGACACAAATATCCGAAACCTGCTTAACCAAAAGAAACGGTATTTTCAATTGCTGCCTAATCCACTGAGTAATCCTCTGTATAAGAAGGTATGTGTTATACATAATTCTAGTTCATGTTTGACTTGATCTAGTTGACCGTCTCATGCGCTCGTGTTGAACGGTGGCATGATATGGGTGGCGTGATTATTGACCTAGATCCTCGAGCCACCGAGCACACTAAAACGCCACCGTCTTCATTCAGTTTAGTTCTGCGCTAGCTGTGGTCGACTTCGCTACTACTGTATTCTGTTCTGGTGATTGCTAATAAAGATCTAATCGAGCCGACGACTACAACAATTGGCGATCAGGCTATTCGAGGACTCGACGTGGGGATTTGCGATGGACTCCGATACCCTTCGATGTGTTCTCAGCGCCGTAATCGAGCAGACCGAGCAGCGCCAGCAGAAGACTCTGCAAGCCATCATGCAGTAGATGGAGCGCATATTCACCTCCATGAACATCACTCCATGTGGCATCCCTGCGACGACGACCGAGTTCGTCACCAACTCACTGTCTTCATGACTCCCAAAATTCAGCTACGATCCCGACAACGGCTGTGCCTTCGACATATGGTACAACCGCTACGAGGACGTCATCTCTAAGGATGGCTCAACACTGGACGACGCTGCTAAGGCCCGGCTGATCGTCTCCAAACTAGATGCCGCCACGTACACTCGCTTCACCAACCACATTCTGCCGAAAAGGACAGCCGACGTATCTCTCGCTGACAGTGTCAGAATCCTGAAGGACCTCTTCGGACACAGTACTTCAGTGCTCGCTCGTCGCTATACTTATCTGATGACGCAGCGCAACGGCGAGACTATCATCGACTACACCGGATTGGTCAACCGAAGGCACGAAATGGCGGAGTTCAACAACGTTACCTCCGAGCAGCTCAAATGTCTTGTATGGATCTGCGGCCTTGTCGATCCTCAGGATGCGAACATTCGAACTCAAGCTTTACGGAAAATGGAGGAAAACCCGCAGACCACACTAAAGGAACTCAGCATCGAGATCCAGCAGTTCATGGACATTCGGAAGGACGCCAAACTCCTCGGAGCGTCAACGCAGCCCCTCCACCCCGCAGTCCACACTGTTACGAAGAAGAGAATTCGACAGCACGATCCACCATCTTTATGCTACCGCTGCGGAGGATGGCATTGGGCGAAGAATTGCGACTTCGTCAGCAAATTATGCAACGACTGCAACACTGTTGGACACAAGAAGGGATATTGCAAAAATTTCCCTACAAATAGGAGGAAGTCGAATACGATAACCAGGCCTAAAAAGACAAACAACATTGTCTTCACCACGATCAATAATACCGTTCCAGTAAATCGCATCTATCGCTGCGTACGGATCAATGGAGCCATCGTTCGAATGCGACTAGACACGGGAGCCGATGTCACCCTGCTAAGTCACCGAGATTGGGGCAACGTTGGAAGACCACATCTGTCACCATCAACTGTCAAGCTCAAAACCGCGAACAACAAAAACATCAAAGTATTCGGACAATTCCAGTGCGACTTCAACGTAGATGGACACCAGGGAAATGGAATCTGCTATGTGGCCGACACGACGTCACTACTGGGATTCGACTGGATTTCCCAGGACGAACAGCTCTTCCAACGTCTATCCGAGAGCAATATTTGTAACGTGTCTACCGCAACTCTTGACACGCTACGCTCAACTCTCAATACGACTCATCAGCAACAGTTCCCGGCAGCATTTTCTCCTGGTCTGGGACACTGCACCAAGGCGAAGGCACGTCTCAAACTCAAACCGGATGCCCATCCTGTCTTCCGAAAGGCACGACCCGTTCCGTATTCCGTGCTGCCTCGCGTATCACAAGAAATCGACCGACTTGTGGCTACCGATGTCCTCTCTCCCATCGACCACCCCGAGTGGGCCGCACCAGTTGTCGCTGTTCAGAAGAAGAATGACTCGATACGCCTTTGCACAGACTACTCTACGGGTCTGAACGACGCTCTTGAGCAACACCGGCACCCACTCCCGACGCCTGACGATATCTTCACCAAACTCAACGGAGGGCGATACTTCTCTCAGATTGATCTTGCCTACCTTCAAGTGGAGGTGGAAGAAGGTTCACGACCGCTGCTGACCATCAACACACATAAAGGACTGTACTGCTTTAATCGCTTACCCTTCGGAGTCAAGGGGGCACCCAGTATCTTCCAACAAGTTATGGATGCTCTTGTCGCTGGAATTGAGGGGACCGCTGCCTATCTAGACGACATCATTATCACCTGCAGAACCCTTGAGGAGCACGACTCCCGCATCAAGGCAGTTTTCGAGAGAATCCAGGACTACGGGTTCCGTGTTCGCCCAGACAAGTGCACATTTCTGCAAACACCATCCACTACCTCGGATTTGTTATCAGTGCAGACGGACGTCGACCAGATCCAGCTAAAACTGACGCCATTAATCGAATGCCAGTACCGAAAGACGTCACCCAACTGCGAGCTTTCCTTGGCATGGTCAACTTTTATGGAACTTTCGTCAGGAGCCTGCACAACATTCGTGCACCGCTAGATGCGCTTACGAGGAAGGACGCTACTTTCACATGGACGTCTGACTGTCAAGCCTCCTTCGACTCTATCAAGGCCACTTTGAAGTCAGATTTACTCTTGACGCATTTCGACCCCAGTCTGCCTATCGTTGTTGCGGCAGATACTTCGAGCTGCGGGATCGGAGCAGTTCTTTCACATCGCTATCCAAATGGAATCGAAAAAGCCGTCCACACCGCAAGCCGAGCTCTCACTGCAGTTCAGAAAAAACTACAGTCAAATCGAAAAAAAAGCTCTCGCTCTCATCTTTGCAGTCCAGAAATTCCGCCGTTTCATACATGGACGCCAGTTCACGTTGAGAACGGACCACAAGCCCCTAATCTCCATATTCGGAAACAAGAAAGGAGTGCCAATCTACAGCGCCAACCGTCTGCAACGCTGGGCTACAACGCTGCCCAACTACGATTTCACTGTTGAGTACGTGAATACAAAAGACTTTGGGCAAGCCGACGCCTTATCCCGCCTCATCGCTTCACAACATACGGAACCAGAAGACATCGTCATTGCCACCGTAGAAGCCGAACTTGCTGCAGAACACATGGACAACTGCCGAAATCTTCCCATTTCTTCTAAACTCATTAGCATCACCACAGCTAAGGACAAAGAACTAAACCAAGTGGCAAACTTCATGAAATCAGGACGATGGCCAAACGTCGACCGCAACTCATCACTGTGGCCGTATTACAACAGGAGAGACTCACTCTCAACCACCAACGGTTGCCTGCTGGTTGCGAACCGTGTGGTAATTCCCGAAGCGCTTCGACGCTGTGTGCTTTTGACACTTCATAAGGCCCACCCAGGACAAACAAGGATGAAGATGTTGGATGGAGCTTCGTCTGCTGGCCATCACTAGACGCCGACATCGAACGCCTCACAACTGAGTGCACCAGTTGTGCAGCTAATGCGAAGAATCCCGTCAAAGCGGAGCTTCACTCCTGGCCGAAACCGACAGGCCCATGGACACGCGTGCATGCTGATTTCGCAGGGCCTCTCGATGGGAAATTCTACTGCGTCATCGTGGATGCTTATTCAGAATGGCCCGAGATCTTTCAGATGAACTCCATTACTACTTCTGCTACAATCCATGCAAGGAAGAGGATCTTCGCACAATTCGGAAACCCGCAAACGCTCGTCACCGACAACGGAACGCAGTTCACATCATCCTTCGAAGACTTCTGCAAGTCTAGAGGAATCACCCATGTCTTCTCACCACCATTCCACACACAGAGCAACGGACAAGCGGAACGCTTTGTGGACACCTTTAAGAGAGGACTGGCCAAACTGAAAGGGGAGGAACCAACGATAGACGCCCTTCAGCCCTTCCTCATGGCTTATCGTTCGACACCGTGCCCATCTGGACCAAACCACCGTTCACCTGCAGAGAATTTTCTTAGACGCCACATGCGCACAACACTGGATTTACTCATGCCGTCAAAGGAAAGCCATACGGAAACTCGTGATGTGAAGATGGAAACCCAGTTCAACCTACACCACGGAGCTCGCCGTCGTCAATTCAACGTTAGCGATGCAGTCTATGTGAAGGACTACAGGGGACCGAAAACGACCTGGACACCCGGTATCGTCGTTCGGAAGACCGCAAGCTGTACCTACATTATTCGTTGCGAAGGTTTGCTGTGGGCTCGCCACATCAGTCAGCTGCGACCCAGATCCGACTCTACGACACTCAACCACATGCTCGACGTCTTTGAATTGCCGCTATTCAGTTCCGACAACTCCACGCTGCAGAATTCGCCTTCACCGACAGCCACCGACGTGTCAGAACAGGACTCGTTCCCGCCGTCAAACACCAGCACGACTACGCGACGCTCTTCACGTTGCCTCCGAGCCCCGAAGCGCCTCGTCATCAACCAGAAGAAGAAAACTTTGACCGTCTCATGCGCTCGTGTTGAACGGTGGCATGATATGGGTGGCGTGATTATTGACCTAGATCCTCGAGCCACCGAGCACCATAAAAGGCCACCGTCTTCGTTCAGTTTAGTTCTGCGCTAGCTGTGGTCGACTTCGCTACTACTGTATTCTGTTCTGGTGATTGCTAATAAAGATCTAATCGAGCCGACGACTACAACAGTATGTCTGGATGTTGAGAAGCATCTGAAAAATTCCGGGCCAATCGCGAACGTAGATATGCAGCAGACTCGTCTATGAGGAAATTGCACTTATATGTTCGTAACAAGTTGAAACCTAATGGACACGTACCAGTTTTGCTCGACAACGTTGGACCTAAGTGTTTTAGTGAGCTCAGTAAAGCCTCAGCTCTCGGTGAATACTTCGCGTCTGTTTATTCAGAGGATGACTCCTATGTGCAAACCACTACCTTAGTTCCTTCCGTGCTGCATCAAATAGGCGACTTTTATTTCCACCCTGGTGAGCTTCTAGTTGTCCTCAAGCGTTTAAAGCCATCCTTCACGGAACCCTTTGATGGCATCCCTTCAATTGTTTACAAAAAATGTGCCTCTTCTCTTTGCAAGCCTCTTGCACACATTTTCAATGTCTCGTTAATGTTAGGTGAAGTGCCGGAAGTGTGGAAGGATGCAATTGTCACTGCAATTCCTAAGAAGCCTGGTGCTTCAACTGTGTCTGACTTTCGCCCAATAAGTCTTTTACCGCCACCCATAAAGTCATGGAAAAAATTGTAAGAGATAAATTGTTAGTACATATCAAAAGGCTTCATCTTATTCCAAATGAACAACATGGTTTCGTTTCCGGTTTATCCACTGTCACTAATCTTGTTGACTGGAGCCTTGCACTCAATTATGGAAATTTGATTGATGTAGTTTACATTGATTTATCTAAGACCTTCGACAGGGTAAGTCATTGAAAGCTACTTCAGAAGTTGGCACTTTTCGGCATAAGCGGCAATATTCTGAGGTGGTTTCATTCTTACCTTGATGAGAGACATATGACGGTAAAAGTTGGGCGCAATTTTTCCATGCGTTATCGTTGCACGAGTGGCGTACCTCAAGGGGGTGTTCTTTCGCCATTGCTGTATCTGATATATACAATGGAGCTACCCTCTTTGCTTGGCACTTCACCGAACATACGAGTTCAGTTGTATGCCGATGATATAAAAATATACGGAATTTACAACACCGAAAACTGTGACGAAGTACGAGAAGCTATGAAACGTTCGATTAGTAACCTTAGTGAATGGGCTACAGAATGGAGCTTGACCATTAATCGCGAAAAGTCCTTCGCTCTACATTATGGGGACCTACCGACCACTGAATACGAAATAAATGGCGTTGCGCTAGAGAGCTGCCAGGAAACGAAAGATCTCGGGGTTTTGTTTGATAGCACGCTGAGCTTTTCTTCACATATTGATCGAATTGTGAGGAAGGTCAATATGACACTTTTTTCTATTTTTCGTAACGTCCACACTGATAATCCGTCGATGCTTATTCGGTTGTATAAATCATACGTACTTCCCCATCTCGAATACTGCTCCCAGGTCTGGAGTCCGTTCACTATAAAACAAATGCGTAAGCTTGAAAAAGTGCAGAAAACGTTTTCTAGGTTAGTTTATTGCCGATTACATCCTGGTTTGCATTGGCAGCTTATACCGCCTTATGGTGAACGGTTAAAGCTGCTAGGTCTCAAAACGTTGCTGTATAGAAGGGTAGGTGCAGATCTTATATTTGGCTTTCGCATCCCTAGTGGTGAAGTTAAATTATCTCCCAGCAAATACTGGATCTTCAGACCTACTAATGGACGTTCAGGTGGGTTTAGACTTGATTATATGAGGTTGCAGAAAAGAAAACGATCAAAGTTGTTCCATTTCGTGCTGTTTCGATTCGCTAGATGATTGCATTCGTTGCCTGCAGATTTATTGGCGTCTCAGAATAGCCAAACATTCAAAAGGAATCTAAAAAAGATAAATGTATTAGAGACTCTAGGAATTAAGATTTTCACTAGTAGTTTGAAACGGATTTTTATTCAGAATGGCACCCCTTCGTATTGAGCGAGGGCTATGAGTTCGAATATGTTCTCCAGCTCGATGCAGTCAATGATTGAACTAATCCAGCAATCTTCCTTACCGGTTATGCTTTAGTTCTTGTTCACTATTACGCTGTTCTGTTTGCTATTTGTTCCTGGCTAATATCTGATTGTTTTCCATGGTGACCGGTTTCTTTAATTTTGTGTTGCTGGCCTCTCAAAGTAGGGGTTGATTTTGCTTCCGCTAATCTATTTAACGGGTAGTCCTCTGTGGTCTTACTAAATGCAAATACAAATTACTGAATACAAAGCCAACATATTTCCCGATTTATCCTGCTGCCAGTTTATTTATGTTCATCCACAGGTCCTTTTATCCCAGTCCCCTCTACCTTCACCTACAACGTTTTCTACTTAAAAAATTTGTCAAAGTTATGTCTCACTCTGCTTTGTCTTACTCACTAGCTTGCCACTCACGTGGGTGCTTGGTATACTGTTACCGAACGGCTGGAAATGATCACCCATATTTAGAGTGCTATCTTCTTTTGTACATATGCTTTTGATGATTCTCGTTTCTCCGTACTGACATATGTATTCCTACATGCGTGTCCTCCCTTCTATGCCATCGCCTGGGGTGCGTATCAGTTTAAAGAGGCCTTGGAGATACAGGGCCCGCCCTGGGATCGTGCGCATAGAAGGTCTTAGACCAAGCGCATTACTCTCATGAGCCATACGTCTTTACGGTAGATTTTTGTTTTCGCGTTCTTTTGAAAGCAGCATAGGCATTATTCTTCTTTTGCTAAATATGTATGTGCTGGGCTAGTCTTTCGACAATCCCTCGTTTAATTTGTTTTTAATTTTCAAATTCAGAGCTGCAATAGATATGTTTTTATGTAGTGTAAATGGTGGATACGTACAGCAGGGATACCGGAATTTTTAAGAGACCAAGTTGTTGGGTGACCAAAGTTTCACAAATTCTAAAACTTTCGTGTTCACAAATTCTAAAACCATAGTGAGACCACTCTGGACTCCTCGACTTCCAGTTTCCTCCTTGCGCTTTTCTTCCTTCTAAAATTGATGGTTGTGTGTTCTTATTTTACGACTGCACTTTTATCGACTAATTTTCAGTAAGTTTTTTTTGCGTTAGTTGCTGTTTTGACAATTTGCTAGTGTATGTCTACTATATTTGCTACTGTGTTTGAGCGCGTCCTATGACGTATATAATAAATAAATAAATAATAAATAAAGCACTGACTTGTACATCGGCTGGCCACCGCAAGTCATTGTATGGCCAAATACGCATTCAACACGGCTCCAGGACATCCCGTAGAAATAGAATGCGTGACGCATCCCAAAGAGGATTGAATAACGCCGTCCTTTATCCTTTATCCTTATCCTTAACTTCTTCAGTACCTTTACTGTGAGCAAGGGCATCACCTTTCAAACAGTGTATACAGTTTTTTGAGAGATCCTGCATACACAACTATATATATATATATATATATATATTTATTTATTTATTTATTTATTTATTTAATATATATTTTGAAATAAGAAGTTATTTCGCACGAAACTGAAAAAAATTTGCAGCATTGGTGTGTTCTCCACCGCGAAGAGGTAGGTCATTTCTGATGTAATTGGATGTACAAGTGCCTTCCTACCGAAGCGAATATTCACTGAGTACATGAAGATCCTCGTCCCCCCACCGACTCTATTTGCGCCAAATTCTCTAACACTTCCCAAAACAAATGCAATCATTACTTGATGTGGACTGTCCCACGCATTTGTTGTAGACCGTCCCACGCTCCCCGAATTCTTCGACACCTTCACAGTTATATTCCTTATTTCACGGCTGAAATCACGCGTCTTCATTAAAAACCTAAACTTCATATGCAATAAATAGACATGTCTATTGTCAGACTAGACGGCGGCGGCAGTATTGATTGCGCCAAGACCGCTTCGTATGCACAGACGCATGCGCAGGGCACGAGAACGCAGAGACCATGGCCGATGGCGCGCTTCCCAAGGAGAGACGCAGACAGCGCGACAGGGCGAGAAACGACGGCGCGCGACGAGTCAGAGCGCAAACAGTGAGAGTGCGCAGAGACGGGGCGCGGGACGCATCAAGCGCGCTACTTATTGCGCCCGAATAGCAACAGTGTGTTGCGAGCCTCCAACAGGATAGCAACACACTGTTGCTGTTGCAACAGAATAGCAACCGCAGTTTCTGTTGGCAACTGCAGTTGCCATTCTGTTGATGGGGGCGTGGCTGGGAGGAGACTGTTCGGCTTGTCGAACCCGAATGTCTGAGTAAGGCGATTAGAGACCGCCTCAAAAGTCTCTCCCTGTCCCTTCGGGCAGCCTGGCTGGCTGCCCGGAGTTCTTCGCCCGCACGACAGAGCCTGACTAGCTACCCGTGTTGTATTGCAGTCAAACACAGCAGCACTAAAAGGCCTCATCCCCCTGACCCCGAAAGAGCCCCCATCTCTGCAGCGATGGGAAGGACGAGTACGGAGAGGCTGCCAAAGTTTTAGGATCAAACCAGGCTGCGCGAATTGAAAAGGACTAGGACGGCGATCTCTACCTTCAACGCCCTCACGCTTGCATCGGAAGCATCTGTCGAGGACCTGATGATCCAAGCCAGGAAGATCAAGTACGACGTCATCGGACTGACCGAGACGAGAAGACACCACCCCGTACACGCCGACGAAGACTCCGGAGAAGAACTGTTTCTAGGAACATGCGACAGCAGGGGAGTAGGCGGCGTTGGTGTCCTCGTCAACACTTACTTGGCCATGAACATCGATCCGTACGAGTCTCTGACAAGCCGAATCGGACGTCTGCGACTGAAGCGATGTGGCTCCGTGCCAGCATTGACTGTGTTCGTCGCGTATGCCCCAAGATCCGACTACGACGACGAAGAGGTCGACGCCTTCTGGAGCTGGAGAAGTTCTATAAGGAAGATCACACCTTCTACAAGTTGATCGTCGGCGACTTCAACGCCACGATCGGGCCATGAAGGTCGCCGGAAGAACTTCACATCGGAACCAACGGTTTGGAGTGGATCGAGCAAGGCGAAAGGCTGTCTGAGTTCATCATGTCGACCAAGATCATCCATGGAAACTCACAGTTCCAGAAGCCTTCCTCCCTACGGTGGACCTGGGAATCTCCCTGTGGCCAGTTTCACAATGAGATCGACCACATCATCTTCAATCGCAAGTATTGCCTGACCGACGTCTCCGCTGTCCCCAAGTTCTACACGGAATCGGACCTCGCGCGAGGTTTCGCTCTTTGCGTCAAGGAGAGAAGGACGCGAAGTTCAAGAAGAGGAATCCCAGAACGACCATCAGCTGAGACCTCTAGACCTCTCTTGCCGGCCTTTGGGAAGATGCCGTCATGTACAACGTCGATGAGGAATACGACCGCTTCGTGCACCATCTCCACAATAGTGCTAAGGGAGCCGAGAGCTTGAAGATCACTAAGAGACGCCTGTCTCGGAAACTCTCGAGCTTATACGCCAGCGTGGAGCAGCACGAGCGTCAGGCAACTACCAACTGACGTCCGAGCTTGCGAAGCTATGCAGAGAGGCGATAAAGGAGGATCTTAAGGAGAGAAGGGCTGAAGTGTTGGCTGAAGCTGCAGAGGCAGGGTTGAGCAGAGGACCTGATGATCCAAGCCCAGAGCATACGCAATGCCTGCCGAGACTTCGCTAACTTCAAGACCAAGATGACCGCTCTCCGACGTCCCGATGGAACCGTCACCTCTTCCAGAAGGACCATGGAGAAGGCCATCCACGACTTCTGCTCCGATCTCTTCGATAGCCACGTCCACCTGCCCCCATGCCATCTTCCGCAGGATGGATACGTCGTTCCCTCTGTTCTCCCTTCCGAGATCCGACACGCCATCTCGTCGGTGAAGAAACGTACAGCATCCGGTCCCGACAGGATCAGACCCGAACACCTGAAGAACCTCCCGCCAGCGCTCATCAACACACTGGCTCTTCACACGATACCTGTCGGAGTGCAGGGTTCCATCTCAGTGGAAGACCAGCAAGACCGTCTTGCTGTACAAGAAGGGAGACGTGCACGACATTGGCAACTATCGCCCGATCTGCCTGCTGTCCGTAGTCTACAAGCTGTTCACTCGAGTCATTCTGAATAGGATCAGCAGAACGATGGACGAAGGACAGCCATGCGAACAAACAGGATTTCGGAGAGGATTCAGCACGATCGACCACATACACACCATTACGAAGCTCATCGAAGTGTCGCGAGAGTACAAGCTGCCGCTGTGCCTTACGTTCATTGACCTGACGAAGGCGTTCGACTCCGTCGAGACTGAAGCGGTCATGGAAGCCCTGCTCACCCAGGGTGTTCCTACTCAGTACATCAGAGTCCTTCGAGAGCTGTACAGTGGATTCGTGACCAAGATCTCGCCATTCTATAATGACGAGGTCATCGATGTGAAGAAAGGGATTCGGCAAGGGGATACCATATCCCGAAGCTTCTCAGCGCCACCCTCGAGAATGTTGTGCGCGAATTAGAATGGGAAGGAAGACATGGGAGAGGAGGTCTACGATCGGCAATTGCACCACCTTGGCTTCGCTGACGTCTCGTGCTCATAACACCGAGCCTCAGTCAGACGGAGCTAATTCTGGCCAACTTCGATCGTGTATGTGGGAACGTTGGACTGCAGCTAAATCTTACGAAGACGATGTTCATGAGGAACGGACAAGTTTCTGATGCCCATGCTCGCTCAACGGAACGAACATCTCCGAATGCTCCAGCTATGTGTATCTTGGTCGCGAAGTCAACATGGCCAACGACCTAGCACCAGAGCTGAGCAGGAGGAAAAGAGCGGCTTGGGGAGCTTTCAAGAGCGTCGAAGAAGTCGCGAAGATGACGAAGAACGTCCGATTCCGAGCCCACCTATTCGACTCCACTGTTCTTCCTACCCTAACATACGCCCCAGAGACCTGGGCTATACGAAAGCAGGATGAACACGCGATCAGCGTCGCGCAGCATGGAATCGAGAGGACGATGCTCGGAGTGGAACGACTCACGCTAGTGAGAGAAGGCCTCCGGAGTTCCGAGCTTCGCCGATGTTCGAAGATCAGAGACGCTGTCGCAGAAGTCCTCGAAAATTAGGTGGGCCGGTCATAATGCGATTCGCAGACACCCGCTGGACGAGAGCCATCACCGACTGGATTCCGCGGGATGTCAAGAGAACACCGGGACGGCCACCAACGCGTTGGTCGGACTTCTTCGTGAAAGCCCTGAACGACCGATATGACGCTCTTCGTGTCCCTCGGGCGAGGAGGATCCATTGGACCACTCTGGCACGCAACAGGGACGAATGGAGACGATGCTGGCGCCCACTCGAGCAAGTCGATGATCAACGGGACGACAGGTGATACAGGTGATAATGTTCATTCGTGGGTCCAAAGCAGGTGACACCGCTTTGTGTAGAAGCGACTCGACCTCAGCTTCTCTCTCTGCTTAACCATTTTTCTAACACTATAAGGCTTCTTCTTGGTATCAGGTTGCTTTCGAGGAGAAATAAGCACAATAAATAATTGGAGAATGAACTCTCGCAGGAGATTGTGCCTTTCCTTTTTCCCAGCGAATGAAGGCACAAGTTGCGTGAAATCATTTCGTTCTAGCTGATAGGAAGACACGCAAGTTCTGCACGGGAAAAAAAAGACTATTGGCTATTCCATATTTTTTCGCTCCCCACCCCTAATCGCCTTGTCCACAAATGCTCAACCCAAACGAAGAGAATTGACGCGAAACCATGAAGAAATATCATTCTTGGCTGAATGCAGGGTAAGGAGCAGCTACTAGACCCTACGGAAAAAACAAACCACCGAAGTTTCCATCAGGTTATCAAGCCACGACACAATCTGTCCTTCACTAACAGAACTTCTGTTTTCGGCCAGCGCGCCTGTGACTAGGTTAACACACCTTGTGAAAAGTTTAACTAATGCTTCACTGCCTTCACGTAACCATTTTCCCTTAATAGCCTTCTCAGCTAGAACTGGACTTCTTGGCTTCTCATCTCAAATTGAATTTTTTCAAATTAAGCTGACCATGAGCAGCTTCTAAATCACTTGATTGCGCAACTTTCATGTGTTAAAAAAGCATAATTTGACTATCCAGGGTGTCTAAAAGACATGATCGTACCGTTTCAATACTTTGTTTGGTTGTTTTATTTTTCAGTCCAGTTTTAGCTGAGATGGCTTTTTCTGTACTATTGTTTTATTTTTTATACCAACCGAACAGTTTACTGTTAACTGGACGCTTTTAATTCTAGACCGGACTCTTTTCATTCAGGATCACACTTCATCTCAAACTTAATACTTTTCAATTTGAAGCCACATTTAGAAATAAAATGCATATTTTGCAAACCAAGTCAGACGTCAAGTTTAAATAAACATTGTTTAGCGATTTTAATGAGTGTCCTAAGAAAAAACTTCAAATAAACACAAAATTCTTATCTTGCTAGAAAAATGTTCGGTTTAAAATGTGAAGGCAAAGAAATATAGTGTTAGTGGTGCGCGTATTCTGACGATTTACGGTTTACGATGGTTTTTTCGTAATTACGATTTATGATGAAAATTCGGGTTTCATTTACGCGCACCCCTGCATTCAGTGCTCTGGTTGGGTAGCCAATGAGTAAACGTTTCTAACAGCTCTCTGGTAAGAATTTTTACCATCTCCGAGTTAACGATTCTCTTAATTACATGGCTGCGACGGCAGAGGAGGACAGCTAAACCCGTAGTTGATTAAACCGCTGCTGCTGAGCTACTCCTCCACGTCGCTGCCAAAGAAGGGTTCAGTAGCATATCAGATCATCGTGAAACTGCAGCGAATGAGTGCAAATCGAGGCTTAAGGGATCAAAGACGAGATACAGTCCTTTCGCCTAATTGACGAAGAGCATATACCCATGAGTAGAGCAGGAGTTGGTTTTCTCTTCAGAACTTCTATACTGATCTCTCCGAAGTCCTCTTCATGGGAGGTCACTCGTCACTGCCTAACGTTCCACATCCAGATCGATCCGTTTCTTCCTTCCTCCTTCTCGTTTCGGTTCCAATAACTGCCGCACGCGCAGGGCAAAGGAAAGAACTGCGTGAAGCTGCAGCAGTTGGCTTGATACCAGTGATCCGTAGGGCTCCAATTCTTTATGCACGTCTGCCGTCTCTGCACCCTTCGAGGATCGCCATGCAAATGTTGAATGATTAATGATAATGATTAATCCCTGCGAAGCATGTACAGGGTGCGCATTAATTCCTTAAAAAATCGAAGTGCCATAGTAAAGCACACAATTCAAAAAGGAGAAATCACTTCGCAGTCTTTGCCAAGCTCCCCAACAATCAAATATTACAATCCTCATTCGAAGTGCCCTTCTCATGAGCGTATGCAGGTTCTCAGACTAGTCACAAAGGCGCCGCAGGTGGCACGCAGGTAGACCTCATCTTCATCATTCCACGCTTTCGTAGGTGCAGCTTTGAGCGAACCCGAGTTGTATTATCTTGTAGCTGAGATCTAAAACTGACCAGACCAAAAAGGCAAGTGGGTTCAGATCTGGTGTTTGATGGCCATTTTTTGTAAGCGATGAAATCTGCAAACAAGACTGCTGAGCGACACTCGACTTGTCAGCAGGAGCCGAGTCTTGCTTAAAGCACCACGGCTTCTCCCCTAAGTGAGAAATGGACCACGGCTTCAAAACGTTCTTCAGAGCTGATTTCAAATATATTTCCTTATTGATCTTCACTCCAGCATCGGCGAACGCCAGTGGCGCTTCCCATCTGAGGTTGTCGCACCCCAAACAATAACAAAGCTCGAATGTGCAGTTTTCCTGATGTCTTCTCCTCTAAAAATGGTCTGCTTCTTACCTGTTGTAAAGATCTGATCGTTTCATGGATTCACAATATGTTCTACTGTGAAAATTTTCCCGTCACTTCAAACGATGCTCCGGTGCGTGCCATCTGCGGAGCGCTCCAGAAATCTCCTGCATCTCCTCAGCCGGATCTTCTTCATTTGGCCCGAGAGGAAATGTGCCGTCTGCTATCAGTAAGTGCGAAGTCCTAGCTTCCATCTGAGATTGTTTCTCACAGAGGTAGCGCTGATGCCTTCCTCTTTCGAGATCTTCCTCACTGAGCGACGTGGAATTGTCCCACGAATCCTTTTATGGCATGAGACGTTGCAGCAGAAACCTTTCCACCTTGTCCTCCTTTGCCCGACGTGCTTTTAAGCTCGTCGAACCGTTCAATCGTCTTTCGTACAATCGCTGGAGAATAGATGGAAGATGAGCAATTTTGTTCGACTCATTCCCTTCGTGGTGCAGACCTATGATGGCGGAGCTTCGGATGAGCTTTAACCACAGTCTAGAATGCGAAGAACGTAGGTAAAACAACAAAACACAAAATATTAGCACTTGAATTTCCAGAAAAAATCTCGCTCGCGGTTCAAATCTGCAAATCTTCGCCGAGACCCATAATTAATGCGCATCCCACCATATATAATAGAGGAGGGTTTTTTGTCTGTTCGTAATTCTTCGGAACTTCGTAAACTTCGCGGGCTCGATGGTTTAATCACCCAAGTTTGAGGCACGATCTCGGCTTCTCTCTCCGATGGGGAGCGCCGGGAGGTGAGCAATCGCCGCCGCCGAGTACGACACGTGAGGCATTGCGAAACAGCTAGGCTTGGGCTACGTCCCTAGCGTGGCCCGTCATACCCGACGCCGGCGGAGCCGGCTAGCTGCCGTGGCCTGCGGATGCGATGCGGCTTCGCCGGCTAGCCTGGCGTGGCCCGCACACTTCCGGCAGACGCTGGTTGCGAAATAGGCCGGCGCCGCGGCTCTGTCCGCGCATGTGTTGGGTGGCTACTGCCTCTAGTCCCCCTTGAAGGCTCCTGTCCGCTTGGGCTCTCTTCCAAGACATTCGATTTTATTCCAATTCCCATTTATCGCTTGGGCCCTCTTCCAAGACGTTCGATTTTTATTCCAATCCCCATTTATCGCTTAGGCCCAAGAGGGATGGCCGGATGAGGAAATTCCAAAAGACGAATTCGTGAAATCGTCAAGCTCTCCGACAAACGCTGAAGAAGGAGAAGTGTACAACGTGTGTTTGGATGCAGAAAACGTGTCATAGACGTCGTGGCAACGTCCTGACACTTGCGCGGACTCGGCAAATGTCACAGACGTTATGCAACATGCATTCGGATTCAGAAGACTCGACAGAGACCAGCATTTGAGTAGCATGCGTTCGATTTTCAGAGGACCTTTTAAATCTTCGTACTACAGGAGCTCACGTTAACTATCACTATGTTTCTCTTATCTGGGCATGGGTAAAGTGGTATTCGCGGGAAGAAGCGGAGGAAAGAAGAATCACTACAGGAATAGGAGTGTTATTGCCGTCGGGCAGCTAAAGGTACTGAACGGCCGACGAAAACAGATTGATTTTACTTATGTTCCTGCAGATTAAGCACTTCGGATTGGGACTCTCATGATCTTCTTTTCGCCATGTAGAGAATCAGTACTTCGGTGAATAAATCGCGCATATGCGGAAGAGGGTGGATAGGCTTCCTATGAGCAGTTTTCAGGTTTTTCTACCGGTTTCTGCCCAGCAGCTTACAGTACGGTTTTCTATCCCGCTATACCATTCTTTATAGTAAAGCCAGTTCTTTACTACAATGAAAATGAGAAGGCCTAAAGAAGAAAAAGACGATTGGGGTGTTCTGTTCTTGGGTTTAGGGGCAAGGCACCAAACCAGTCGTTGAACGATGAACGTCTGGTTGGTTTAGCCTATAAGAAGCTCGCTCCGAATCGAAAAACGTTCACTTGGATTTCAGAAACATCAAGGTTGCTTAGGAGAGTATCTAATCTGAAGTGAAAAGTGCCCAGTTAGACGTGAAACGTGTCCAACTCGTCGTGAAAATGGTACATACGTACAAACATATTTAGGTTGACATTTCACGAAGGTCCCTAAACTCCCTAATCAGGATGTGCGGTGTTCTCACCAATGAAAGGTGTCATTGTGTAAACCTGATTTTTTCGCCTTTGTACGCACATATGAATCACGTCGATGTTTCACAATGGACGACACCCAGGTGCTTAAATATTTGCATTCAATCATTAAAAAACTAAACGCTTTCCAGTAAACAAAGTGAGAAATCTGAAAAACCTTTGGGAAAATCACCTAGTGTTCCTGCTCTCAAAGTGGCATCGCGTGGGCGAATTTGGAACGTGAGGGTGAAGACATGCGAATAGCGTTGGGACGACATCTGGCTAGTCATGTGTAAGAGCTCAATCACATCTATCAGTTATCCATTTCGTTTCGAAGAGCAATAATGATACATATTGTTCAGGTTATTGCAGGCTTCTACCTAGTACCATGGAAATTTCCCGCCTTTTGGGAGATCGACACTCCGTAAAATCTTCCTCTGTACTGTCTATCTCCTGTATGCGGTTTACATCTCATACCTCTAGTCTTCCCTCAACAAAAGCCTTGTAGGAAATTATCCTATTTTTTACCCACCTGATGCTTCCACAACCGTTTTACGAACGATTTTTCGTTCGCTAAGGATGCTGCTTCCATGAGCTTGTGGCCCTATTTCAAACAGTTCCGCCGGCTAAATCGGAAGTGGACAGAGATATTAAAATCAGCAAACCTCCCGAAAAACCTGAGAGCGCGGTGGAAGTGTGACCATCCCACCTGCCCAGTCTTATATGTCATCATCAAGGCACATAAGCTGCCTTCAGGTGATAGTCTTGACTATCATACGCAGTTTAAGGTTAGACCTATTATAAGTGGCGTGGGTGATCCAGCAGATCGTACTTCGTGGCTGCTAAATTTGTTTCTTGTACAGTTGCTCAGGTTTGACCGGCACACCTCCCTAATACTTGTGCTTTTCTAGCAAAACTCCGGGAGACAAATGTGGAAGGAAGCTGCGTTATGGAGTCAATTGACGTTACATCGCTATACACAAATGTGGGAAGGGGACGTTCTGCCTGGAAGCGGTGCGGGCCGAGACGCGGGACAGCGTCTGCGGAGCCAATTAGCGTCGACTCGCGCAGTGACACCCGCCGCTTCGCGCTCAGCCAGACAGCCCTCGCCGCGGAGACGATGCTGACCCAGCCAATCACGGGAGCCTGTAGGTCGAGCAGATTTGGTGTGATTGCAATCGATAGAGAGATACGAGGTTCAGACGGCTTGCATTGGCAGTTCAAAAACTGCCGGATTGATCTGACCCTACCATCTCCTATATTAAAATTTTGAGCTCTATCGAATGAGCCAGGAAAGAATCTTGCCTATACAACCCTTACAACAATTTTTTTAGGCGCAGTTTAACTTTCGTTAAATATCAGCTTTATTTATATCAGAATTAACTAAGAGGCATGCTTCCAGGCTACTCATGTAGGCTCTACCATCTCTTGTATTAGAATTTCGATCTCTATCGAATGAGCTAGAAATTATCCTGTCTAAATAACCATTAAGGTGGCTTTTAGGCGTTGTTTATTTTCCTTAAATATCAGTTTTTATTTATATCAGAAATAATTGTGCGGCATGCTTTTAAGCTGAAATTGCGCGAGGAATATAACTACATAGACGAGAGACCTTCTAAGAGCACCTCAAGTGCTCAACCTGTTTGAAAACGGCATTATGATCCTTCAGTGCGTAGAGCATGTTCACAGTCTGAAATTGTCCGACGAGTTCGATTTGATAGTCGGTGGACCTCCTGAGAACACCAAAGTACTCTAATTTTCTCATGAAATTTCATGAGTGTTTCCTAGCTCGTTAATTGGTGGAGGAGACATTGGCTATGCAGGTACACTGCCTGTGGGACGCGAGGTCAAAATACTGCTAGAAGCCACATACGACTGGACGAGCCATTTGAAATATTGTCTGAGGAAATTTACTCTCGGTGAACGTTAGATTTGATGAACCACCTATCCAGTCTTAGTCTCGATATATATGGTGTGGGCATATAGAGTTCCATAGAAAAATCAGTTACGAAATGCCAAAGACAACGTCATGTTGAAACTAACGCTTTAAACTTCTTTTGAAAGATCTCCCGTCTATCCAATTGGAATCCTCGTGCAATTTTAACCTGGAAGCATGCCTCGCATTTAATCCTGATATACGTGAATAAAAACCGATATTTAGTTAAAAATAAACAGCGCCTGAAAAAATTCTCTTCAAGGGTTATTGAGGCGTGGTTCTTTTCTAGATCATTCGATAGAGCTCGAAATTCTAGTACAGGAGATGGTAGGGTTTACATCAGTAGTATGGAAGCATGCCTCGCAATTAATCCTTATATAAATTAAAACTGCTATTTAACGAAAATAAACAACTCCTAAGAATTCGCCTTAAGGGTTGTTTAGATAGGATATAATCAGGAGATGGTAGAGCTGGAAGTATGCCTCGTAGATAATTCTGCTATAAATAAAAACTGATATTTAACGAAAATTAAACAGCGCCTGAAAAAATTGTTGTAAGGGTTGTTGAGGCAAAATTCTTTCCTGGCTCATTAAATAGAACTTGAAATTCTGATATAGGAGATGGAAGGGATCACATCCGATGTTCTGGAATGCCACTGCAAACCGTCTGAGCCTCTTGTCCTTCTATCGATTGTAATCACACCAAATCTGGTCGACCTACAGGCTCCCGTGGTTAGCTGGGTCAGCATCGCCTCTGCGGCGAGGGCTGTCTGGCTGAGCGCGAAGCGGTGGGTGTCACTGAACGAGTCGACGCTAATTGGCTCCGCAGGCGCTGTCCCGCGTTTTCAGGCAGAACGTCCCTCACCCCACAAATGTCTCTAGAGAGAATGCAATGCAAGCCGTTTTCGAAATGCTTGGGGAGTACCAGGACCAGATTTCGCTGTATGGGCTCAGTATAGCTCAAGTAATGACAATCACGGATGAGCGTCTTCAGTGTAACATCTTCAAATGGTCCAATGAGTACTACAGGCAGATAAGAGGGCTCGCAATGGGTCAACGTCTGGCACCTGTGCTGGCTATAGCATATATGTCAAAAATTTAAATACCTATTTTAGAGAGCAGCCCTCTACTTTACTGTCGGTATATAGACGATTTTTTCACAAAGCGAAGTGGATTCCTGCTTTGATCTTCTCAATCATCAAGCGGAGCATATTAAGCTCACAAGAGAGAAACCGACAAATAGCTGGCTGCCATTCCTCATTGTACAAGTGCATCTCTCTCGTGGCACCTTTCAAACTAAATGGTACAGAAAGCCTAGTAACAAGAACATCTTAGTGTATTTTCGTTCTGCGCATCCGAGCAGCACTAAAAGGGCTACTATTAGGAAGACGTCCCACACTGCAATCATGGTGTCTTCCAATTAAGACTTCCAATCTTCTTCCAGGGAGAAGGCTTTCCGCATTGCATTGTCCAATGGGTAAATTGGTCATACTGCTGAAAGCCTGCGTGTGCAACACCGTCGGCCTGCAGGTGCACGAATGAGCAGAAACCAGGAACGCGCCAAGATTGCTTTCTCAGTCCCATTTATCTCGGGCGCTTTAAGTGCTCAAGTCCGAAGCTGCATTCATAGAGCTGGATTGGATGACCTGATCAGGTTAACTGAGATACCACCTCCTAATCTCAAGGCGCAGCTCGTGCTGAAGCGCCTGTACGATTGCTCTTACACACTCCTTCATGTGTGGTGTGTCCGTTTGGTAAAGAGAGAGATTGCATGGTGTCGGGGGTGGTGTACCTCATAACTTGTTCTCAATGCAAGGAGGAATACATCGGTGAGGCAGGCAGATCGCTTTGGGTAAGGATGAAGGAGCACGTGGATGGAATTAACAGGTGCAAGCATTCGACACCGTTAGGAGAATACAGGCTGCGGAGTCATGCTGGCGCAATGTTGAGGTAGCGGTGACAGTACTAGCGCGCGAGGCCGACATCACAGTACGCAAGACTCTTGAGGCGCTGTGGATTGCCTCAAGGAACTCCGTAATGAATAGAAGAGAGGAACGCGTGATGGTAACTCAGGAGCACGCCCAATTTGCTGATATTTGCGGTCTGGCGCCAGATAGTGATAGAGAGGGGTCGGTCAAGAGGTAACGAGAAGGAGAGAATCTCATTCGCCCAATCTCCTCCATCCGAGGGTGACGTGACAGCCTCTCGGCTGCTATCTTAAGGTTAGTTAGGGTTGTGCCACTTCCGTTCGTTCTCGTTCCATTTCTGTCTTCTTAGACCTCTGTGACTTGAATGGTCCTTGGGCGAATAACCTCTCTATGTTCCCTTGTTTTTCCAGGCTCTGACGGCGGTTGCACCGAAACGTTAGCCGGATAAAGATATACTAACAATCTTGGCCTCAAGCTCAAAGCAACTTTACAATTTCAATTTAACATTCATTATGCCAAGATTCATAGACGGCCGGATATGAAATATACCTATTTGAAACGTTTAAGCGCCCAACAATTTATGCTCTTACAACAACGGAGTGACCGTCCGTCGTTACTTGGCAGAGCTTTCATTGCTAAGGTCTTATTTCCTTCTCTTCATAAATAAAATGCCTTCTAACAAGGAAACGAACACACTCAAAAGATTGTGGTCAAAAGCAATGACTCTTTTTAGGAAGAAAAGGCCTCACTATAAAAAAATATCCTCAAAAATAGTGCAAAGCATGTCTGTGAGTATGCTGTGCCATACTATGTTCTCAGCACGATCTTGACAAGTATGGCATTAATGCATATAACGTTAACAACTACAAGGTGAAGCGCACGCTTTTGGACATCGAGAGGAGAGATCCAAAATCGCACTATTACTGTAAGAAACGCACTGCAAAGAATCGAATTTTTTTATAGGAGGTCCACCCACAATCACCTGAACTAAATCTTACGAGTCTTCGTTCGTGCTTGCTGCGGAACTCCGCCTCATTTGCAGTGCGGCAGTACAGATGAACTTTTGGATCAGTAAGGGATTAAAAATCGAAACATGAAGCCATCCAAAGGGATGAAAGGTGACATAGGCAATGGACTGTGAGGAAACACTGGACCTTTACTGCAGATAAACGTTTGACACAAACAAAGCGTAGAGCGAATTAGATAATGTAGATAAGAGGTTCTCACAGTTCGATCGGATTCAAGAAGTGGCGGAAGAGACAGTAGTTTGCCGTACTCATTCACGGCAGCGTATTTTTTGTGAGGCTTGCTTTCTGTCTAGCTCACCAAGTGGCAAAGCGCTGGACTGTACTAGTATTTTTTACTGCACAATTCCTTGCTTTTTGAGCTAGAAGCGCATCAGAACTAGGTTTAGGCAGAATTCGGCCGGTTCGGAAGGCTTTACTAAATGAATTCTTTCATCCTACACTTTACATCTCATTCAGCGAAAACATAACGCAGAACACGATTGGCTTCAGAAAGAGTAAGAATTTCGGGCCTACAACGTTAACTGAGAGCAACATTCAAAAACCCTCTGCATACTTTGAAAGCCAGTACCACGTGCTTAATTGAATTCGCTTTCAATTATCTAAACACACAGTACAGTTGCCCTCCTCGTTATAAGTTACCAATGCTCCTTGAAAGGACATTGTGTCTCTAAACCCGACCATAAAAACCATAAAGCTCTAATTCTTCTTCTTCTTCTTCTTCTTCCTCTTCTTCTTCTTCTTCAGCGTTTATCCCGCATCGTAGCGGGGTCCGCTATTCTGGCGTTACAACGCCACCTTTCCCGATCCAGCGCCAGAACAGGGTGAACACCAGTAATCTTCAAATATAACGTATCTAACCAGCGCTGCTTCGGACGCCCTCTAGGCCGCTTTCCAATTACGTCTATGTTAAGCCCTATTTTGCGGACGCTGTCCTCTTCTCCACGCAGAACGTGGCCGTACCATCGCAAGAGAGCTTCGCGCATCTTGTCAGCATCGGCGCGACACCAAACCTTTGCCGAATAGCATCATTTCGGATGAGATCCAGGCGCGTAACTCCTGCCGTCCAGCGTAGCATCTTCGTCTCTATGACGCTGAGACGACTTTCCGTTTCCTTTGTCGCAGGCCAACACTCAGCTCCGTACATCGCTACTGGCCGGACGACTGCTCTGTATATCTTCGACTTCAAGCGCTCCGGTATCTTCCTATCGCAGAGCACCCCAGTCAACGAGCGCCACTTGAACCAAGCTGCACTCACGCGTGTGTTCATTTCAACCATCAGTTTGCCGTCAGACGCGACTGTTGATCCCAGGTACTTAAAGACCGAGGTGCGTGGGAGCTCGATGCCGTTGACATTGATGGAGGTGGACTCAGTAGCATCCGTCGTTAGATATTCGATCTTCTTCACGTTTAATCTGAGTCCAAACCGCTCCAAGTGATCACACCAAGCTTGCACCTCTCGCTCGAGTTCATCTTTATCTTCGCTTGCGAGCAATACGTCATCAGCATAAAGCAACGTCCAAGGAACGGGCTTCTGAAGATCACGTGTGATGGCATCCATGACGACAACAAAGAGGAGTGGGGAAAGCGCAGAACCCTGCTGTGCCCGGACAGAGATGGGGAACTCCATCGAGGTTCCAGCTGCAGCTTGCACTCTACTCTTTGGGCAAGAGTAGAGCATCCGCACCCACTATATCAGCTCTTCGGGAACTCCATGATGTCGCAGGGCGTACCATATCACTTCACGCGGTATGCGGTCAAAGGCCTTCTCCAAGTCGAGGAAGGCGATATGCACGGGCTTCTGTTTCTCGCGGTGCTTCACTAACAGGAGTCGGGGGCGTGTATGGCATCAATGGTGACACAGCCAGCTACGAAGCCGCACTGATTGCTAGAAAGCTGTACGATGTCACGAATTCGTCCGTCGACAATTCGCTCAAAGATCTTCATGCTGGGCGAAAGCAAACGAATTGGACGGTAGCTGGAGCAGTCTGGAGGACTGCCGTTCTTCTTCCAAATCGGAATCGTCGTGCTTTGGCGCCAACACGTTGAAGGCACCTTCTTCTCCGCCACAACCTGGTTAAAGAATTTCGCCAACCTCTCAGCAGGGTACCAAAACTTCGACTTCACAGTTCTGCTGCGTGGGCCCAGTCGCTCTGCCTGGCCTCATCTTCTTCAAAGCCGTTTCAGTCTCCTCCACAGTGGTTTTCTGGACGGGGCCGTGGGTTGGATCCGTTGAAGGGATGGCTGGATGAGGAAATTCTACGGTAAAGATTTCCTCAAAGCGCCATCGCTTCAATGCCTTCTTGCGGACCGTAAGAAGACGGCCGTTCTCATCATTGATGCCGAAAAACTTCTCAATATCCTCGGTCTGCCGATGGGGAAACTTTGCAGGTCGGTACAGATACCGCTCGCCATTGCGCGACTCAAGCTTCTCGTTGACATCTCCATAATGAGTGGCTTTTGCAACAGCCACGGCCTTCTTTGCAGCTTTCGTCGCTTCTTGGTACATCCGCCAGTTATCTGCCGTCTTTTCGCCAAGAAACACGTGATAGAGCGTCTTCTTCTCTCGAACTTTGACTTTCACGTCATCTGTCCACAGCCATGTCTGCTTGTCGACCTTCCGTCGCCCAGGCTTCGTAATGCCGAGTTCCGACTGTGCAGCTTGACGTATCGCGTCGGTCGCCTTCTTCCAAGTTTCGTCGACAGTAGTGACAGCCGGTAACCGCACTCGAGAAATTACAGCTGCTTCCTTCTCTCTCATTCGCCACCACTTGATTCTTGGTGCATCGCATCGCTCGACCTGCTTCAGCCTCGGAGGGCGATCTTAAAGGTACAGATCAGCGGTCGATGTTGTAGGGCGACCGTCGCATACGGCACGACCTTCGCGTCTGTGGCGAGACCTCGGTCACTATCCTTCACAAGGACAAAGTCTATCTGAGTCCTGGTGCTTTCGCTATAGAACGAGATGAGGTGGGAGTCGCGTTTTCGGAAGACGATGTTCACTATAGTGAGGTTATGCGATTCCGCTACGCGACCCATAGCCGAATCCACCATGACATTTGGTGGATTCGGCTATGGGTCGCGACCATTTGACCATTTGCCACCTGCGGAGGTAAATATTGTTCTCTCAAACGCGTTTGCGAATCGTTCTGTTCTGGTTGATTTGATCGATACAATGGCCTCCCCTTCGCGTTCCCACACAATTTCAGCCCAGAGGAAGTCAACGAGGTTCCAAAACGATGCCTCATCGTCCAGCTGTGATGGAGCTGTGGAACGACTTCAAGCTTTGATGGGCAATGGGAGGACCCCTGGCTATGTGAAGCTTCTGGTAGAGCTTTTACTGGAGACCAGGGTCGAGATCAAAGTCGCCAACGATCGCAACGCTGCTCTGGTCGAGGAAGTTCGAGCTCTCAGGGAGGAGAATTCGCTTTTAAAACAAAAGCTAGCTGACGTTATGAATTCCTCTCAGTCTAGTGTGCCGACTCCAGCCGTGGAGGTTAGACACTCTTCGGGCAATGAGGATAGGGAGATGTCTAGGTCGATTGCGTTATCGAATGTCCCCGAACTGTCTTCATCTTCTGCTAGTGAAAGATTGGCTCATGATTATAGTTATGTAGAGCAGCTTTTTGACTTTCTTGCAGTAAAATGTAAACCGGTGGCAGTGTACCGAATGGGAAGGTCGGACAGCAACTTCCCGCGACTAATAAAATTTGTGTTGCCTGCCTGCAGGTTTCAAAGGCAGGCAGTACGGCATGCACCCAAGCTGCGCTTCTTCTCTCAAAAGGGCATATATCTCAGGCCCTCACTACCACTGGAGGAGAGGAAGCGCAGGAGGGAAGCACGCCTTCAAGCCAGGGCCTCTGCAATTGGGATATTAACCCCGGATACACGACCCGGGGTGGATTCTCAATCCCAGACGGCTCTGTCTAGCACCAACACTGGTGGCGTTCCCTCGCAGTGCAGTGTTCCGTCGGGGAACTGCTGAAGGATCCCAGGGATATCTCTGAAAAGGTCACCTGTTTATTAGCTAACGTAAGATCGCTTGTAAGAAATTCGAATTCCTTAGTTGCAAATCTCCGCCTCTATAAATATGACATTGTACTCTTAACGGAAACATGGTTGGAAAGTCATAATGATTTATACCCTTTATTAGGTGATGTTTGCAATCTGTACTCGGGAGTAAGATGTGATCGGACATCCCATAAAGGAGGAGGTGTTACATTGCTTCTACGTAACACCTTCTCATATAAGGTAATATTCCACGAATCTGTAGAAGATTGCTATGAGCTACTGATCTGTGATGTTTCGTTAGCGTCTGAAGTAGTCCGTTTCGTGCTGGTCTATAGAACACCCAGCTGCAGTGCTAGAGGGTCCTACCAGCTTGCAAAGGCCATAAGTGATTTTTCTGTGAATAACGCCCGTAGCATTGTCTTAGGTGACTTTAATATTCCAGACCTAAGAGGTCCTAGCCCGAGCGCCGTGTCAAAGGTATTTTGCGATACATTCGATGCTCATGGTTTCGCACAGTTGGTTAGTGCTCATACTAGAGGACGCTCCTCATTGGATCTACTTCTGTGCAATGAACGGAATCTCGTGAACGCAGTTAGAACTTGTCCGTCTATTGGGAACAGTGACCACGCTGCAATTGTTTTTAAGCTGGCTCTCGATGCGAGGCATAAAAAACACAAACTAGTAAGAGATTTCAAGAATGCGGACTACAACAGTATAAAGCAATACCTCGCTGGTATTGATTGGATTGGTGTTTTTGGGAGAGGAGAATCGGTTAACGACGTGCATGAAACTTTTGTTGCTATCCTTCATCACGTCGTAGAGTTATTTGTTCCCATGAAAATGGTCAACACGACATTGCGACATCTACCGTCTTACCTCCAGGAGATGTTAGATAGGCAAAGAGCTTTATGGACCATAGCCTGCTCGTCTGATCATTACGTGGATAAGAAAAATTTTGAGCGTTTTAGAGCGAAAGTGGACAAAGCTTTATTTAAATTTAGTGTCTGTGTGGAACGCAAAATCATTGGAACGGGTGATAAAATGGCACTGTATAGGTACATAAATTCCAGGCGTGGTCAGACCAGTGTCATACCAAATTTAACTCGTGACGATGGTACCACAGCTTCTACTGAGGAAGATAAGGCTAATCTACTGGCATCGGAATTTCAGAAGGCGTATAACTCGCACACTGATGAATTGTCTTTCTCTGCAGAGTGCAATTCCAGTCAGTTTCCTCCTATGCAGGCTTCTCTGTGGTTCCATAGGGAAGAAATCGCTGATATCCTAGAGAAATGGCCTAATTCCTCATCTACCTCTCCAGATTTCATTCCAGTCGCTTTTATAAAGAAGATTGCAGTATATTTAGCTTTTCCTCTGGAACACATTTACAACTTGAGTTATATGAAAGGTGAGGTACCTTTGCGGTGGAAACATGCGCTAATCACACCGATTCTCAAGAAGCCGCCTATTCACGATGCCAGAGACTATAGACCCATAAGTATCACTTCTGTTTTTGCAAGAGTGTTCGAGAAAGTTGTTAAGAAACATATTATGGAGCATTTTTTGGACAATGGTGTCATTTCAGAGAACCAGTACGGTTTCGTGAAGGGGAGGTCTGTAGAAACCTCTGTACTTACTGCCTTAAATGACTGGTCTCGAGCAGTGGAGGATAAGTGTCGCACAGATGTGGTCTTCTTTGACTTTACGAAGGCCTTTGACAAGGTCCCTATATCCAAGTTACTCTTCAAAATGGAGATGGTAGGCATACACTTCAGAATTATAAGATGGGTCAAGGATTTCCGCTCGGGAAGAACCTACCAAGTACGTGTAAAAGATAAGTTCTCACCTTCATATCTTGCGTGCAGTGGTGTGCCACAAGGCGGAGTCCTATCGCCTCTGCTATTTGTTATATATACGTACGAGTTACCTACTGCCATTTCGCGTTTTGGTGTGGTATGCAAGATGTACGCAGACGGCATAAAGATTTACAAGTGTATCAAAGGGATGGATGATGTTAGTGATTTACAAGCAGCAATTGAGTATGTCGACCAATGGTCCAAACAGTGGGAGCTTCCATTATCAGCGGAGAAGACCAAGTGCATGCTATCCGGTCCGAAGGGTGAGACATCGGTTCCATACAAACTACAATCCACAAGTCTCATGCCTGTAGGGGAAGTTCGAGACCTAGGTTTCTTGATTAATACTAACCTGGACTTCGGCAGTTACTACAGAACACTTGCGAGGAAAGCGAACTATACCATCTATATTCTGTTCAGGCTTCTACGATCGAAGGATCCCCAAGTATACTTACGGGTTTATAAATCCTACGTTCGACCGATATTGGAGTTTGGAATAACTGTTTGGAATCCTTGCAAAAAGAAGGATATCGATTTCTTGGAAAGCGTTCAGAACAGTTTTACCCGAAAGCTATATTTGAGGTGTTATGATGTCCACTACCTGCAGCTGCCCAATGGCCTAGAAAGGGCAAAAGCACTTGGCCTTCCAACGCTGGCAAGTAGAAGAAGAAAGGCTGCTCTCACTATGATGTTCAAAATTCTAACTCAGAGGCTCTCCATAAATCCACTTACGTTTTTCGGTGTACCGTTGACTAGAACTATGAGAGGTAAACTACGGCTTAACGTCGCGGTTGCAAAGACAAAGATTAGGACAAACTTCTTCACCTATAGGAACGTCAGTCAATTCAACACGTTACTAAGTGATGACAAAATGTCGTTGGGGTTGTCTGTCCAGGCCTTCCGTGAACTTATTGAGAAGTGACCTGTTATTGTAATTCTAAGTTTTTTTTCTGGAACTTGTCCCTGATTGTACTGTTTTGGTTACAGATAGCAGACATCACTTTGCAGTTATTTGTTCACTGTTTGTCCAGACGTTACTGTGTAGCTATTTGTTTATGTTTATTTTCATTCGGTTTCTTAATTTCACACGTGTGATCACATTCACGTCTTTAAATAAATAAATAAATAAATAAATAAATAAATGACAGCTGTACCCATCTTTCGTCACGCCGACGTGCCCGTTAAGGTCACCAGCAACTATGATGACATCTTTCGACGGTACCTCTGCTGTCTTCTCATCGAGCAGGTCCCAAACCCATCCTTTGCTTGATCGGGGCAGCCGGTCTGCGGAGCATACGCAGAGAAGAAGTGATAGAGTCGCTTCTTAGCGGCAACAACGATCTTCATCAATCGATCGTCAAAGCGCTCGACGCTTACAATCGAGTCACGAAATCGTTCGGAGACTATTATTTCGACACCACTGGTGGTCCTGGGACTTCCACCTAGGACGGCCTTAAAGCCTCGTCCTATATCCCTTGACTTGTGGCAGGACCACCTCGTCTCCTGCACCGCACAGAAATCAACTCTTCTACGCTCCAGTGCTTCAACCAACTCGCACGAGCGGCCCGTCAAAGTACCCACATTCAGCGTTGCTACGCGGGTCCTGCTTACGTTACGGGACTTTCGGACTAGCTCAGTTGCCCCCCGATGCCGTCCTCGCATCAGGGACCCTCGCATACTCTCCACACTCGCCGGGCTCTGCGAGTGCGCGTCGGCTCCCGCGGACGCCGTAGCACTTTCTCGAAATACGTGAGCTGACATACACCATGTGGTGTGACATGGGTCTTCGTAGGCCGGCCTGTCACAAGGGCCTGTCGCCTGCAATCGAGTGTCCGTGATCGGCTTAGCTCGCAGACCGAACAGTTTCCAGTGGCACCACGTGGAGGAACGGACATCGCCACCTAAACAAGCTCTGATTATAAGTAGGATTTATCAAGAATGTTTTCGAAATATTAGGTTGTAACGAATTAAATGGCACTAGCTCGTGCCATTTTTTGGCGCGTCTTTACGCGTTTGATCAAGAACAAACCGTAACATGTGGCATATCATTTAGAAGCTCAAACTCTGCTCTACCGGAGAGTACCAAATTTTCTATGTAAAAGTGGGAAAACTTTAGAGTTTTATTGACTTTTTTGCAGATGGACAAAAGGGTAATCCGAGGCATTTACTTGTATGAATTCACACTGGACACTACAGCTAGGAGGCGGACGAGAAGATCAACGCCGCATTCGGTCAAGGATGTTCCACAATTCGGACGGCGTATCGTTGGTATCAGAAGTTCCGGAATGGAGATGAGAGCTTGGAAGAACAAGAAGGTCGTGGGAGGCATAGTGATGTTGATGAGGACAAGCTGAGAGATGTGGTAGAGGAGGATCCACACAAAGGTACTAGGGAGATAGCGAAGGTTCTTGGCGTCAGTCACAACACAGCTGCCCGGCATCTGAAGGAAATTGGAAAAACCAAAAAGCTGGAAAGATGGGTGCCTCACGAGCTGTCTGAGGAGCAAAGAAACCGACGATATCTCTTCGATATCTCGTCCGCACTGCTTCTACGGAACGAAACGGACCCTTTCCTTGATCGCATCGTAACCAGAAATGGATAAAGTACGACAATAGGCGACGATCGGCACAGTGGGTGGACAGCGATGAGAGCCCCAAGGTTTCTTCGAAGCCGGAATTGCACCAAAAGAAAGTAATGGTGACAGTATGGTGGTGTTCGCTGGAAATTATTCACCACAGCTTCCTCCCTCCCGGTGAATCCATCACGGCAGAGAAGTACTGCATAGAAATTGAAGAAACGATGAAAAAGTTGAAGGATATCCGGCCGGCCTTGGTAAACCGAAGGCGAGTTCTCCTTCTGCACGACAATGCTCGCCCCCATGTAGCACGAATGACGTTGCAGAAATTGAATGAGCTGAGCATTGAAACTCTACCACATCCTCCGTTTTCTCCCGACCTCTCCCCAACAGACTACCATTTCTTCAAGCATCTTGGCGACTTCTTGGTGGGGAAAATATTCAATTACCAACAGGATGCCGAAAGTGCCTTCGAAGATTTTGTCAATTCCAGAACTTCTGATTTTTATGCTACTGGGATAAAAAAGCTTGTGTCACGTTGGCAAAGATGTGTAAAGTCAGAAAGTTTTAATTTCGATTAATAAACTTGCCTACAAGCCGAGATATTAGGTTGGAAAAAAAGTCTCTTCACACTTCGAAATTTTTTTTACCCTTCCCCTTGTAAACGCACTAGCCAATGTTGATTGCTGATTTCGTAATCCTATCACACTTGTCTACCGTTCGCACGCGGACACAGGTTAAGACTCTTCTTGTAATTCGTTATCCACCCAATCTTCCGAACTCAATGCCAGATCTACCTCATGGCCGTTTTCAGCACGGCATTCTTCATGAATTCATTAAAGAATCCACAGCACGTCAGGCAGCAGACCAAATTAACCATATATATATATATATGGCTTGGGATCTACTACTCATCGCGCCTGTTATGAGTGGTTCGGAAAGTCTTTAAAAGGAGATTATTCACTGAGGGCAAAGCATGGTCAGGAAGGCCAACTGGATTGGACGACAGTGAACTACACCATCTTCTTCGTACCGATAGTTGGCAGACGACACGTCAGCTGGCAGAGAAGCTCGAAGTGTCTCATAGGATAGTAGGAATCCATCTGAAGAATCTTGGCTTTCATGGAAATTTGGAGCTTGGATTCCACATGCCCTGTCAGACACTCAGAAAGGTCGACAGCTCTCCATCGCTGCTTCTCTTCTGTCCAGATAAGGAAGAAAATCGTTTCTTCCGCGGATTGTGACAGGCGAAGAGTCCTGGGTTCTGTGTGCCAACTTCCGAGGAAAAGGCAATGGGTACAAAAGGGAGAGAGCCCTAAGTCTGATCTCAAGCCCAATGTTCACGAAAGGAAGATTTTCTTGAGTGTTTGGTGGGATATCAGAGAAGTGATTTATCGGCAAACTCTCAGAAGTGGAGAGACACTTACTGCTGTCACATACTGCGGCCAACTCCACAAAGTCGTCGCAACTCTCTAAGAAAACAGGTCGGAGAAGTCGAAGGTGATGATCCTGCATGACGATGCAAAACTACATGTTGCAAGACTCACAAGAGAAACAATAAAGGAGCTGGGCTGGGAGGTAATGTCACATCCACCGTATAGCCCTAACCTCGTTCGTGCCGACTACCATCCCTTCCGTGCTTTCAAGCAAGAAATTGGAGAGAAATATTTTGGAGCTGATGAAGGCCTCAAAAATTGGATTCATCAATGGTTCGACTCCAGAACTGCAGTCTTTTAAGCGAGAGGAATTGGAAAATTACCCAGTCTTTGGAGAAGTGTAGTGGGACAAAATAGAGTTTATCTCAGTTGATTTGACTTTGTAGTTGTGAAGTAATAAATCTTTGAAAAAAATGAAAAGACTTTTTTTCCAACCTATATTAACTGTTTAAATTTACAGTGGTTCAGTGCCATTTATTTCGTTACAACCTAATACTTCCAGCAGTAGTGTTTTCTGGAAGTACTTGCTTCACGTTTCAAAGCAAAGAGAAACTAAACCCGCCTGCATAGCCCTGTGGTCACCCTGAACCTCAAAGAGTGTCGGAATGGCAGTACTAAATGAAACAAGATGAAAACGAGCAGAATAGTGGCTCAAGAAGTAACTGCAGTGCATAACAATCTACGTGTTTGACTAGCAGACCCCATTTCAGGATGTGTCTATCGGCTTCGGCATAAACGCCTCTCCGGCAGCTTAGAGCACACAGTGAATGGGTAAACTAAGGTACTTTCAAATTAACAAAAAGAAAGCGCATACCATGGTGTTGCCTCACATCTCTCTGGTGAACGCAGGCCTCTAACCAGGATACTATCTCAAAGGTAGGTCGGAACGGCGCAAGTGTTGTATATGGGCAGAACCGCCTCTCCCTGGGAAGTAACAAACTGCAGGTATCTGTACCCCAATACAACTCTGCGCAAAGTTAGGGGCGACAAAAGTCGCCTGTTGGCGCCCTGTTGATTCCCGTGCTCCACAGCTGACGGGCGCGCGCGGGATGAAGGCTGGTATCGAGGGTCGGGGCAGTGCACAGGTGGCGTAGTAGGGAAGAGCTCGGGATCGTGAGCGAGGGGTCGCGGGTTTAGGTCCCGCAGACTGTGTTTCTTTTGCACTTTTGCAAAATCCATGTTTATCATATAGGTAATCCACCTAGGGGTATTATAGTGTGTTATAGAGCATGTTTACATATAACATACCACCCATACCGTTGACAGTGGTGGTCCAGGCAGGGTCACCGATTTCGCTGAAACTTCGTTTAGGGGGGGGGGGTTATTTGGGGTGCTGATCACGAGTCTGATATCCGTTCTTCACGATTTCGTCGGAGGCCACCCATACCGTTAACAAGGGTGGTCCAGACAGGGCCACCGATTTCGCTGAAACCTCGTCTAGGGGGTTATTTGAGGTGCTGATGACGAATCTGATATCCGTTTTTCACGATTCCGTCGGAGGCCACCCATACCGTTAACAAGGGTGGTCCAAGCAGGGTCACCGATTTCGCTGAAACTTCGTCTAGGAAGGTTATTTGGGGTGCTGATCACGAATCTGATACCCATTCTTCACGATTCGGCTGGATAATATAAATAAAGGAAGGCACAGGATTCCATTCCTAAAGTTTCTGCCGGTGACGGCAGGTAGAGACAGAATCGTAAAAAACGGACGTCAGATTCGTGATCAGCACCCCAAATATCCACCCCTAGACGAAGTTTCAGCGAAATCGGTGACCCTGTCTGGACCACCCTTGTTAACGGTATGGGTGGCCTCCGACCGAATCGTGAAAAACGGATGTCAGATTCGTGATCAGCACCCCAGATAACCCCCCTAGACGAAGTTTTAGCGGAATTTTTTTGACCGAAGTCTTGTCGGTGGAGTCAGAACTTTTAACTAGTGCCACAAAATATCTATCGTTGCATAACTACAGTTTCACACAAAATAAGCTTAAAATAAGTGACACACGGAAGTGAACATTTTAACTAATCTGTAGTTTGAAGCACATGTTATATGTAAACATACTCTATAACACACTATAATACCCCTAGCTGGATTACCTATATGATAAACATGGATTTTGCAAAAGTGCAAAATAAAACACAGTCTGCGGGATCCAAACCCCCGACCCTTCGCTCACGAGCCCGAGCTCTTCCCTATTACGCCACCTGTGCACTGCGCTGCAGCCGCGATACGAGCCCTCATCTCGCGCGCGCCCGTCAACTGTGAAGCACGTGAGTCAACATAGCGCCAACAGGCGACTTCCGTCGCCCCTAACTTTGCGCAGAGTTGTATTGGGGTCGAGATACCTGCAGTTTGTTACTTCCCAGGGAGAGGCGGTTCTGCTCATATACAACACTTGCGCCGTTCCGACCTACCGTTGAGATAGTATCCTGGTAAGACTGAACTTCAGCGTTTACTTGGGAATCAAGCATCGTACTGATAAATAATAGGGGACCTCATTTCCCTGACCCCAAGAGAGCCCCATTTCTGCGACGATACGGACGAGCAGCAGAAGCGGCTAAATCTTGAAAGCTAAGAAGTCGGCGCAAATTGAGGACTTGGATGACGAGCTGTACTGACAACGCCCGCACCACCAAAAGACGCCTATCTCCTGCGGTCCTTCTTCGCGACATGTTACCCACAATTACTCCTCTGACCGCCAATGTGCCGTGAGGTAGGGTGCCAGTGCGGCCAAGCGGTTCGGTTCGCCGCGGATAGTGGGGTTGCTACTCACTTTACTGACCAGTTTTCAACCAAAAGGAACTAAGAGAAAGATATTCTACATGAAGCTAGATTTTAGAACATATCAAAGGACCTCCGATTTCCAAGTGACAGAGCAAGGTGATAGGAGGACGTTATGGATAGCCGCGTAGGTCAGTTTGCGGGATCTTCATAACTCGCTTCACATTTTGGTGCAATCCCAATGAGAGGGAATGCATCTTATAACAGGACATGCGTTCTATCTCTCGTCCCCTTGGCGTGTCCACCCCCAGCCCCCTGATCTTCCTCAAGGCTCTAGTGGCTGCCTCACGTTGTACATTATGTTGCATGAGTTTCCATTCCAACTATTATTTATATGTGTGCATAAGGTGGACCCCACCACCTTATGCACAGGACTGCGCCCACATGTTGACCATCTCTAGGTGTTCTGCGATGATACAACCTCTATACCATCACATGTCCCATCCTCGCTTGGAGAAGCTAGTTGCTCATGCCTGGTTCAAAGCTGGTTATATGACTCCATCCAGGTTTCCTTGACAATCCGTGAAGGATGGGTGTTCCCGAAATCATTTATCCGATGATCCACGATTGGGGAGTTTATGGCTTTCATTCGCTACCCGCGTTGTGACGTCCTTCCGTGCACTTTGTGCCTGTGTATCACTGGTGCTGGCTGCACTTTCATACATCATTATGTTGCTTATCTTTCTCATTAGAGCGCGAGCGCGTGTAGCGCAGTTAGGAGGCGCCAACTATCGCGCGCACCAGATTCCTTGTTCGGATTGTCTGCCCGAGCCAGCCAAGCTTTCCTTCCCTCCGTGGCCGGTGAATTGGTACCAGAAAGGTCTCGGAAGGAGAAAGCGCTCACTTGATCATCGGGTGACCACCTCAGGTCATTGTACGGCCAAATACCGTATCAGATCGCCTCCATGACATCCCTAGAAATAGCATGGCGCATCCCAAAACGGATTGAGTGACGCCGTCCTTTATCCTTTATCTTTCTCATTGCCAACTGGTTTACAACCGGTCAAAAAACAACTACAGGTACTTTCCACACCGTACAGGTAGAAGAAAACGCCTGGAACTTCTGAGACGTCAGGACCAGGGATGATTGAGCGCTACCCGTTTTTCGAGGATTTTTGGCCTATCCGTTTTGTTGTCCGTTATCCGACTATTTTTGGACCGGATAACGAACAACAAATTAATCAGCGCTTAAGGTTTGCAGAAGGTATTGAAAAGTCAACATATCTAGAAGAGAATCTACAGTCACAGGAGTAATCGTAATCGTGGGTAACATGCCGCGAAGAAGTACCGCAGGTGCGCTGAAACGTGTGCAGGGGGGGGGGGGGGTGCATTGGGATGCGCGATTGCTCCTACCGTAAACGCGTCAGCTAATTAACTGAGCTGCACAGGCTAGGCATGGTTGCCTTCCGCGATTATGCTAGTAGCAACAGTGCGCACCCCCGCTGAACGCGGGTTTGCGGCATGTAGCGTAATCGTGAACAACAGTAGAAGTGATGGAAGGCTGGAAAGTATAGATGAGGCATTCTCTCACTAGGGCGCAAAAGCCTCGGTGTTGAGAGGCAAAATTCACTCGATACACGAATGTTCCATAAGTGCCTGTCTCGCCCACTCACGCCTTTCATCCCCTCGACGTCGTAGTTTTGTACTACCCTTACCGGAGACGCATCAGATATTAAGCTGTCCGGTTGCTCACAAGAAGCACACCAATACCTATTCAAACTACGTCCACTATACCACTCGTAGTTAGAGGTGGATGGCCCCACGTATTCCAAGAGGAACTGATCAGGGCCGAAATTTGTGTTCTTTCCTTTGCGCTTTCACGCTTGCAGCTGTTGGATTTGATTGTATGCGATGACGGCGTTTTTTATTGATGGGTTCTCGCGCAGCATCGAGCAAATACCGCAGCGAGCAGAATGAAGAGTAGTTTTAATAAAGCCAAATGGAAGAAGTGGAATCCTCACAGCGACCTCCTGTCTTACAAATCCAGATGGTTCCATAAAACTAATGGCAAATTAACCTACTTTCCATTTTCTAAAATGCGCCCATGCAAATTCATTCTGATTAGAAGTTTTTCTATAAAATTTCTTTTTCTCTCAGGCTTCTTTTAAAAATAGTAGTTCTTGACAAGTTGTGGAAACCTTGACAAGTTGTGAAACGAAGACCGTTATACAGACTTTATTCGGCTCACATTGCGACGCAGCCGTCTTCTCCAGAGATCGAAAAAGTCAAGAGAAATCAGAGAAACTACTCATCCAAGAACGCTTGTGAATTGCGTCAGTATCAAACGTTAATGGGGAATCAAGAAGAAAGATAAAAAATTAACCTAGACATGTGACAGACAAAATACTCGTCAATCATCTTCAGATGATGGCTCATGTGAGTCAATGAAGAGTGAAGGAGTATCACTCGTCTCCACCCGAGGGTGAGTAATAAGCAGGGATGTGCGGAATTTCCGTTTTCGTGTTTCGAGTTCCGGTTTTCGGCCGTATTTAGTACTTCCGTTCCGTTTCGTGTTCCGCTCCCTTTTGAGCCGAAAGACGAAACGGAAATGGTGACTCATCACTTATTGTTTTGCACTGCCTTCATTCACAAATCTTCTTCTTGAACTTGAACGAAAGGCTGAAGAAAGGATTTACTACGCGTCGCCTTTCTGTGATTGGGTTGCTTTCAAACCGATGGTGCATCCCGCATTGGAACAGTGTGATAACAAATTGGATTCTTTTTTCTTGAAGCGATGTACTACCGAACAGTATAAGGCCACAGAAGCTTTCGTGAGTATTTGAGTCAAGCATCAGAATACTTAGCCATGCTTATCTATTTCCCTAATAATCTTAGGTCTGGCCTGGAACACCAATTCTAGATCAGAGTTTTATAAGCACTCTTACGTTGCTAATTGCTAATGGGGAACATGGGGTCTATCCTAGTCGGAGGAGGGCATGCGATGTCTTGCCTCTCCACTCTCTCCTTTGAGTTCATTCTAGAGTTTCGGCAACTAAATGATACTATGTACCTATGCGAACTCAGAAAGTAGGTGTCGTGTCGTGGGTGCTGAACGCAACTGTAACCTTAGCGTTGCCCCCTTCCAAGGATAGATTCGGGACATTTAATAATACCTGTTAAGTGTCATGAGGGGTGAAATCTTTGACAACTTACTCTTCAGCTGTGTTCATTGCGTTTAAAATGATTCCTTCCAATATGGAGAATGATTTTGCATAAACTTCGATTGCCTACACTAGTATTTGTTGTAAGATCATTTCAGTAATGATACGAATACAGGGATTTGTTGTTGTTATGTGCTGCTGGAAAAGAGTCGCATGCTGCCTTGCCCTTTTCCTAAATTTGTTAACGGCAACTTTGTTATTACTACCATTATAGATATGTATATATATTTATTTATTTATTTATAAAAAAATAAGTGAAGTAATGAGTTTTGATTCACTTCCGTTCCTTGTTTCGTGTTCCGGTTTCCGCCCATTTCTGAGGTCTTCCGTTCCGTTTTCCGCGTTTCGCTTTTCTACAAAAAAATTTCCACACAACCTTGGTAGTAATCCCATTCGAGTGTTACCATAAGGTCAGCTCGTTTTCCAACAATGAATATGTGTTTTTTTTTTGTTTTCCCACCATTCTTTGAGCAGCTATAATATTAGAGTGTAGCATAAGTTCCGTCCGGTTTTGAATTTTTTCTGAATTTTAAAAAAGATAGGAGGGGAAGACCAGTAATTACATCCAGTAAATAAGAAACGGCGCAATATGGCTCGCGGGGGGGTCACCCCCCTACACAACGGTTTGTGCTTTTTGAAACCGCAATTTTTTTTTTTTTGCAGCACTGGTGTGTTCTACCCCTACAGTGAACTGAGGTAGGCCATTTCCGATGTAATTTCACACACACGTATCCTTTACTAAGGCGGACAACCACTGAGTAGGGGGGTGACCCCCCGAGCCACATTGCGCCTAAGAAACGAGTGAGGGGAACCTGGTGTCCGGATTCGGAAGACGTGTCCGTAATATCAGGTAACACCAGCTGTTCGGTATGAGAACAGTTGCGTAGAAGCAACCTGAGGGCAGAAGTACTGCGCAGCCCAAACCAATGGCGTTGCTGGACGGTCCGGAGTGAATGATGAACGCACGGAAGTGGTGAACGGCGTGATGTCGACAGCAGATCCTGGATGTTAGCGAATTTCAAGTTTTACAAAGACTGATTCCGAAGGTCAGCGATGTTGCAAAGTCGCGCGAAGCGCGCAAGTGTGAGACACGCCGTTAGGCGTGTCTGAGCACTTGTATAATACATACCAGATTTTTGCCAGGCGTATCTCCCGATTAATCGATTCGTACTTTTTCCAGGAGTCATCGACAAGCCAACAGCTCAATACTCACCACCTTTTATGAAATACTTTCGATTTTTTCTTACGTCACCATGTCCGATTCCAATGTGTGCATTTTGCAGAAAAGGTATTTCCACGTTTTAGGTACATATATCCAACGGCACTCGGTGATCAAAGCGGAAATTCTAATTGTCCAAAGAACGAGTTGCTTTTTGTCTATATTTAGCCACGTAAGGCTCTTATCGCCGCCCGCATTATTCAGTGTGACTCGCTCGCTCAACGAACGCCAGAGTTCTGGAACACCGGAGTGTTTAGGGCACTTCGTCGCGACCATGACGACGCTTGAAAACTACTGGAACCGAACACACACTCAGCTACGATCAATCAATCTCCTGGGATCAATAGCGGTTGGAAGTGGGATGACGAGCCGCTGCCTTTCGAATCCGTGCTCCGTTGAGATACGACGGCGGGCGACCTCCATGCCTGACGCGGAGGCGCCGGATCACAGCACATCGCGACTGCGATGGGTTCCTGGGGAGACGTCGGATCGGGGAGCCGCGCGGACCCGCGAGTGCTCCGCAAGAGCAGCCGCCGCCTGGGGCACGGGACGGACCGACCGTGGCCCCGGGGCCCTGGCGGGTCCGGGGCGGACCGCCACGGGGCCGTTTCTGGGGGCCAGCCAAGGCGTTGTGGGCGACGGTGGAGGAGCGGCATTGATCTCGGCGGGCAGAGCGCAGAGCGCGGCGCCGGCCGGGGCGCGGCGAGAGAGCGCGGCGGCGGCGGAGGGCGCGCGCGACCGGCGCGGACGCAGGGGCGGCCTGGCGCCCAGTCGACCGCCCTCCGGCTCGCCGCCCGACAGCGCCGCGCCGTCGCCGCCGACTCAGCCCGCCGTCGTCCAGCCGCCGGCCCCACCGGCACCCCCGTGCCCGACCACACGTGCCTATCACTGATCTCAGAGCGGCTCGGTCCGCGCGCGCCTCACGCATTCGTTCGCGTCGTCTCGATAGTGCGGTGAACGTCTCACTCTAGGCGCACCTCCACCACGGCATGACCGCTCGTCCGTCGGGTGCTTCGCAGTGACGACAACGCCGGGGAGTCTTCGCAGAGCAGCGAGCCGCAGCAGCAGCGCCGCCATGCCCGACGTCGTCCAGAACGGCAAGGTGCCGCCGGCGCCCCCGCCGCCGCCGCCGGAAAAGCCGCGACGGGCCGATGGCCGCCGACGTGCGATGAAGAAGGTCGACGAACTGCATCCGGCAGTGGAACCGACCGCCGGGTGAGTCCCTTTGCTGTGCACGCGGCCTGGCGCTCCTCGAGGCGCCGGCCGACCGAGATTTCCATGGATCTTCCCTTGCAAACGGCGCGACGCAGCGTGGCCACCCTTGAACGATTTCGTAGGAACTGAATTTGTTCAGTGCTGAAAAATACTGGGCTCGTTTTATAGAAAACAACTGCCTTGGGGAAGGAAAGGAAAAGAGAGAGATGATTAGAAAAATAACACGAAAAACATGCGAGTATACAACATTTGTAAGCTAGTTCGCTACGTCTGCAGATGATTAGTCCATACTCCGCGTCTGGAGCGACAAGGTAAAGCGTACGCATCGATTAGTGCTGAGCTGTCGCCTGCGAAAAGTTTACGTGTGCTTTGCCCAGCCTCCTCTGTCGTAGAGTGAACAGGGGCGTAGGCAGCTCGGGGGGGGGGGGGGGGTGACCATGAAAAGCAGCCCCATACGACATTCTGTGTTGAATAAATGTAAAAATTGTACACAGCACTGGTGTGGTCTACCCCAGTGGTGAACTGCCATGGCGGATAACCACTCAGTACAAGTTGGTCCCGCCTCCTCCCCTAGCCGCATTACGTCTCAACATGCTCTTAGGACGTGTAGCACATTGTCTTGTCGATGTCCAAGACATTAACTGGTTGATGGTGCCTTGGCCTATGCTGATGTTATCTGTTCTAGCTGCTAGAACAGATAACAGTGCAGATAACGTTCCCGGTGCAGATCTAGTAGGGGTCCTCCCTCACCAGATTTGCACCGAGAAAGGCCCTCTAGGTTCCCCTCTCCCGATTGGGAACTCTGAAACTGAGAATCTGGGCACCAGGTTGGTATAGCTTACTTATTTCTATGTTGTTGCCTATTTTCTGTGTTTTATTACGTCGGGAAATCGTTCAAGAGCTAGGATTGGGGATTTGGGGGCCGCCAACTGGGATTGGGCCCAAATTCTGATGATGTAATGAAGGAGAAGGGTGTGGGGCCAAAGCCTTGCATCGGAAAGCTGTTGTGCAAGAACTGTGGGGACAGCCACTATGCAGAGTGCAGAGATTTGCCGATTGCGAAGCATTATTTTCGGGGGGGGGGGGGTCACCATGATGTAAGGCAGCCCTATATTTGGTCAGTTCAGGTTAGGAAATTGCAAAGAAATGTCCTCTCGTAGGCTATTTCAGTATGTGGTCTTGGTAGAATAGCCTATTTTCAATTTAGCCATTGTTGTCAAGAAGATTGAAGTGCACCCCTCCCCCCACTAGGATAGATCCGGTGACCCCCTCCGAGCCGTTTTGCGGCGAAAGGGCATTAAACTAGTCTTTGAGAGGATAGTGTTTTGCAATTTCCTACCAGGGCAACGCCGCTTTGCGTGTTCAGTTCGCTTTCTAGTGGTGCAGAGCTCCTTCCTGGAGTTCATTTCCTCTTATAAATCTTATTGGTATCTCATGTCCACTATATGTAAAAAATACGATAAATACGATACGCATGAATCCTTGTCTCTTCATTTTGATCGCCTTCTTCTTTCACCTGTTTCCCATTAAAGCTTTGTTTCTGGTTGTTTTTCAAAGATTTTTTCTCCATTTACAATATTATCCGACGACATTGGTCACTCTAGGAGGTTGCGGAAACTTCAAAAAAGCGAAGATCATTCAGAATGTTTTGCTGTCTGTGATGCCTCCTTAACATTTCTTTAGGACACTTCTGGACGAATACTGGTACTAAGCGGGCAGGTGCCCGCTCCATTATGAGACCTTGGTCGTGAAACACTCAAATACACACGGTTTCTGTGTCTCCTCCGCGCGAGCGGAGGAGAGCACAGAACCGGGCAAAGGAAGGAACTCCGGGGTGTGGCTGATATAGCTTACCCGTTTTAAGATACTTTGACGGTGTACAGCGGGCACCAGCCCGCTTAGTACCCGAATACTTTATAAACAAGTCATGAAAATGTGGTGAGAGTAAAGAAGGAAGCTTTATCGAAGCTCTGAAATGCAAACCCATGCTGGTGATCACTGGATTGGTGATTGGTAAATTTGGACTCGTCCAATTTGGGACGGCTGCGTATTGCTCAGACTCTTAAAACTATGGACGCTACTTATTCGCCATAGTTCAAGGTGGTATAAAATTAATGTCTAATATCTTCTTGCGATTCTTTAATTATATATCACACTAACCTTACTCATCGAAATGTCGCCCATCTTTGTCGATGACTGTCCTCTATCGTATCGGCAATGAATGGATGCCGTGGCGATGGAAATCCGGGGGTTTCGATTAGAAAAAGTGACGAAGGTCGATTCGAGTGCCCCTCGATCATCGTATCGGTTTCCTTCCAGAAAGTGAGCTAGTGATCTGAACAAATGGTACACAGTTGGGGCAAGGTCCGGCGAATAGGATGGTTGGGGAATCACTTCCCATTCTAATAGCTGGAGCTTTTGGCGGGTTATTTTTGAGGTATTGAGTTTTGCATTGTCATTGAGGAAATCAATCTGGTCGAGTTGTGGGCGTTTAATTTGAAGACCGTGCTGGCTGTGTTTTTGTAGAAGGTTGCAGTACACCTGACTGTTACTGGTGGCACCAGAAGGGAGAAGCTCCCAGTACACAACACCACGAACGTCCCAGAAAACACTCAGCATCTCCTTCCTTAGTTGCAGATCACCTTTGGGAACTGCTGGCGGCATCTCCTCTACTGGAGTCCAAACATGCCTTGCTGTATGTCACGCATACAGTACCCACTTCTCATCTTCTGTAATGCCTACCAGTCAAAACGGCGAGAGCGGGATAAGTTGAAGAGGCATGCATCAGCTCGTGTGGCGTACTGCTCAGGTATCAGGTCCGACCTTTGTCACTTTTTCGAATCGAAACCCCCGGGTTTCTATCGCCTCGGTATCCATTCCCAGCCGGTACGATGGAGGAGAGTCATCGTCATAGGCGGACGATATTTCGTTGAGTAAGGTTAGTTTGATCAAAATATATAACAATTTGAAATTATCGAAAAATCGCAAGAACATAGAATCACCCTAATACCTTAGAGCCCCAGCTCAGTTCTGTGTTCCTTCATGATTTCACTTATGGTAGAAGCGCTTCACGTGAAACATGTTTATTGTTCCACGAGAAGGAATTGGTAGTATTGGAGGAAGTACACAAAATTAGCACAACCATGCAGTGGTAGCAGAACCGAACATACCTCTCCCAATGTCTGCTAAGGACTCAGTGTCTCACTCATTATACCATCTATTTGAGAACTCCGCATCGTTGCTCACGGTGTTCCATTTCTTTGTGAACGAGCTTACCGGGTTGCAATACCATTTTGGGTCTGACGCCTATACCGTCTCACCAGTTTCTAGTTCTCAGCGTGGGATCACTCTAAGTGGCGATATGGTTACTCTCTCAGATGGAACGCTGAACTAGTGAAGGCGACGGAGCGATTGCAGCGCCATTTTTAAAATAGGTGTTCACATCCAACACATTCGTGCCGAAATAGACATGGAGTGGGAGGTTGATAGATTTGGGGGATGGTTGGAAGTCGAAAGGGATTCCTTGGAATTTCGCGTATGAAAGCTGCACCGGATGAGCCAACGAATGCTATCAGACTGTCGACTCAATTTAGTAGAACAGACGGTGGTACAGGAGGTACTCCTGACAGTCAGACTAGTGAGATGCGGTGCGTGATGAACTCGTATTGTTTTCTTTTCTGCTGGATTCTTGAAAGTCATGTGACTCATTCTTTTGTCTCGGATTTTTTTGTGCCGCGGTTTGATGTGTTACAGCGCAGTTAGCTGAGCTCGTTCTCATAATCGTCATCTTGTATAAGTCAGTACTATGGTTGTGAATCTTACCAGGAGACTATCTCAACGGTAGGTAGGAACGGCCCAAGTGTTGTATAGGGCAGAATAGCCTCTCTCTCTCTGGGAAACAACAAAATGCAAATATCTAGAGCTCAACACAACTATGCGCAGAGTTAGGGACGACGGAAGCTGGGCCACTGGCAGCGTTAACCCACTCCCTGCGCGCGAAGGGCGGACTCAAGTTGGCTGGAAACAAAGATAACGAGCGGGCAATGCTGGCGCAGTGCGTAGAGGGGCGGCGTAATCCACGTGATCGCTGTTTCCGGCCTACTTGAGACCACCCTCCGCGTGAAGCCAGAGGGCTAACGCCGCCAACGGCCCAATTTCCATCGTCTCTACCTCTGCGCAGAGTTGCATTGGGGTCGAGATATTTGTATTTTCTTGTTTCACAGAGAGAGGCGATTCCGCCCATATACAACACTTGGGCAGTTCCACCTATTGTTGAAATAGTCTTCTGGTTAATGCGAAAGCGGTTAGCAGAGAGCTGTTAATAAGCAGGGTGTTAGCGTAACTGGTGGCATGCTGACATCAACGAAAGGCTAATCCTTACTTACGGATTTGTTTTGATTGGTTGCACGAAGTGTTGCGGTTATTGTGTTCATGAAACAGTGCCGTGACGTAATATCCTGCTCGCTGGGAAGGGGTTAGGTTCAAATCCTCCGCTGAGCCAGGGTTTTGATCGCAACCAAACATCGGTATAACTGCTGATGAGCTCTGCAACAGTGCGTCGAGGCTCAAATAAAATGAGTTGAATCTGGTTTTGTTCGAGTTTGCGCTTAGCATACAATCTGCGAAAGCGTTAATCTTTGGCCTAGTTGTAGACGCTGAAAAAATTGTCGCTGCAAAGAAGTAGCCTAAGGGCGCTATTGTGCTATGATGACTCCAGGGACGATGAGAGGTCGAAAAAAATTTCGCCCATTCTTTGCCTAAAGCCTTTGGCATACTCCCGCATCGCGACTGCGTAGCTGCCCGAGCAGCACTGTCGCCGGAACCAGTCGCGGGAGTATACCAAAGGCGTAAGAGGTTTGTTTGTGGGGTTCATCACGAATCTGACATCTATTTTTAGTATAACGGTGGAATGCGGTAGGTTACGGTAGGTTCGAGCAAAAAACGTAGTGCAATTGTGCTGGCACTGTCCTTCCACACTCAGCAGACCGAGGTGTGCCATTGTCCTCAATACCGCGTGCCTGACCCGGAAAGCGGTATAAGGAAGAACTTGTTGACTTTTAGAACCGTCCATTTCTCCCTGGCCTTCAAAGAAATGCTTTTCTTTCATTTCCTCGAAGTCATTTGCTGAATCATTTTGTGTGGGTAGAAAAGCGGGTCTCTGGGCCTTTTCGCTTCGCACTGAAATATTTCGGGGCATTTTTTGGCATTTTCTCATAAGCCCGCTGTGTCCGCTCTTTCGTCCCTGTATTTTTTTTTTTGTTCCGTTATTTTTTCTCCTTGTTTATAGCACATTTATTTTGAGGAATTCAGCATATGCTCTAAGATGCAGCACACGTTCAGTAATATATAACCGTAGAAGCCACATTTTCAAGAACCTTGGGGGTTCCTTTTTCAGGTTTCTTTCTTTTCACATCTTAGTAACTTTTAGTAAGTGTCAAGGTTTGCTTGTTTTCATATAGGGACAAGTTAAGGGAATATTCCCTCGCTCTACTCACTTAACATTGTTGAATTGCTAGTATGTGAACAAGTAGTAATTTATAAACAAGTCTAGAAAGTAATTTAGATGGGCCGTAGTTAGAAATTGTAGGGAATTACCAGAAGGATGCGCTGTGATCAATACTGCTGCGGCAGGCATGACTTGGACCCGATTTCGCTGCAAGAATATTTCCGCCTTTGGACTCAACTTTTTCGACACGATGTATGGTATCTTATGGTAAAAGACACAACGACCTTAAGCGGAGACACTGGTCGGAACATAATGACACAGTAGCCTTATATAGTCGATAGAAAACCAACAGGAGATTGTTACTTCCACAAACTTCCTAGACCAGTACTATAAGGTCCTCATCGACAGAATAGTTCGCGAATGTGGCGTTGTGTTGGAAGGATCTGGGTTGAGATGAGGAGAAACCTTACTAGCATGCTAAGAATGCTAGTTACTCCTTTGACATATTGTGGAAGGTCCATGTTCTTTTGCTGAGACAGGTTGTGCGTAATTGAAAGATACCGATGGTAAGCGTTATTAATGGAATGAGTAAGGTAAAAGCGGCTGGAGTTGGAAACCCCGCAATAGGAGAAAATTACAGCCTGTGCCGTCCTACAGCTGTAGTGAGCTGTAGTGAGTTCTTTAACTTCCGGCTGCTTCTTACGCGTTCCTTCCCGAACATTCATTTCCGCGCAGTCTCACGATTCGCTGTGCTCTAAGGCCATGAGCATCTGTTCCGCTTAGCAGTGCCCTAGGCCGTGGTCCCTATTCCGACGCGATCTCTTTTGACGAAGTCGTTTCGCCAGTTCGTTGAAGCTGCTGGATGTCGCCTTTTGCGCGCTTTGAACTAGGGACTACTCTTATCTCTGATCTTTTGGTTCCTGAGAGTATGTCAATGCCCAATTCGTTTTGCTCGAAATGGATTATAGCTGCCTTGGCCGCTGCCCTGACATTATCTCCTCGTTCGCCTGCCAGTCTAGTCCACGTGCATATCCATCTGAGCCCCCTTCAGTTGAACGACGTGCTGGTACTGAACTGCGATATTGTCCTGCGTCTGCACCTCAACTTGTCCTTACTGTGTCTTTGGTGAAAAGCATTGTAGAAATTATTAGGAGTGGTTGCTGGTTAGACTAAGGAGTTCCTTTATTCTTTATGAACTCACTTAAAAGAGTTGCGAAAAGTGAAAGTGAACAGGACATCAGAACTACCAAGACCAGCCTGTGCACCTGGCTATTACTCATGCTGTATAGCTTCATGACAAGGAGCTAACCGCATCAAATTATGTCGCAGCCGTTTAATGAAACGAGGGATTGTTCGATGTATCTCGTTGAGCGGCACGTCATATACTGCAGATTTGGGTTTCCGAGATTTTCGTTGATCGATCGTGCTTATTTCACCAGTGTCACTGTCCCATCTCGATGTATTCTGATGGAAGGATATGTGCTTTCATGTCGAATGGCTTACTGCACAACATTCTCTGCCGAAGAGATAGTAGCAGTGCGACGTTTTGTTATAGGAAAAACGTAGGGACGATCTTTATTGAATGGGTATTTTGGAGCGAGCGCTGTTCGATACCGCGTGCCTACGCTTATTCGCTCATAATACCCGATTTGAATTGCGAATCGCGGGGATGAAGTTACACAGTACCACGGGGGACAGTCGCTTCCCACATTTCGCTCGACTTAGCGACTATTTTTCAACCCGAATTTCGTCTCAGCTTCACGTTTCAAACTGCGTATTTGAAGCGCGAGGTCGCTAGGAATTACCTCAGACATCTTACTATATTTGTATTATCTCTATCGTAATAATGACGACTAGGGACACTTCTGTCGTGCTGGTACAATTTTTGCCCCTCTCGCTGTAAAGTGTTCGTCATATCATCAACTGCTATATTCAATCATGCCGATTGAATTCCGGCAACGGTGAGTGCTCGTTATATGGTGTTTTGAGCGTATCGATTTCGTCCGTTTAGCTTTACAGTGGGTTGGAATCGACAGATGTTGTTCGGGCTGTTCGGGCAGATTTCGTTTCATCTTACGTGTTCTTTACTTAGTGCGTCCACGGTAGCGTCTTGGCGTCTTGAGAGCGGCTTATCAGGACGTTTTATCGGCGTGTTCCGCACTGTTTTGACACGTATCGGTCCCTAAGGGCGGGCTTTCAGTTCCCGTTTCATCGTTGGATTGCCACTGATTTCCAGGTCAATTTAGTGAGGAGCTGTTTTCATGTGCCATGTTAACGCTGCCCATTTTTAGCAGTGTTATAAAAAAACTTGAGATCTTATTCACTGTATTGCTGGAATCGTGGGCATCGTGACAAAACTGTGGCAGCATCAGTACAACAGCACGCGTTTAACTGCTAGCAGTTGCTTTTGACCCTGCTCATGAAGTGTTTGTAATCAGGTCTAAAGGCGAATATCACGTCTACGATTTTCTTCTTTGGCAAGGATTAGCTGCCAAGATGCCGAAGAGACGTTATTTTTCGATGTCATTTTTTTGGACGAGAATTAGCCGAAGGTCTAGAGGTTTTCGAATCTCTTTCAGCGCTTTTCATTCGGTCCCTCTCTTGGGCTAAAACTGCACTCTCGAGCGTTGCCAGCTGATCATGTGTGGAATGGGCCTGCAGGCAACAGCGCTGTCGTGTGAATAAGCAATGTAGTTTACAGACTGATACGATACAGTCGGCACTAGTTGTGTGCATGCGCATAAATCGATTCTAAATTGGATCAATGAAGGAGGAACCAGTAAGGGCTGAACCAGTAAGGTGGGACCACTAAGGGAGAGTAAGGGAGCCCGGATTCAGTGGCCCGTCAGACAGAGACGGCAATGTAGCTTACAGACTAATACGATACAATCGGCACTAGTTGTATGCATGCCCATAGGTCGATTCTAAATTCGTATTTGGGCGTAGATTCTACAGGCTTTCCATCCGGCTGAATCAACGTGTAGACACCAGTCTCCTGGAAAGTCTGTTCTGTGCTCTGAATGGTCCATCAGGGGATTTCGGTAAGTCGTTCGAGAAGATTGGCTGCGTTGTACCACCCGAGTCGGATCTCATTGCACATTGCAAAAGCTTAATTAATAATAGCCTTAGCACTATCATTTTCTTGCGAAAATCTGTTTGACCTATTAGTGCACACTTGACTGTACGCCACACTTGACTGTCTGTTACGGAAGAGCGAATTCAGCTGCGCATTGTGATCGTCATTTAAAGTGCTGTGGTCTGATCTTAATCTTGGCCATAACATTTCCTACTTTTGAGATAGCTTTGCCGATGGGAGTATTATTTTTCATACCACTAAGATTCGTTCTCGTAAATATTTGAGAGTGTTCCGTACAGAAGTTGACATCCAACGAGCACGAGTTGCGGTCTAGCCGTCCATTGTATCTCGTGACGTTATGTGTGTGAGAGAGAGACATTGCGACCAGTGCCGCGATCCTGTTATTGATTGGCAGCAAAAAGAGTATGCCTTGTTGTGCATTTTCATTTCGCGTTACACAATGGACTTGTACTTTTTGCTTCCTATCACGCAAAGCTCTGCATTCATCGTTTGTTAATGTATGAAGCTTTCCTAGTACCCCTCCCCCCCCCCCCCCCCCTAAATGGTGTGAAGACGTAGGCCTTGTTTTGATGGTTATGTTTGAGAGTCATTGTTACTGTGTCGAAGCCGATTGGGAGAGAGCAGGTGCTCGGAAAAGAGGTATTCTTTGTTATTCAGTGTATTGAATAGGATAAGTGTAAATAAAGTAAAGCCATCCGAAGGGGTAACGGTGTGAGGGAGAATGCTGTTACGGGGGTGCTTGTGTGACCGAATGTTTGTTTTCTGAATCACCTTGATGTCGTCCCAGACTTACAATGACCGTAGGTGGTGGTAGGAAGGACGGACGGAGGGGAGAGGTGTATATTCGACCATCGGTTGGCCTCGAGGCTACAGAGTACGCTTTAATTGACACACTGTCACATGATGCGGTCACATTTGCAGACTGGACTCTGCGCATGCCGAAGATCACCTGGCTGCTATAGTTACGTTGTTTGATGGAAAAGCCTCCCAGCTGTGTTTGCGATATCGTTGACCTCATTTGCGACTACTCGGGTGACAGTAGAATTGGGGTAGCTCCAAGGTTGTCTCTTCTCGTGACCCTTGTATAAAGCCTAACCGTTTATTTTCTGTATGTGTGTGATATTTGTATTTCCCTCATTCCTCCTAGGAATGTCAATGAAGTGGCCGCTGAGTTCCCATAGTAACATCTTGGGGCTTGTAGAGGACTGACCGACAGTGTAGCGGTTTCTGATTTTCATACGAGTTTTAACGGATGAACAAAGAATACTGTGCGCGTTAGGGCAGACTATATCAGGGGTGGGGACTGTGTACTTCGTTCGTTTTTTCTTGCTTTGTCTAGTGGTAATCTCTATTTTTAGGGTATGACTAACGATGGGAGGGAGGGGAGGATGCGCCGTATATATAACATGCTTCAACGAAGTAGTTAAAGGGCAATTTAACCTCATCCACGGGATATTAAGGACTCACATGCTAGACGACGATAAATCGATGTTTGTGGAACTCAGTATTTGCATAAAAAAAAGAAAACAAGGCAAAAATAGGAATGAAACACCTCTTGTTTCCACATCTGCACGAACTCTGCACTGCAACAACACACGCTGCGCTCGACTCGCCTCATCTTGTAGTGAGTTCTTGTCCTAAACAGGCGCGACACCCGATCATCCTACGCTAATCGAGTGCGTCACTCCGCCTTCTACAGTAGTGGGAGATGTGTGACGTAGCGCACCCAGCCGGAACTGGCGGCTGGAACTACTTTCTTAATCAAAATTAACCTACAAAAGTACTGGAGCTTCAATTATAGATCGTCGCATCCTGACAAGTACGTAGCTGTTCCATTGAAAGTCGCAGAGTTCATTTTTGCTAGCCATTCACCAGGACTAGGAGAGCGTCTGAATGGCTGAGTAGATAACGTTATATAGGAAAAGATGGGTCGAGAGTTCGATTCCAAAGGTCACACTCGTACGTTTCCGCGAGCGGTTCTTCCGTTTTTCTCTATGTGGAGTATTTGACTTAGGCGGAACTTCGTGTTCGCTTTCTAACCTCGTCACCAACATCTTGTAAGAAGTGGAACAGATTAGATTTCGTTGATCGCCATTAAACAGTGCTCGTCTGGCTTGGGAAGTTATCTTAGATGGAGTATAAATAAGACCTCTGTGATGTTCTATATTCATTTTGAAAGCGTTTCTTACTGTAACTTCGCTTCGACTGGCTCTATTGTACCATAATGACTTTATGGTCGAATCTAAGTTTTCGTCCAAACTTCGCCCAGGAGGTTGTTTGGGGTCCATCGTGAAACTGGCGTCTACTTTTGGCATTAGGATCGATCATTAGAGCTTATGGAGCTTATAGGTACTGTGAAAAATGGCATTAATATAGCCGTTTTGATATTGATATTTATTACATAAGTAGTTACTTATGTAGAATAGTTAGAGGAATATAACAAACATCCACCGAACAATAAAACAGCAACTAAAACAGTTTTCTTCATCTACTTGCACTTATTTTCCAAGATCATGCTTTGAGATCAAAACAGCTTTAAGAAAATCACGTCTTAAAAGCCTACTCCAAAGTCGTGATCAGCACCCCAACAACGTAGACAAAATTTTGGCGAAGCTGGTTATCCTCTCATCACCATTTCACTTATGTCATCTGTAACTTTCTGTAACTTATCGTAACACTGGAAACGAATACCATAATCGTGATCAGCGCCCTAAACAAGTACTTCGCGGAAGTTCGGCTGAGTTCTCTGGAGTCAGTCTCTGCAGTCGTGAAAGCACAGTAGTAGTAATATTAGTAGTAGTACCCGTATGTCGGGCTACGAGTTTGTGGTCGATATAAAACTGGCAGGACGACCAATAATACGAGCTGAGTATCCTACTTAACATTATAGATTCGAGAGAACCAGTAATCATAAGGGCGTTCTCAATAGAAATTCTAAGAACACTCGTCATATTATGCTTCAAATCTAGGAGAGGTAGATAATTTTCGCCCGAACTTCGCCCAGAGGGTTATTTTGGGCGCTGGTTACAGGTGTGATATCCGTTTTTAACATTTCGGCGGATTGTGGTAGGTTATGGTAGGCAATGTGGAGGGCGAGTTGGCGTGGTTGGGTCAGTATTTCCGGGTCGTCCAAGTTTGGTCTGTAATTCTGGGGGTTATTTTAAGCTCATCAGAACCTGTCACTCGTTTCCTAAATCATCAGTATTTTATGCTCTATTTTTCGTCTAAGGCTGTTCGATACAGAAGAATTAAACATGTTATTCTAGCATTCCCTTGTTTCGTACTTGTTGATCTGTTCGCAAATGAGTTTTCAATGAGAAATGCTTTCAAAAGCTTTCTGATTACAGAGGGCTTCCATATGGGAGTAATCTAACCAAAGCTTTCCAAGCGAGACGCGCATGGACTAATGGACAAGAAACGTAATTCTACGCGATGAAAACTAGCATGTTCCTTATCTGACAAGAGGTTGAAGAGAGGGTAAAAAGCGGTTACGGTACTCCTTCGGAGTCAGAGTGCACCTTTTATTGAAAAGAACGAAGAAAATGCTTCTGGCAATACGTAAATCCGACCCCTGTAGTCACACCCTCGACCTCTCTCCCTCGAGATCGCAACGATAGCCCCTCGGCCGTTCGGTTGTATTCGGAGGGGGACGATCTGCCTGAAAGCAGCATGGGCAAAGACGAGGGACAGTGCCTGCGGAGCCAGTTAGCGTCGTAGCATCCGCCGCTTCGCACTGAGCCAGACAGCCCTCGCTGAGGAGGCGATGATGACCTGGTCGACCACGGGAGCCCGCAAGTCGACTACATTTGGTGTGATTACAATCGATAGAGAGTTAGGAGGCTCAGACGGTTTGCAGTGGCATTTCAGAACATCGGATTGATGTGAACCCTACCATCTCCTATATTAGTATTCGAGCTCTATCGAATGAGCCTGGAAAGAATCTTGCATCAGTAACCGTTATAACGATTTTTTCAGGCGCTATTTAATTTTCTTTAAATATCCGTTTTTATTGATATCAGAATTAACTGCGAGGCATGCTTCCAGGCTACTGATGTGAGCTCTACCATCTCCTGTATTAGAATTTCGATCTCTATCATTGTTTATTTTCCTTAAATATCAGTTTTTATTTATATTAGAATTAATTGTACGGCATGCTTTTAAGCTGAAATTGCGCGAGGGGTATAACTAGATAGACGAAAGACCGTCTGAGAGCACCTCAAGTGCTCAACCTGTTTGAAAACGGCATTATGACCTAAGTAATCAAGTTTTCTCAATGCATTTCATGAGTGTTTCCTAACTTGTTAATTGGTGGAGGTGACATCGGCCATGCAGGTACATTGCCTGTGGGACGCGAGGTCAAAATGCCGCTAGAAACCACAAACGACTGGACAACAATTTGAAGTATTGTGTGATGAAATTTATTCTCGATAAACATTAGTTTTGATGAACCACCTATCCAGTCTGTCTCGAAATATGATGTGTGCGTCATAAAGTTCCATGAAGAAATCAGTTACGAAATGCTAAAAAGATGTCATATTGAAACTAATGCTTTAATCTTCTGCTAAAAGATCTCTCGTCCAATTAAAATCCTCGTGAAATTTTAGTCCGGAAGCATGCCTCGCATTTAATCCTGATATCCTATTATATAATATGTGAATAAAGACCGATATTTGACGAAAAATAAACAGGGTCTGAAGAAATTCGTTTCAAGGGTTATTGAGGCAAGATTCTTCTCTGACTCATTCGATAGAGCTCGAAATTCTAGTACAGGAGATGGCAGGGTTTACATCGGTAGCCTGTAAACATACCTCGTAGTTAATTCTGATATAAATAAAAACTGCATTTAACGAAAAGTAAGCAACGCCTGAAAATTTCGCCTTAAGTGTTGTCGGCGATCATTTCCTGGCTTATTCAAAAGAACTCGAGATTATAATACAGAAGATGGTAGGGCTCAGATCAGTCTGAATTTCTGGACCGCCATTACAAGCCCTCTGATCCTCCTAGATCTGTCGATTGTAAGCGCATCAAATCTGGTCGATCTGCGGGCTTCCGTGGTCGGCTGGGTCACCATCACCTCCACGGCGAGAGCTGTCTGGCTCAGTGCGAAGCGGCGGGGGTCACGCCGCGAGTCGACGCTAATGGGCTCCGCAGGCACTGTTCCGCGTCTTTGCCCGCGCCGCTTTTAGACAGATCATCCCTCACCCGTTTGATCGCAGTCGCCGTCACAAACGGCTCACATCAATATAACGTAGATCTTCAATGGAACAACCAAATTGTCTGACTGTCTGGTTGGTAATTTGACTGGCTGTGAACTATACAGCTTACAGATAGACGCGAAGCTCCGAACCTTTAATTTCGGAGCACGTTAGAACAGTCCCAGGTGTCAGTTCTGGCTTATTAGTCCGCATTGAAGCGCTGTGTTTTTCACCAATTTTGAGCTACTCAGAGGTCCGCAGAAAATTTGTGAACCACTGCGGTGCTTCTCAGGCAGTCGTCTACAACCCTCACTCAATGTGAGGGCCAATTTGGGAAACTCCACGGTCACTTCATGGACCTCCATAGTTTCACTACAATTGGTCGAGCGTGGAGAAACAGTTGAATTGGTTGGCCAGGGCGGAATGTGAAACTTTGGCCGAATCGTAGTGCACGTATGAGACTTTTCACTGCATCACTCGCGCCTATCTACGAAGTGACATCCGCAGATGGTGAATAAATAGAGTGGATGAAGCCAGATTAGTATTGGTGAGCAGCCATGTAGCTTGTGTATAACATACTTTGAGTGTGAGTATCATAGGGCTTGATCCTTGGCTCCACTGCATCTTCTGCCGCTGGCTCCGTGCTAATGCTAACGTTCGATTTGTCTCCTCTGAAAGAGGACATTCACCGTGCCGCCGTTTCAAGGAGAGAAATTTTCTTGGAACGGCGGCACGGCGGCAGGACAGGGGTTTCAAGCCGTCGCTCGGAATGGCGTTCGGCAAAAGTCGCACCGAGTGCTAGGGCGAAGGAGGTAGAAGCACAAGAGCGATAAGCGTTCCCGGCCATGCGGTGCTGATAGGGCTTTGTTGAAGAGGTGTTTTTATAGCCTGTGTTGAAGTGCCTTTGAAATGGAATGCGAGAAGTATTATGCTTCTAGTATCGAGAAGCTGTGTCGACCTATTCGGCTTCGGCCGTGTTTTTCAGATGCGCCATTCATTTGTTTAAATAACAACTTAGACCTTCTCGGATCATACAGCGCAGACTTTTGAGTTTGAATAGTTTCTGAATGTATTATAGAGGGCAATTCCTAGTGTTTTAGAATCGGCACGAACTGGCTATCAGGTGAAGAGCGATCCCGGCTCGAGGCCGTGCAGCGCGATTGGCGTCTTAGTCGTCCATACAACGCGAATGCCACCAACCGGGTTAGTGTGATTGCTCAATCTGAACATTGGGGCAATGAACGTCACCACCACCTGTGGGCTTTGTGCACTTTCCTTCGAAAGGCATCATCTGTTTACATCATTGCTAAGTAAGGGTTTCATGTGTTCATAGTTTGTCCTTAGCACAGCATTAGGTTGTTGTTCTCTAGTTGTAAATGCTCTATGAGTTTACGAATTGACCAAGATGAGCTTGTTTGGTGACATTTTAGAAGTGATCGAAGTCCGGTTTCTCAAATGTGGATGTGGATGGCGCATTACTTTGCTAAGATGAGAGATAAGTATCGAGAAATGGTAATAAGAGAGTAATGAAGATCATTTAGCCATGGATTCGCGCTCGCCACCGTGAACAGAGCACTCAAGATGTTAGTGCAGCCGCTCCCCCAGCAAAAGATGGAGGTGCAGTTATAACTGCTGCGAACGCTTCCATTGCTCCGGTTGCAGCACAGACGAGTATTTTCGATCGTACCAGGTTCGTGAGGTTTTGTCACCTGCCGTTTATGATTTTTAAATTGGTTTCTCTTATTTCCATATTGTAATTGATGAACATTTTTTTATATATTTGTCAAAGATGGGAGCGAAATGTGGAACTATTTAGAGCACGCTCAGCAAATGGTGCAATCTTAGGGTTTATTATGATCTGACACTTGCAGCCAGCTTTAATTTCTGTCCAGTATCTATATCATGGGGCGCGTGGAGCGCAGTCGGAGGAGGCGCGACTGTCGCCTGCACCCGATACCAGGTTCCTGGTTCGGATTTCCTGCCCAGGCCAACCAAGCCTTCCATCCCTCCGGGGTCGGTGAATTGGTACCAGACTTGTTTGGGAAGGATAAAGCGCTGACTTGTTCATCGGCTGGCCACCGCAAGTCATTGTATGGCTAAATACGCATTCATGTCGCCTCCACGACATCCCGTAGAAGTAGAAGGCGCTGGCGCATCCCAAAAGGGATTGAGTAACACCGTCCTTTATCCTTTATCCTTTATCTGTAGCATGTGGAGCTGCATTCCTTCCGAATGATAGAGATACGTACGCTGAGTTTCGCCCGCTTAGAGCGAGTGCTATGCGCCACCTGTTTAGATGTCGGAGAAAGAACTGGAACAACGAAGTGCAATAAATGCGTATGATTAAGTGCTTATTGTCATACTACTTTTTGGAATTTTGCAGTGCTCAAGTAGGCGCTATCATCACACATGCTGGTAGGTGGGCATGTTACCCGCGTGAGGTTCGTTTCGGGTTGTGGGAGCGAGAGGAAGCAGTGTATATGTTATGCATTCTGAGTCGAGTTAATACGAACTATTTTCCATATCATCACGGATGCCGTGCAGTGCACGTGCGCAGAGTGACGTGAGGTTCTGTGTTTCCGAACTGATATCGATCGGAACCGTCGCTAGAGGTCTTGATGGCTCCTTATGTTTCAAGATTATAATCTTCTTAAGGGGAAGAACGAGAGTAGAACCTACATGTCTTTTGAATCGCCTCTGAATGACACGGGTAACAGAAGATGTGAAACGCGTTCGAGCAGAGTAACAACGGTGAAGTCCTGAAACGGGAATCGATTCTGACGGCAACTAGTGCTCTCAGTTTGAATTGCCTCTATTTCTTATAGAAGATATTTGTTGTAGGTTAGCGCCGTGGCAGGCTATGAAACTTGGTTTTTGACTTATGTATGCTGAATCCTGGGATAGTGACGGAGTGACGATCTATATCGCTCCATTTGCTAATCCATGCGATATAAGAATCAAGGAATACTACACGTTTGGCGAAGTCTCGGTAATTGTACTTCAAGAAGGACTGAACAGCCTATTACAGCTTCTTAGCTCCGGTAGGATTTTTATGAGACCTGTGCAGTTTTACTTTTCACTCTGGTACTGTGCCAGGGTTTCAAATTCTGCGTGTTCGAAATATGCAACTTCTGCGGGATTCAGGGTTTAAGGTGTCTTAGTTGGAGTAGTTGTAAACGGATACACCCTAGCGATGTTAGTAGTATTTGGTTTTCCGATTCTGATCGATTTCCACACAAGACTCGTCGTGCTCGGCACGACCAAACTTTCGTCGGCGGTATATTATTCATGCACAAGGGTTCAGCAAAATACCAGGTGGCGCGTAGGAGAGGGCCTGTTACTGTACTGCATACCATTATAATCGCCTGTTCGCCGGCGACTATGTGTTTCTGACACTAATTGATTATTGGGTTTTGTCTACCATTTGTCGTCTTGCGTTGCACCAAATAGAGCGCAAACGTGTATTCACTGGATATTGACGGCATGGGGCTGTCCGAGCTATACGACAAGCTCTTTCGTAGGGGAAAGCGCGCGCTCCGAAAGCTCAGCCGCCAGAATGCGTTTCGATTCAGGTGCGTTGACGGATGGGGTGTTTGGTTTTTTGGATTTTCAAGAATAACCCGTTTTCAAAGTTTTTCGAGGTGTTGCTATTACTGATAGAATGGAAAGAACTGGTGGTTAGACGTATACAATTTTCACGTAAAATTGTTCACTATTCAATTCAAATAGGGCACTTCCAGCTAAATTGGACACTCGCATTTGAAGTCAGGTTGAACACTTTCATATCAAAATGAGCGTCTTCTTGATTGAACTACACACTCTCTAAGATGTTAAGGAAAAAATGTTTCCCCCACCTGACTAAAAAGTGAGCATACTGAAATTTTGTAGAAATTTCATTTTAAAGGAAGAATAATGGTTTGAAGCTCATATTAATGCACAGTTTAGCTCGCCGCGATTTTCAGATCATTCCTTGTCTAACTCCTGCATAGTTGAAACAAGCAGCAAAGTGAAGTGTGTGTTTTCTACAATCGTTTTCGTTGTATTGTTGACAACGCCACGTAGCCAATTTCTTTGCTATGAATCGAAGGGAAAGCGGCGTCCTGGACGGGTGCATGGCGCAACCTTTTTTGGCATTAAAAAGGTGCTGCCACCATCACTTCAAAGTGTACTTTGACCAATTATTTTCCCTGATAAATAAAAGTTTTATAAAATTTTGGAGATTGTGTCGACATTTTGGGCAGAAGAATTAAAAAATTTCAAAGAATGTTTTCCACGAAAGAGGTATTTTAACATACTTAGAAATTGTTTGGTTTATCTAGAAGACTCTTGTTTTGGTTTGGAAGATGTTCACTTTGACTTCAGAACCGTCAAGCCTGCTTTGAAAGGCATCCAGTTTGGTTTGAAAAGTGTCAAATATGACACAAAATGATATTGTTTCTGGAAGCATGGGTAGCTCTTTAAAATTTGACTGTTTTGGGATAGTGATGTACATGGTGTTGCTGTGTTTGTACATCGCATAGCCGTACGTGGTCGATTTCATCCGGCTCCTTTTTGCTCGTTGTGCCCTTGGTTAAGTTTTTTCAGAAAGAAGAGCTTGATTTTTTGGCGTAACGTCATGAACTTCGTGAAGTGTTGAAAACATATATTCTTCACGTTTTCGCTTTTATATGAACTATGGTATTAGACTCTCAGGTCTCAAATCAGTATAACAGATAATTATAGATACATAGTAGTTATCATGCTTACCTTTGATTTGAAAAGGCTTCTTCATGGATGCCTTTTTTCATCCTCTCATACATTCAATGGTATTTAGAAATGCGTCGAAAGCAATAGCGTCACCAACTTCTGGAGCTACAGCGACGCCAACTAATGAGCAGCTGTCTTCTGATATCAAAGCAACTGCAGGACCGACGATAGCAGATGAGAAGGACAGGGAGAGACGGGATGAGGAAGTGCGAGCCAAAGAGCAGCTCGAAGTGGATGATGATTTTGACGCTCAGGAGAAGCCTATCGATAAAAGTCCAAGTATGCTATTTCCATATTGCTGCCTTCTTCCTTGCCTTTACAACCAGTTGGTTAGTTTAGATGGTCGCTTTCTTAAATTCGACGAAGAGCTGGGTCGGGGGTCTTTCAAAACGGTGTATCGAGGCCTCGACACGGAGACTGGCGTGGCAGTGGCGTGGTGCGAGCTTCAGGAAAGCAAACTGAATAGGGTGAGTGATTATGTTTGATGTGGAGTAACACGCGTCTACGACAAGTTATATTTTTAGGCAGAAAGACAGCGTTTTCGGGAAGAGGCAGAGATGTTGAAAGATCTTCAACATCCTAACATAGTAAGATTCTACGACTACTGGGAGCGTACGGATCCGTCTGGGAAAAGAAAGTGCGTTACGGCCGTTTTAACGCGGAATATTCGATGGCCCCGTATTTCTTCATTTCAGGTATATCGTGCTGGTAACGGAGTTGATGACGTCTGGAACATTGAAAATGTACTTGAAACGTTTTAAAAGGATTAATATTAAGGTATAAAAGTGGGAGTGGTCTGGTTCTTTTCAACGCTACAAACTGCCGTAAAACAGTAGTGTTGCAGGTTTTGAAGTCCTGGTGTCGGCAGATCCTGAAAGGCCTGTCGTTTTTACATTCTCGTAATCCGCCGGTCATTCACAGGGACTTGAAGTGCGACAACATCTTCATCACCGGAACAACCGGCAGTGTCAAAATCGGTGATCTGGGCCTTGCTACGTTGAAGAACAAGTCGTACGCAAAGAGTGTGATCGGTGAGTCGTTTGAAATGGCTTCCAGTTTCACAGTTGTCCTACTGCAACTTGCGGGTTCTCTTGTTGGTTTATTTTTCCTTGAACTTTTTTGAATGGAAGTAGGGGCAGCGATTTCCTTTGGTATTTTATTGCTTTTTTTCTAATTGCGTCATCACGCGTTCGATGGTCATATTCAGTAGCGATGTAGTGTTGTAGCCTTTGCCTTATTCTAAATTAAATTAGCTTAGTACGCGTTACTTACGAGGAAGGTCAATGATGTGACTGGGAGATTCTCAAAGCAACCTATATAGGGTTGTAGGGCTTTATCTGGAAAGCAGCACAGTGGTTTCCAAATTTCCTGCGGACCTCAGTGCGGCCTGAAAAAAACGAAAACGAAAGGCAAAACTGACACTTGGAGTACCGTTGCCGTGCCCAGAAATGGTCCTGCAAAAGGTATGGAGCTTCAATCATTGCTAGAACGTGAGATATGGCAAATTCCTAGTAGAAGCGAGAAGTAGAATTCAGAGAAAGCATCCACCAGGAACGCAGCACCGATCGGATGGCCCAGTGGATAGCTCGGTGGGCCTGTAGGAGAGTGATAGGGGTTGGGCTTATGCATTGATAGCGACTTTCTTTGCAATTTTATCAATGCAGGGTGCATTTCGGCCTCAGCAGGGTACCGTGTTCGCTTTTCTAATTCGTCATTAACCTCTTGCAAGATGTGGACCAAGCTAGCTTTCTTCGATTGGCCATTAAACTATGTCTGTTTTGTTGGAGAACCTGCCATCCATGTGTGATCACATTGTAGTGTTTTCTAACAGTTTTGGAAGTGGGTCGCATAGCGGCCTCATTGCCAACATGATCGACAGCTATTACACGGTACCCTGCTGGGGTGAAATGCACTCATCATTGATAAAAATGCAAAAAAAAGCCGCCAGCAATGCATTATCCCAATCCCGGAATCGACCCCTCGATCACACTCCTGCAAGCCCACCGCGCTATCCACTCGACCATCCAATCGGTGCTGACTTCCTGGAGGATGCCTCCTCTGAATGTGACTTCTCGCTTCTATTAGAAATTTGCCATTTCTCACGTTCTAGCAATGATTGAGGCTCCAAACCTTTTGCAGGGTCATTTCTGGGCACGGCAAGAGTATTCCAGGTGTCAGTTTTGCGTTATCAGGGCGCAGTTTTCTGCAATTTTTGACCTAGGCGCCTTTTATACTCGCGCCGCCGCGCGACGCGGCGTGATGGTTGACATAGCTATCGATTTTTCGCGCCGCCCGCCGGCGCCGCATCGCATTCATACTCCGCCGCCTCAAACACCACACTTGACGGAATTTTGGGTTACGGTATTCGGCGAATCGCGCCGCTGGAGGGAAGGACGCGGCGCGGCGCGATCAGCTGCGGCAGACTCGATGTGGAGTGGGAGATTCACCACCGAGATGAATCATTTTGCTGTGTACTCCTTGTTTTGGCTCCTCAACTAACAAAACAAAGAAGGTGTAGCAAAATTATGGCACTATTGCACTTTCAGGACTCCAGAGGTCGATGAGAAGTCGAAAAGGTTTTTTGACCAAACTTCTCCAATGGGGGGGGGGTATTTAGGGTGCTGGCCACGAATCTGACATCCGTTTTCGGTGACCATTACCATAGTCACCCGTACCTTTCGTAACATAGGAAGGGGATGCAGATCTGTAGACATTCACGAAGTTTTACCTACTACGCTAAAGATATGTTCAGTGAACAATGACCACGGAATGGCAATACGAGAGAGATTTCTGGGCGGTTCTCGACAATGAGTACCTTCCAGCAATTTTACTTTTGAACCTGCACATTTGCAAAATAAAGAGTCGTTTAGTGCCATTTGCATTGCAGGGGACTCGAATCAATACCACACTCACCAATTTCAACCGTAGGTTGAGCAGACGACTTCGACCTCAGCTTTAAGAGAGGATTCGTCGTTCCCCACAGGATTTCCACCCCTAACATAAGCCAGATGCATTCCGCTGATCGGCCAGACGTATTCTTTCTGTTTTGGTTCTTCAATGACTCATGGACCGTCTCTTCCGTCGTCCTTTATGGCGCATGGAACGTAGTACGTAGAAGTTGGTCGCCGCGCGTCGCTGACGCTCCCCTTTCTAACTACAATCGCGCAGCGGCGGGAGTATGAAAGGCGCCCTACCCAGAGGTCCGCAGGAAATTTGGAAACCACTGTGCTGGTTTCCAAACAACGCCCTACAACCATATATAGGTTGCTTCAAGAAACTCCACGGCCACCTCTTTCACCTTCCTTGTTAGATTTACATTCCTTGCACTAGAACTGTCAAGTCGCTTTACTTGTACATTCAACAGGCAAGACAATGCTTGTTGAATGTGCAAGTAAAGCGGGCCTACTGGGAGAAAGAATGTACAAGTTGAGCGAGACTACTGGGAAAACTTCGGCCGCTTGTGATTTCACGCAAAAGCGTGATCTCCTTTACCAATGGAGATCGGCATTAATAATTCTATCAAAAGTGGCTATGTTAGATTTCCAGAGCATTTCAGCGTCCTTTTTAATCTGCCGCCTACCCTAATGGGGAGACAGCACTTACATTTGCCAGAGGGGAAGCAGTGGAATAATCGAAAACTAACTGTTATGCAAAGATAATGGAAGACAGTGGATTTTCAAGGCTATCGCTACAAAACAAAATGAACACCTGGGGCCGGATTCATCAACGACTTACAGCAATTTAACAGAGAAAATTACAGCAGAAATCTCTCTCTGATAGCGCGACTTATTAAGCGATATGGTGAGCGATAAGTCAAATTATCTGAGTTTTTCGCTCTGAATTCTTTGTTAAAGTTACGTAAGTCGTCGATGAATCCAATCCCTGAGTGTGATCATCTCCCTTTTGAAGCAATACCTCCATTCTCGCCATCTAGGACTATTCTTTTTTACTTTCAAGACAGTTATATTAGGTTGGTGCATAATTTCTCGGACATTTAGGGCCTGAAATATTTATTATTACAACATACGAACAACAATATCAAATCATTTGAAGTAACCACCCTTTACATCAATTGTCTTTCGCCAACGTGCTCGTCATGGATGCCTTTTCTCCAAAACGTGGCCGGTTGTGATTCGAAAAATGTGAGCAGTGCCTCCTTGACGTCCTCTCGGTTCCTAAATTGCTGGCCGTCCAAATAGCGTTGAAGGCTTGAAAGCAAATGATAATCAGAAGGAGCGAGATCTGGTGAGTAAGGTGGATGTGGAAGAACGATCCAACCGTAGCCCGCCAACTCAGCCGCCGTCGTTCTAGCAATATGCGGTCTAGCGTTGTCGTGTTGAAAATACACCTTCACTTGCTCTCCTCGTGTGGTTTGAAGGTGGGCCCTCAACGTCCTCAGTTGGTTGACGTAAACCTCTGCCGTCACTGTTATCCCTTCGTCCAGCAGCTCCCAGTATTCTACGCCAAGAACGCTCCACCAAATGCATAGCATCACCTTTTTCACGTGAAGGTCGGGTTTCGGAACGTCCTCTGCCTCTCCAGTTGCGGCAACCCACTGTGCACGCCGGTGATAATTAGAGTAGAGTATCCACTTCTCATCCCCGGTGACAAGGTTGTCCAGCCATCCGTGGGTACGTCTGAGGGTAAGGAGAGACAGAGCGACATCGGCTCTGCGATCCATGTCATGTTGTGTCAAGTCGTGAGGTACCCAGCGACCCAATTTTTGGACCTTGCCAATCGACTTCAATCCTCGAACGACTGTTGAGTGACTAACACCAAGAGTGCTTGATAGTTCGCGAGTGGTTTGGTATGGGTCCGCTTCAACTCTACTTCGGAGGCCATCCAAACCCAGTGTCATCGGGCGCCCTTCTCTTTCATTATCTTCAACGGAGAATTCACCAACTGCAAACTTCAAGAACCATTGGTACACGACGATTCGTTGGCATTGAGGCCAGATTGATGCAGGAATAACATGACGTGCCGAATATGCGTCTCAGTTGGGATGAATTGCTTAGCCATAATAGCTGACGTTAACAACGCAGAAGTAAATGTTAGGAACAGTTTTGTAGCCCTTTCCTTTCTCTATCGATCGATCATTTACGCGTTGATACATGCGGGGAAATGCGCTTTCAATTCAGGAGGGATCAAATGTCCGAGAACTTATGCACCAACCTAATAGTTAAAATATGACAACTTGTATTTCTGTAGGTTAATTATTTCGTCTTTGCTCTCCATTCACTATGCGTTTTTGCGCCTAGTGTCTCTGTTTCAAAGTTACATTGTGATCATGGAACAGTTGGCGGTCCCGTTGCGAGTGCAAGTTGTTTTGCCGAGAAAAATACTGCTCGCCAAGCGAGTTGTGGGAACTCATGTTGTTGCAGCTTCGAGTGCGCTGTAATTAGGAAGAATTGTTGGGCTTCCATGGGGCAAATATTGTGCCAGAGGCCTTGAACAATGTAATCTTATTTTGGATAAATGAACTGCATTGAGTAAACCCTTCCAGATCTTGTGGTAGCTGTAGATGACAACGTCGGGAGCAATGTTAGCGATATTCCGGATGCTGTCTAAGGTGTTCTGGTCGAAAGTACAATAGTCTCATATTGCTTGAAAGGGTACACTTTGATCTATCCTATTAGGCCACAGTTTGCGCTCTAGTATTCGCAAGAGTAGGCTGTGTGCTCGTGCACTCTAGGGGAGGGTCTCGAGCGTTTGTCTAAAGTGCCAAAATGAATACCACTTCGAGATCTCCATCCTCCAAACAGTAAGAGAATATGTTCAATTTATGCAAGGTTTTCTTTGAACCTACAAAATTATGGGCCCTAAAAGTTTGCAATAAAATCGCACAATGGCACACGGATCTACTTCTCAAACATCGAATATGCAAAAAAAAAACGCGAATACAGCTGGATGAGGTGTTTGTTTACTTGATCTTGAGGTGTCCTTGCATTTTCTCTGCATACTCTATGTTTGGAAGGCACTACATTGGGCGACTGTGTGATGTCGTAGTTACCTTGCAGGGGCTCTAATTCGATATGCTCAAGGATTCTGCAAGAGTGGAACGCACTTTCTATTATTTGAATGGTGGAGACTCTCCCTGGTGTCTTCATTTTTGCTACCGAGACTGGGAACGCCTGGTGTTTTCCTGTGGTCGCCGTATTTTTCCGGAGCGAGGCAGTGCGACTACGGGTTGTCCGTGTCGTTTTCCAGCAGAGTGTGTGAAATTTGATGACGAAGATTCAGCCCAAAGTTTATTGGTGGTGGCTGCTCTCAGGTTGAATCTGTTCTTCGTGTGATGAAACCACTAACATCGCGTTGCTCATGACCGATCGTTCAATTGTGTATGCACACGGGGCCGTTAACCTCGATAGAACAATCGTATGCGCCGCGCCGACGCGATCACGTGTATGTGGTGGCGCTAATCGTGGGAAGACCGTGATCACAGAGGTATCAAGAGGGACGAAGGGTAGAGAAGAGAGCTCTGTCACCCTTCTAGCAGATTTGGTCTTCTACTATTGATTGTTTTTTTACTGGCGGAAAAACTTGTGCACTGGGAAAGAAGGCGAAGGTGGCCAGATGAACTGTTCGATTTCAGGAACACCTGAATTTATGGCGCCGGAGATGTACGAGGAGATGTACGACGAGTCGGTGGATGTGTATGCTTTCGGTATGTGCCTGCTAGAGATGGTTACTGGAGAGTACCCCTACACGGAGTGTCAGTTTCCAGCGCAAATTTATCGCAAAGTTACTACGGTAAGTAAAGATTAGTTGAGTTCGCACGTCTTTTATAGATCGCATGTATGTGATGAACTCGTCATTTAGGGTGTGAAACCAGAGTGTTTTAATAGGATCCCGCAGCAGTACCCGGAAATTCGAGAAATCATTGATCGATGTATCAGGTCAGTACTAAGAGAGATTCATAGTAAGGACTTCCATTCTTGGGGAGTTCTGTGGAAGAAATCTCTTCGAGATTAAGGGTCCCCCGCGACCTGACTGCACATTACACGGAGGATAGTTCATTGACTCGTTACGCCGTGAGGCCTCCTAAGCACTTCAGCACTCATTCGGAGTCAGTGAATTGGTGTCAGGCGTGTGTGGAAAGGATGAAACGATGCCTTCAGTATCAGATTGTCATGCCAGTCATTGCGGTACTGCACGATATCTCGTAAAAAGTAGAATGTATGGCGGATCCAAAGAGGGTTTAATCAATGCTGCACGTTAGTTTTGCGCTTAGCGGAACGGTTTTGGATTTGATTCTACCGATTGTTTCATTGCTTGTGCTGTGAGTTAGTTCGTAGCTGACTTGTCTGCAGAGGCTGGAACATCAGGTCGGACCGAAAAGTTTCCGCAGTTATGACCTTATATGATTTAAAGCAATTTCAATCGTTTCAATTAGGATAAAAACTACTATACTTGAGATAACCCTTCCGAAGAAAGCAGGTGGTAACTATTTTCTTATTGTGAACGGTTGTACAGTTAAAGCTGAAGAACTGTCGGAATTTTTTTCGACACGCTGTTATGCAGATTTTATGTGAGATTGTGTTTATGTGAGATTTCTCTTCTGAAAGCTGACTGAGAATTCCTCAAAAATGAAGCTGTGAAAGTAATATGCTTGTAGATTAGATAGAATAATGTGTAACGTTCAAATCCGAATCTTACAGTTTTTGTACTAATGAGTCTGGGAATGTGGTATTTCGAGTTGGATGGATTAGATTCTTTTACCAGGGAGGGCACGTTTTGTGCTTAGATTCTCATCGCTATTTCTGCTCCAGTGTACTAGTTTGCTTCTGGATTCCATCATGAGCTATACGGGCAGTGGACCACAAAATGATAATAATGTTTTTAAGGGTTACGTAGAAGATACGCGACGATTCTAGGAGGCTAATTCTTCTCGAGTTTGTTTCCAAAGCCATTTTGTGTTGTTGGCGATCATCTGCTCTTTATAACATTACTGTTTTGAAATAGTGTTAGATCTTTTTCCATTATTGGAAGCTACCATTGCTTGTCAGCGTTGGTACCCTATGAGTCGAGGCGGCAGATCACTAAGTGAGCAGACTTGCAGCTCTCACAAAATTGCAGACTAAATGAGCTTACTTTTTCTTATGCAGGGAGGCGGCTGAGCAGGACATGCTTGATACTTCAAACCCTGGGTTAAATTGCGAAGAAATGATTTGGGCTTTGCTTCTACCTACTCTCGACGATCGTCTATTCTCTGCAAGCCTTTCTGTCACTGAAGAGTTTCATATCTTGCGCTCAAAGTATCTTATATCAACCCTTCATTGGTGAGTTATTAGATTATCCCTTCGCAGCGTAGCTCCTGAATTTCGATTTCGATTATTATAATCTTATATAGCGTTTCCGAGGTTCAAAGCATAAAGCTCAATGATACGAAAATCGGACTTTGCGGCAACAAAGAGTGGGTTCTACTCTTTTCAGTTTTTGGGACACATGGGATCCCACCATATTATGTAGATATTCAAATGTGCATGTTTTTTTTTGTTGTACGTAACGGAAATGAAACCTATCATGTAATGGGCTACAACTTTAAGCAAAGGTGGATACATTGAAGGCACTAAAACGGCGGAAGCTTTAGCTCTGACTTGAGACGAACGTGACGATTATTTGGCCCCCCTGCCAGTCAGCATGTTAGTATTTTAGCCTTTGCAGACAAGTCATAATGGGCAGCAACACTACTAGCGAACCAAAGTGGGTTCTGAAAATCACCTGGAAGTAGAAGTTGTCATTCTAGTTCATCCTATGTCAGTTGATTTTGAGATCGAATACTGCCATTTTGACTTCATCGGTTCTCACTTCATTGAGTTGTCCTGATGATTCGCTTGAAGTTGTATACCAAAACCAAATGAGTATGTAACATATCAATTCGGCTTTCCCAGTTGAGGCTATCAACAATTCAGCAAGGGTGCCGAAGTGCTGACAGACCTGAATGGCACCAGGTCCGAGTCAAAATTTAACAAACGATGCATCGGAACCTAGCGTCGCCGAGTAATTGCGAACTTTATAGAGTTCGGCGTGAGGAAAGAAGCACCGTCAAGCAGTTGCTCGCTGATGACTTCTTCACGCCAGAGGAGTTGATCGGAATCAGGGTAGAGATCAAGAACCGTGATCTCGATCTTGCTGAACTCAATGTGGAGGTAGTTGCTTGTTTATGGTGTTGTTCCGTCGGAGAAGCCATTCGATTGCTTGCCAAACTTGTCGTGCTATTCTGAACGTATTTCAGATCCAAATGCAGTTGCGAGTTTATGATGAGAAGAAGCGAAAGCAGTATCGATTTAAGGAGAACGAAGGACTTCAGTTTGCATTTGACATCGAAAATGATACTGCGGAGGAGGTTTCTGATTTCTTTCTTCGTGGTATTGCTATATCATGTTTCAAGTCGAGGAACTATATTTTGTTCCAGGTGGTACAGCAGATGATTGAGCAGCAGCATATTCCAGATGAGGATACAAAAATGATTACGAAATTAATTAAGGACAAGGTATGGGGAGCACCATTTTTACGCTGAAAGGAGCCTTCACTCATTTTTTAGGTGGAGAGCTTCAAGAGGGATCGAGAGTTTCGAATTGCGGAGCTGAAGAGGCAACGCGAGGAGGAGGAGCGGCAGCGTGAGGAGCAGGCCATAAAGGAGGAAATGAAAGCTCGCGCGAAGGAAAAGGAGAACCAGGCACGTTTGGGAGCAGAGCAGGTAGATAGTTTTGCTTCCTGATAAACGTTGCTTTACGGGATAGTGCGTAGAATGCAGAAATGTGCCTCATCAAGGTTAAATTAACTTTCTTAGAAAACTACTACTGGATCGTATTTCTACTCATGCTTTACCCTTCGGTTGCTGACAGTTCCCTTTCCATCACAAAATAGTAGGTTAATGTCAGAATTATTCCTAAGCAGAACCAGGGCGTCTATCACTTCCCAGACCATGGTGCCTTTTCCCTTGTCCCTCATCCCGCTCATTCCTTACATGCAGGTTGACGCCGGCTCCTTCGCTCAACAGAAATTTCCTTGATGGAGTTCCCAGCATTGCTATGGTGGCGTAAGGGAGGAGGGACGCCACGTTCAACCAATTCCGCATGCGTTCGATCGCGTGCGCGACGTCGCTAGCCACTCGCTCGCAGGAAGGACGAAGTTTCCGCACGGGGCAGTTTCGGTCACGATAATACGGACGCGGACAGTTGGTGACGTTAAACGCGGGAGCGGTAGCCGCCAGGCGTGCTAGAACGTGAGAAAGTAATCCCTTGACTGTGAGCTGCACCTTTACTGCTAACGCAAGAGAAGGGAAACAACGGAAAAGCTTCGCTATAAATCGAGGAAAATGAGGGTGTGTTTTGTAACTGGTTGCTTACGGATCATATAACACTTTAGAATTCCCCGAGGATAAACATTATAATATTGATAATATATATTGGTGTTGATGGTGAATTATGTCTTCAAAGAGGAATCAACTTATTGGTTTCCTGGTATAAAGAATGGCAGCTCCCCTTGGCTCAGCACAAAATAAGTTTCATGCGTATTAGCAGCACTCCGTCATCTGCACAGCATACGTATGAAGTGGACGGTCTCCACGTCACATCGGTGGATTTCATTAGAGATCTTGGTTTCACATACAGTAGCAAACTAGACTTTTCTGAACATGTTAAAACATGTTGTAGGATAGCGCTTCAGCGAACATTCCATATATTTAAATCCCTTTCTACAAAGAACAGAGCTCTTTTAATAAGGGCTTACAAGACTTATATACGCCCATTAGTTGAAACGAACACTACAGTATTCAACCCTAGTAGAATTAAAGATATCGCCAGAATTGAGAAGATCCAAAACAATTTTATTAAGAAATTATTTATTCGCATGAGAGGCTTCTTATACTCCAACATCCCCAACGCAGTGTTCAGAAATAGGCATTTGGATCTTCCATCTCTCGTATCACGGCGAAAGGTAGTTGATGTTTGTCTCGTTCATAAAATTCTGCACCAACCTAGTGTGGCTGTGATTATGAAATTATATAGTTTAATGCCTTCCGGAACTAGAGGTGGTATAATGAAAATAGCCTTGTCTTGTCCGAGATCTACAGTACGTGCTTGCTTCTTTACGCATAGAGCAGGTAGCGCTTACATAAGAATCACGAAAAACCTGTCAAATGCTTACTCTATACATCAGTTCAAGCGGTATGCATCAAAAACGTTGCTTAAGTTCGACGGACTCTAGTCATGGAGGTCGACCACAACCAATTCTTGTTTGATTGTGCATTTTTCTGAAGTTTGTTGTTTATCTTTTCGTACTGTCCTATTTCTATCTCACGTCTGCCTTTCGCGACGTAATAAAAATAAATAAATAAATATTTTCGATGGTTTATATCGCATCAGAATAGTAAACCGAAGTTTCAAGAGCAGTTTTGTGTTAGTGCTGCTCGCCTCTGGTCAAGTGGTTTGTGGGATGGTAGCTGGGTCTGCAGTATAGTTGTACTCGAATGAGCTATTCGAATAAGTATTTGAGTGATTTTCATGCGAGTTTGAACATTCGAATTCGAATATTCAAAACGCGTTTTTTGAATGTATTCTAATTCGATTATTACGAACAACTGCTGTTCTCGAATATATTGGAATTCGAATACACTCCCTCCCGCTACAACGCCTCCGGTTATGACGCGACTCCCGATATAACGCAGATTTTGTCTGGCTCCGACCAGCTTACCTTGAAAGTTCACTGTCCCTCCCGCTATAACGCCACCAAGGCTCCGTTCCAATCCCACACAGAAAATGAAGACCGGCAAGATACTGACTGTGTTTGTGATCAGGCTCACCGTTCTACTGCCTCGTTCGTGGTTCGTACGGGATTACATCAACAACACTGTTTGATCACAGGCAACATCCCTCTCTCATGGGAGAATACTGATAAGCCATTTACAACGAGGATATCGCGCGATTTAACAGCACTGATGGTGGAGCGAGCTATCATCCTAGCCGAAGGCAGGGAGTGCGCACTCGAGTTCCGTCATGTGCAGTAGATTCGGTTACAACAAAAGATCTTGCAACATCCTGTTACACAGCTTTGTTGTTTTTTACATCTAACTACCCTGGAAGTCAGTTACTCCTAATACATCTGACATATGTGCTTACGCATACAACAGAGAGTGTCTCTAAGGGCAGGGCTTTATTAGTAATCTACAATGGTACTAAGCGGACTGGTGCGCACTGCACACCGGCAAGGTACCTCAAAACGGGTAATTGAGATCAGCCAGACCTCGGAGTTTCTTCCGTTGCCTACTTCTGTGCTCTCTTCCGCGTCAGTGGAAAGCATAGAAACCGTTTTTATATGAGTGTTCCACGATCATGTGCAATCTCGGAACGGGCATGACCCGCTAAGTACCTCTAAAGTTGTTTAATGCCTTCACACCTTTTCATGCTCACATACTTTATTACTATAGACATATTTAGTCATTGTATGTGATTGAAAAAATCTGCGTAAAATGGTGTAGAAGGGTCAACTTCGGATAGGAAGAGACTCCCATTATAACTCGGATTTTCTCCGGTCCCTTGAAACGCGTTATAACGAGAGGGAACTGTATTTCGAAATACGTGATCATTCGAAACCATTTGCGTCTTTCTTCACTTATATGGCCCTGCCGCGGGATGACGCGTCGCATCCGCATCGTGCGGTCGATGTTGAATAACCGTGCTCGCATCCGTGCGAGGGAGATCAATGGTCCTGGCTTGGAAGTTAAAGGTTGGCATCTCGCCTAGGACAAAGGCTGAAATTCTTTCGTGAAATGGCAAGGCTTTTAGACAAACATTACGTACACTTAAGCAATTTAATGTTGTTGTTTTTTTAGAGAGAATCAGCAGCGGCAGCTCCAGCAGCAGTTAATACTGAACCGACACAACCAGTTAGCTCCCAACAGCCGGTGGTTTCACCTCCAGTGACGTCGTCCACAATGTCCTCGGTGCATCAGACTACGTCAACTGTCACCGCTGCGATTTCTACAGACAAGACTAGCCAGCAGAATACAGCGCCTTTGGTTTGTGTTGCTTTGAAGTCGATGTTGATGAGCGTTAAAGTATTGTTTGTTTATAGCCTGGCGGCGAGGACTTCCAAGATGGACAGACCATGTCTGCACACGAGGAAAAGAAGAAGGCCAAAAGGAAGATTGTTCTTGAAGTGCTGAAAGTTGATGATGCTAAGGATCAGCCGGTGAGTTAAACACCGATTATCTACTGGTACAGGTTGACATCCGTAAACTATTGCAGTTGGTTTCCTGTAAACTGGACACTGCGCACAAGACCGTCACGTTTCAATTTGCGCCTGATTCTGACAAGCCATCTGTAATTGCTGAGAAACTTGTAAGTTGTTCGTTTCTTTCTGCTTAATTGCGTCCTTTCTTGGAAGCTGTTATTTAGCTCAGTCTCTGTAATGTCAAGACAAGGATTTGATAGTTTCCGGTGCCCTCCATTGTCTCCATCAGTCCTAACGAGCTTAGATTAGGTCGAACCAAAGGTTTCGCCGTTCTCGACTTCCTCTTTCAAATAATCAGTAGATAAATAAGTGTTCATAACTTCACTCATTTTCAACTATTACAGTCAGTTTAGAAACTGTTACACTTGGCGTGTCGCTGCCAGTAAACCCCACTAGTAACAATCTTCAAGATGTGGACATCTCGTTATTTAGAGCTCGTGAACTGTCGAGAGGTATTCTTGTGGTCCCTTTATACATGGCGGGAATTCTTCGCTGGAAGCATTCCAAGAAATGCGAAAAATAATGCTGTGAAAGCTACATGTATGAACAATCATAAAAGCTTTCAACTCCAAATCTTACAATTTTTGTGCAGTTGAATTAAACGATGTGTTATTTGGAGTTTCCGCTCAGAGGGTGTAAGCTTTTTATTTATCAGCAGAGCAGGGTACATTTTCAGCAGTTTTTCGTACCTGTTCTCCGATTTTTATTCCCACGTTCTGCTTTAACTTACTAGCTAACTCATCATCAGATTCTATCGCAAATTCTTCCAAAATTAGATAATCAACTACCAACAATGCCCATTTGGATGTTTCCTAGAAAATTCGCCAAGGTTGGAGAAAACCAGTTCTTCGCCAAATGTTTAGCAAACCGTTAGAAGGATGTTTAGTTGCGATCAAAACTCTTTCGCCAGGCGGGACTCGAACCCGCATCTTCTGCTTTCCGGGCAGCGATGTTCGCCTTACACCACCGGCGCTGTTTGACCGAACAGAACATGCACGATATCTCCCTAGCAATCTCGCCTATCAGCACTCACCCGTGATATCGGGATGAGCCGGCCGCTGATATCAGCATGGAACCGGTTAAGCTGAAGGCCTTCGTAGAAATTATGTTTTTCATTTTTGCTTAAGCATAGAGCGGCTATTATAGAAGATAGAAGCTGTTAGAAGGATGTTTAGTTGCGATCAAAACTCTTGCGCCAGGCGGGACTCGAACCCGCATCTTCTGCTTTCCGGGCAGCGATGTTCGCCTTACACCATTTAGTTTAGCAGGCCATTTAGTGTCATTCATGATCCTCACTTATAATAAAGAACTATATTTCGGATGTGTTTTTTTCTTGTTCCACTAAAATAGAAAGGAATGAAAACAGAGCTTGCCTTTGACACCCATACGTAGAGCCTCCAGATCGTAGAGTTTAGGCTATGTGTACTTGGATTTTGATGGACTTTCTTCCTCCATTGCGCTGGGTGCTTTTCCCCTCGTTTTGCTTCGTAGACAGCTGTCTTCCAACTGTTTGCCTATGTACCAGAGCGGAAGTACCTTTGAGTTGGGCAGATTTTCACCGAGTTTGTGTTCCGCCACATAGTTGGTAGCCTGACCAGGGAACTACCTGAGGTGTAGGTCTGAACCAGCGATGTGATGCATATGGGCAGAAGCTCCTCCCTCTCAGAAGTAACAATATGCAAGTATCTCGACCCGAGTACAACTTTGAGCAGAGTTACGGCCCGTGGAAGCTGCACCATTGAAAATGAGAGGTGAAGCAAGCAAGAAGGCTGGTATCTTATCACTCTCGAGTTCATTGTTCTCTTGAGTCCGTGTGTCGACGGGGCGACCGAGTGGATAGCGTGACAGACTTACGAGCGAAATGGCAGGGGTTTGGATCCTGCGTTGGGCATGTCTTTTGCATTTTCATAAACTTCGTGTTCATGCGAGGAGTGTATGCACTAACAGCAGAGCAGGTAAAGAACAGGTTGACCCTGTTGTTAACCCTTATGAAGGATAAAGGTTGGTGTCACCATAGCCCAGTTTGGGATGCGCCGTGTATTCTACTCCTACGGGACACCGTTAAAGCAGTTTCGATGCGAATATAGTCTTTTACAGTGGCTTGCGGTGGCCAACCGATGGACATGTAAGAGTTTATCCTTCCGAAGTGTGGTGCAAAACCGCCGATCCAGCCGGGATGGAGGACTTGTAGTTAGTCTTGGAGAGACCAGAAGCAAAACCATGAATTCTGGGTATTCTACATGTGAAACTGCTACGGAGAGCAACCTTGTTTGTTGACTAGTGTTTCATGTTTACATAGGTGTAACAGAGTGAAAGCGGCTTCCATGAAGAAGAATGACCAAAGGATGGGCTACCAAGAGTGTCGAGGAAGACGAAGGACGTTCGCCTCCATGCCCTCCCATTCGAATTCACCGCTCTTCTTGCGCTAAGGTACCATACAAAAGCAGGATGATCAAGTGATCATCGTCGCGCAGCGAGCAATCAAAGGGATGATGCTTGGAGTTACATGATTCAAGGAAATGAGAGAAGGCCTCCGGAGTTCCGAGCTTTGTCGACATTTGAGGACTAGAGACGCTGTTGAATGAGCTAGTCGTCGGAAATTACGTCGGCCGGCTACGAAATGCGTTTCGAAGACACCCGCTGGTCGAGGGTCATCACAGACTGGATTCTGGGGGGGGGGGGGGGGATGGAAGGGATTTTTCAGAGAAGCACCAGTACGCTCCGACTTCTGCGTAAAAGCCCGAAACGAACGGTCGTGTTTCTAAGCGAGATTGATCCATTGAGCACCCAGGCACACGAACGGAACAAATTGGGACGTTGCTGGCGCCCGCTGGAGCAATTCGATAATCAACGGACGACAAGCGGTATAGTCCAAGATTGAATGACACATAAAGCTGTTCTTTACCTGCTCTGCTGTTAGTACATACACCCCTCGCATGAACACGAAGTTTGTGAAAATGCAAAAGACATGCCCAACGCAAGATCCAACCCCTAGCATTTCGCTCGTAAGTCTGTCACGCTATCCACTCGGTCGCCCTGTCGACACACGGAGCCAAGAGAACAATGAACTCGAGAGTGATAAGATACCAGCCTTCTTGCTTGCTTCACCACTCCTTTTCAATGGTGCAGCTTCCACTGGCCGGAACTCTGTTCAAAGTTGTACTCGGGTCGAGATACCTGCATATTGTCACTTCTGAGAGGGAGCCGCTTCCGCCCATGTGCATCGCATCGCTGGATCAGACCTACACTTCAGGTAGTTCCCTGGTGAGAGGTCGGGAAGCAGCATCTGCGGCTGTTTGCCTCATTTATTCAGCTCTTTCTTTCTTCTTTTTTCTATTCGTCTGCTCCGTCGTTTTCTATCACCACTGAACGTCCGAGGTACACGAAAGGAGACGCCTGGATGAGTTGAGAGGAGGGGCGTGCGTTATTTTTTTTTCGGTAAACTTTTAACGACTATTTTTTAACGAAAAATTTTGGCGTCAAATTCGGTAAAATTGTTAATTAGCTTTGCTGTTGTGAAAAATTGTTAATTAATTTACTTTGCTGCAGTCGGTTTGGCTGTATTTTAGTTTGTAACAAGGGAGATCTTATTCCTCATTGATTTTTTCCGACTCCATCTTCATGGCGTTTATATAACTGTCTTCACGTCTACAAAAAACAGTATCAGTCCATCTACCATTAACACAAATTGCTAAAGGAGAAGATCATTAAGATTCCAAATTAAATAGTAACAACAGGACTTCTAAAATAACAAGTTTCTTACTATGCCTAATTCGCTTAGCAAGTGGAAAGTCCGGCGTCTGGGTAGTTCCAAAGTGCAGTGCACCCTAGCACGGTTGAACCTTTTTTGAGCGTTTTCATTTGTGCTGACAAATCGTTTTGCAAGACTTACGCTCTCTAGGTAGACCCTTACAGCCCAATATTCTACACTGTCATAATTATTTCGAAAAACTACAGAATGTTTTACTGAAGTGTTGAGGTTAGGCAGTGACCTCAGCAAATTCTTTGTTACAGGTCGTACTTGAAAGATATTTACGAAGTCCACAGATCTTCTTGTCTCTCAGAATGATCCCCTTTATCCTAAAAGGTCCTGTGTTTACTGCAGACGACAGCAGAGAATAAAATAAGCCACGGATCGCTGACCAAATTTTAATCGAATTGAATTTTTCTGCATTGAGTATTTTTGTCTTTGCCAACCAAGTAACGTAGATTTCAGTTTGAAAAGGGCATTTTTGTCATATATTAAAGTCTTCCATATTGTCTTTATCCTTTCTTAATTCCTCCGTATAGAATTTGTCACTGTCTATCATTCTTTTAGGACTTAAAATCAATTGACCACTCCGATTTTCTTCTTAAAGCGCCTGGTACCATACTGCACACATTCAGAAACCCAAAACTCAATCGAACCCCAACACTTGTTTGGGGTTCGTTTGAGTTTTGGGTTTCTCAATTTCTTCATGTTCCTGTAGAGAACATTTTGGATTGGTGAACGGCATCATAATCGAATTGAGTGTTTTTCGGATGCTTTGAAGCCCATGGTTTAAGACAGCGGGTATCTGCACCAACCAGAGTAGACTCAATTTTAGACCTTGTTCTCTGTAACAAACAAGGTTTTGTAAACGACTTAATGGTTGGCTCCAGGATAGGCACAAGTGATCATACCACGGTTAGTTTTCAGTTAAATCTGGACCGCGAGAAAAAGGTGTGGAAATGGGTTAGGAATCTCAGAAATGCAGACTAGCATAAAATTGGAAATTGCCTATCCGACATAGACTGGATTGGTATAATGAGCAGCAGTTCTGTTGATCAATTATATGAAACACTGCTAGCAATTATTCATCACGCAATTGAGCTTTATGTACCTATGCAGAAACGAGGTACCGATGAAATGGTTTTTCCCAGCCATCTCACACGAACGAACAGTCGTCGCTTTTGCCTGTGGAGAAAGGCATGTTCTTCTGGCAGCAGCAATGACTGGTCAATGTATGAGTTGATGTCCAGAAAGCTTAATAAGGCTTTGCATCGGTACAATGTTTACCTGGAGAAGTAACTAATGAAGTCCATTGACAGGACAGCATTTTACAAGTTTATAAGATGTCGCACTGGTAACGATAACGAAGTCCCCATCTTGATAAAAGATAGTGGGCAACTGACCTATAAAGAAATTGATAAAGCCGACCTGCTGGGGAAATTTTCAACTAGAAAATCTCCACTCAGTGATCCAAGAAGCTATCAACCAGTTAGCATCACTTCAATTTTTGTAAGAATTTTTGAAAAAATCCTCAAAAGACACCTGTGAAACACACTTGTGAAACACCTATAACTAAAAGGATAATATCGGAAGATCGTCATGGTTTTCTGAAAGACAGATCTGTAGAAACAAATGTGCTAACTTCCCTAAATGACTGGTCGAGGGCCATTGAGAACAGGAAACGTACAGATGTGTATTTTGATTTTTCAAAGGCTTTGGCAAAGTACCTTTCTTAAAGTTGATTGTCAAATGGAACTAGTAGGACTTCATCCCATGGTAATCAATTGGACTCGTCAGTTCCTAACAAAGAGAACATATTAGGGTGAAGGATCATTACTCCAAAGTATTTCCAATTTTTAGTGCCGTTCCGCAAGGTGGAATATTATCATCAGCTTAGTTCGCCTACGAGTTTCCCACCTGCATTAAAAATTGTGGGTTCACGTGCAAAATGTGCGCTGATGAGTTACAAAAGAGTTGATGCCGTGGAAGATTCACAATCACTCCAGTGCGCGATTAATTTTGTCACCTGGTGGGCGGAGAAATGGGAATTACCACTAGAAGTAGAGAAGACACACTTTCTGATGATTGGCCCAAAACCACGTGGTCATTCACCAGATTATAAAGTTAATGGTCGACTTTTGGAAAGGTCTATGAAGTGCGTGACCTTGGCTACACGGCAACGATCGACCTGTGCTTCTCTAAGCGCTGCAGAGCACTCTTGGTAAAAAAGGCTAATTACCACATATACAATCTCTATTCTTGCCTTTAAGACCTATGTGCGCCCTATTGTAGAAACAGGTACAACCGTGTTTAATCCGACTAAGAGATATCGACACTTTTGGAAAGTGTCCAAAACAGTTTCACAAGGAGGCTTATGATAAGTTTTTGGTGGGTTATAGTGCAACACCACGGAAGCCTCAAAAAGCTCTAAATCTGCCCCTTCTTTCGCTGGAAAATAGAAGGAATGTTGGATTTTCATTATGTTGTACAGAATTCTAGCTTGTAAACTGCCTATCGATCTATCTGATTTCTTCAACGGGGTGCTGATAAGATCCATAAGGGAAAAGCTCAAACTCCGGCTCTCGGTTGTCAAATCGCGGAGAAGTCGTGACTTCCTAGCCTACAGGTTTCTGAAGGAGTTCAACTTGCTAACAGGGAAGTATGAAGATCTGGCGAGGGTCTCTGTGCTCGCTTGTAGGAAGTCTGTAACGAGTTACGTCTTTTAATCTTTGATTGTTAGGTTTAAGACGAGGTTTTTAACACCGTTGCTGTCTCGTTCATGATACAGTGTTATATCGTATTGTGTTGTGACAGTGCCAGACTCTTTTCTACGCCTTAAATAAACAAGTAAATAAATAATACTAAATTCGCAAATTAGACGCAAAAAATCTACAGACACAATCGAAATTTCTTGCTAGAGCTAGACCTGCACCTTCAAAGATATACATTTTTCGTAGAACCTTTAAAAAATCTTCATACAATAGACTGCGTGTAAGGTACCTGTTTTTGGAGTAACTTCATTATATAATAACTGATAAAGAGTCAACTTCTCTTTTTTATTTAATTTTATTGCTTTCATATTCACTGTTTCACGTGTATACTGTCCGTGCTTCTCAAAAAATGTCAAGAGGGCCCTCGAAGAAGACGCAAAGGTTAAGCAAAATCTTTGACATGCACGGCAGCCATGCTCCATTAGACCTTTGTTATACCATCGCTCACCCCGAGCGACGACTAATGTGCTCCCATATCGAACGAGCGGCGCGATGGGAGCATATCATTAGGCGTCGCTCTGAGTGGGCGGTGGTATAACGAAGGCCTTAGGCGGGACCCAACATTGCCTTAACCTCCAAAAAAGTCGTCCAAATTCCTTTACACGAAGAAGAAGTAAAATTTCAAAACTGGCGTGTAAAATGTCGTTAATGCAATCTAACTGAAGTTTTCGTCGTTAAATTTCGTTGAAACTTTTTAACGAAAAGTGCAGGTAAATCGTTATTCGTTGAACGCACACCCCTGGGGCCGGATTCATCAACGACTTACAGCAATTTATTAGAAAAACACAGTCGAAATCCCTGATAGCGCGGCTTATCAAGCAATATGCTGAGGCATTTCGCTGCGATATCAGCGATTTCGGCTGTATTTTCTTTGTTAAATTGTTTTAAGTCGTTGATGAATCCGTCTCCTGGTTGAGGGCCACCCGGTTGAATTCCTCTCGGTTGGCAGTAGGTGTTCTTCATAAACTGCTCCTTGCCCCAGCGTTTAGCACAGATAACATAATCTTTGCTTCAGTTCGAAAAAAGTACGATGTCGTCAGCAAAGAGGAACGTCCAGAGTAGTTCTCCATCAAATATGCGCTTCTCATCCCTATCGACAGACTTCCTTATTCACTCTGGTAACACGCTGTCTTTCTGTCGCACTTTTCAAAGGGAGTGGTAAGAGGGCGGTGAGACAGTCGAACTCTTGTCCGGCGTAGCTGTCGGCTGATGTTCTCGCACAGAACAGGTACACTCCTTGGTCGGTAAAAGCAGACGTTCGTTTTAACGATGTCAAATCCCTTCTTCTTTGGTGATCCTCGATAAGATCTGAGATCCATGCAGCTCAATGACCCTTGCGCAATCCGTGCTGCTGCATAGTTTAGGCCTCACCAGGGAATGCCGTCAGCTTCCCATGGAACTTCGGATTGAGATCTATATCACGTGAAAGAGCTCGAGACGCTGATCACAGATATATAGACCAAATTTGCTAAATGGATCTCCTAAGCGAGTTATGGCCGGCGGAAGTCGCCATGTCTTCCATGTGTTAGGCGCGCTCAATGAGGCATTGGGCGCCGTATTGCGCGGGAATCAGTGGTTTGGCTATCAGCGCAGCCAGCAGCAGCGGTGGCGCAGTGGTAGAGTGCTCGCTCCAAAGGATTGGGTTCATTGGTTCGGTTCCCGCCGCTGTCGGGTTTTTTGCATTTTGTGATCTATCTCCGACGAGGACCTATAATCTCATTTTTAGCACATTTTTGAGCGAACGGCTAATGGCGACTTGCATTTACGTCTATTTGAAGACGGAAACGTGTTTCAGGTAAAATGTTTTACTCATGACGTGAAGCAAGTCAGAAATTCAAATCAAAACAAAATAAAAAGTAAAATAAATCAAAATCAATCAACAAAACTTAATAAGCATAATAAATAAAAAGTAAAGGCACTAGTTAAAAGTTCCGACTCCACCGACACTTCGGTCGAATAAAAAATTTTCGCGGAAACTTCGTCTAGGGGGGGCTATTTGGGGTGCTGAGCACGAATCTGACATCCGTTTTTCACGATTCGGTCGGAGACCACCTATACCTTTAACTAGGGTGGTCCAGGCAGAGTCACCGATTTCGCTGAAACTTCGTCTAGGGGGGTTATTTGGGGTGCTGAGCACGAATCTGACATCCGTTTTTAACGATTCGGTCGGATACCACCCATACCGTTGCTACAACCGTTCGGCCGAAATCGTGTCGGTGGAGTCGGAACTTTTAACTAGTGCCTTTACTTTTTATTTATTATGCTTATTAAGTTTTGTTGATTTTTGATTTTATTTTTACTTTTTATTTTGTTTTGATTTGAATTTCTGACTTGCTTCACGTCATGAATAAAACATTCAACCTGGAACACGTTTCCGTCTTCAAATAGACGTAAATGCAAGTCGCCACTAGCCGTTCGCTCAAAAATGTGCTAAAAATGAGATTATAGGTCCTCGTCGGAGATAGATCACAAAATGCAAAAAAAAAACGACAGCGGCGGGAACCGAACCAATGAACCCAATCCTTTGGAGCGAGCACTCTACCACTGCGCCACCGCTGCTGCTGGCTGCGCTGATAGCCAAACCGCTGATTCCCGCGCAATACTGCGCCCAATGCTGATTGAGCGCGCCTAACACATGGAAGACATGGCGACTTCCGCCGGCCATAACTCGCTTAGGAGATCCATTTAGCAAATTTGGTCTATATATCTGTGATCAGCGTCTCGAGCTCTTTCACGTGATATAGATCTCAATCCGAAGTTCCATGGGAAGCTGACGGCATTCACTGGTCAGTGTCCTGGATGCGTGTCTAGTGGTAGGAATAGTCTTCGTGTATGCAGTCTCTTGTTCATAATGAATGACAGCTTAGAGGCTTTGGCGGTCATTAAAAAAAAGGTTACAAAAAAAATGGATACATAGAAGTCCATATGTTTTTCATGTAGGGGTTTCCAAGCGTGGTTTCTTCCTGAAAACAGATTATTTCCAGAGCAACGTACTATAATGTAAATGCGCAATGTTTCAGCTGGCGGAGAACTGTCTAGCCCAACACCATGTAGCGATAGTGGAGGACCAGCTGGAGCAAATCATTGAGGTATTTTCCTCGTGTTCTTTGTGCAGCTTTGTGACAATTTTATTAGCAGCATTTCAGCTGGTGAATAGCGGCGTGAGTCGTGTGGTCGGTACAAAGCTGACGACAGTAGTGGAGACGCAAACCACTACAACAACCAGCACACATAATTTGTCTTCCGGGCCACCAACAGCAAGGGTATGTTAGAGCTTGAGGTAGTTATTGGAATGCAAGCCGTGACGTGCAGCGAATGGTTTGCTTGCGTTCTTCATTCTCTTGCTCAGACTCTTCTCACTCACTCACTTTTCTCTGCTCAAGCATTGCTTGTTTTTTATAGACCGGTGTATCACCAGCTCCAGTCTCAGCGCAAGCGGCTTCGACGTGTCAGGGAGCTGCCGCGGGAAAGGTGAATTCAACTGCGCAGCTTGCAACAGCGGCTCCACCAACGTCTCAGGCGAAAACACCAACTAGTGCCGCAGAGACGTCTGCTTCTCCACCTACATCAAGAGGAGAGACGAAGGTTCGTTGAAGGATCGTTTCAACAGAGCAGAGTTTGAAGGGAGCTTCTGCCTGGTGGCACAACGACAGTTGGTCTGTCCGTGGAATTTAACGTTGTTGCCTCACTCATTCGGGGTCACAACCAATTAAAATGACGATACAGGGCCTTTCTAGATTGTGGTATCTCGTATTGTTCAGCCAACCCTACAGTCGGCGTCGGAATGAGCCGCAGTGTCGACGGCGACAGCTCGAGTGCAACCTCAACGCCCATTCCGCCGACTAATGTCCCTCAGTCGTCTTCAATGCATGTGATGAGCACTGCCTCGTCGACAAGTACGATTGTAGCAGCTCCGGCGGCACCGCCGGCGAAAGCGTCACGATTCCAGGTCGGTTCCTTAACCTACTATTAAATTCATAGGTGCCGGAGCCTGCCTGAGTAACTCAGGACGAGTGTAATGTTCTTCGTTTATTCACTGGGGAGTTGAACAAGAGCTGGTAAGCTCGCTTGTTTTCAGCTGTTTTCGATACAGTTTTCAAATTATCGTAATTTCTCTATAGAAGTAGCACAACGATTGTTGAGCTCTCGTTAAAGTGCAACCACAGGGCAGGGACGCAGAGTTCGGCGGCGTCCCTACCCTATCCTTAACCATACCGGCGAGCGGCAACGCCGCAGAAGTGCAGGGGCATTTAGCCTCTCATTGGTCACTCCCACCAGGACAACTCGTCCGAAATTGGAAGTCGACATCGAGCCATTGTCTTCAAAACTGACATCGAGACATTGTCTTCAAAACGATATCATATCATTGTCGCTTTCGGCATCGTGCACTAGTCTGGGTAAGTGGTGAATTCCTGCGGGATATATCCTAGTCCGAGGGGCCACAGAAGTAGAAATTACGCTACAAATTGACACCCACAGAGCGGATTGGAGAGAACAGAATAGGACCTAAGCTGACAGGTTTCACAAAAAAAAAACGTACGGTTTCACCGCGGTTGTAAGCAGAAACGTTATGCGCTCCCTCACTGAGGGGTTTTATGACATGTCAGGCGGCGGTCAGATGTGTTTGAATGCGCTGTGCCCGCCGAGACGCCTTTAGAACCGCGGTTATTTTTGTTTTTTGCCTCTTTATTCGTTTCGTTCCTTCCTTTTCAGGTCCTATTCTGTTCCGTTCAGTCCGTTCTGTGAGTGCCAGGTCAATTTTTTGCATAATGTTCAATTCTGTGCTCCACCCCCGGACTAGGATAGATCCTTCCGTGGCTTCCCTCCCCTTCGCGTGGTTCCAGCCATGATTCACGGACCGTTAGAATAAGATCCTAGAGCCTTCCAAAACTCTTCCGTACTTTTCCCACGTACGTTTAAATGGCGAGTATGTAGGTGGAGTTCACGTTGAGCTGTGCAGTCCTAGATTGCAGCCTCCTTTCGATCTCTGTGCAGTCCTAGATTGCAGCCTCCTTTCGATCTGTGTAATTGCTGAGCAGAATGACAGGAATTTCCACTAAGGTTTTCGCAACTTGCTGTTTAAGGGTGCACCTGAATTTCTACAAGACAACCAGTAGTTCACCTCGGGAAGAATATAACGATGGCTAGTGTTATACGATTTCATGTGTCCTTTTTAATACTGGTCAAAAGCTTTAAATGCTTGACTCAACTCCCAATCGCTACTTCTGGGGGCAGCATGTCTAAATTGTAGCCAGCATGGCATTTTACCGTAAATGCTGAAATCCTGAGCGCGCACTCTTTTGTTCAGGTCACTCCGTCTGCTGTCAGTTCCGTGCCACCTGCTCCGCTTCCTGCTTCGACGCTATCACCCGTGGAAACTTCCACTCTTCCACCTGTGTCCCAAGCCCAGGCGCAGCAGCTGAGTCCGCCTGCACCTACGGCGCTCTCAAACAGCTCATCACCGAGTACCACAGCTCACTCGAATACATCATCGGTTACGAGTAACGCCAGCACAGGAAACAGGTTCAAGGTACGAGGGTTTCTTCCGCAGAACTTTCCCAAAACGTGCCGCGTCGTTCTAGGTGCAGAGTGTGCCCGTACAGGCGACGTTGGCTCCGACGTCCTCTGTTGAGTCCGGCTTCTCTTCCTCAACGTCCACGCATACAGAGGCTAGCTTGTCCAGTATGGGTTCGGCATCTACTCCTTTGGCTGTTCAGCCTCCTGTCACCACTAACGTTGCTGCAACAATGACGGTTCGTGCCGGTTTCTGACTCCCGTCCTCAATCGCGTTCTTAATTGATTGAAATTTGCAGATTTTCCAGATGTCCGCACCGTTGGTCTCCCCAGCTACCATTTCAATCCCTACAGCTCCAGTCCTCACTTCGGCATCGTCCGTCCAGGCAACGTCGGAAACGTCGACGAGCTCCACCATACCCACTCCAAACGTGTCCGTGGTACATGCTGCGAGCTCAGTTTCGCTGGCGCATCCTCAGGTCTCTTCACATCTGGACCTGTCTGCTTTGCAGAAGCTGGATTCAGAATTGAGAAAGGTGGGTCAGGTGAATGTCATTCGAGTGGAAAAACTCGACGACTCTCGCAAATTGAGATCAAGAGGGTTTGCTTAGGGTAAATGACTGCGCTCTAGTAGTCTTATCAGCTACGTATTGTGATCCTTGATTTAATTAAAGTTCTGGTTAATTTGCTAAAGGCCCCATTATGTCGACGCTCAGGTTTTGTTCTTCAGTCTAAAATAGCCTTTTTGAGACATGATTCGGCGTTAGAGGGGTTTTATACGTTAGAAAGTTGGCTGGAATGTTCTGGCGGTTTTTGCGCAAACACTTTTCGTTCTTTTATTACTGAGTCAATATTCAACCTAATTCGCATTTTTATATAACGTCTAATACCGAATTCTTCGCGCTATCTGACGGAATAATTTGTGCTGCAAAATTATGTTTCGGAAAAAAATTTGATGTGTAATAATTGTGTTTCTTCGAAGTCTTACTGAAGTACGTCGAAAGAGACATTCCGAAAGATATTTTCTTCAATTTCAAACTGGGCAATTCCGCGATCGAAACGGTCCGGCAATTCAACCATGTACCCTGATTCGAAGGCCTTCGTGGAAGATAATCCATCGCGAACAGTGCGTGAGATTGCCGCAGGCTAGGATTCAGTAAAACTGCTGCTACAGGTGGTTTGAAACCTTCGGGAAGGTGAAAAGCAAGTGAGCACCCCACGATTCGAGTGATCGCAAGAAATTGTCGCGTTTCAAAATGTGCTCTTTATTTTTCCGGAGTCAAAACGATCAGTTTTTGGATCGAGTCGTCACATGTGATGAAAAGTGGGTTCTGTATTGACAACCGACGATAATCAGGACAGTAGGTTGATGTCAACGAACTACCCACGCTCTTCCCAAAGCCGAAATCCCACCAGAAAATACGAGGTCGACGGCTGGCGTGATTCACTACTACGTTCTGGAACCAGGTCGAACTATCACAGCAGAGTCCTACTGTGACGAAATCGACGAGATGTACTGAAAATGCTGCACCCGGCACTGGTCAGCAGAAGATGTCCGATTGTTCTGCACAACAACGCCCGCTCACACGTTTCGCGAATGCGAAAATTAAATGGACTAGGAGCTGAAGTCGTTCCTCACCTGGTGACTGCGGCAAAAGTTATGATCGTTTGAAGTGGACCAGTCAAAGCCGCCAGAACGTCCTGGACAACCTAATACTTCTGAGCGATTCCACTCTCCGAAGGCTGCTAGCCGCCGCTAATCGTGCCGCGCCCATCCATTCTGCTCTGCGATTCGCGAAATACAGTACGCTAATGGCGCCGAAATATAAATGCGAGGCAGGCGGCGAAAGTACAAACTATGCCTTGGGCACCGTTTATACTCGTCGCCGAGCGGCGTGTTGTAATGAGAATTTCCAATATCGATTAGACCGCGTGGTATGTTGTAACGAGAGTCCTCCAAGTACAATTAATGGCAGAGAAAGTTAATGGGAACATAGGGAACAAGTTCTCACATTTTCAGTGAAATTCGCGATCTGAAGTGATCCGCATCGTTGTATGTGTTGGGTTGTGTTTTGTATGTGTTGGGTACCCTACACGTCATATTCTCCGGACATAGCCCCCTTAGATTAGTACTTGCTCTGGTACATAAAGGCTTTTTTGGCTAAGAAAAGTTTCACAAAGTCTGAAGATTAGGTCGTGCGGGCGCAGATCTCCTCGTATCGTGGTCTCCCCAGTTCTGGAAAAGGGAATCGCTCACCCGCCGATTCAGGTGTGCAGGTGCACCACTGTAGTGTCTAGCAATGGTGGGTATATTGTTGATTGATTTCCATTGTGTGCTGAATAAAGAAATAGCGAAGAAAAACGAAAATCCTATCAAGACTTTTCAGTCAACCTAATATGTCACGAGGTGACGATTAGTTTCGGGTTTATCGGCTCGAGTGTTAAGTGCCACTTGAAGCCCTAATGGGTCATACAAAGGAAGGGCCTGAAGCGGATTTTGAACGGGGAAAGCGAGACATAGGAAGAATCTCCACCCTCAGTTAGTATAAAGTTGTTCCTTTTTTTTTTGCCAAGCTGCTGGAGGTAGAGAGGTTCTTGAAGTTACTATGGTCGTGGCGGCGCGGTGCTCTCACGAGCACTGGGTGGTCTCTTGTACGTCCGCGATGCCACTGCCGACGGCGGTCCGGGACGCAGTGGATAGTAGCGTTGCTTACGCGAGGGAGGCAGTGGGTTCGGTTATCCGTCGCTGCAGTAATTTTGCATTTCAACTGACTGGTTGAGATTTAGGGGGGTGCTAACATCCGCCCAATTTCCAGGCGTTTTTGCAGTTTCTTTTCAGATGTATGTTATGGAGAGTAACTTTGTCGCGACCTGCTTGTTACTGACCGGTTTTTAGCTAAAAAGCTATGAGAAAGATGCTCAACTTCATGATGTGTGAAGGTTCAACACCAATGATACACACGCGAAGTGTATGAAGCAGAAGGACTGGTCGCAGTGCAGACAGCATATAAAAGCTACAGGCTCTTCATAGTTCGCTTCCCTACATGGACCAAGACTTCGGGAGAAACCATCCTGTTCGGATTTTCAAGGAATCTAGGATGCGGCGTTGCCTTAAAGCTCTGAACCAGGCATGTGTAACCATCTTTTCAACGCGAAGATGAAACAGGATTAGGTACACCAATGGCTCGAGCTTCAATGTCATTATAACAGATCCGTCTCCTTCAGCTACCCGCAACTTCGACACTCCCCTTCTAGATTTTGTCAGCTTTTTGCACATGAAAAGATAGATCGTGCACAATAACATGGGAATGAAATCGCTTTATATGCGACTTCATGTAACTGAAGAAGCTCACGTCGGCTGGGTGAACCTGACCGAAGGTATAGTCCGGTTACTCAATTTCTTCTATAGGGGTATAGCATAATGCATCTAGCTTTCATTGGATGTCTGAATTGTGACCAATCATTCTTCATGCACTTCGTGTCGGTATATACGTCGGTGTTGAACGCTCATACACCATTGTTTTGACTACCTTTTTCATTGCTTCAATATTAAAAGGCGGTCATTAATAAAAAAAAAAAAAGTCCCAACGAATTTACTCTCCACAACATACAGTTGGAAAAAATGTGCAGAAAACGCCTGAAATTCGAGTAGATGTCAATGCTCCTCAAATCTAAAGTCAGTTGAAATGCAAAATTACCGCAACGCAGGAGAAGCGGACCCCGAGCTCCCTCGCGTGAAGCAACGCTACTATCCACTGTGGTCCGAACGATCTGGTGGTTGCAGCATCGCGAGTGTACAAGAGAGACTCCCCAGCGTTCATGAAGGCAGTGCGCCGCCTCGACCATCGTAAGTTCAAGGACCCCTACTCCTTGGGTGACTTAGCAAAAACGGAACTCATTTTTATACTAATTTAAGAATAGCGATCTTCAGACCCTTCCCTTGTTCGATCCCAGCATTCCCTAAGCCTACAAATTGCTGGGATACATCGGTTATAGCGCGTTCATATTCGATTTTGGATTGCACTGTTTCTTTAGCTTGCTACCAGTTTGTTGTAGGTCAGCGGAGTGTCGACGGTGTCTGCTGGATGTACATCGGTCCACGCGCCTATTCCGGAAGCGATGACGCAGTCGGCGGCATCTCTTGCGCACACTGGTGTAACGGTAAGTTTTACCCCATTTTATCGTCCCCAAGCTTTCAGCTGCAGCTAAAAGTTTTGTTTGCCGATTATTAGTGTGACGAAAGCGATCAGTCTCTGCAGCCCAAACGAATGCAGTGGCAGTGCTTCATGTTGTTACACGCATGTTTTGGTGAGGTTGAAACTTGCGCTGAACGGAACTCTTGCTCGCGCACTCTGCAATTCAAACGAGATGCATACCACCTCTCTACCGCCAGGGCTTAATATTCGTTCAATTTCCGGACTGTTTTTTCGTTGCCTACATGAGGGTGAAGTTATGTCAGACGTAGTTGAGCCGATGGCTACATTTATGGTTAACTTTCTGATCGCTTGGTGTCACTTAGGGCTATGTTATACCATCGCTCACCCCGAGCGACGCCTAATGATAAGCTCCCATATTGAATCATCGCGTCGCGCGATCGATATGGGAGCTTATCATTAGCCGTCGCTCGGGGTGAGCGATGGTATAACACAGGCCTTACGACTGACAGAAGGCGGCTCGATTAGGAAAGGGTCTTCGGTAGATGCGAATATTCTGTTTACTGAACGAAGGTCACTCTCACGGGCAGTGGTTCACTAGTGAGCGCTGTCGTCGACGGTGTCGTTCCCTTTCTCCTGGAAAAAGGAATGACTCACATCATCCATAACCTGATGTAGCGTGGTGTGGGAGATTTGATTGTGCTTTGATCGGTCGGAATGCACTCTGCTTGCGTCGACCAGTCACCGGGATGAGTGACGCTGCGAAGGTTTATCACGATGCGCTTGATCGATCGATCGCCCCTTTTCAAAGCAAATTGATCTGAATCGTATTACCGTTGGCTTAGTCAACAGACAATCTCTTTCTTGTGAGCAAAGCGTTTGGTTCCATTTGCTTACGGTTTTTCTGCTGCAGTAGTAGAGGTTGACGCAGTTAGTCAATTACAATCACTCCGGAGGTTGAAATCTTAGTGGTGTGGGAAAGCCGAATCCTTGGAACTGCTGGAGCATAAAGGGGTGATATCAGTTCATCATAAGTCACTTGTCGTCCATTGGTCGTTAGTTGGCTGGAGTGGGCGCTTGCATTTTGCTCTTTTATTTATTTATTAATCTATTCAAAGCATAGACCACGGTCCAGCGTGCTTAGGTATTTTTAGTGAGGAGGCTTGGGATTCTTGCGATATTCCAGAGTAATCTAGTGGGTGCTTTGCTCGAGGGCATATATACCTTCAATGAGGAGGCATGGGATTGCCCAGTCAAGAATTTTTTAAGGAAAGTCACATGTCCAAAACGTTAACAAGTAGCGAAGACGGTACAATGCAAGGAGAAGCCGAAATCTCCGCATTTTGCTGATGTTCAGTGGTCTCTAGATACTTGGCGCCACATGAGGCCTACAGTCGCTACATCCGCTTTGATCACTTCCGCCCTGATGACGCAGTGCCCAAGAGACCGGTTTCCCATGCGCTGGCGGAGCAGCGCCTTCCCACATATAACACAGATAATAAGCGGTCCTAGTGTACATCAGCTTGTCTGTGCGACAGCTCGACGAAGTCATGCTGCTACGGTTGCAGGTGCACAATGCTCATCCGGCGCTCCACCCTACCACCAGCCTCCCTCATACGCCTGCTCACACGGGAGAAGTCGCTACGAATCTAGCAGGTACTCGAACTGTTCGTCTCTGGTCGTGAAGGTTTTCATATGCGAAGCCCTTTTCCAGGCCTGAGCGAGAAGCTCGCTGTGCTGAGCCAAATCCAGCAGCAGCAGAGGGATGAGCAGCAGCAGCAGCAGCAGCAGCTGCCGCCGGCGCCAGCACCGGCAACGACGCCAGCATCGCTTCAGTCCCAGTCCGCGCCACATCCGGCGGCAGCCAGTCAGCTGCAGGCAAAGGTATGCCACAGGTTTCCTTTGTTGTAGCGCTAGTCCGCTTGTTGTTTCGGTGCTCACTGCATTTGAGGCAAGCTTATTCAGGATGAGGAGGAGCATACATCCAGTCAGACGACGGCGAGTGGACAGGACGAGCTTCACGTCGACACGCTTAACGGCCTCGCACAAGCGCTTCAGAAGGTAGTTCCACTCGATTCCACACGTTTCGTTTAGTACAAGTAGTCCATTTCAATGGAGAGTTGTTGCTGTGTCCACTCTTGCCAAAGGCAAGGCAATAATTTTCTCTCGTTGCGCACGGATTAAAACTTTGGCACGTACGGTGATGAGCGATTTTGACCGGAGTGTGATCAGCCTCAGCGTAGCTCGCGCGGGCAAAATTTTCCGTTCGACGCGGGATGCTGTGGCGGCAGAGGAAGCACATGCTCGGGGTGCTTGGTACCTGCGCGCGTTTTTGAGCGTCCTGATTCAGAAAACGTGAGCAGACATCATCCAACGTGCGCCCTGATTCAGAAGATGTAGAGTAAAGGGCGAACCACTAAGGAATGGCCACTGAGAGGGGGGGGGGGGGTAGTAAGAGGAACCAGTAAGGAAGGGACCAGTGAAGGGGAACCAGTGAAGGGAGGGCGCGCAGTAAGAGGAGGCCAGTAAGGCGGACCAGTAGAGAAGAACACCTAAAGGTGGGGAGCAATAAGGGGAGGGGGAGCAGGGCCGTATGCATACCTCGCTCCGGCGTCCCCTCGGGGCAATGTACCGTATCTCTTCAATGCACATTATCCTGGGAATCCATTACTCTGTGGCTCTGGCGGGAAATTCCGCAGGAACGTTGCTGATTGTAGCGGACTTTCACTGCTAAAGCGAAGTTTTCAGCAGATGCCTCCACATAAGAGTGAGGGATGAAGAATGGGAGAACGTCTTCACCGATGTATTGGTATCTGTGACGCTTAGGTCATTTTTGTCGAGCGGTGCTTAACATATGAGAAGTACGAACTTTCCGTCATTCTTGAGTTATGCAAAAGCTTAGTGAGGTTGCTCTTTTTAAGCGGTGTTAAAGCGGTTTGGAGGGTTTCTGAAGCTTTCGTTGGTTTTTAAGTGTAAGAGAAGCCTACTGCTTGGAGCACTTGGTCCACTCAAACAGATGGAAAGTGAAAAAATAGGCGAGTATTCGATGTGAATATAACAAAGTCTAGTTAGGTTGTTTTTGTGCTCGTGCTTCAATTTAATGAACTGTACTCTCAACGCATAAGGTAATACTTTCAAGACTGAGGTTGGTTGAGAATCCTCTCTTCGAATTTTTACCACAGAAACATGGATTTTCTCTGTACGGGCTGGGAAGTTCCTCAACGGTACACTTCCCGAGGAGCATCGAGGGTTGGGGAATCTCCATTGCTGCCGGAAAACTTCTGCCAGCGAGAGAGCGGGAGAGGTTCTAACCGCAGGGGCGAGGTATGCGTACTGGACCAGGAAGTGGAGAGGGGGAGGCACTAGCAAGGGACCAGTATGGTATACTCCCGCGGGACCGTTCGCGGACGGCCGGGAATCGCACCGGGATTCTTCAGTTGGCCAATCGCCGCGCTTCGCCACGTCCGCCGTCCGCCCATCACCGCCAACTTACGATGAGGGGCTGTTATACTTTCCGTCCGCAGGACGGCAGCCGTCCACTCTACGGAGAAAGTGCCCAAATCTCACGGTGTGCATCGCGTGCTGAGAAAATGTCCGCAACAAGGGGAGAAAATGCCCGTGACCAAGGGAGAAAATGCCCGCAACTGCGAAAGAAAGGGCCGGGCCAAGGAACAGCACACCGGAACGTACCGTATATTCGTATAGTGTAGAGAGAACGTATATTACACCATAATATTGTGATGTGATAACTAGCAAAAATGAGATGATACAGCAAACAACTGTGGGCGGTACACACCATTAAGAAAACTCGGTGTAAATTCGAAACTGTTGGGGAAACCATTCATTGGAAGAGTCTTAACCGGCTGCATTCTTAATCTAATACATCGCTAATCTAATTTCCCTACCGTTCAATCAAATTAAAGCTTGGAATATTCATACACGAAAAATACTCTACATTTCAAAACAAGAGAACTCGATAGGTTTGTGTTAAGGTACTGCACCGTAAGTTCTGTTCATCTGATGGCAACTGAAAGGCTTAATGCGGCGTCATTTCAAGGTTTTTTGTAAAATCTTTTATGTGGCAACCAACCGTGTATTCTCATATTTAAATTGTTTCTGCAGTTATGTGAAAATCCCTGAAGGAGAAAAAACAAAGCAAGGTTCTCTATCTAACTCAAAAGAAGAATTCTGTACTACGAGAAACTTCAGCAAAAAAAAGCACAGAAAACATTACAATACCAGCGGTGTTCCGGAGGAAGAAATACTTTAGAAGCAAAGAAGTGTCGAAATATGTATCTACCACCTCCTAAGACCGTAGAGTTCAGCCTCTCCGAACAGGTTCTGTTCCAAAGGCGTCTTCCGAAATTGTTATGGTATCATTACGTACCAACGGACAGTCCACTAGCTATAGTTTTTGTTTCGGCGTCATCAAAATGTGCTAAAAACGCAGTAACAATATTTTTAGTGAACGGTGAATTCAGTTTTTGCTCTTTCACGTGCTCTGCTTTACCAGTGGCTTGTGCTTCGCGTTCGTGCAAAGATTGATGTAGACGTAGGTACATCGAGCATTTGGAGCAACTCATAACTATCTATCTTGTGTTTCATAGAAACTTTAGCGGAGTCCTGGGCTGACAGCTGTGACCAAAAAGAGGATCTGTTATGAAGTAAGTATCTCTCAACTAAAATGCGTGATTACACCGTCACGTTGCAAAAATACGCAAAAACCCTTTTATCTTCAGTGGCATGGGCTTTATATCTTGCAGAGTCAAACATTTTCATGAATCGGCAACCACTGCATATAAAGACGGAGTGTAATCGTATCACTGCCCTCAATTATGTGAAATCGAGTGCAAACAGAGCAATAGATGAACACCCTTTTTGAGAAGCGCGAAGCGTTGCTGGTGTAGGTTCATACGACATTTCATCAACATTAGGTGATAGAAATGGCCTCACTGCTCATTTTGAGTGCCAATGAGTTATTCGCACGTCTCCAGTTGCCATGCCGTTGACATACACTATCCAGGGCGGAATACCGCATCCTTGTTCCTGTGGCTACCAGTGTTTTCTCGGACGGGGTTGATCGCGCTATCGACAACCGTTCAGTGGTCGCGGATATTTTCTCCTCTCGCAGCGGGCATTTTCTCCCTGTTTCGGGCATTTTCTCGCACCGAAACAGACGCGGCGCGGTTCAGGCATTTTCTCCCGTAATCCTCCCGCGGAGTCCGGCACCAAAAACACGCTCCAATTGGACACTGACCGCCCCGGTCGATGACGACCGTCCACGATGCTCCCGCGGGAGTATACCATAGGCCTAAGGTGCGGACTAGTAAGGGAAACCAGTGAAGGGGAACTAGGAAGGGGAGACCATAGAGGAGGACCAGTAAGAGTGGGAGACCAGTAAGGAGTGGGGCCAGTAAGGCGAGACCAACCGCAGGGAAGGGCAATTTATACTGATCGATGTTATCAAAATCCTCACCAATGCCTTCGGGTGTTCTCTCAGATTTAACCGATCAGGTTGGGAAACATGCGGGTACTATGGTCGCCGGGCGTGCTTCACAGCAGGTATTAGAAGCGAATGCTCCGCATGGTATTAGAGGCGGTGGGAAGTTCCGATCAGGAGACCGATATCGGTCGGTATTGGAGATTTTAGCTTTAAATTGAATTGCTTTGTTTGTCTGTCGACGACGGTTAGACAGTCCGTCCCTACTGTAGCCGTCCCGCATGGAAAATCTTTTCTGTTCAACATGGTACCAGAAGCGGTAGGAATCCTTCGTTCTGACGAAAGAGCTTTTTGTCGTATGACCAAAGTCGGCCGGACGCTCAAAATCTACCGGGAACGTGGATTTTTGAGTCACTTGAGGATGATGTGGGGCATCAGGAGGGTTGTCGAACAACCTAAGAGAAGAGGAAAATGGGTAGCTCAAACCATGTCGTCTTGCTTCGTCTTGTGCCGAATAAATTTCCTTATGCGTTTCTAGTGTCTGCGTGACCGGTGCCACCTTACAGGCTGTGTGACAGGGGCCCTGCGATGGGAATTCCAGTACTTGTGTCGATTTTAAATTTTCCACCACGTTGAGGAGCTGGACGGGTGTAGTGCAGTTGGCGGTAGGTACCGAATTCACCAACAGATTTTCCGTCTGCTTCGTGACCAGGTGATCCCTTCGGTGTTTTTTGACTGTCATCGAACACACTTGGGGAGGTTAATCACTTGTGTCGTCCATCGGCTGCCCCTCACCACTTGCTGTTTACCGAGCGAGCATCCAGTAACTCTGTAGTGTACCTGCTCCAGCAGAATGCGTGGCGCGTCCAGGTGTGAGAAATTAACACCATCCACTTTCTGCATCCGTATAGTTTTTCTCGTTTTCTTATCTTTGCAAGGTGTTGAGCGAAAGTAGAGCAGCGATTTCTTATAGGTGATCAACCCGGAGCAGAGAGAGCCGACGCCGTTGTCCACAAATGAGACGCATGGACGCGTCACCCCTCCGCACCACTTCGCCAACTCCACTCAAGAGCTCTACCATGTAGGTGACGATCTGAGTCCCACGTCTGGTGGTCGTGGGAGCGGTTTCGCTCTTCTCTCGATTGGCTTCGATAACTCCGATCTCAGCTGGTGTTCGACGGCACTAATCGCTTGCTCTGACCTCTGTTTCGGTTTTATCGAGCTTCCACGCTTTGCCTAACACCACCAGAACAGTGCTTGTTTGTGATGAATGTTGTGCTTTGGGTTGGTTAGAATAGTGTCTTTGATCTCTTAGCTGAACACCGCCTGCTCCCTGCCGTCTGCTTCTGTGGCTGCCACGTCCGAAGACGAGTCGCCGTCGCCAGAGCGAAGAATTGCACACGCAGCGGAGTCGAATGGAGCCACCAGCCATTTGTTGCCGTCGAACACTGCACCCGACCTGACGCAACGGCTTCGAGCGCTGGATAACCTGGCGACTTTCAAGAATCTGGAGAACGCGCTGTCGTGCACACTCGGCACGTCGAGCATGCGGCCGAGCGTCGCGCGCGATGACTCCTCCGTCCATCGCGACGACATGTCGAGCACGTGCGGCAGCGGCGCCATGTTCCACGTCGGCACGCCTCCTCTCTTCAGTCCAGTGCCGACCTCAGAGTCAGATTTCGAATGCCAGGTTCCTATTTTCTCGATTATTTCTATTTCTCTGACCTATCTCTATCGCTTCGCGGCCTGGTCAAGTCGAGTATAGCGTGGAGGGCGCTCTATCCCGCTCATAACGTCAGCAGATTCGTTCAGGATGGCTTAAAGCTAAAAACGAGCTGAGCAGTATATTTTTATTCCAGCTTGTACAGAACTGGCGGTTCCTGAACAAGTGCAGACTGCCCCAGCCCCGCTACACTCGATTTGCGGCCTATAGCTTCTATAACACGTTCCATTCTAAGAATTCATATCTATACAGACTAGCAGCTGTCATGGTGAGCGTAATTGGCGCGAAAAGGCAACGAGCTTGCGATATCGAGTCCTCACTTCCGTACTGTCGAATAACTGCGTGCTTTCACCCTATCTCAATGGGGTGGTCGCAATAGAAGCCGTATGATCCATACCATACTGGTGATTTCGACGTTAGGCGTGCTAATGGGTATTTGATTAGTTGGTGTCAGTCGTGTTTTGGAAGGATAAATCACTGGCTTTTACACACAAGTGCTGACGACCGCAAGTCATTGTTAAGATCATGTGCGCATTCGATTTTGCGATGCTGCGTCGCTGTAAGCCTAAAACAGAATGTGAGCTGAGTGGAGTACGGACACCTATCTCATCTCTATCTCCAGACTAATGTCTTGGTCTCCGATAGCTCACCAGCAAAGCGGAGGCGTGTTGTAAACGGGTATTCCTACCAGTACTCCTAATTCTGAGAAGAGAACCAAGAAAGAGAAGGAAGAGAAGTAGAAGCGTCTAGGTAGTAGACGAAGCTTCGCGTTCATCAGCGAACGCGGTAGGTATTCCATTCGGAAGTCAAATTTGGCACTGTGAAATCATCTGAGGCGTTGAGATGCGAAAATTTTTCGGGCGCCCATGATACACTGCCTCCGCTGTCTACGACCGCACAGGTGACGTTGCAAACAGTGACATAGTTTTAACGTAACGCCCGTTTCGCTTTGCGTCCAAACGGTTCTCGTTTCAAAAGCCGCCATCGGTGCTAAGATTTTTCTTGGAGTCCTGCATGAACACTTTTAACACCGGATTTCCGCGCGACCAACGTCCAAGAAGACCTTCGCCCCTCCCTCCCTTTTAATTCGTCGTGGATCTCACACCTGATGAAGGACTTCTGCCGAAACGTAGTCGCCAATAAACATCGACTTCGAGCTTCGAACAATCGCATCACTCTTAGCACCGGTAATGGCTAGGGGATCTTTCAGAAGTTCAATTTTTCAGCACGAAGTGTTTTTGCTTGAATTAGATACAAAAATTCTAGTAAGAACTTGCTGAGGAGGTTTGCTAACAGCGTGGGGAACAGGGTAGTTGGGCAGGGAACGTTGGCAGATTAACCTTAAACCGTTTTGGCAGTCTAGGGAGAGTTGGAAGATTTGCGTAGTACTCGTGTGGGAAGGTTGGGAATGGGAAGGTTTCTTAAGCATTTGTTTGTTTAATGAGGAGTGGATCGTGGGCTTATTGAGTGGCGTAGAAATGCGGAATTAAAATGACGCTATCATGCTTGGTGAAGATACACAGTAAAGCGCGTTGCTTCCACAACATCACGTAGAGCTGCAATGCCTGGCACATCCTCAAGAGAATTGATGCTGCTGCTGCTGCTGCCATACCTTAGTCACAGAGGCATTCGTTAGGTGAGCTTGAGCCGCGTTCCTTCTGATAAGTTTTGCGCATTCCTGAGACGGTATAGATCTTCCTGGTAAAGAAATAGGTGCCGTGTGCTTCTGGTTTCTCTCCACACGTTCAATGATGCAAAGAAACCTTTTTTAAATAGAGAAAATGACCCAACATAAGGCGCTATTATGCAAAGTTCGAAGGAAGTAAAACCTTTGTTGCTACGGCGTGGAAGATCGAGGCAGACATTCTCCCTTTTGTGTAGCTGGCGCAGTAGTCGTTGCTTTTCTCTGTTCGCAGGCTGCAGTTCCCTTCTGTTGTTATCAACTCCTTGTAACTTCTTTATAGCTTTCTCTATTCTTCCTACCCAGGAGCATGAAAGAACTGAACGGCCCAGCTTTGTCACTAAGACACTAGACACTTGCCGAGATTTTGCACGCTTTCTTCAAGATGCTAACGCCAGTTGTGCCATAGCTAGACCGTTCTCCCCTTTCTGTTCCGAATTTCCGCGAGCTATGTGGCGTTTTCAGGCGGAGGACGAAGACGATGACGATCCCGAGATCATGGCCCTAATCCGCAGGTGAGGCTCGGCAGTTCACCCTTTCAAGAGGACGTGTTGCAGTGAGTCCGTTCAGGCATCGAATGCAGCAGCTGCAACTTCGCGAGCAGCAGCGACTGGAGCTCGAGGAGCTGCGTGCGCGCCAGCGCCAGCTGCGGATGGTTCGAGCCTCGACGGCAGCGCCGGAGGGCTCGTGTGGCGATCCCATGTCGCAGAGCCTACAGAGCACTCACCACCACCACCATCGGCTCCCCCACTCAGCTCTATCGCTGCCTGCTAGTCCGCCTCCAGTCATCTCCTGTAATGAGGTTGGTTCACTCTTTGAAATCATGACTGACAGCAGCGAATTCCTTTAAAAACCTCAACTGTATCCTGAAATTTGTAACATCTACAACACCTACGGGGTAGAGCAGGGCAATGCTTTCTGGAAGAAGTTCCTACTGAAATTCGAGCTCTTTCGGAAAGTAACAATTGGCGTTTATGTGGCCCTGTGGAGACGCCACGAATTCTACTTTTGAGAGATCTCATGTAGGCGCTTTGAATGGTACCATGTAGGGCCGTTCATGGAGAATTCATATATCCCTTTTCTTTTCGTTCATGTACATTATCAACCCCGCTCTGCGGAGGGATGGAAAGTTTCGCTATCCAGGCGCGAGTTAGACCTGGGGCCGGATTTATCAACGACTCACAGCAATTTAACAGAGAAAATTACGGCCGAAATCCCTGATAGCGCGGCTTATCAAGCGATATGGTGAGCGATAAGCCGCGTTATGTGAGTTTTCCGCTGTGAATTCTCTGTTAGAGTATGTAAGTCGTTGATGAATCCGAGTCATTTCGACACATATGCGCACATTCCTATTCCTCCCAGTTTCTTAGCACACACATACGCACCCGCCGCAATGTATATTCCTTTGTTGTGTCCGATGGTGATGAGGTGAATGCAAGGGATATCGTTCGTCATTACCCCTCTTATCCCTCCGCCTTTAGTTCCTACTTGTGTGCGTTAGTGGCGCTATGCTCCCACCTCGTGGCCATAACGGGTTCTAGTACACTCAGCAAGCAAAGCCGTGGACATTCATTTGGTGCAGGACATGCTAGGAGTAGAGGCAGGTGAGGAGCCTTGCGCGTGGAATGGAATCCAAGTTCTGCAACACTTCTTTGCTTTCCACTTGGTTTCCTAGTTGGGGGATAGTTGAGGAGGCGCAAATTTTTAAAGGACTGCTTCGTTTGGTAGTGGCGTCGTCCTGGTCCGAATTTTTCCCGGAGCTTTGGCCTATCGCCCGCCCCGAGCGATGGCATCACATAGGCCTATGGTGAAGGGGTTACCAGGGTAGCGCCGCACTAGAAATTGTCTAGTTGTGCCGTTCCATCATTTTCTGGACCAGCCGTTATTGAGGAAGGACCAGCGGTTCCAGCTAGTGGAATTGGACTTGAATCATTCCATGAGAGCCGGTGAACCGGAGCAAGCAGTTGGTACGCCATGAAGGGCTTGATCGTTTGTGCATCCATCGTTACGAGAATTCTGGTCTGTTATACCAAGTTTAGCGCTGCACCGGAATTGTGCATGTGATTCTTGTGTTCTGGGAGGGTATGTTCTTCAATGCTTCACTTTAAACCTATAGTTGCTTCTAGCATCATCCCTCAGTTCCACGTTTTCGTTTTTGGAAGCGCATCTATTTTCATCCTATTTAGTTAATAAAACTTCTGTGAAGAGTGGTCAGCGATGCACTGCTCCTCCTGTTTCCACACGGTGCGCAGAAGGTGTTGATTGCTTTTCCCCAGTAGTTTGTTATAACGCTTAGCCCGAGTTTGTTTCACCAAGCAGGTATGTCGATAATTACGATCAGTTCGCAGACTTCATTCTAGCATCATTGGGCTGCCCTACTCTCCAAAGCGTCCTCCAGTGAAGAACCTTATAAGTGCACATTTCAGGGTTTCTGCAGCTTATTCTTATGTCCTGTTTCTTGTGAATTAGATGTTGTAATATTAGAAATCTATTTACCCTGTCAAACTATCCATACTGTAGCGGTTCTGTTTCTGTAGAAAGAACGTCTCGGTTCAATCCCAATGAGGGGGGGGGGGGCACTCCATACTCACTTCCAAACACTACATAGAGATGAATACTTGCAACATAACATGCCTACCTGAACCCCTACTGTGGTAATTGCAGTCTTCTTCCTGAAATAAAGGGGAAGTTTAGACGAAAAAAAAGTTGGGCGAAAAGACAAAAAAAGGCGCGTCGACAGGTTCACCGTGGCGATACGTACAGGGGTAGCTGTAGTACAGTGGCCGTGGGTCGATTCGTGGAGGCCGGAAGCATGGGTCGATACGTGGAGCCCGCAGACATCCGTGTACGTATCGCCAGGGTGAACCTGTCGACGCCACACATGCGTTCCGGCCCGAGGCCGCCGTGCCCCCCCCCCCCCCCTCATTGGGATTGAACCAACGTCTCCGAGAAGCCATTCAAAGAGGGATAAACTCACGTTTGATCCACCTAAGGAGTTCTTGCACGTACGACCGGGCGAATACAGCTTACTATTCAAGGCCACGTAGTATAAGCGAAAGGATAAAGACGTGCACATACATTCTTTCTATTCTGCAGCTCATGTTTTTGCACAAATGGCAGAAGATCATTCGCAATTGACGGACGTTCCTGACGGTTGCTCATGCCAGAAGTTTTGCGAAAATGCAGAACGCTTCCAGTGCCTTCCTTACCGAAATTTCTTTTTGTACTGCCAACTGCTCGCATATAATTTCGAAAGCGTTGCCATTGTACTCATCTGATGAGATCGGAACAATACGGTGCGCTCACAGACTGTGTTGTACTGTGAGCGCACTGTATTGTTCCGAGCGCAGTTCCAAGCGTACTGAATGTGCCAATTGATGGCAGGGTGTTTGAGAACATACGATTCTCCTTTTCCCATTGTCACTTTTCAGTTTCAAGCTGTGTTTCGAGAGAAAGCGCGCAATGACTTGATATTTCATTGCAGAGGCCGTCCCCTCGTCGACTGGACTGCTCGACTCTGGCCGCACAGCTGCTGGCCATCCACGGGTCGTCGTCGTCGTCGTCGACTCCTGCTTCGGGTTCTTCAACAACCACCGGTGGTGGCTCGTCTCAGGCGAACGTGCTCGCGTTCGACGCGCCGAACCGTCTGAGGGACAACTACTCCGCGCCTCCTCCGCAGAGCTGAACCGCCTCCGCGTTCCGTTCGCATGGGTCGCGAATTTCGGGACGCAATTATCCAGTGTTGAGGAGCTCTGCCTATACGTCCGGTGCCAATAGGATGTGTTCATTCGCTTGACGGGTTCGCATTTTCTTCGAATTTTCATCATCTCGCATCGTCTCCCCGCTCTTTCGCCCTTCCGCTCTGCGCTCGGCTTTCCACGCAAACCCCCGCGTCCCCCGCGTAGCCCTGTCCTCCGCCGCGTTAGCCTCCCCAGAGCGCGTGGAGCGTTGTCATTGTGATGTCCTGTTTGTATCATTTCGCCCCTGTCATTTACCGGCGTACATCGTGTTATGTGGTTCGAGTTACGGTAGTTTCGGGTCTTCACGCGTCTTTAATCATCGCACAGATTACTCTAAGAGTTCTATGTTCGCCGTCAGTCTTTGTCCTCACCCCATTTCCACCATTCATTCGTAAGCAGATCGTCCAGTTCTATCCAAACATTCACATTCGTTCCCTTTCCAAGTCACTTGTGTAGCCGTTGGACCGTTGCGGGCGAGGCGAAGGCTTTCCGTTCGTGCTGGTGCGCTGCTTCGTCGGCCGCGCTGTGCCGCCGAAAGTCTCGCCGGTCGCTCGTGCTTCGTATGCCGGTCTCCCTTTTCTAGGATTTCGTAGTAGGTTAGGTTTGCTCATGGCTTGCCGTTGTCACTTGTATTACCAACCACCACCACCACCCTTCGACACTGAGTGTTCGTGAGCCGCAGCAAGCGCTCCTCCACCCCGATTGGCATATCGTGATCAATGTTCTTCTACAACTGGTCCTGTAACATTAAGAGAGTCGATCTATTACGGTCCCAAGTGCAAATTTCTGTTCAGAGAGAGTTGGTGTGGCGCGGTGTTTTGATTCTAAAACAGTAAACAGTCATACTCATTAACTTGTAAATTATAATCAGCTGCTCTTCTTCTTCTTCCTCTTTTTCCATCGAAAGTTATGGCGAAACGCCGCACCTACCCGTTTAATCTGCTAGTTTTTAGCGCCTATTTATATTGTGTGATTATAGCCTTGCAATCAACGATTGTAACATCGCCTTCTGTGCATTAATAAATATCACATCTAGCCGAGCTCTTCGTTTCTATCCTTTACTTTGACGCCGTGCAATATGGCTGCAGCTCGAACAGAACAGATGGCGTGGAAACCAGATACGCAGCAGGAGTCGGATTTTTGCTCCTGGAGAGTTTCGCGTTCCTTGGCTTTTGTCGGACATACGACCCGTTGCAACTGCTCATGTGTCTGTGCTAGCAGTGTGATTTTTGGCTTCACTGATGCGGTTTCGCCTCTCTGAATGCTCCACTAACTAGAGGGTGGTAGAGAAGATGCACCGGTTTCAAAACTTGTGGCGGCCTTCGCCGTAGTATTTTTCAAGCCTTCATCTTGCTGGCTGTCCATTGGAGAACGAGCTCAGGGCGAGGTTGGCGGGCTATTTTCCGACTAGACGGCCAAGATTTCGGGTGGACAGACTGTTGGTGGGAAGAAAAGGGTTACAGCGCTTGTGATAAGCTCTAGCTGTCTGTGCTTCTAGGTTGTTAGGTAGAACTCTTCGACCGTCTTGTGGTTTTATTGCTACTGGTCTAACACCGGTGGAGTATATGCGCCTAAAGTCCACAAAACGATCAAAACACCGAACCATCGGGGGTTCCGACCGGCTACCTCGTTCCACTAAGGTGTGACTTCTATATTGGGTGATGCCCTTAAATCAGTGCTAGGAGCCCATGAAAGGCATCACCACCAGGGCTAAACGCATGTGGAATTCTTCTATCGGAGTAGAATGCTCTTTGCATAGGCCTTTCCTGAACCAAATGGGATTCCTAAAATTCTAGATCACCAGTAAGAGCTGTAGGCAATACCTGAACGCCCCTTAACATCGTAGTTTCCGGTTCTTCCAAGATAAAAAAGGCGGATCTATACTCGGAGGGCGGGGACATTTGGTGATTTGCGTCACGATTCACTCTCATGAGTTTCTACGACAGCATCAAATGCTGTCCCGTGATGCGAGTGCTTTTATTTAAATTCAATGGATGTGGTTATGCGGCCAGTAGCCAGATTCATGAACGTTCCCGGGAACGTTCCCGGCTTCCCACGGGAAGCGTACACAGTTGGCGCTTAACGGTGGTACCCTCCTGACTATATCCAAGACCTGCTTTTTCCAAGGCAATGGGAAAGTCTTCTTATTTTAGACTTTGTTTTCGCCATTTCTCTTCTGACCATGAGTTTTTTGACAAGCGTGAGCCGAAGGAGCTGAGGATAGAACTCGGTTTGGATAAAGACGAGGAAGAATCCCCACCCCTCAATTAGTATAAAAATGTGTTTCCTTTTTGCCAAGTCGTTAAACCCAAGGAGTACGGAGCCCTTGAAGTTACAGTGGAATCGGCGCCTCATGAGCGGTGGGGTCTTTTGTACGCTCGCGATGTTACTGCCAGCAAGCGGATGGCGGTGCAGTGGATAGTGGCATCGTTTCATGCGAGAGAGGTCGGGGTTCGGTTCTATTTCGTTGTGGAACTTCTGCATTTCAACTGACTGGTTGAGAACCGAGGGGTCCTGACATCTACACAACCTACAAGCGTTTGCTACACATTTTACAGCTGTATATTGTGGAGAGTAACTTTCTTGCGTCTTGCTCATTACTGAACGGCTTTTAATCAAACAGCAACGAGAAAGACCTTCAGCATGCTCTGCTCTCGTGGACTTCATAGTTAGAAGTCGCTTATGGAGCTATTTCACTCTCACATCATTGTGTATGACCTTCCTTTCGACTTTCAAAAAAGGGACGATGACATTGAAGTTCGTGTCGCTGCCGAATCCTTTGCCATTCTCAGGTTGAAAACCCGGTTGCTTATGCCTGGTTCAAAGCGAGTTATACGACTTCGCATTCTGGTGTCCTTGGAAATCCGAGCAGGACGCTTTTTCTCGATGTTATTAGTTCAATAGGGAAGCAAACTGCGAAGAGCCTGTAGCCTTTATAAGTTACTCTCGACAGCATACAGCTGGAAAATGCGCAGAGAACTCTGAGAACGGTATAGACGTCAGGATCCCTCAATTCTCAACCAGTCAGCTGAAATGCAAAAATGAGCAGAAGAATCGAAGGCCATCTCCCTCGTATGAAGCAACGTCACTATCCACTGCGCTACGAGCTGCTTGCCGGCATAAGCGAGTGCGGGCGTACAAAAGACCTCTAAAATTCGGGAGGCGCCGATTCCATTGTAACTTCGAGGACCTCCTACTCCTTAGGTTCAACGACTTGACAAAAAAAGAAACACATTTTTATTCTAACTGAGGGATGAGGATTCTGCCTGCATGAATCGCTTTCCTCGTTCACACATAAGCTTTAGACCATTCCCTTGTTGCTTTATAATAAAAAATTCATGTTGAGCCAGCTCGTAGAGTTCGAGTCTATTAGCTAAATACGACGTTCTTTCTAATGGTGAGTTCTACTATTTCATCTGCACTGCACAGAACTCTGAATTCTCGAGCAGCTAAGTAAATTATCAGCAATCTTGCGTCTGCCCGGGCGACTCAATGCGACGATGGGAGCTGATCCTTTCAGCTTCACACAGGTAACTACTAACACATTGTCGGATGGAAAGAAGCTAGTTCCTGTTGACGACTATTGACAAACAATCATCTTCCAGGCGAGCAATTTTCACGATAAAAGGTTCGACGCCGAACTAGGTGTAGGTGCGTTTGTATGTATTTATGGTACACGTGAAACACGAAACTCAGCCTTTCAACGTCGTTGTTCGAAGAACGATACCAGCGGTTTTCACCGCGCAGGTTTTACTGTTACTATTAATATTTATTACTCGATTATATTCGTGTGGTATAATACGTAAAAAACAGCAAAAGAAACAAGCAAACAACAACAAACCGCAGAATGTGCTTCTAACTACTGAATGGATGAAATGTAACAACTAAACTTCGTGTAACGTCTGAAGCAGCAATTTGTTACGAACTCATATGGACGTGCATGAATATTCTGAAAGCGTTGTAGCTTGAGGGAAATGTATACCTTTGCAAATCTTCTCAGTGCAATTAGTCCAAAGTTGTGATTTCTATCCTTGCTTGAGAGGATTTGGTCATAAACAAGAAGTGTGCATATCACCTTCCTCGTGAAACTGTTATGAACTTATGAACCCTTTCTAAAAGTTGTATAGTTTCCTTCGAGTGTGGATTAAGGACAGGAGTGCCATATTCCAAAGTAGGTCTAACAAAAACCTTATATGCTTGAAGAAGCAGCCCACAATCCTTAGAGGATAGCGCGCTGAACACACTGGACATTGATCTCATAGCTTTATTGGCGGCCATCGCACAATGTTTTTCAAAATTTAGATTACTAGTGACCAGAAATCCCTGGTCTTTAACCACGTCGGTTCTGACAAGAGCAGTATTACCAATGTTCTCCTGATGCCGACAATGACCTTTGTTACCGATGTGAAGCACCCGGCACTTCTCTTCAGAGAACGGCAAGTCTCATATCGAGCACCATTCCTGAACCCTATCGATAACCTCCTGTAGTTGTTACACCTACATCATCCGATACCGACCGATAAATCTTAAGGTCATCTGCAGATGCAGAAAATTCTATCCCACCTGCTTCTAAGAGTTTTAGCAAATCGTGCGTGTAAACGCTGAATAATACAGGAGAGAGAGCTCCTCCCTGGGGAACACCGCTGCTCACAGGTCTAGGCCGAGAAAACGGAGAGTTCACAAGAACGATGAAATTTTTACCAGCCAAGCATGTCTTTATCCGTAGAATGATGTGAGGATGTATACCAACTGCCAATTGCGTTCATCTTGTGTAAGGCATCTGGCATACCTCCGAGTCGCTGAAGCGATTTGGAGGTATGCCAGATGCCTAACAATTTGCTATGCGAAACACGATTAATGGCCTTACAGAAATCAAAACGAACCACGTCAACATTCTTCCCGGAATCCAAATACCTTGTCCAATGATGGAGTGTCTCGATCATAGCTGTTACAGTCGATTTACCTTTTGAAAGCCATGTTGATTTGACGAAATCACTACATGCCTCTTAAGGTGGTCAGTAGCAAATTTTCAATATTTTTCAGTCCTGCGATTATGGAGGTAATACTGATGCGATGAAGTTGACTACAGCTGTTGGCCAACATTGGTATCGACCTTTATTCTGGCTAACATTTCGGCGATGTCGCCTTCGCCAGAGCCTGGAAGATTCGAAGTAACATTTGGAAACTATTCGCCCAAACACCATTTCATCTTACAGAAACTAATTCCTAGAGAAACAAGGAGACAAGGAGCGATGCAGTAGAAGCCAGCAACGCTAACTTTACGGTGGAGGTATAGATGATCCACCAGCCACTCTTAGCTGGAGGTGGTCAAACTTAGGTGGGTGGGCGAGCTTATATTTACGGACCACCTGCCCCGGGGAGCCCCTTGAGCACGACCACGTAGGTCAAACCCGCTGAGGTCGACGAAGGCCACCAGTTCTTGCGTCACCGCAACGCACTCCTCCTTGCGGATGATTTTTGGATTTTGGGCAGCGATCCAAAACGCTTCGAGTGTTCTGCGTGCTGAGATGTCGCGCTCGCGCGCCAAGATCGTAACATCCACCTCAACCATTGCGCCACCATGGCTTCGGACCCTGTGCTCCCCCAAAGGGGTCGACACTTTGGACTTTCTTAGGCCATCCAAGTGCTCCTCCACCCTTGTGCAAAGGGGTCTGTCCGTCTCCCCTATATGTATACTCCTCGCCACATTGACTGTAGGAGAAATGAGATACACCACCCCGACGTCATGCAGTCCTTCACTTCCAAACGGGCAGGTAACACAGGATGGCGTGGTGCATGTCCTGTCGTGCAGCCGGTTTCGGACTAGTTACCCTTTTAGGTCGGTGGGAGGAACCTCTGTCATTTTCACCAGCTCCTCTAGAACTGCCTTGCGTAGTACTGCGTGCAAGGAGGAGTGCATTGCGGTGACGCAAGAGCTGGCGCTATTCCTCGACCTCAGGGGGTTTGACCTATGTGGTCGTGCTCAAGGGGCTCCCCGGGGCAGGTGGTCCGTAAGTAGAAGCTCGACCACCCACCTAAGTTTGACCACCTCCAGCTAAGAGTGACTGGTGGATCACCTAGACCTCCACCGTAAAGTTAGCGTTGCTGGTTTCTACTGCATCGCTCCTTGTCTCCTTGATTCTCTAGAATTAGTTTCTGTAAGATGAAATGGTGTTTGGGCGAATAGTTTCCAAATGTTACTTCGACTCTTCCAGGCTCTGGCGAAGGCTACATCGCCGAAACATTAGCCAGAATAAAGGTCGATACCAATGTTCCTCACACTTGAATTCATCCTTATTTTGTTGTATGAATAGCAACTACCATGTGATTCGTTGGGATAGGGCGAGAAGACAAGGTAGTGGGGTTGCGGTACTAATCAGGAACAATTTCAACTACATTGAAGTTTTCTCCTAGTCACTCCCAGATGGATTTGAGGTTTTATCGCTTGATATCCACAGCGATTGTACCAAGTTTAGAACTATTGCGGTATATAGAACGCTTTCCTGTTCAGTTACTCTCAACGAGCGGCTCGTAAAGGTCATTAGTGATTTGGCAATGTGCGAACATCCTGTAATCCTTTTGTGTGATTTCAATTATCCTGAAATAGATTGGAATTTACTCTGCAAATTCCTTCCCCAGCACCGTCCGCATTCGTGGATATGTTGAGCAGCTATGATTTTAGGCAATATGTTGCTGCACCAACGAGAGGAAGCGTCATTTTAGACCTGCTGCTGTCTAACGATGATACAATAATTAAAAGTGTGCATGTTAAGCCACCGGTAGGGAGTAGCGACCACAATAGTTTTGCCTTTGAACTTGCGTTCCAAACTACCGAACCACTGTTCTTGTATCGAAGACACTACTCAGGCTGTGACCATAGCAGCGTTTGCGATTATCTCTCAGCAGTTGCTTGGAGGGACTCACTGGAATCTGCAAAAAGCATAAATGAAAAATACGAAATGCTTTTCGCAATTCTACGTCATGCTGTCGCTCTTTTTGTGCCTTTAAAACGCGTGTGGGCTACACGGTCATTCCTTCCACGATCTCTGCAAAACATGGTGGATCACAGGAGCTGTTTGTTTAAATTAGCTTGCGTATCAAACTCAGAAGAGGATTGGAAAAATTCCGTAGGTATTCAAAGAAACTTCACATTTCCCTAGAAAAGTTTAACAGAAACATGGAGAAAAGGATAATTAGCACCGGAAGCCAACAAAATTTTTTCAGGTATGAAAAAAATGGTTTTTTCAGGCTTGAATAAAAAGCTGAAACCTTCTGTGAGGATTTCCTTTTTAGAACTGGATAACGAAGTTGCTGTTTCAGATGTTGACAAGGCTAATTTATTAGCAAACAAGTTCTTTGAGGTTTTCGTTGTTGATGACGGTGATCCTCCTTCCTTCCAATTCTCAGTTGATTTTCCAACGCTTACCTTTCCAAATTCCGACGGGGTCACTTTATATCGCTATTCAAAGAATTTACCTTCCTCCCTTTTTCTTACTTCTGACCTTATCTCTCTTACTTTTGTGAAGAACATAGCTCATGTTATTGCGGGACCATTAGCTTATATTTTTAACCAGTCGCTATTTTTCTCTGAAGTTTCACTGAGATGGAAGCATTCGTTTGTTACTCCCCTCTTGAAAAAAACCCTGCGAACTTGGTGGTCAATTATAGACCAGTCAGTATTACATCGTTTTTTTTTGCAGAATTTTTGAAAAGGTCTTGAAAGCCTACATAATGACTCATCTGGAAAAGAACTCAATCATACCGCAAAATCAACATGGGTTTGTTACGGGAAGATCGACCGTGACAAATCTCCTAGAAAGCCTCAATAATTGGAGTGATTATCTAGATGAGAAAAAGTCCTGTGACGTTGTTTATCTTGATTTTGCAAAAGCGTTCGATAGAGTGAGTCATTCCACGTTTCTGCAAAAACTCCCCAATTTGGAATTCACCCGGTCATTCTTCGCTGATTGAAAGAATTTTTATCAGAAAGAACTTCTCAAGTGAGAATAGGTTCAAGTTTTTCGTCAGTCAAGCCTGCCGTTAGTGGCGTCCCTCAAGGAGGTGTACTGTCGCCTATTTTGTTCACTCTCTATTCTGCCGATTTACCTCCTGTTTTAGAGGAGTGTGGAGTAATTTGCAAGCAATTTGCTGATGATCTGAAGACATATCGTGTGCTAGAAGGTGGCAATGACAGGGCAAAAGTTCAGTCGGCTTTGGATAAGGTCTATGATTGGTCAAAAACTTGGAGTTTGCCATTAGCTCCTGAAAAACTGTGTATATGAGGATAGGCAGTTCTCAATTACAAGGGAATTATACTCTGGGAGAATGCCTTTTGAAGCAAGTATGTTCTGTAAAGGATCTTGGTTCTCGGTATGGTAACAAGCTTAACTTTACAGAGCATTACAAAGAGCTGTGCAAAAAGGCCTCGGTTCGCACATACCAAATCTTTAAAGGCCTTTCTACTTGTGAAGAAAAGGTGCTCATTAAGGCGTATACTACATATGTCAGACCGATTGTAGAAAGTGGAACTCCGGTATTCTCGCCCAATAGAAAGAAAGACATTCGTCTCTTGGAAAAAAATTCAAAATAACTTCACCAGAAAGACCTACATACGTTCGGGCAAGTGCTCATTTTCCAGAGTTCCTCCCTGGAACACCAGGAATGCTGTTCTCAAACTACACACACTTGAATCGCGCCGGAAATTTCATGATGTTTGCATGGGTTCAAAATAATATCTGGCATCCTCAAAGTCGATTCCTCCAAATTCTTTAATGTTCTTGAATCCAGAACAAGGGGCGGCTCGGTGAAAACTAGGTTTCGAGTTCCTCGGTCAACTATTCGGCTGCACATGTGTACATGTAGGGCCGGGTCCGAATACCTATCACTCATACTCGAAGTTGCACCAAGTCCTCCTTGTCTCCCGGCCTGTAGGCGAATAGCAGGGAAGCGGCTATTAAGTTTTGAATAACCCGTAGATAATTTGATCGTTCTGCTTGTTTTTGGATCTGTTCTGCTGGAGTTTTTGTTGAGTTTGTTTATCTGACGTGTGCCTTATGCCGCGTAATAAATAGTAATAGTTGGCCAACAGCTGTAGTCAACTTCATCGCATCAGTGCTAACAATGCCAAGATTTATGGAAAGTCGGACATGGACGGAAGTAATACTGACTGGCCTAAAATTTCTGGGAACGTCAAACGGCGGTTGTTTAGGTATGGGAATCACAATGCATTGAACCCATCTGCGAGGCACCTCAGCCCTCATAAAAGTGAGATGAAATATGTGATCCAGATGACCGCATATGATGGGAGCTATCCTCTTGATGAAACGCAATGGAACGGCATCCGGTGTAAGGCTTTCCGACTGTGGCCATTCATGAGCACTTTTAGATTATCATCTTTATGAAACCAAACAGAGTCTATGTACCATTTCAGGAAACTCAGGTAGGACAGGCAGAAACCTATTTTCCGCATCGGAACTCATAAAATAACCAGAAAATGTAGACGACAACAGCTCAGCGTTGTCCACATCACTATGGAGAACTTGGTCATCGGATGAGCGTAGAGCTGAGACTAATGGTTTCTGACGCAAGCGGGACCATGACCGTTTATCTCCTGCTTTTATGCATCGTTTTTCAATAGCAACATTAAATTTCTCTAATTTGGCTTCCAATGCATCACTCTCTTTCATAGCATGAGCTCAGTCCTAAGGGCTGTTTGATTGCTTAGCTTTGATCTAATACTCTGATTTTTCTTCAAAAGCCTAGCAAGGCACGGAGGAAATCTGGAATGCGCTATGGTCCTTTTAACCGGAACAAACAGATCAGTGCAGGATGCAGTTTTGATTGTAATGGTGATGTTCTGCTCTTATGCTTGCATAACTTAGTTGTTTATTAACTAGATAATTAACCTAAAGGGAGGGGGTTATACTATGCTGGTGTTATGGCCAGAAATTGAACGAGGCAGCCTCTGCTTCGATCCAGAACACTGAACGAGTAACCTTGTTTTCTGCAGCGCAGGCTAATTTCCTATGTGGGGAATGCAAACCGGCAGCAAAATCGAGTCATTTGGGCAGAAGTCGGACACGAAATCCACTTTAATGCTGCTTTTTTCCGCAATTTTCGCGGATACCAATTAGTGCCTCAATTTTCTAGCCGCCCCATGTGCACCTACTTTCTGCTAAGCCCCCACACTGCCAGCTGCCGGTATCCCACACCTTTTCCGCCGCTCATCAAGGTGTCTTAAGTTTATCGCCCTAGATTTGCCGTACTTGTTGGTCTACCATGTTCAAGATTCACTTACCAAACGACTTCCATCGAATGACAAACCGTTGGCGAAGAAAATCAAATAGTAGGTAAATGTGACGTTTGTAAATCGCACATCCTGAGTCCGTAAAATTTTTACGGATGTCCTATCAGTACACCACTTGGGCCATCAAGGGTTAAGGTTTATTCACAGACGTCGAGGCATGGTTCGGAGAATTTTGAGTATCGCCGTGCTGGCTGTGCATACCATTTTCTTGTAGTATCGGACGCTTTTCGAATCAAACTGAACTATTTTTGAATCAAACTGTCCTTCAGCCAGCAATAGCCAGCTATTGCAGATTGGTCAGCAAACTGGGAACTGCCGTTATCTGGGCACAAGTATTTCGTCTTGGGCAGCATAATTACAGGAACAACTACTATCTTGAAGACCTTTAACTTAACAATGCTGCTAGTTTGCGCGACTTGGGTTTTATCCTACTATACCAGATGTCCAGCGGCCAAACGGCCGCGGCTACCAAAGTCTGGTTGTGGGTTCGCCCCCAAGCCCGAGAATAGAACACCCCTCCCGTCTTCATTTCTTTTTCAGGCCTTTTTACTCTAATTTCGGTAAAAAAACTGGTATTACTATATAGAATAGAATGGACGGATTTGGTAGAGCAGATTCTTCAAAAATCCTCTTCACCATCCATCTCATGAGCGGGATTTATTCTCCACAGTACCCGTTCCCCGTGGCAAGAAACAGATCGTGAGAGTCTCAATCCGTGGTGCTTAATCTGCAGAAACAAAAAAATCAGTCAGTATTGGTCGAACACCATATTTTCCTTACCCCTTTCCCCCAATACCTCCTTACCCTTGTGCAGGCAGAGAAACGGAATGAGAGTCAAGTACGCGCATATTCGTTGCACGAAGACTTCAAAAGCTTTCTGAAGGTCCAACGCATGCCGCATAAAGTCTGATCTGTGGCACGTCTATTGGATCTGGACCCAAGTTATACGGCGTCTCTGCCACATGTTCAAAATCTCGACGCATGCTGCATAACGTACGTAACATATTTGCTGAGGCCGACCCAAGAGTCACCACGTTACCACGACGCATATGCAACGCCTTCTGCACCCCGACTTCTGCACTCCCCTTTACTGCCTCCCTTTACTGAATGAACCCCCTTACTGGTCTCCCTCCACTGGTCTCTCCTTGTTCCCCCTTTATTGGTTCCGCTTACTTCAAATCCCTACGCACGTTGGGCGACGTCTGCGGCACGTCTTCTGATTTCCAGCGCTTGGCACTTGATCCTCATCCATACCTTAACGCGTTACCGACTCAAAAAATCGTAAACTTGGACGATCCGCCGCCGAGGATACAGTTCGCCAGCAATCTCCCGTGGTTAAGCTGAAAGGCCCGGCTGGCCTACGCCGCCGTCTCGTAGGGGTACGGGAACTTTTACTCACTTTCGGGCACGCGCTTCGGGCGCGACGCCGCGGTACGCGGCGAGCCCGTTATGGTGCTGCGAGAACGCGTGCGGTTCGCTAGCTCCGTGCGCGTGGGTCCTGCACCGACCATCGACGGCTGGAAGTTACCCAGTCGTCGTCCCGGCCTTCCTGGTTGTTTATGTTGAGCCGAGTTGCAGTCTGTACATACACTTATCACGCCAAATTGGACACTGTTCCAAACAAGTCCAACGCTTTTGAAAAGAAAAAAGAGAAATCTTCTTCCAATTCAAAATGAGCTCCTTTCACGTCGAAGGAGATTCTACAAAAAGGTTGGAATAATGATTGTTCAAGGAAAAATTTCAGAATAATTTCTCTAATATTTGATTCACCTACTCAACAAGTGAAGACACTGTTTGAAATTTTACAAATTTCTATCTTTTTGAGAAAAATAATGGTTTAAAGCTTGTTCTAAAGAGCAGAAAGGCGGCGATTTTTGTTCCATAAAGGAGATTATGCCATGCCCTCGTCTAAGACGTCGCGATGCTTGGTTGATTGATAGCAAAATTTCTGTTTGCATGCAATTTCACACCTGTAATACACAACAAAAACAAGTAACGAGCACACATATCTTCACCTTGAAACTTCATGTAAGCGTCACTCATACTCTCAATCAAATGAAAAACGCGACGAGCTAATCGGATGCATGGCGCGATCCATTTTTAATGCACTAAATGATTGCTGCCTTATTGAGCTATAGGACAAAATTAAATCTCAAAATATAAAAATGTCTAAGAAAATGATTACGCTCATTCGGGTATGTAAACTAAAAAAAGTTTCAAAGAAAATTACACAAAGATTTCCTTGAACAGACAATTATTCCGCTTTCCTTAGAGGTCCTCTAGTTTGACCGAAAGACGGTGGCTTTGGTTTGGAAGGTGTTCACATTGATTTCAAAAGCATCATGCTTAACTAGAATAATTCTCTATTCGACGTGAGAAGAGTCTAATTTTACGTGAAAATCGTATAAATAAGGCTTCTACCAATGATCTTAAACCATAGATATACTAATATCACTAACTTCCTACTAATAGCAAAGACCTTATCACTATAGTAGTTACAATAGTCAGTTGTTAGCGTTAGTTAGTTTGCTGCTAGTAACAGCAAGAATTCGCAGTAGCCAGTTCCTATCCGCATGTTAATGCAATACTGGGTAGCAGACTAAGACTATATATATAGCACTCTGATGGAACTATTGTGAGCAGATCTCGTGCGCACCGCCAGCGGATGGCTGGCGACGTCGCGCCCGCGGCGCACGCAGCGGTCGGCGCGGCCAAAAGTGAGTAAAAGTTCCGCCCCGTCTCGTAGGCATCCCTTGGCTTTGATCCCCTACCCGTGTCTGACAACGTGACCCGCGGATTGAGCGGATTATATATATATGTATAAATAAATAAATAAATAAATAAATAAATAAATAAATAAATATATATATATATATATATAGTACCAGGTTCAGCGGCCTAGTTGCCGCCAAACGTCTGCTGGGGGCTTCGCCCCTAAACCCGGGAATATACAGATTAGTGCAACGGGATATGGTGGGTCGGAATCTTCACTGCTTCTATGAAGCCCATCCACCCTCTATCGCATGCATTCGATATATTCTTCGAAGTGTCCGTTCTCTACGTGGCGAGAAAAGATCGTGAGAGTCCCTATTGGAAGTGCTTACTCTGCAGAAACATTATTAAGATTAATCGGCATTGGTCGACAAGTCGACAGCCCTACGGCCCGAGGGCATTAATACTCCTCCGAATCCCATAGTCTCTCTCTCTCACTTCCCAGCTAATACTTCCTTACCTATGTGCTGGCAAAGATTCGGAATAAAAGTCAAGCACGCACATGTGACACTGAGTCCCCCTCACGTTACTACGTCTGTCTATGACACTTCTGCACCACGACACATCCGCCACGACTTCTACGACCCGTCTTCAGAAACCCGACGCACATTGGACGACGTTGAGGGAAAATACTGGTCCCCTTATTCCCGCTCCCCTCTAGTGGTCCCCTATAGATGTTTTTTGCGCGGCGGCAAGTGTTCATAGTCAGCAATATGTTGGGCACAGTATAAGACTCCCGATAGTCGTTTGAAGCTGCCGTAGATTGGATGGCTTTCCCTATCAGAAACGACAGAGAATGTGGACTAAAATTCACATAGTTCAAAACAATATCCCAGACATTTGTTTAAGCCTAGGGAAGCTTGCATACAGGCTATATGTTGTCACATGATGTTTTCTTGACATCAAAACTCGCGCCATGCATGGTTTCTACCTGCAACCGCTGCTAGCCGGACAGGATTACAGCGATAGCGCTGTTTCATCACATGCATGACCCCGATATCGTGGAAGAGTGCTGAGGCGCCACTGCAATGAGGATACGGCGGATGTGGCGTGCAATTTAACAGCGCTAATAGCGTAATGGACTAACATAGTGCCTGGAAGGTAGAGAGCGTAGGTCCATATCCTGCCTGGCGCGAGAGTGCAGGTGGCGGCAAAAGATATTGTAACGTTAGGTTACACAGCTTTATTGTTGACCACTTCTAACTTTCCTCTGGTACTCGTTATTCCCCACATATATCTGTCATACTTATACATACAGCAGAGGGTATCTCTGAGGACACTACCTCATTAATCATCTTAGGATGTTCTTTGTCCTCACACTCTCTTCATGGTAACATATTTCGGTGCTAAGCGGGCTGGTGCCCGCTCCATTGTGAGACCGTAGTCGCGGAACACTCAAACAAACACGGTTTCTGTGCTCTCTTTCGGGTCAACGGCAAGCATGGAAGGAACTAGGCAAGGGAGGGAACTCCGGGGTGTGCTTGATCTAACTTGCCCGTTTTAGGATATCTTCCCGGTTTACAGCGGGCACAGCCCGCTTCGTATCCATATTTCATTACGGAGGTCCTACTTTCTTTTTAGAAAATATTTAGTTTTGCGTAAGGCCTCTGTTATACTCCCGCGGGAGCATCCGCGGAACGTCCGCGGACCAATGGTGCACGGCGGAGGCGGGCGTGGCGAGGCGCGGCGATTGGCCAGGTGAGGAGTCTCGGCGCGATTCCCGCCATTCCGCGGATGCACCCGCGGGAGTATAACTCAGGCCTAATAGAGCGTAGGAAAGGTCAGCTCCGGTTAGGGCGCGACTCCATAACGCGGATTCTCTTCGATCCCTTCAAACGCGTTATAACGAGAGGAAGCTGTAGTAAGATCCTACGATACATAAAAGAGTAAACGGTTGTATCTGTCCTTCCGTCTGCCCGTCCGTCTGTCCGTCCGTCCGTCTGTCCATCCAGCCTTTCGTAAACAGCCATCCGGGTTCAGGCGAGGTGTCACCTACGTCGTGTTGAGAGGGTCAGGAGACTTGTTGCCGATCTCACGCAAAGGACGTCCGCCTTGAGACCACCTGTCACAGCCGTCGTTAGACAGGCGTCCGGGTTCAGAAGAGGTGTCACGGATGTCCCGAAAGGCCTGTCCAGAATCAGACGACGTGTCACCGATGTCGCGCAAAGGGTGTCCGAATTCCAAACACGTGTAGTAGCGGACCAGTAAAGGAAACCAGTGAAGGTGGGACCAGTAATGGGGACCCGTGAAGAATAGGGTCTAGTAAGGGGGAACCGATAAAGGGTTGATCAATAAAGGGGAACCAGTGAGGATAAGACCAGTGTAGGTGGGACAAGTAATGGGGACCGGTGAAAGGGTGAGGGGGAGGGGTCCAGTGAAGGGGGACCGGAAAAGGATTAACCAATGAAGGGGAACTAGTAAAGGGAGACCACTAGAGGGAGGACCAGCAGTGGGGTTTTTGAATGATAAACCAATAAAGGGGGACCAGTGAAGAGGGACCTGTAAAGGGAGGTCCAGTGAAGCTGGGAGCAGTAGTAGGGACCGACGAAGGGGAGAGGGAGGGGGAGGTCAAAACTCAGGAAATGCGTCACAAGCGTTATCCAACGTGCATCTGGATCCAGAAAACGTGCCACAGGCAAGACTTTGCACAGTATCCGTGAAATTTTCAGATGACTTTTTAAAGGCTGACGAGTGTGCGTACTTGATTCTCGCCATTCTTCTGCCTACACATGGGTAAGTACATATGGATAAGGGGGTGTTGGAGGAATGGGTGGAAGGGGAGGGTAGGGAGAATGACTAAGGATTCAGAGTGATATTATTCCCGTCGGACTGTGAACAGTATGCGTAATTAAGGTATTCTTCCTGCGGAAGCCATGACATAGGTGGCAGCAACAATTGTTGATGAGAAGTTATTACTAGAAGCCGTTAAGAAGCTGCAAGTGCGGCAAAGAGGCCGCTTTGACGGCTGGTATAAGATACAATTCTTTCACACTCAGTTGTGTAGTTAGTGTTAGCTTACAAATCATACGTTAGGTCTATACTAGAACATGGTACCACTATTTTCAGTACTAAATGTAAATGAGAAGTAGCTTGACTTGAGTCAGAGCAAAACAGCTTCACAAGGAAACTTTGGATAAGAATGGATATAATTACAGCACCATATGTACCTTCGGCATCAGAGAGAAAAAGATTTTTAGCCTACGTACTCTAGCGTATTGAAGAAGAAAATATGATTTAGTCATGATTTATAAGTGGATAAATGGTATGGTGGGCATTCCTCTTCAAGAGTTCTATTCGATCTCTCCTTCTAACACAAGAGGTTGTCAATGGACAATCCAAATTCCCAGAGCAAAAGGCAATGTAAGATCTTAGATCTTTTTCATTAATCGAGCAGAGATGGAATTTCTAAAGCTTTCAAAGAAAAATAACCTACCAAGCAATCAAAGACAAAAAAGCTCAGTTCAAAAACTCGCTGACAGGCATCTCCAGGAAGTTTCACAGTTTGCTGTTGTTTTTGTGGCTTTCCTTTGTTGTTGAAAACTGCAATCTGTTCCTTTACAGTAGTCTACTGCTGTTGTGTGTTAAGTTGCATTTTGGTCTAATTCTGTTTCTTAATCGTAATTGCCGGCTTGTCCACGCATATAATAAATAAATAGCGCCAGACGGGACTCGAACCCGCACCTCCCTCTGACCGGGCGGGAATGCTCTGCACCACCGGCGCCGTATAATGGAACGCAAAATCCACACCTCGTGGGACCGATCAGCACCCACCCATATCCGGGATGAGCTGGCCGCTGATATCAGCATGGATCCAGTTAAGCTGATGGTCTTGATAGAAACAATTCATATCAGTTTCTTTAAGCCTCTTTAAGGTCTCACGAGGTGTGGATGTTGCGTTCGATCAAACGGCGTCGGTGGTGTAAAGGCGTAGAGCATTCCCGCCCGGTCAGAGGGAGGTGCGGGTTCGAGTCCCGCCTGGCGCTAGAAGTTTTGATCGCAACAAAACAACGTTGTGACAGCTTACGACCTCGATACCAGCCAATTGAGGCTTAAAGAAACTGATTTGAAATAAATAAATAAAAGATAAACAAAAAAACAAATAAGGCACTCTACTAAGCACTCTTTTGAAATTCTAGTCAGGTCTTCAAATCAAACTAAGCATTATTTAAATTCAAGCCGACGTATTCCTGATTAATCTGGACATTTTCCAACACCGTTATAATACAGTAGGTGTAAGTTGATGTCAATCAGTTTTCAGGCCTCTGAAGACGGCGATCGAGTCGAAACGTCAGGCCGTATAATAAAAGTCTACCACAAAAACCTTTTTTGGCCCATAAGAAACTGGTTGACATCAATTTAATATGCCGAGGTTTTATGAAGGGAGGATCTGGAACCGTTAGAATAATTTTTGTTTTTGGAAATAGTATGGTATTTCTTTGAAATTTTAAAATCCAGCTGCCCCAATAAGTGAATACGCTGTATGAAATTTTATTAAAAAAATAGGTACTTATGAAGTAAAGGGCCCGTGGTGCGTGGGATTGCCGGCAAACATGTTAATGCGGCAACCCCACGGCACCACGTGGCTGGTACTAATGAAGCACCGGTCTCCGGGTGCCGTGAGGTTGCCGCGTTAACATGTTAATATGCAACCCCACGGCACCACGGGCCCTCTGCTTCATAAGTACCAAAAATATATTTTAAGCAAAGATACTGTGTTAAGTTTCATTTACAAGCGCAGAAAACCACTAATCATTCAGCGTATTGAATACGGGAATCGCGCCATGTTCAACTATGTAGACCGTCGCGATTGCTATTTGATTGTTAGTGTAAATGTTGCCTACTTAAAACACGGGTTTGGGAATGTGTGTATTTATAACCGTTCCTGCTGCACCATTCATATTTGTGCTACTTCACGCAAACAGATTTTTTGCTGTCAATTAAATAAAATAGACGATCTAGTCGAGTGCTGGGGCGATCACTTTTTTCGTATACTAAGCGATTGTTGCCTTCCAAGGATTTGAAAAAAATTTAATTTCAATGAGCTGTGGATGTTTCAATCTAACGACACCGGTGGCATAAGGGAGCAGAGCATTCCTGCCCGATTAGGTAAAAATTCAATTCAATTTTTTTTTCTTGAAAACTGAAATCTTTATAAAATTTCGAACAGTGTCTTGGGACAGGCGAATTAAATTTTCGAAAATAAAGTTGTACTAAATTTTTCTTAAGCGAAAAGTTATTTTAACAGTGTTGGAGAGTTCTAGATTAATCTGGAAGACGCCTTTTTGATTTGGAAGATGCTCAGCTTGATTTCAAGAGCGTGAGGCTTGCTTAGAAGGATGTCCAATTTGATTCAAAAAGTTGGTGCATAAGGGGGTTATTTGCAGTGCTGTTGAGCATGTGGTGTTGTTTTTGACCTCCTTTATGATCGGATGGAATGTTTCCACCTACAGCACGCTATCGTCTGCAAACATTCAGCGAGGGTCTCAGTTGTTAGCATGTGCTTCTGTGCTCTAAATTGGAAGAAAAAGTCTTATTGAAGATAGCACTCAGCAGTGGGCTGGTGAATGGCCCAACACGCATCCAAGCACTCAAATAACAGTCGGCGTCGACAAAAAGCGTCAACAGGCTGGGAGATCCATTTTGCAATTTCAACCGACATTTTTCTTATCAGCACCGCAGGCTCAAAAATGCTACTTAGATCTCAACTCAAAGTTTCATGGGTAGTTTAAACCCGCGGCTAAATTGCTTTACCCAGAATGGTTGTTTGGTAGGCTTCCTTGCTTCGATTTGAATGGAAAGTCGGACTTTTCTGAGGTTTTTCTGTTTTTTTTTTCCAAATCAAAAGATGGCTCTCCGCCGTTCAAATAGTTTTTTGACCAATTTGAGTTTTAGGTAAACAAGAAAGCATAAGAAGCCTGAAACACTGAAGCCACATATCTTTCCTCGACTGCGGCTGGTTAAATTGGACTCTATGCATGGTTTTAATTCAGTGTTAATATTGGCTGCCAGTCCTGTAAGGATAATGTTAAAAATGCATGCTCTGGTTTTTGCAATGATGCATCGCCCGAGCTCCACCAGCTTTTCTTTCGTTGCCTATGCATTATAAACACCACACAAAACAGGACATTATGTCAGCCGATCGTGACATCTGTTCGCCGTTTCAAATGCATCTCTCCCTGCAGGTAGTTCAAGGGTTTCTCTCAAATGTCGCGCGTTCCCTTTGATCCCTTAGGAGGCGGTGGTTGTTTGACTATATTCTAGGACGCTATTAATTGTTTGAGTGTAGACTAGAATGCTACTGATCGTTTATAAGGCTATGGAGGCAGCAGCGTTACCTTTTCACCCTCTTCAAGGATTTATCGTCATATGCGCAGATCAGGTGCGTTAGCATAATCTATTTTGGGCAAACATTGCAGAAAGAGTAGTTTCAATGCTTCTGTGCCATGCAGGTTTGTTATAATGGAAAAACTTTATTCGGAGTGACAACTTCGTCGTTTTCAAAGGCCTGAAAGAAGTACGAAACCTAAGACCAGGCACTCATTTCGGCAAAAACGGTCTTCTCCAGCTCTGTCAGTTTCAATATTTCCTACGAGTGTCAAGCGGAAACTCACTCAAGCAGACCGAACTCGTCGTTGTTCCACATGTGCTGAGAGAATGCTCAGCTTTGCGATCACCACTGAGCAGCTGAGACCTACCAACTGCGGATCCATACTGATGTTAAGTGTATAGATTGCACGATCTCAGAGCTCGCACAGCGGGATGAACGGCAAAAACTCACTGGTGATCGAAATGCGCTCACTTCGGTTATTCATTGTTGGATTACGTTCCCGGATCCAGAAGACCTCTAGGGTCTTTCTGACCGATCTCATTTGCACGAAGCAACACAGTGCATCTATTAATAAAATCGTCTCCGCAGTGGAGTTCCACTCGATGTCTACCGAGTGGGGTTACCAAACTACGCTTTTCCTTACCAGTAAGATGTTCTCTGATGCGAACGCCTAGCGCTCTCCCTGTTTCCCCTATACATACATAGCTCCCCACAGCTTAAACACTGAGTTTGGTAAACCACACCCTTCTGGGCACAGTCTCCACTTTTTGCATAAGGGCAGATCGCACAGTTTCTCGTTATACATGAGCGATCCTAAAGCCTATTGCAAACTAGCAGTTGCTTGATGATGTCTCCTGGTATGTTGACCAGCATAACATCATCGTCCAAATTAGCTCGCACCAGGCATAGGCGTACAGCAGCTGTGATCTGCTCAGAAATAAAGGGTAACTGGAGACATATTTTATTTTCCCGCGCATTTCCACCACGCCCAGATCCCATCCGGCCATTTCATTGTCATGGATCATATCCATTGAGATGTGCAATATTGTGAGCAAGCATCCGTGATTCCTCGTTCCTCATGCCCAGTCCACACACCCAATACCGTTCCGTACATGTTGCGGAACACAGCTCATTTCACAGAGGGTGAACAGATTTTGCATGGACTATGATGTTCTTGCAGCTACCTTTACGATACCACTTCATATTGAAAAAGCCGTTTGCTACCCTAATTTGAGTGCTGAAATATGGTGGCAGCCTTCATGCGGAGTTTCTCGAGTGAATTTAATGTTTTGAGATTGTGTATTAAGGATGATGAACAACTCATCCATCTCGGATTGCGTTGTCGTTATTATACAACGATCCTCAATGTATCGACAATACATTATGGGAAGGCGCTCCAGTGCTGGTCGTTCCACTCTGCTCATGAAGCAGATCGCTAGGGTTGGAGATAAGCGCTATCCCATTGCCAGTCCTCTACACTGCGAGAAATATTTCCCGGACCACTTGAAAACATTACATTTTAAGCATTCCTGTACCAGCATCATTATGTGTGATTTATTCAAACCAAACATAGTAATACTTCTTCCATGCTCATCTAGCATCTCCGAAAGTGCTTGCAGAGCAGCGTCATTATCTACGTTGGTATATAACGCAGTCACGTCAAATGATTCAATCACACAATTTTGCTGAAGCGTACTAAATCGCAAGTGGTCCAGAAATTGTCCCGTTTACCAAATGTGAAGATATGAAGCTGAGAAGTTGGCCGACAATTTTGTTGAGGAACCAGGAGATCCGGTCAGTCGGTCCATTTACGCAGCTTATTTCGGGTCGGATTTTGTATGCGCCTGCGCTCAAAGAGATCACCAGTGAGTTTTTGCTGTTCATCACGCTCTGCGAGCTCTGAGACCGTGCAAACTATACACTTAACACCTGTATGGATCCGCAGTTGGTAGGCCTCAGTTGCTCAATGGTGATCGCATAGCTGAGCATTCCCTCAGTACTTGTGGAACAACGGTGAGTTCGGTCTGCTTCAGTGAGATTCCGCTTGACACTCGTAGGAAATATAGAGACTGACAGAGCTGAAGAAGGGCGTTTTTCCGAAAGGAGTGCCTGGTCTTAGGTTTCGAACTTCTTTCAGGCCTTTGAAAACGACAAAGTTGTCGAAACGTCAGTCCGAATAAAGTTGTTCCACTATAACAAACCTGCGTGGCACGGAGGCATTAAAACTACTCTGACAATATGCCCAGGTTTATGAAAGCCGAACATGGAGAATTGCAGAAAGAGTTTATTTATTTATTTTATTTATTCAATACACTGCATAAGGCAGTGATAGGGAAAAATGAACTGAACACAGCCAAGCACAGAACAGCAGCAAGTAACATCACGAAAAGTGTCATGAAAATGATGACAACCGCTTCCCTGCAATGCGCTTCAAAATCGAGAAAAATTGCGGAATGTCGGGGGGGAGGAGGTTAGGGGACAACCCGATCCGGCTCTGCGAGCGAAAGAGTTTCCACGAATTCTAGTTTTAGACGTTTTGCATCCAATTTTCTCTGAATCCCCCCGAGTTCTGGACTCCACTAAAAATTTTTCCAAAATTTACTGTCTTCAACCTTCAATAATTCCAAAAGTATTCTAAAAACCGCACACACATCACTTAGCTTCCGCCCCAACTGTAGGGTGTGAAGTTGGAACCTTGAATTCCTATGTTGAAAGCCCGGTATTCTACAGAAACCCGGCTTCTTCAGTCTCAGCATCACCTTCGTTGTAAATTTGTTCTGTGCCTTTTCCAACAATCTAACATCTCTCCTCTTAAGAGGATAGAACATTGATGAGCTGCATTCCATGACGGGTCTAATATATGTTTTGTACGCTTTAATTAAAACCTTCTCACCACATCTGGATAGACCCTTAAAGATCGTGTATGTGCGAGTTGAAGCTTTGTTGTAAGGAAGCTTGATATGAGCAGAAAAGTCAAGATTGAGGTTATAAAGGAAACTAGCACTCACCCAGTCAACCCTCCTTAAAGAGTGGCCACCTAGACTGCAAACGCGCGGTAAATTTGAATCTCGAAGCCTCATGAATAGTTTCCTCAGGGACAAGTGGTAATTTCCATACCTCAGACATTTCCAGGGTCCTACTCAGAGTGAACTAGATCTTGGACTAGTCTCCTGGAACCATAAGTTCCGGTAGATTTCCAAGTCGTCAGCGAATTGTTTGCACATTTCTCCACAGTTCTCCAGAATACCAGGAGGGTTGGTAGTCACCTGTCACCTGTCGTCCCGTTGATCATCGACTTGCTCGAGCGGGCGCCAGCAGCGTCTCCATTCGTCCCTGTCGCGTGCCAGAGTGGTCCAATGGATCCTCCTCGCTCGAGGGACACGAAGAGCGTCATATCGGTCGTTCAGGGCTTTCACGAAGAAGTCCGACCAACGCGTTGGTGGGCGTCCTGGTGTTCTTTTGACATCCCGCGGAATCCAGTCTGTGACGGCTCTCGTCCAGCGGGTGTCTGCGAATCGCATTACGTGGCCGGCCCACCTAATTTTCGACGACTTGGCCCATGCGACAGCGTCTCTGATCTTCGAACGTCGGCGAAGCTCGGAACTCCGGAGGCCTTCTCTCACTTGCGTGAGTCGTGTCACTCCGAGCATCGTCCTCTCGATTCCACGCTGCGCGACGCTGATCGCGTGTTCATCCTGCTTTCGTATAGCCCAGGTCTCTGAGGCGTATGTTAGGGCAGGAAGAACAGTGGAGTCGAATAGGTGGGCACGGAGTCGGACGTTCTTCGTTTTCTTCACGACTTCTTCGACGCTCTTGAAAGCTCCCCAAGCCGCTCGTTTCCTCCTGCTCAGCTCTGGTGCTAGGTCGTTGGCCATGTTGACTTCGCGACCCAGATACACATAGCTGGAGCATTCGGAGATGTTCGTTCCGTTGAGCGAGAATGGGGCATCAGAAACCCATCCGTTCTTCATGAACATCGTCTTCGTAAGATTCAGCTGCAGTCCAACGCTTCCACATACACGATCGAAGTCGGCCAGCATTCGCTCCGCCTGACTGATGCTCGGTGTTATGAGAACGATGTCGTCAGCGAAGCGAAGATGGTGCAGTTGCCGGCCGTCGACCTTCACTCCCATGTCATCCCATTCTAGTTCGCGCATGACGTTTTCGAGGGTGGCGTTGAAGAGCTTCGGGGATATGGTATCCCCTTGTCGAACCCCTCTCTTCACGTCAATGACGACGTCGTTGTAGAATGGTGAGATCTTGGTCGTGAATCCACTGTACAGCTCTCGAAGGACTCTGATGTACTGAGTAGGAACACCCTGGGTGAGCAGGGCTTCCATGACCGCTTCAGTCTCGACGGAGTCGAACGCCTTCGTCAGGTCAATGAACGTAAGGCACAGCGGCAGCTTGTACTCTCGCGACACTTCGATGAGCTTCGTAATGGTGTGTATGTGGTCGATCGTGCTGAATCCTCTCCGAAATCCTGCTTGTTCGCATGGCTGTCCTTCGTCCAGCGTTCTACTAATCCTATTCAGGATGACTCGAGTGAACAGCTTGTAGACTACGGACAACAGGCAGATCGGGCGATAGTTGCCAATGTCGTGCACGTCTCCCTTCTTGTACAGCAAGACGGTCTTGCTGGTCTTCCACTGAGATGGAACCTTGCACTCCGACAGGTAACGTGTGAAGAGCCGTGCCAGGGTGTTGATGAGCGCTGGCGGGAGGTTCTTCAGGTGTTCGGGTCTGATCCTGTCGGGACCGGGTGCTGTACGTTTCTTCACCGACGAGATGGCGTGTCGGATCTCGGAAGGGAGAACAGAGGGGATGACGTATCCATCCTGCGGAAGATGGCGTAGGGGCAGGTGGACGTGGCTATCGAAGAGATCGGAGTAGAAGTCGTGGATGACTTTCTCCATGGTCCTTCTGGAAGAGGTGACGGTTCCGTCAGGACGTCGGAGAGCGGTCATCTTGGTCTTGAAGTTGGCGAAGTTCCGGCGGGCATTGCGGATGCTCAGCCCTGCCTCTGCTGCTTCAGCCAACACTTCCGCCCTTCTCTCCTTCAGATCTTCCTTTATCGCCGCTCTGCATAGCTTTGCAAGCTCGGACGTCAGTTGATAGTTGCCTGACGCTCGTGCTGCTCCACGCTGGCGTATCAGCTCGAGAGTTTCCGGAGACAGGCGTCTCTTGGTGGTCTTCAAGCTCTCGGCTCCCTTAGCACTATCGTGGAGATGGTGCACGAAGCGATCGTATTCCTCGTCGACGTTGTCCATGACGGCATCTTCCCAAAGGCCGACAAGAGAGGTGTAGAGATCCCAGTTGATGGTCGTTCTGGGACTCCTCTTCTTGAACTTCGCGGCCTTCTCTCCTTGACGCGAAAAGCGGAACCTCGCGCGAAGGAGGCGGTGGTCCGATCCCGTGTAGAACTTGGGGACAACGGAGACATCGGTCAGGCAATACTTGCGATTGAAGATGATGTGGTCGATCTCGTTGTGGAACTGGCCACCGGGGGATTCCCAGGTCCATCGTAGGGAGGGAGGCTTCTGGAACTGCGAGTTTCCATGGATGGTCTTGGTCGACATGATAAACTCAGACAGCCTTTCACCTTGCTCGTTCCACTCCAAACCGTGGGTTCCGATGTGAAGTTCTTCCGGCGACCTTCGTGGCCCGATCTTGGCGTTGAAGTCGCCGACGATCACCTTGTAGAAGGTGTGATCTTCCTTATAGAACTTCTCCAGCTCCACGTAGAAGGCCTCGACGTCTTCGTCGTCGTAGTCGGATGTTGGGGCATACGCGACGAACACAGTCAAGGCTGGCACGGAGCCACATCGCTTCAGTCGCAGACGTCCGATTCGGCTTGTCAGAGACTCGTACGAATCGATGTTCATGGCCAAGTGCGTGTTGACGAGGACACCAACGCCGCCTACTCCCCTGCTGTCGCATGTTCCGAGGAACAGTTCTTCTCCGGAGTCGTAGGCGGCGTGTAGGGAGTGGTGTCTTCTCGTCTCGGTCAGTCCGATGACGTCGTACTTGATCTTCCTGGCTTGCATCATCAGGTCCTCGACGGATGCTTCCGACGCAAGCGTGCGGGCGTTGTAAGTACAGATCGTCATCCTAGTCCTTCTCAGTTTGCGCAGCCTGGTTAGGCCCTGAGATTTTAGCAGCCTCTCCGTACTCGTCCTTCCCATCGCTGCAGAAATGGGGGCTCTTTCGGGGTCAGGGGAATGAGGCCCTTTAGTGCTGCTGTGTTTGACTGGAATACAACACGGGTAGCTAGTCAGGCTCTGTCGTGCGGGCGGGGTACTCCGGGCAGCCAGCCAGACTGCCCGAAGGGACGGGGGCGAGACTTAAGGCGGCCTCGAATCGCCTTACATGTACTCCCAGTCTAGGTTGGTAGTATAAAGAGCAAATAAGACAGAATATAACACTTCCCCTGTGGAACCCTACTAGTGACCTTCCTCACAGCCAAGAATGGAGATTCATTTCTGACATGAAACGTCCTACCATTAAGGAACCAGTCAACCACCTTATTAAGGTAGGATGCAGTCCCAAACAGGACAACTTGAGCAAGAGTTTTCCATGTTCGACTCGGTCGAACGCTTTCGAAAAGTCACAGTAAACGATATCACACGCTCTCTTATTTACTCAGCCCAGTCATTTATGGTATATTATACACATTCCAGTAAATCTGACTCCGTGGACTTTTATTTCAAAAGCCATGTTTGTTGGGCGCAACAATCGAATTCTTATCTAAGTGTTCAAAAATATGTGCCTTAGGAACTTTTTCCATTAGTCTGCAAAAGTGAGAGGTTATGGTCACCGGCCCGTAGTTGTCTATACAACTTGAATGCTCATTTAGAAGCAAGGGAGTAACGAGGTGATTCCATCGGCTTGGTATTTCTCCAAAGAGAAACATCTGATTAAGTAAATGAGAAAGTGGTACGGTAATCACGTGAGCAATAGTTTTCACAAACGAGGATGGAAAAAAATCAGGAGTAATGAGGACGAGGTACGTAGGGATTGCAGAAGTTCATAAACCAAAACACTATCAAAGGAAAGGAGAGATTCCATCAGATGCTGAACCTGGAAGGCAAACGGAAGAGAGTAGCCGTTATCCTTCGCATATACTTCGTATATATGTATGTATAATACTTATCCAGCCTGCCCTGGAACTTGCTAGAGTACACAACTTCAAGACTTCTCCCAATCCTGAACAGATTTAGAACTAACCCCCAATCTAAACAGACAATAGCGATGATCAATTATGTTCTAAAGGTACAAGGGAAGAATAGAGCGCCCCGTACTTACCTTCCTCAAGGATGCCAGGAGGTCGATGGCCTGGTTTAGAATATACAAGAACATTTCGTACTTCTCATTACCAGACGGGAAAGTGTCAAATAAATTTCTCCAGGCCACAGAATATAGATTTTAACAAATTTTGTTACAATCACACCGCAAAAAATCCCTCCGTAGCATGAATATTGGTTCTTCATAACGTCAAGACAACCAAAACTCTATGGTAGAAAAAGTTTATCGCTTCCTAGAAGCGTGATCACCGACAGAAAAAAGTGCATCGGCAACTACGGTATGTGATGCCTCCGTAAATTCGTTTTTCTTTATTTTCTACCACTGCACTTCTTATACGCGGCAGGGTTTTTACGCCTACGGTCCCGATGGAGTAACGGCGAAGGAATTCTTTTTAGGTAGGAGGGTTCTCGTCCCACCTCTAGTTTTGGTTGCATCTAATGGTAAGCATTCTTCTATAGTAAGTCATAACATCAGTACCAGTGCCTTGAGGTTTAAAGAAAATTAGGTCACGATCACGTTATTACTACTCGGCAGAGGCGACTCTTTTGCTAGTGACTGGGCACGGGAATTTAGACATCTTCTCATTTGTAATACCTGCTTTTCTTGAGATATCTCACTAGATACAGTACCGTACATGTCTTCTGGTCATTGACTGAGAAGAACGCGGAGGCCATTCTGAGCCTTTCATGCCGTAAGTCATTGACACTCCTTTGACTGCTTCAGGAAGCACTCAAGAAGCCTCAAAACGTAAAGAAGCGGTTGCGTATCTACATTTCGCACACGTTTATCGCGGGAACGGAGCCAGAGAAGGCCGTTTTAGGGAAGGCGAAGAGGGCACTGTGCCAATGTGGGAATTGCGCGTTGAAGGACCTTAAAGGACTTTGGAGGACTTTCAAAGCGGCCTTTTTAATAACTTTTTAAAATCAAGTACGCTTGAAAGGAAACACGTATCTCAGCGGTTTGAGCTCGTACGCGGACATACGAACTCCAGTAGAGTTGAACAACGCATATAGGGCCGACGTAAGTGGACGCGACGAGTGGACGCGACAACTTATAGAGTGAGTTCAGCTTGACAGAAACAGCTTATCCACGTGCACGAAAAGCGTGCCAAATCGATTAGCATCCACACGTAGCATACAATGCGCTCCAATTTCGCCGATTATGCCGGACGTTGAGCGGCTGCGGTTAAATATGACGCGCGGGCGTGTTCGGAGCGCAATAATTCTGGCAAGTTCGAACCATTTCGGCTTGTCGATTTTGTGGGCAGTAAGAAGTATTGGAGGAGTGCAATAGTGCAGCAGCGTAGCTTATAAAGAGGAAAATCACAGCGATGCGAAAATGCAGGTGAGGTTATATAACGGATTTTTTCCCGATTTCAGTCGACCACTGCGGAAGACGCGACGAGATAACGGCCTACAAATCTGTAGGCGAACAGGACACTTAAGGTGCTCTGTGAGACATGCTCACAACTCCTCAGCTGCCTAAATTGCCTAGGCCCCAGCTGAGATTTTAGAGTGGGAGAAGCTAGCAGTTGAAGTTTATTGCACTCTTACTCGCCCAGATATAAGTTTCGACATTCGCAATAATATCGCTCTGTTCAGCATAAAAGCCATTGAGTAGGCTCAATCTCGTCCATTTTCGAAAAAACCGATTTTTTAGCAATTTTGTGTAGAGGACCAGGCCGCTTGCTTTAGGACACACCAGACGGACTATCCAGACGCACTATCATATCATCGAAAATCTTTTTTTTTTTTCGAAATTGGTCAGGAATGACACCATTCGATAGAAATTTTTATGCTGAATCTTTCGGCATTCGTACCGCTCTGTTCAGCATAAAAGCTATTGAATGGTATCATTGGTAGTAGAAAAAAAATGTAATCCGGGCGAGCAACAGCGCGGAGAACTTTGACCGTTGTCGTTTGCGGCTCTGAAACGGCAGCTAGTGCTAAAAAAGGTAGCTGAACGGCTGTGAGTAACTTTTCGTAAAATATGTAGGCCTTGTCTATTCATTAATTTGTTAATTTATTGCCAATTCGAACCACACACTGTAAGGGGAGAAAGTCGCAGAAGCAGCGAATTAAGTTGGCTGTTGAAAGATAACCTGAAGTAAAAGAAAAGGGAAAAATGAGAAAAAAAGAAAAAGCAAGAAAAGAGGGCAGGATGCGCGAGCAATTGAATAAGATGGGGGAAACAGACAGGACTTCACTGATGCACACATCGCGCATGCGGAAAGTGGCGGCTTCTTATACTTGGCGAGACAGTTAAGGCACCGTGCGCGAGAAGAAAAAATGCGGCGAGGCGAAGCAGCGTGTCTAGTAAGTAAGTCTGTAGGTCTTCTCTTTGTGGAAGCGTTTATAAGCTGTTAGTTCAGAGCGTCTTCCCGCGGTGGTCGACCGAATTCCGAAGACATCGAGGCACAGTCGCCTAACTTGCATTTTCACAAGGCTGTACCTTTGTCACTTCAGAAGCTACTCCGTCGTACTTTATTGCACTGCTAGAACCTTTTACTGTCTAATATTACCGTGCCCAATTTAGCAGCCTCTATCCAACATCCGACATAGAAGTTAACTGGGGCCAGATTCATCAACCGCTTACCGCTGGTAACGGTATATCGGTTGTCGTATCTGTATCCCTGTCTCTCTGTATCTCTCTGTATCACTTACTCCGTAGACTATACGGTGATTTCGCCCTGAGATGATACCGGCTCCATTATTGATGAATCTGGCTCCTGGCATGCTATGCTTTTATCAAATTAGATAAGCTGTTTTCGTCAAGCTAAGCTCACTCTTCAGGTTGTTGCGTCCGCATCATGGATTCTGTCGGCTTACATGCATTCTTCAACTCTAAATCTACTCGGATTTTATGTCGACTAATAGAGCTTGAGCTCCTCGCTCCAATATGTGTTTCTTTTCACGAGTATTTGACTGCTAAAAGATATTCGAAGAGGCCTCTTTGGAGTGCTCGAAAGCGGCGCAATCTGGACTGAGCGTTATTTTCGGCCAATGACCGAAATATGTGCACGTTACTGTAGTTGACCGATTCGGAACAACTATAGTGTGAACATGGATATGAGGTGGACGTCTTGAATTGTAACAATGTAGTATTCATATAGAGCGGATAATAATATTAATAGTCTAGCAATGCGATTTCAATAAAATGCGTGTAGACCCTACCTAGTGTCGTTCCCAGCATATCGAAGGGAAGAAACGCCCCAGCTGGAAATCTTTAACATAACCAAAAATTGAATGCTTCACAGGAATAATGAGTTCCCCCGGAGTTTCGACTTTGGTAAGGGCTGCCTTTGAAATGAAAAGCGAGAAGTGCTCGTAACACTCTGGTAGCAGGAACGCTTCAAGTGACCACTTTCAGAGAAGACTCTCCTGGCAGCGCGATAGAAGTTACACCCGCCCTCTGGGGGGCGTGGCGTCAGGAGGTACACCGCTGTTCTGCGGACCGCAAGGTTTTGTTTTGCGTGTCAAAGATTTCATAAGGCAGCCGTTAGACTTGTGGTGAAGCCTAGGGGGTTGGGGGTGGGTGAGCAAGGGGGTGAGAGGAAGATCGCACGCTCCCAGCAGGGCACTATGTTTTCAAACCTTGTAGGGGATGCCGTATATTTCTTCCCTCAGAGTATCAAACCAGACATCAAGCCAAGCTCTAAAATCCTCAATGTCTTTTTATTTCGCACAGCCAAATGGATGCAGATGCTGCCGTTTGAAGTAATTAGTTCGCCTTGCAGTTCAATATTTCGAAAAAGACTCAAAAGTATTGATCTTCTTTCTGTTCTGAAGATATGTGATCGCTGATTGCTTACAACAATTGCCTTCACACCTTCTATTTGCAGATTTGTCACAGCAGGGTTCTATGCCTTCTTCTAGTTTGCCAGCAAATTGTTTCGAGCAGTCGTGAATTAGGTGATGGGAATTGCCGATGAACTCTCTGGCTGCTCGGGATTCTATATCATTCAACCTGATCCTACTTCTATGTGATTTTGAAGATTTCTTTGGTTTTCGTCGCTGAGATGATTAGTGTTATGCATAACTATTTTCATCAGTATGGGCTGCGAGCTTTCTTCAGTTTCTTTTTTAAGCGTGTTTTTTCTAGCTCGTTCATGTGGGTCCCTAGGCTTCATCTTGTAGTTGCGGCTTTACTATTCCACTCCTCTCTGGTTGCTAAAATCACCGCAATTTTTTTTCGCGTGCCACAGGTGGTTTGTCCTAGTTGCCGGTCCCATGGGGCGGCCAGCATACTCATGTGCCGATGTTCCGGCAACTACCGCAAGGGCATCATAGCTGGCTGACGCGGACAAACATACTTCGTTGGCAAGCAGCGATATCTATTTTGTTTACACGACTGTTTACGGTATGAATTTATCACCTTATTCAAGGAGTCCAACTTTGATTTACCAATTTTTAGTATAGTTTAATTGGACAACGCAGATTCTTCAAAGAGAAGGTCAATGCCTCAACATTATGGACGCACCACCATTGTTAGCGTGAAGGGGACGGAGATGCTTCTAGAAATCCGTCACCATGAAAATACTGCACATACAGATGTAAAGGCGTTGCTTTTTCGATTAAATCTCTTCCCATTTTCGTCGCATTCATTGCTACACTGAAGTATTCTCTTAATGCCTTACAACAGCCTATCACTTAAGGACACCATTGCCGCATGCAATCAAATCCAACATACTACATTCGTGGCACCACAAAAGTAGGATGCAAAGGTCGACGCGAAGCAATTCCTCTTTGGATGCGCTAGACTCTCCTCTTATAACTACACCATCGAGGCAGCTTGTATATTTCCCTATTCGCACATGACTTGCGGTGACAAGCTGATAATCGGCTAAATGTCTAGTAAGTCTTATAGATGTACGGTACAAGTTTAGTGACTGTGGTGGAATGAAAGTTAAAGTCTAATTAATGTACAACTATATTTGTATCGTGTGCCCAAGTGAGGAAATGCCTCACCTAACCTTTCTGAGTCTGAATGACTTCTGTTGTTGCTCACGGTCACTCTTATGATTGTAGGCGATCTTCTACACAGACAGTACAGCATCACGGCCAAGCCTGAGGAGTCAGCTAATCTGTTGTCCGTTATCCGTCCTAAAATGCCCGGATAACGGTCAGCAAGACGGAAAGGCCAAAACTCCCCGGAAACCGGATAACGGGTAGCGATTAATCCGCCAATCCCTGATGCATAGCACATATTCTTGGAACGGCCTCGTCCAGACCAACACATGTTCGATTCCTCGTAGTCGAATGGGTGCCAGACTTTCTGGAAAAGTACAAGGGTGACTTGTTCATCGGGGGACGGTCAGGAGGTACACCCGCCACCTGCTAGGGGGCGTCCTTTCATCCCCCTTGCTCACCCACCATTAACTCCTAGGCTACACCGAGAGTCTAAAGGCCGCCACAGACTTCTGCGGCGCCGCTCGGCGGCGCCGCTGCCCTATGCTTAACCATAGGGCAGAGACGCAGAGCTCGCCTCCAGCGGCGCCGCTGCCCTATGCTTAACCATAGGGCAGAGACGCAGAGCTCGCCTCCAGCGGCGCCGCCGAGCGGCGCCGCAGAAGTCTGTGGCGGCCTTAACGGCTATCTTACGAAACTTTTGAGACGCAAAACAAAAGTTTCCGCTCCGCAGAACAGCGGCTGTACCTCCGGATGCCACGCCCCCCAGCGGGGGGCGGGTGCACCTCCTGTCGTGCTGCCTTGTTCATCGGATGACCACATCAACTTGCCGTCTAGGTTTAATAGCATTCAAATAACCTCCAGAATGTCCCTGTGGCGCAGCCTGTAGGAAGATTGGTTAAGGTATACCCTACATCCATTCGTAGCAACCATCCATTAATCAACGACTAACACGAAGTATAGGTTTTGACACTTGGTCTCTTGTTAGTCGGAGGGAGAAAATCGCTAGAAAGACGAAACAAACGTAAATAGTGTGGCATCTCCCGGCAAGGAAATTGCAAAGAAAGGTTCTCTTCTAGATCAGTTCACCGTATTGTCTTTATAAACTCGTCTGCATTCAGTTTCCCTCCGTTGTCCAAACGTCCTGTGAAGTATAGATGAGATTGTTTAGCTGTAGACCAAGATTGTCATCAACTTTATTACGGCTGACGTTTCGGCGTCGTCGCCTTCCTCAGAGCCTGGAAAAGTCAGAGGCACTAGTAGACCTGTTCCCCCAAACACCATTTCTTACAACAGAGTACTCTTCCTATGGAAGATAGAGGCAGGATCCGATATCCGAGATACAACTAACCTCAGAGGTGGATGACGTTGGACCACCAGACACCCGTAGCTGGAAGGAATCGTGGGTGAATGAGCTGTGGTCCTAGGAACCACCCGACTCAAGTATCCCGGGGGTCAGATTGAGCAGATCAAAATCTACAGAGCTCCACAAAAGGTGCCAGTTCTTGAGTAATCGCGATGCCCTCTTCCTTGCGATCGACCTGCGGATTCCTCGCCGCAATCCAAAGTGCCTCTAGCGTCCTGCGTGCCGAAATGTCACATTCGCGCGCTAAGATCGAGCCAGGCACCTGAATCATCCTGCCCCATGGCGCAGGACGCTGTGTTCTCCTCAAGGAGTGCGGACATTGGCTTTCCCAAGGCCGTCCAGATGCTCCCTGATCCTGACACAAAGAGGTCTGCCCGTTTCCCCTATATAGTGCTCCCCACACTCAATGCCACGACACGTGATAGAAGGCGACGACGCCGAAACGTCAGCCGTAATAAACTTGATTACAATCTTGGTCAACAGCTGAACAATCTCATCTATAGATTGGCAACGTTATGCCAAGATTTACTGAAAGCCGAACTTGGACAGTCCTGTGAACTGCTTACCCCGCCTCCACTGGGATAGACCCGGTATCTGTTTTAAGATGCGCCATATATTCTGCTTTTGGCTAAGGTTATAGGTACATGTTAAATGAGTATTCGACGCTCACAATAACATTTCCTAGTCATAGTGATGGAAGAATTAGCGCATTCTGGTTCATGTACAAGCTGAGAAGTACGAAGCCGACAACGAAGACGTGGGAGCTTTAACTGGTCCTACTCAAAGCGCCCCCAAGGTCAACTCTTCGTGCGCACGAAAACGACACTTTTTTCCACTATGAAATATGCGCCCTAGAAGGTTACATGTGCACATCTCTTATCTCAATCGTTTTTGGGGGGTTTGATGGGTTCTTCAGCATTCATTACTCCATGCATTGTGAATAGCCACGTCGTGGTCAGTGTAGATTTATGATTTCCATTTCTTGACACTGGAATACTGCGATTTCAAGCCTCAGGTCACTTTTAGGCGTTTTCTTATGCCTACTTGTTTTTCAGGCACAACTATTGAGAAAGCTATACATTCATGTCCTTGGTGCTTGCTTAACTAGGTATTTGATGTTAATTGCGTAGTCTTGTTTCATCGAGAGAGCATCCAATTCATCTTCGCGTTACTTTCACCTCAGTCCTCAATAACCAGCGAGATTACCCTTTGGTTTGGAATAATAAGTACAAGCTGAAGAGAAGCAGATTTCAGACAATGGTTGAATCGCGATTGCAGAAAGAACTTACGGGCGAGGAGTCGTCTTTCATTCAACTGATGGGTTATCACAACATCAACATGAAGTTGGGCGCGCTATGCGCCTTTATCTCAGCCACCTTAATGGGTCTTCTTATTTCGAGTCAACAGTTTCGAAGGACTAAAAAGGTCGTTGCATGTTCGTGTTCCAGGCGGTGTTTGCCGCTTAGTAGTAGAACCACCCTGTTGCCTTTGTACTTCTGGAAACCCATTTTCCTTGGTTTGATATTATTAGGCTGTATGAATTGTCGACATGTTTTTAAATACCGTAGCTTTCTAATAGTCACAATTTTCCAGCAGAATTTAATTTCGTTTTCGTGCGTGTATTCACATTTTGCATTTCAGCTCATAATTGCATTGGCAGCTGCGGATACAGTGAACTGCTTCGGAATATATTTGATGGGTGCACATAGGCAGGTTGTTTTTCTCTATCTCTGTTGTTGGTTATATTTTCCCTACCTTTACACAAACGTCCTCCCTCTTTTTCTTTTCTGTGTGCGCTTCCGAGACCATTTCTCTTTTCTGTTCTGCTTTTCAGATCCTCCACCTACAATATATTTACCAACTTGACGCATTATTTTTCACCCGAATTTGTTCGTTTTTGCTGTTACCTTTTACTCTTCCTTGGCTTTCGCTATAAAAATTTAGTACGTAGTTTAGATACATGTGAATAATCATCAGCTAAACGTTTTGCAGCATGTTTCACCTTGTCAAAGCTTTTCAATTCCTTCACCTACATGGAAAGTGGGAAAGTCCAGGCTGCATTTTTGGTTATTCTCCGTAGACTTACTGTTCGTAACATACTGTAACAGGCGTTCAGGTATACATTATATGAAGGCATTGTTCGCACGGGACGGTACGAAGAAGAAAGCAGTTGGACCTGTGCGCAGCAATTCTGGCTCCTAGTGAAGACCATAGGTAGGCCGACTTTTCGCTCAACTTACGTCAAACGTAGTGGGTTCAAATCATCCGAAAGTTGAACACTGCTGTTGCATTTGCGTGAAGTGATCTTGATTCGGAGAGTCATTATTGACTTATTTGTTTATTTATTCAATGCGTAGACCAGGGTCTAGCGTTAGGAAATGAAAAACAAATCAATACAAAAGCACAGACACACTACTTCAACAACGTATAGGTCAAAGCATCAGCCGAGTGAAACAAAACGTCGTCACCAACAAGGCGTATGACATAACGAAACACTCGAGAATTTTTACCTTGAGAGACACCTTCTACAGGCTTGAACAGAGAGTTTCCTCAGGTCTTCCTGCTTACCAACCAAAATGTTGAATACCTTGAGAGCTCTATATGTTGGAACGTCACACCTGGTATGCGATTTAGCAACCGGTACCTAAGTTTCAGCTTACCTCTTACATACCTTGTCACTATCCCATCGAAGAAATCGTTTGGGTTCATGAATAGGTTTTCAGCGACAATCTTGTACACCATTGAAATATCAGCAATCTTTCTTCTATTCTTCAGCGAAGGAAGACCAAATAGCTTTGCTTGCTGCGGACGTCATGGAATATTGTAATCCATTGAAAAATATCTCATTATGAGCTTCCTAGTGAAGCTATTTTAAATGCTCTCCAGAAGTCCATTTCCATTGCTGGACTGAACACCGACGCCCGTTTCCACAATATGTAGATCGTACATATGTTTTGAACGCGCGTACATAGACATCAGAGAGGTTAGACTTTTAAACCCTGAAGAGATTGTAGATGCGGTTGTTGGCCTTTTTTTCAAAAATCTACAGATCAGGCAGGTAGTGCGTCTTCTCAAATGCTAATGGTAGTTCGCATTTTTCTGCCCAGCAACTAATGAAATCAGTAGCTGACTGAAGAGCCACTGAACCTTGTATTCGATTCTTTTATGGATCTTTAAATTATCTGCGTACACTTTACACGTGACTTCCAGGTTGGTGATACAGTCAGGAAGTCCGTAGGTATAAAGCAGGAGTAAGATCGGCGCTAATGCTTGGGGAATACCTTGAGGAACACCGCTTGTTACGGGAAGAACTTTAGAGTGATGGCCCTTAATCCCAACCTGATATGTTCTATTAGATAAAAATTGCCGAATCCAGTTTGTAATCATAGGATGTATTCTTAGTACCTCTATCTTAAATATCTTTTTCTACAGGAACCTTGTCAAATGTTTTTGAAAAATCCAAAGACACTACATTAGTGCATCTTTTATCTTCAAACCAGTCGTACGTCGGCCTAGCGGCCGCCTACGACTGGTTGGGGGCTTCGCCCCCAAACCCCGAGAATAGGACGCCATGGCCGCTACGGGTTTCCTATTCTTTCCTAGGCCTTCTGACCTTTATGTTAATCGAGATGGATCGATTGATCAGACGTCAGATCTGTTCAGCGACATCGATTACCCCCAGGGCCGAAGTTTAGCGCCACTTAAGCGCCATCCTCAAAAAAATCTATAATATCGATCGATATCGATTGGTCGACTTCAGATTCGTGTTCAGCGACCTCATTACCCCCAGGGCCGAAGTTTCGTGCCGCTTGAACGTCATTCTAAAAATCGATAATATCGATCGATATCGATTGGTCGACTTCAGGTTCGTGCTCAGCGACCTCGATTGCCCCCAGGGCCGAAGTTTCGTGCCGCTTGAACGTCATTCTAAAAAATCGATAATATCGATCGATATCGATTGGTCGACTTCAGGTTCGTGCTCAGCGACCTCGATTGCCCCCCAGGGCCGAAGTTTCGTGCCGCCGACGTGTTCGGCACGTCTGCGGCTCGCCATGCACGGTTGCCGACGTGTTCGGCACGTCTACGGCTCGCCTTGCACGGTTGCCGACGTGTTCGGCACGTCTACGCCTCGCCATGCACGGTTGCCGATGTGTCCGGCACGTCTACGGCTCGCCATGCACGGTTGCCGACGTGTTCGGCACGTCTACGGCTCGCCTTGCACGGTTGCCGACGTGTTCGGCACGTCTACGGCTCGCCATGCACGGTTGCCGATGTGTCCGGCACGTCTACGGCTCGCCATGCACGGTTGCCGATGTGTCCGGCACGTCTACGGCTCGCCATGCACGGCAGCCGACGTGTTCGGCACGTCTACGGCTCGCCATGAACGGTTGCCGACGTGTTCGGCACGTCTGCGGCTCGCCATGCACGGTTGCCGACGTGTTCGGCACGTCTACGGCTCGCCTTGCACGGTTGCCGACGTGTTCGGCACGTCTACGGCTCGCCACGCACGGTTGCCGATGTGTCCGGCACGTCTACGGCTTGCCATGCACGGTTGCCGACGTGTTCGGCACGTCTACGGCTCGCCATGCACGGCAGCCGACGTGTTCGGCACGTCTACGGCTCGCCACGCACGGTTGCCGATGTGTTCGGCACGTCTGCGGCTCGCCATGCACGGTTGCCGACGTGTTCGGCACGTCTACGGCTCGCCTTGCACGGTTGCCGACGTGTTCGGCACGTCTACGGCTCGCCACGCACGGTTGCCGATGTGTCCGGCACGTCTACGGCTTGCCATGAACGGTTGCCGACGTGTTCGGCACGTCTACGGCTTGCCATGCACGGTTGCCGACGTGTTCGGCACGTCTACGGCTCGCCATGCACGGCAGCCGACGTGTTCGGCACGTCTACGGCTCGCCACGCACGGTTGCCGATGTGTCCGGCACGTCTACGGCTTGCCATGCACGGTTGCCGACGTGTTCGGCACGTCTACGGCTCGCCATACACGGCAGCCGACGTGTTCGGCACGTCTACGGCTCGCCATGCACGGTTGCCGACGTGTTCGGCTGCCGCGCCCCAACTCAAGTGTGACGGACGGACAGACACACGCACGCACGCACACAACACGCTTGCTGCTTTATATATAGTAGGAAGCCCTCGACCAGTCAGTCATTCAGAGAAGTTAGAACAGCCGTTTCGACAGATCTTCCCTTAAGGAAACCAAACTGATTTTTTGAGCTAATGTCATTGCATTCAAGATGGAGTAAGATATATTTCTTTAGAATCTTCTCAAAGTTTCCCGAAAAATTGAGGTAATGGCAATTGGTCGATAGCTCCTCGGATCGTTGAGGGCAGCTTTCTTGGGGATTGGTGTTACGAACGCATTTCTACATCTAGCAGGAACTTCCGCTTCGATATAGCTGAGATTAAATATTTGCTCTAAAGGATTAGCTATATAGTGATCGATATTCTTTATAAAGCTAAAAGGAATAAAGTCGGGCGATACCGATGAGGATTTCGGCCGTTTAGACAAAACCTCAAAAATCTCTTCTCTATGAAACGAGATAGATGTTTTCGTTTGCGGAAAACGCGACAAATCCTCTCCACCGTTAACTACCAAGCTTCCCTCCTTAACATTCTGTGCCTTAGCATACGTTTCCTAAAATACTTCGCGTAATAGATCAGCTTTACCGTTTGGTGTAAAACCAGTTCTCCATCATCATTTACCAATCCAGGGATTTCATTATTTCTACTAGTTCGCAGTCTGATGACCTGTATCAGATTTAGCAACCTTCATTTCTATGTAAGCATTGTACCGGTAAAGGGATTTGTCAAGTTTTTTGGACACGAACTCGAGCGAAGCCCTGTTTTCGCTTTCACCAATGGAGCAATTTTTTTCCACAAGTGGAACGACGGTAGTTTAGTCTTCTCAGATGAGAATTTCAACCCCGTTCACCATGTCTATGTAGCTTCAGAGGAACATGCAATTCACTTGTATGTTGAACAATTGCAGTGAGCGTTTCGCATAGCTGATCGACTGTAGTACCAGAGTTGACAATTCCAGTCCAAGTCATTAGTGAATTTGCATTTGCATTTGCAGTTTGCATTAATCATTAGTGCTGCAAGAATCCGCTACTTGGAGAGAAAATTCTAGATATTATTTCTCCTCTACGACCCATTTTGTAGGCGATGTTTGGCCTCCAGTTGTGCAATGCTTCATGGGAACGGAGCAGTTACTCTCCGTCTACAGGAGAAGGCGACTGCATGAAAGGTATGCAAAAGCTACGTTAAGACTTGTTGTAAAATCGCACTTGAAATGTGCTCTACATTCTACTTCCAAGTAGTCTTATGAGAACGCAGCGACCTTTCGCATGCGCAGTTACTTGTTATAGCCATCCGATATAAAAGCTAGCGGCTTATCATAGCCTTTCTTTCAAATGCAGTAGCTTAGAAATGCTTCAGTGTTCGAAGAAAGGCAACGGTTTCTACGTAGGTAAAAAACACGCTTCAGAAGTGTTTCCGGGATGAAGCTGCCACCTTCTGAAACTTAGTGCCCGAAGGCTGTTTCATGGTGCGCACATTTTCATCCTGTGCAATATCACGGCCGGCAGCGGTGGGGTAAATCAAAACCCATGTGATTTAAAAGTGGATTTTTGTGAAAATCTATAAACCATAAAAAAGGGATGAAAATGTTTCCGGTTTCTCAGCTCCTCTTCCTCATGGACGAATCGAGATTTCCTCTGAAAAATCTAATTATTATGACATGAAGTGTTTTGGACCGGGTATAATTTGAGGTTATTATAGTAAGAGCTGTGTCTTCCAAAAGATCATTGCTTTGCTCTTGGTAAATATTATTAGGCTTGCAATCGTTTCAAGCTCAAAAGAAATAATTTTTATTAACCGAAAGTAATTAAAAGCATTAAGCAATAGAACAACATTCTATCCGTTCCTCCAAGTAGTGTCACTGGAAACTGCTCGCTCTGCCAGCTAAGCTAAGCACGGACACTCGATTGCAGGCGACAAGCCCTTATGACAGGCCGGCCTATGAAGACCCATGTCACATCGCATGGTGTATGACAGTTCAAGTTTCTCGAGATAGTGCTACGGCATCCGCAGGAGCCGACGCGCACTTGCAAAGCCCTGCGAGTGAGAAGAATGCGAGGGTTCCTGATGCCAGGGCGGCATCTCAAACCATCTATGGGTTTTCGTGCCTGCTTGATGAGAATACAGCAGAAGTACAGTTGAAAGATGTCATCGTGGTCGCTAATGACCTTAATGGGCACGTAGACGCGACGAAGAACGGGTACAGTTGTCATGGTGGCTTCGGATACGGGTCGCGTAACGCAGATAGTGAGCTTATCCTTGAGTATGCGGAATTGCATAACCTCACCATAGTGAACACCGTGTTTCGCAGACGTGACTCCCACCTCATCTCGTTCTACAGTGGGAAAACCAGAACTCAGACAGACTTTGTCCTTGTGAAGGATCATGACCGATGTCTTGTCACAGAAGATCGTGCAGTATGAGACGGTCGCGCCACAGCGCTGATCTGCATTTTGAAGATCGCCCCTCCGAGGCTGAAGCAGGTCGAGCGATGCGGTGCACCAAGAATCAAGCGGTGGCAAATGAGAGAGAAGGAGCAGCTGTGACTTCTTGCACGCAGTTACCGACAGTTACACTGTCGATGAAACTTAGAAGAAGGTGACAGGCGCGATACGTCAAGCTGCACAGTCGGAACTCGGCATTACGAAGCCTGGACGACGCCAGGTCGACAAGCAAGCATGGCTGTGGACAGACGACATGAAAACAAAAGTTCGAGAAAAGAGGTCGCTCTATCATGTGTTTCTCGGCGAAAAGATAGCCGATAACTGGCGGAAGTACCAAGAAGCGAAGAAAGCTGCAAAGAAGAGCCTTGCAAAAGTCACTAATTATGGAGATGTCAACGAGAAGCTCGAGTCACGTGATGGTGAGCGGTATCTGTACCGGCCTGCTAAGAATCGCCATCGCCAGACCGATGAAATCAAGAAGTTTTTCAGCATCAATGAGGGAGGCCGTCTTCTTATGGACCGCAAGAAGGCATTGAAGCGTTGGCGCTATTAATTTGAGGAAATCTCTACAGTAGAATTTCCTCATCCAGCCATCCCTTCAACGGCTCTAACCCACGGTCCTGTCCAGAAGATCACCGTGGAGGAGACTGAAGCGGCTTTGAAGAAGATGACACCAGGCAAAGCGACTGGGTCCGACGACGTGGTAGCTGTTTTTCGGAAGTCCAAGTGCTGGTATCCTGCTGAGTGCTTGGCGAAGTTCTTTAACCAGGTTGTAGCGGAGAAGAGGGTGCCTAAGTGTTGGCGCAAGAGTACGACGATTCCGATTTGAAGGAAGAAGGGCAGTCCTGCAGACTGCTCCAGATTCGCTTGCCTTCGCACAGCATGAAGACCTTTGAGCGAATTGTCGACGGACGAATTCGTGACGTCCAATTTTGCAGCAATCGGTGTGGCTTCGTTGCTGGCTGTGGTACTATTGATGCCATACCCGCCGCCCGCCTCCGGTAAGAGAAGCATCGCGAAAAACAGAAGCCAGTGCATATCGCCTTCCTCGACTTGGAGAAGGCCTTTGACCGAATACCGCGTGAAGTGATATGGTACGCCCTGCGACATCATGGAGTTTCTGAAAAGCTCATAGAGTGGGTGCAAATCCTATACTCTTCCCAGAAGAGTAGAGTTCAAGCTGCAGCTGGAATTTCGATGGAGTTTCCCATTTCTGTCGGGGTACATCAGGGTTCTGCGCTTTCCCCACTGCTCTTTGTTGTCGTCATGGATGCCATCACAGAGATCTTCAGAAGCCCGTCCTTGGACGTTGCTTTATGCCGACGACGTGATGCTCGCTAGCGAAGATAAAGGTGAACTCGAGCGAGAGGTGCAAGCTTGGTGTGATCGCTTGGAGCGGTTTGGATTCAGATTGAACGTGAAGAAGACCGAATATCTAACGACGGACGTTACCGAGTCCAGCTCCATCAGGGTTAATGGCATCGAGCTTACATGCACGTCGGTCTTTAAGTACCTGGGATCAGCAGTAGCATCTGATGGCAATCTGATGACTGAAGTGAACTCACGCGTGAGTGCAGCTCAGTCCAAGTGGCGCTCGTTGACTGTGGTGCTCTGCGATAGGAATATATCAAAGCACCTGAAGTCAAAGATCTACAGAGCAGTCGTCCGGCCAGTAGCAACGCACGGCACTGAGTGTTGGCCTGCGACCAAGGAAGTTGAAACGCGCCTCAGCGTCATGGAGACGAAGATGCTTCGCTGGACGGCTGGAGTTACGCGCATGGACCGCATCCAAAACGATGCCATTCGGCAGAGGTTCGGTGTCGCGCCGATAGCTGACAAGATGCGCGAAGCTCGCTTGCGATGGTACGGCCATGTTCTGCGTGGAAAGGAAGACAGCGTCCGCAAGATAGGCTTTAACTTCGAGATAATTGGAAAGCGGCCTAGAGGGCGCCCGAAGCATCGCTGGTCTGATACGTTTCATATGGACTTGAAGGTTGCTGGTGTCCACCCTGATCTGACGCTGGATCGGAAGAGGTGGCGTCATGACACCAGAATTGCGGACCCCGCTACGAAGCGGGACAGACGCTGATGAAGAAGAAGAAGCAATACAACAACATTAGTTTGCTCCATCAGCGTCCATACGTTTCTGTTGCTGACCTCTGTCAGAAAAGGAGCATGGTAATGGTAGGAAGCATGCTGGACTGATCTCCTTACGTTTCGGCTAACATATCTTAGTGAACGCGCGAGGAATCCACCAGCCCCTCCTCCATATCTTTTATGAAACCATACAGTAGAAAGTAGATAATAGAAACCATACATGAAAATAATCGCGGGAACTGACCGCACATCGCATCAGTAGTATAAAGATTGGGAAACATTTACATAAAGTTTTGTGCTTTTCTACTCCCTTTTGAAAATTATGATAAGACCTAATAGAATAATTTTTAAAGGCGAGAAGTATTAATTCAAGTATTCAGGATAACATCGGAAGTTCTCCTAGCTGTAAGCGCCATTTTTGTCATCGCTGTGGTTGGCAGCGGCTATATGTTCGCTTTCATCTCTCGTAATAATGGAAGCGTCAAGTACTTCTGCGGTAGAAAGGCGACGTTTGGCAAGTTGGTGCTTCTCTCCTACAATCAACCACTACTTAGGACCAAATTCGATTGTAACACTGAATTATGTACTCATTGCATAACACAATTGCAGGGTCCTCTCCAGTTACATTTATTTTCACAACGTCGTCGGGTACGCCACAGGTGTGCTACTCAACTCACTCGCATTACGAAGGGTCGAGTTCTTATCGAGGAAATGCTCGACCGACCCGAAGTGCGTAACCGTACTGGTAGCTTTCGATTTTGAAGAATTCCTTTGAAAATTGTTGCGGTTGTTGAAGCAAACTAACTGAAAATCAAGCAGAAAGGCAGCCTTGTTCCTTAAGAATAAGATGTAATCAAAGATGCAGATCGCTGAGATTAGAATTCAGATTCAGATTCCCTTTATTTATACTCTTCTCTTTTTTTCGAACCCTTGTCGACATTTCCATGAACAGCAGAAATCTAGCTCACATTCAGATGTAGGTATTTAGCAGAAGCAAAAGAACAGAAATTCGCTGAGTAAGAGCAGAAATGCAAAGAACGTTTCAAAGACACGTTAGCTACTCCACTAACGTCGTACATAACAAGCTTCTCTACACCTCTGTCCTTAGGTTTCAATGGGCACTCATCTGGAAAGGGTATCAATCTTCAATGGTGCTTTGAAAAGAGACATAGAAGGTGGATAGAGTCTGGAATGTTGATTACAAAAAATAGGTTAAAATTGCAAAATGCATCTCCAGAGAAAGTTTTGACCTCTTAACATTTACCATTGTCATCCTTCCTCACCTATGCATATCGTATACCCGGTAGCTGGTCACGGCAATACCAAGAATGTGCTACACAGAATTTGCTGTAGTTTTCACGACAATTAGCAAGTCGGACATGGCAACTACTCAACGACGTACCAACTCACTACCAAAAAAAACCTCCGACTAGCATTCTAATGAAGGTACGGTCTCCTTTGGTACCCTCATTGCCCTGATCGCCTGTCGATCCGTGGTTAGGCTCTGAAGAAGGCGATCCCGCCGAAACGTAAGCCTAATAAGCTCTGTTACCAACCTCGCCTAGAGTTCAAAGAGCAACAACAATTAGCAAGTGGTTCTTAAAAAGGCTGTCATATTTTGTTGCAGTGTTTATGGGCCGCCCTGTATGTATAGTAGGCTTACGTTAAATAGACAAATTACAATTTCGATTACCATTCAAGTTTGGCCAATCTAGCATCATACATGTTAGGTGAAATGAGCAACCTGACCACTGCTGATGATCTAAAGAAGTTGATCCAGATATGAGGATCGCCGGATTCTCCAAATCCGGACGTGTCTCATTGTGTCGTCGTTGTCGACTGTTCTGGTATCGATTCCCAACTGTTTGTCGATCTTCAGTGTCTTGATTTCCTCGGTAGCCTTTTGTAACAAGCTCCAAATGCTGTACAGTGAAAGTGTTGACGATGTCGTGATTAGGTCCAAAATCGCATATCGAAGCCAGCTGTATGGGCGACTTGTCTTAATTCCGGACTGAATCTGTTCGTCTACCTTATTCTTGACCAAGAATTCCGACTTCACGTCTGTTCTTTGTGGAGCAAGGAACAGTGTTCGCATATTTATGGGAGATTCTCAGCGAACAAAGAGGATGAAGTGTTGTGGTGCCGATCTAACACTGACAGCGCAAGCGAGTCGGCATGAGCAGAAGAACTGTTAAACATGTAAGTCCTTACTTCGCTTAGCAGAGACGAAGTATGATATCACTTTTGCAGAACGTGGTGAATACATGTGACCATTTCGAAGCCTGAGGAGCTCATTCACATCGACGCGTGCAGCAAAACGTGACGATCGAAGTAGCCTTACAGACCCGTCGGTGCAAGAAGCGTTCGAAAAGATGGGTTCGATGCAGGTAGGATAGAGACACTACACTCGCGTTTTGTATAGGCAACGCTATCAAGCATGACAGGAAAACCTCTGTGTCAGAAGGGAAATTCTCTAGTTAGAGAACTTCTATTTTTGACAAGGATTTCTTTACTTGTGCTCGAATTTGTTGACGTTGTTATGCGTGTTTAGCATTTCCGACATTTCTTCATTGTACATTGCTCTTAAAACAGCATTCCTCCTCCATCTGAGCGTCCAGTCCTTCAGTAGCTCATGTTGAGATGGTTAGATAGTGATGCACGATATTATTTAACTGTTATGCACTGTTATGTATCACAAGTCACTTTGTGCAGTGCGTGTTGTTGAAAGACAGTTGTATACGTTGCACGAAAGGGTTTCACATATTCCTCTCGGCCCTTGCCAGACGTCTGCAGAATTTGAGGAGCTGAAACAACCAAAAATTATTAAAAATGAGATAAAACATTGGAGCGTAGAATTTGAATAACTCCTGTTCAGAAAAACTAATGATCAACTTCTGAATCTCGAAATAATTTTCTTTGTAGTGTGGATTCCATAAAGCAATGCGCCAAGATTGTTGCAGCAATTTATTTGGCTTACGTTTTGCTGGTTTCGCCTTACTCGAAGACTTTTAAAAGACACTTAAGTTGCGCCGCTAAAGATCACTTCACCATGCGGAAAAAGTTTTTCAGAGGAGAAGCCTCCTTAGAGACATTACAGCGCCTCTCAAGACCATATTTTCCTCGAAAAACTCCACCGGATTACTGTGGACGACGCAGTGCTTACGGTCGCTTGACACCAGTACTCTCTATACGAACGAATCCAAGGACATAGCCCATAAGCAGTCTGAGAGGAACTCATGGCGTTTCAGACTGGGATCAACTTGTACGGGCTCACCATCGTCCAGGTAAGATCACCATGAATGGATCCCCTGAGCAATGTTTTCAAGTATTTAGTCAGGAGAGTACTAGAAGCAAATAAGAGTCCTAATGATGGGTCAGCGTGCTATCCTTTATGTACATTTTATGTACTCTATATTTCCACTTAAAAGGCTATCGCGCAGCAGATCTCTGATCATTTCCATCCGGCATCTGAAAACAGCGAAAACATCTGGCTGACCCTTACGCAAATGCAGAAATTTTTAGGTGGTCAATTGGATTTGCACACTCGTCAGGAAAATTCCCCTTCCAGCTTCGCTATAAACAGGGAGCGAATGTATCAGCATCGTTTACCTTTATAAGTAAGCATTGCGTTCGAGTGGATGCAGCCAATACCTGAGGCTTTTGTAGGGTCAGTTTTCAACGCAGAGCATCGCATGGGACGACAACCGCACTCTCAGGAAGGTTTGGCTCGCTGTCCAGCCAACGAAGTCCTCCATCCCGGAGAGTGGTAACTGTTGTGTCCGTCGACTTGGGACCGGAACTGGTTGAAACGGAGATGCCTGCTTCAACCTCTCCGCTATAAATGGTCTAATCTAGTCATGTGTGCGTATGTTCATTCGCACGCACAAAATGACCGTTAGACGAGCTTCACAACGCATGGGCACAACTATAGTTCACCGTCAATCAACGCGAATAGGTTGCCATCTTACGAGCTATCGATATCGCCGAATGGTTCCAATACTAAAGTAAGGATAAGGATAAAGGACGGCGTTACTCAATCCCTTCTGGGATGCGCCAGCGCATTCTACTTCTACGGGATGTCGTGGAGGCGACATGAATGCGTATTTGGCCATACAATGACTTGCGGTGGCCAGCCGATGAACAAGTCAGCGCTCTATCCTTCCCAGACGAGTCTGGTACCAATTCACCGACCCCGAAGGGATGGAAGGCTTGGTTGGCCTGGGCGGGAAATCCGAACCAGGAACCTGGTATCGGGTGCACGCGACAGTCGCGCCTCTCCGACTGCGCTACAAGCGCCCGAATAATACTAAAGTAGGACTGAAAAAATAAACCTAATTTTCGTTTCAAAAATGCGAGATCTATACGTTCTGTAAATCAAAGTTACGTTTCTTCTGCCGGATTTCTTTATCGCTGATTATTCTCTTCTATGAAAAAGAAAAACTCACTAATATTTGCATCCTTTCAGTGTACTGCATTTCCCTCGAAAGGATAGCAGGAAGCACTACCTCACTATTCGTCCCTTTGATCATCGTCTTTCTCGAGCGGGCAAGACGGCACTTTTTATTTCAAGAGATATGATATGATGCAGATAGGCATTGTTGGAAAACTAGCACACATGAAGGCGCAAATAGACAGCCTTAGTTTGCTGTAAGCATTGGTGGTCTAAAATTGACTCCTGTGAGCATGAGAAAGCGTATTAACAACAAACTAATCACCTGTCTCGTCTGTCGTCCCGTTGGTTATGGACTTGCTCGAGCGGGTGCCAGCAGCGTCTCCATTCGTCCCTGTCGTGTGCCAGAGTGGTCCAATGGATCCTCCTCGCTCGAGAGACACGAAGAGCGTCATACGTTCGATCAGGGCTTTCACGAAGAAGTCCGAATAACGCGTTGGTGAGCGTCCTGGTGGTCTCTTGACATCCTCGGAATCCAGTCGGTGACGGCTCTCTACCGGCGAGTGTCTGCGAAGCGCGTTATGTGGCCGGCCCACCCAATTTTCGACGACAAAAATACACATGATCATTTTCACGTCGAGCTGGACTCTTTTAACGTCAAAATGGGCACTCTTCTAAGTTAGCCTAACACTTTTGAAATCAAAGCTAGCTGTTCTAAATTGAAATGACCCTTAGGCAGGTTAAACTACAGATTCACTAAGATAGTTAAAATAATTTTTTGTCCAAGAAAGATTCGGTAGAGCTTTCTTTGATATTTTTTAGTTCACCTGCAAATCACAATTTTGTTTGATTGATAGTGTTGCGTGCAGCATCAAAGTGAGGACATGTGTGTTTTTTTCATTTGTTTATGTTGCACCGTTTGCAGACGTGAAACTCCATGCAGAAAACAGAAATTTGGCTATGAATCGAATAGAAATCGCGAAGTTTCGGACGAAGCCATGGCGTAATCTCTGCTCTGACAATCAAAAACCTTCGCCTTCCCGCTCTTCAAAACAAGCTTTAAGCCATTATTTCTCCTCAATTTTTTTTATAAACTTTCAAACTATGTGTTCTCTTATTGGGAAATGAATGAAGAAATCAAAGAAATTTACACTAAAATTTTTCTTGAACACAAAATTGTTCTAACCTTTTTGGAAAGTCAGTAGCTTAATGTAGAAGCTCATTTCGATTTAGAAGAGTTCGTATTAATTTCAAAAGTCTTAGGCTAGCTTAGAAGTGTCCAATTTGATGTGAAAATGGTATATATGTATGCCAGTATGTTCTCATACCGATATGTTCGATGACTGACACCGTCTCAGACTGCGTATGGACGATCCAGAACAGCAGATAATACGTGCTGCAGCCAATTATTGCGTCCAATTATAAGGATAAATAAATGAATATGGTGCGCGGTGGCAGGGCTGTTCTTGACAACAAGCGAACAAGGTCGACTGCGAAGACAGTATCGATTGATATCATCGATTTTTTGCTAGGGTCGGTCATTTTTCAGTGAGAGTCAACAAATAAAGTGGAATTTTGATGGCAAAAACCTTTGAGATCGGATATTTGCCGTTATCCTAAGAACATCCCGCTAGAGCGCTGTTACTCTGCCAACACCTGGGAAAGATTTCATGTAGAAATCTTACGATGACCGCAAGGATGTCAAGAGTGCCTTGTGTCAGCACAACGACTATGAGATATCACGTATGAGTCCGTATGACGGTCAGTATGCATAGCAAACGTTACATCTAATGACAGGACATTTTTTAAGGTTTAATTATGATATATTTATACTTCAATAGCGCTTTCGGCTGTGAGTCGGTGCATCCCTGTCATCGCAGCGATTATGGTCTGACATAGCACAAGCAGTAAAGTTCGGCTACCAACATTTGTAGCTCAAAAACACCCGCTGGCACTATGTAACTACGAGAACAGGGATGGATGTAGGAATGCCTTCGAAAAGCACGACACGTCCGCTTGCAAACAGAAAGTTTCTAGGTTGCCAGCTTCTCGAAGCAGTAGTAAACGAAAGGGAATAAAATATGACTAAACTCCAAATTCTACAGTCTTCAATGCCAGTTAGTCGGGTTTCTACTGTTCCAAATACACCTCGTTTGCATGTTGAGCAATGAGGGACTCTCATGTCAAATCCTCGCCATGAAAGAAAGCGTGGAGTTAGTTGCTGATGGTGTCGATGCGAAAGGTAATCCAGGCTCAGAGTTGTCTGTGTTCAAACCTAAGGAATTCGAATGTATGATAATCACTCCTCAATTTTTTCACTTTAATTTCGAAGCGAAGACGTAACGACGTAAAAATTAAAACCGCCAGAGTATTTCGAAAAAGAAGATACGAGGTGTTTCCCTTTGCGTACGAGGATCGAGTCTGCACATCCAAGCCTTTCCATCTAGCAGACCTAAACCCAGATACCTCTCTTGTATGTGGACTAATTCTCTCTGCTACTGTATCGACACAGCACCTGTCATTAGTTCAAGATGTTACAGTTTATTATTTTACATGAACGTAAATAAAGCACAGAATATCCGAACAAGATGAGCAGCAAACCTGCACAACAATAATCACAGCAACGGAAAGTAAAACAAAAACACGTTATACTTCAGATAAAAACAAACACCGAACATTGAAAGCGAATGGTATTAACCCGACTACCAACGCATAATCTACGCATTTTCTATATTGCGGAGTAGAGGGCGATAACAAGGGCAACAAAGCAGCAACGGGGAAGCGTTCCCTGATATTTATTCTTTAAGAGAGTCAGGAAGGTAAGATGATACCCTACCATGATTGAGCCCAGGACTAACCAAGAGTGATATTAACTCACAACGCAGCTCAGAGCAACAAAATGGAAGGTGGAAAGACGACTAGGCAGCCATGCACAATGTAAACAGCATAGCGAACATAGAGTTTAATCATGGTGCCTTCTGCCGGGCGAAACTGGAGCTGATATGGAACTAGGCGATGCTATTGTACACCATGACTATCTCTCAACATGTGTAGCGCAATCGAAGTGCACTACAAAAGGATTGAAGGTTCGGGTCCTGCCCGGATCCGCCTTCACCCCGGCAACGACGATGAGACTGCCTTGATGTAGAAAGTGTATAACACTGACTTGCTCATAGACTAACCGCTGCAAGCCGTTGTATAGGCTAAACAAGCATTCAAAACGACTGTTTGGTATCACTTAATATAGAAGTGTCAGTGTCAGTTCCTGCTTGAGGTGTTCCGCACCTCAAGCAGGAACTGACACCACCAACCTTTACCCTTTTTAAATATTCCGACGGCAAAAAGGTATGTGTCAAGAATAGGAATTTCAAAATTCAAATCGCCTAAACCTTAGTATGAGATCGCTTGAGATGGCTTCCTAAGCTTATTTACCGAATGATCTGTACATTGTTTAGACCCCTCAAAATGTAGATTTGAAAGGCGGGCAATCGGTTGAACAGACATTACAGGCGGATCCAGAATAACATGCTATAATAAGCCTTAGAATTAGAATAGCCCTTAAAATCTGCTATGTATTATACATTCATTTGGTGTCACAGGAACAACTTCTGCATGCCCTTGGAGTGTTTAAAGACTTGGCTCTGTTCGGTTGACATTCACTTCACCAAAACCACTACGCTTGAGAAAATGGTAGAAGATACCAAAACCAATTCGACTTTGTCAGCCTTATGTATTCACGGAGTGCTCCCTCTCGTAGATAGAAGCTGTGAGAAGAGATACCTTACAACCACACCACAAAACAATAATTCAATGTTCTATGTATACATACTTTCGAGCTAATGAAAATCTCTAGGATTAAACCGTTCTATTTTACGAGGCGGATATATCTTACAATTTAGGTATTTTATTTAAAAACTGGCGTTTATGTGAAATGCGATACAATGATAAAAAACACACCTTTAAAATGACGAAAGAAGAAAGTAACTTCTCATAGAAAAGGCTCTAAAACACTTCAGTGCGCTATTCCAAGCTTGTCCTTCAACCCAAAGTGATGCAATCGTCGTGACACGCAAGCGGCTAGATCATCCATCTGCCCAATTGCATATGACATACCACTTATCTTTCGATCGATGCAATCACTTGTCATTGTCCTAAGAAATCTAAAGAAGGAGAGTACAAGACACATCAACAACAGCGAAAAAAAGAAAAAAAGAAAAAAAGAAAAAAGAAATGAAGCTACGGCTCATCTTATACAAATGGTTCATCTCCGCTTTCATCCCAAAAAAACGAATCTAAAACAAAGTTTAAACAGAAATAAAGGCGAACTAACTTGCATTCTAGCTCTCTGAGAGCAGCAAGAATCGAAATCAATAGGTCAGTTTTTGACGGCACCTCACAAACTAAACGCAGAGCCTGAAAAGTGTTTTTATGTGACTAACGACTACCTCTGTATTGCGTAATTGAATAGTTTGAATTTCGAAACGTTTCGGTTTCTGCGGGAATCGGCGAGAACAGCGGTACTCCTGGGCTTATCAGCAACCGTTGTTCTGAGAAAAATGCTGAGAAAAACCTGTTGCCAGAGCCCATAACTAAACATGCAAATGACTAACACTAGAGATGGGATCCGAATCATGCATTTTCGGATATCTGATCGAATTTATCCGGCTTCTTATTATCCGTAATCTGGCTTGCCGAAAATGGCGTTGTCTGAGTTATGCAAAAACCCGGTAAAACGAAAACTGCCGTCAACTGAATCATCCGAAGATCGGGGGCACTCAAAAAGCCGACGATTAAGATAAAATCGGATAAAATCTCAACCCGCATTGTGGCGGAACCGAGCGAATACCATGTTCTGGTTAAATTCCAAACCATTGCAAGTTAAGCCTTCCATCTTGTTCGGACATCGGTTCCAACCCTTTTAGAAATGTTAAGGATCTGGCTTGACTATTGGCAAAGGCCTGTGAGGCCTGTGTTAAGGACCTGGCTTGCCTATTGGCAAAGGCCTGTGAGACTTGTAAAGGTCATGCCGAACCCTTAGGCTAACGCCAGGAGAATTGATGTTTTATATCCTCTTATCCTACTCCTTAATGAAGTGCTATTCTTGAACTCTTCTAGATGTAAACTGGTATGAATACCATCACGCTTCGACATAATTTCAAAAATAGCGCTGTACTTCAAACGCATCTGGTGCATATCAATTCTTAAAATGTGGCGCATAACATTTTTCCTCTAATCTGTCCGTGTGTCGCGCTGGCCGTGCCGTCAGAGCGAGGGACACCAAAGTCAAGGCAGTGATTAATAATTAATTAATCACCAATTAATTATTAATATTATAATTAATCATTAATTAGCGATTAATTAATTGACCTGATTACGTAACACCGCGCCCAACGCTGATTGAACGCGCCCAACATACGGAAGACATCGCGGCTTCCGCCGGCCACAACCTGCCCAGGAGATCCACTTAGCAAAGTTGGTCTACATATCTATGATCAGCGTCTCGAGCTCTTTCACGTGATATAGGTCTCATGCCGAAGTTCCATGGGAAGCTCACTGCATTCCCTGGTAAGACGTCGTCCGCATTTGCCGACAAGTACAGTAACATCTTAACGAGATATGTCTTGACAACACGATCATCCACTAGAAAACTCTTTAATATGAGGAGAATTGTTTGGTCCCTGAAAATGAGAAGACGGTGAGAGCCGGTTTTGCGCAGTTTCAGATAGGCCTTCAAGAGACCACCATCTACTGATCGGAACCACCCATAGTCTCTAGTTGTGGCGAAAATTTGAAGAGTCCACATCCTTCCCTCAACTGTCTCCACAACCGAACTGGCTAAAAAATGACTTCGAAGTTTCCCATGAGATGCGCTTCCCAATCGTCTCCTATCCGCAGTTGGGTTTTTGGACGACGTCATGCCAACTAACGACGGTTTGGCGCGCCGCAAACTTGTCCAGGTGGGGCGGGCGGATAGGGCGGGAAGTGGGCGGCGGGTGGGCGTGTAGGGAACGAACGCCCCCCGCCACAGCTCTGGCCGCTGAAGCAGAATTGCAGTTCGACAAGGGAAGCTGGAGCTAGTCGCAACTATTGAGAGCAGTCGAAGCAATTTAACAAAAGAACTCGGATCACGAACTAGCCGGTCCCAACTCATCGAGAGCAGCTGAAAAATAGACGAAGAACTGAACATCGGCAGAACGGCAGTGTGACATCATCACTACCCACCAGACAGGGACTACTCACACGAACAACCGGGAGACTGTCAACCATGTCCAAGGAATTCGCCGAAGACCAGCCGGAGAAATGAAAAAGACAGGAGGAACAATCCGACTGATGACTCTCAAGAAGCCCATATAAATGACGGTTAAGAATGTGGACAGCGCCTTGAAAGACTACACCGAAGCAGCAGACAGCATAAATAGCGAAACCCTGCAGTTCCAGGCAATCATGGAGAAAATATAGACAAACTCCTTGATGGCACAAGAGTTAGTATTCCACGTATAAGAAGCAATCGCGGATTTGCAGATGTGATTGGATACGAACACTTCAACGGAGAAAACGCCAAAAGTCCAGCTGAACCCAATACCAATCCCAATGTTTACAGGCAAGATCTGGGAGTGGGAGAGCTTCTGGAGCTCGTTCGAACACTCAGTACATGCAAGGAATATGGAGGACACTCACAAAATGGCTTACTTGACTGATGCTCGAGACGAGGGTCTCTCATGCAGTTCAAATTAAGTGGAAAGACGTACTCGATGGCTGTAGAACATTTAAAGAAGAAGCACAAAGAGGGAATAAAGAGCTTCTGATATAAAGAATGATTGAGTGACTTGAAAGATGAAGAGTCAAAAGCCGAAGGTTGGAGGACCCAAGAATGCTGTGCGAAGAACTCTCTTGAATTACCGGTCATATGGAGCTTCAAGAAGAAAAAATCGACAGCGCAGTACTGCAAAAGCAGACTTTGTCAAAAATAAGACTTATTAAGAGGTACAAGCATCACTTTAAAAACTGAAAAATAAAGGCCAATCTATCCAAAACCAAAACCAGTACGACCCCCACTAAACGCGGTCGCAGCACGACCCCTCCCCCTACGATTCTCGCACATCAAGCTTGACCCTGTCAGACACATATTGCGTATGTCGGTGCACCGCCTGCCAAGATCAGCCAGGCAATGGACACCGCCAGGAATGCGAATCAGAGGCCGCACATGAACGCGTGGCTTCGCACGTTCAGAATGACTTGAAAGTTAAGAATATTTCTAGGCAAGGAGTGAAAGAAGTAGCCCAAGACAAACCGCGGTAAAAAGACTTCGTCGCCCAATGCGCTCAACAGCACTAAGGAGCAGGAGGAACTAAGTAAGTTTCCGGTACACAATCTGCTCAGTCAATCGCACAGCGACAAATCACCCAACAAAAATGCAGATTTAGTGCTCGCGAATGCACCGAATGCACCGAACATACGGAAGAATGTTGGTAGCAAGGTTTGCACTCATGAAAAAGACCTTGATCACAGCAAAACTTACTCCAGCAGAAAATTAGATGTGACAAACGTAAGCTTTCGCGGGACTGTGAACATAGCTTCAGAGAAAAGTTATCTTTCCACAGTCTCCTCTAACGTATAAAACGTGAGGTGAATCACTGAAAATGAGGGATAATTCTGGTACTTAGGCTACCATTTTAATGGTGGCCTAAATCGCAGATACGCCCACAATTTCTCTCCGAATAAAAGTAGTTCCATTACGAGTTACGACGATTACGGCGATTTACGCGACCTTTGCCAACTTTTTTTACGGTTATTGTTTTGCGCTATTTTGGGTCGTAGATCGTAAATTAGCGTAAATAAGATCTTTGATCTATAACCAAGTGTCCAAATGGTGTAACGTGGACCGGGTTATAAAGATAGATGCCGAATTTACTCTTCTCCTATCATAACTCATATCCACTTCCTTTTAGCGTTATTTGTTTTTGTTTGATGTTCTGATGTGTCCCGTGGCAGAAGACATCGCCTTGTGCAGGGTTTTTCGAGACCGACGTATCTCTTTGCTTAAATAGTTTCCCAGTTTCTGTAACACTGTAAGGGCTGCCGATTGGAATCAGACCTGTTCTAGAGGAGAAACAAGGAAAAGACACTATTGAAAAGCTCCTCACGAGGAGACTGAACTCCTCCTGTCGAGGCACATCGCATTCCTATTCGCGATGATCATTCCACTCCAGGCCACATGAAGATATTCGAGACAGTTTTGAAAGGAAAGAGAGACGAGCATTCGTTGATATACGTCTCGCTTGCTAATAACGTCTAGTCAAATTGTTTATGATAGATTCATGCTAACTCAACCGAATAGAATTGATGCAAATCCACGATCGAACATCATTCGTGATTGGAAACGAGATCTTTAAAGACACATGTGGAAAAGATTAACCACTGATGTTTCTACAGGTTTACTTTGTACGTCATAAGGCGAAGTAAGCTGATACACAAAGTTCGGGTTACCCCGATGAGCTGCTGTTTGGTATCATCTCATCAAACAAGTTTGAAGTTTGACTACCGTCCTGCAGCAGTTTTATATCGTTCCACTTGCAGCGTTTAAAATAGACTTTCACAAATTCAATTTGAACCTTTTGCAACTTAAACTGCACTCTTCTAAACTCACAACTGAAGCTGGATCATTTCCAAACTGAACTAGACACCTCCTAAATCAAAAAAAGTCGTCGTCTATGATATCTCGATCTCATGATGTCTCAAAAAAGTTATACGTTAACCTTTCCACTTAAAAGCAACTACAAAAGGTGACTAAGAAATATGGAAATACTGTTTCGGTGATTGAAAGTTTTTTATCCGTTTACCACACAGTTGGTCACGGGCTTGTTTCAAAGTGTAGAAAAGCTTAGATCCTTCGGTGCGTCATGCAATATGGTTGCGCCATGCGTTCATTCAGTACGCGATGCTTGTTGAACTGCACGGTCAGTTGTTGCTTTCGCCGCATTAGTGAGCGGTAAAGCAATTTTTTAAAATTTAGTTTTGACAGCGCGGGTTTTTCACTTTCATTCTTCTACGTCATTGATTTACACGCAAGCTGAAGAATAGCTAAGAAATTAGAAATTTAATGAACATTCAAACGATGTAAAGTTTTTGTTGGAACACCATGAATAGGCTAAAGCAAAGGTTTTCATCAACAATTTTTCGACTTCCCTGAAAAATGTAAAGTTTGATTTGAATGGTCTCCTACTAAAAAATAAACGGAAGAAGGGGAATAATTTGGTAGGAAGACTTTTCAGCTTGAACTGAAAATAACACAATGAATAAATACTGTATCGTGTTTGATTAAGCAGAAAAAGCCTCTGAAAATTTATTGTACTGTACTGCACGATAGGTAACTCTTACGATCTACGACGGTTTTCTCGGAATTACGAAATTTCACATTTCATTTACGCACATCACTGGTTCCAACACCCAGCGCTTACGTATGGAGGGTTTAGTTGGCGTGGGTATAGAATCGACTAGTGAAGTTGATAATCGACATCTGCGAGATCGCCGCACACAGCCAGCCGACTGCGCCACAGGTGTTAAATTACTATGAGTATCAATCGCCTAATTGCAATAAAGTTGACCGTGGTCTTGAAGGAGCTGTATATTTCACCAGTTTCCTTATCATTGGACATGAGAACTAGCTTTATAGCCACCCTACCAGATTTCCTTTAGGCCATCTGATAAGAAATGACGTACTGCTTAAGAACTACCTCATTATGAAATCGAGTAAGGCCACAAAACTAGTCGCACCTCTCTAGTCTGGATCCATGACCGGCTATGATCATTCATATGCTTGGGCCTTTTCAAGTACGTTCCAACTACAATGGTAACGAAATTCACAGGTAAGGTGGAGACCTCCTAAATATGGAAAGTGAAACACATTGGAAACAAAAGCGACGAGTAAGGAACAGATACAGTAGAACCAACTTTGCAGCCGCGGCACGCGAGAAACTCGGAGAGTTTTACAGCGTCGCACAGAAACATTTCCACGTAAAGCTGCATTTCTAACGACCGTGTCTGAAAGTTGAACATGCCTGAGCTTCTAAGAACTAGACTGTTCGAAGAAAAATCAGCTGTTCTAGCAACATAAAGTCGGTCAATTTCAACAGTCTAAATTTGAACATGCTAGGCAAAATGACTTGCACCCCAGCCCTTTTCGTGAAGAAGACAAACATAATAATGTCTCCTAATGCGCACTCACCGGCAAAGTAGAGAAAGTCTTCGTTAGCGTGCTCCAACTCTGCCGAATATGCTCCACTGCACCTCGCTCCGAATATGTCGACGTGCAAACCTTGCTGGAACGCAGCAACACTAATCAGAAACTTTGGTAAAATACTGTGATGAAGACAGCGTAAGAGAGCGCTAACACAAATTCTTCCTCTCAATTGCTGGTCGAACACTATAAATTAACATCAACACAAAATAAACACTTAAAATAACATCAAATAGAAATAGACAGTCACAGGAAGCGACCGGCTAGGCGTCGCAGCCCCCCTTGCAAGTACCAAAAATGTAATGTTATCACTCCTCTAGATCACGAGGTCAGGATGGCCAACGACATGATATCGGAAATAGGCAGGGGAAACAGGCGGGTAGAAAAGCTTTCAAGAGCGTAGTGGGGTGGTGAAAAAGACGAAGAACGTCAGACTTGTTCGACTCCACTATCTTTAACCCTCTAGAAAGCATCTCAGACACCTGGGCGTTACAAAAGCAGGATGGGCAGGGCGATTGGCCTAGAACAGGAAATGGTCGGAGTGCCACGATACATGCAAGTGAGAGAACGCTTCCGAAGTTCCGAACCTCGTCGACGACGATCAATCAGAGATACTGTCTATAGGACAAGTCGTCGAAAATAGGGTGATCCGAGCACGCAGTGCTCTTCGCTAGCACCCGTTAAGTACTGGATTTTTTTGGTATGTCCAGAGAACACCAGGATGTCCTTTAATACGATATCCGAGCCTCTTGGTGAAGGCGCTGAACAAAAGATAAGACGCCCCTAGCGCCCATTGAGTGGGAAACAACCAAGTAGGATACTGCGACGAACGGAGACGTTGATGCACCAACTCGAACACATCGATTACTAATGAAAGGACGGCTGATTATTCCATGGGCCAACTACTTGATGACCAGATAAATGTTTGTCACTCTTCAGGCATTCAGGTGTAGATAAAACCATTAACTCTTCGTTCATTTTGAGCCGAACTTGAATTGGTTCCTATCGCAACGTATAGCGAGCCACAGCCACGTACTGTAGTGCACATGTGTCACTTTCATAATTGGTCAAGAAAAACAGTGCAGTGTTAAGACAAATTTTAATTTATCATCTTTTCTCTAAGAATAAAAAGTTTATAAAATGATTACTTATTGGAGCAATTTCAAGGAATGCTACATCAGACTTTCTTTGAGCAGAAAATTATTCTAACCATATTATGGAGTCTGCAGTTTGAACTCCGGAAGGTCGTTTCGATGGAGTTGTTCGCTTTGATTTCAAGTCTTAAGGCTGTATTGGAGAGTGTCCAATGTGATTTGCAAAATGTGAATTTAAAAGTGTTCTATTCGACGTGAAAATGATATATACACCGATGTTCAGTTGCATTACGATCTTACTACAAGCTGCATATAGTTGCGCAATGGATTATTCCCGCATTATTTGTGATTGACTCTACCAAACCTCCAGATTAAGCAGCAATTTTAACTATTCAAAGAGCAAGGAGTTTCCCATTACGTCTAGTAAGAATCGAAGTGTTTTACTGTCAAATAAATGATTTGTAGTCCAACTTACTTTATCCATCCCTTTTGTAAAGCGTTCATTTCGTTCCAGAAATCCCATGTCCTCATATTTCTAGCAGTTGTCAACGGTCGCGATGCGTTCAACAGAGTGGCCTAAAGTGTCTCCGATAAAACAAATTGACAACGCGTACTAGAACGTTTACAAACTATCGAAGTGATCATAAAATAAGGATAAAGAACGGCATTAATCAGTCCCTTTTGGGATGCGCCACGCATTCTACTTCTACGAGAATTCGTGGAGGCCATTTGGATGCGTATTCCGCCATACAATGACTTGCGGTGGTCAGCCGTTGAACAAGCCAGACGATGAATAGTCAGTCAGACAAGCCTTGTACTAATTCACCGACCCCGGAGGGATGGAAGACTTGGTTGGATTGGGGGGAAAATCCGAACCAGGAACCTGGTATCGGGCGCACGCGACAGCCGACACCTCCTCCGACTGCGCTCCACGCACCCATCACAAAATAAAGAATACAAAATTTGTAAATTTTAACGTTGTCATAGTAAGCGATGCATACGCGATTATAAGATCAATTATGGAAAGTTTAGAACTTTTCGGGCCTGATCAGTTCTCAGAACCGTAGCTCAGCTGAAGAGAGAAGATAGTAGTCGACTCCGAGCAGTGACCAAGGTCGGAAGGCTTCAGCAGGCATAACAAGAACCTACCAGCTGGCTCTGCATACTACTTTACATTGAAGCCGTTCTCCTCTTCTCCTAACCTACGCAATGTTGTGTTTTGTGGTTCTTTGATGGTTGCCGTACTTGACATTCCTAACAGGATCGCGAGTTCTCCCATATAAGAAGCGAAGCAATTTCCACTAGGCGACTATACCCAGTGTACAAATTCGTTGGACAAATAACAACTGTAATTTATGGCACACCACCAAGCAATAATCACCTGCTAATGCGAAACGTTTCCTCTTCTACCTAAAATTTACTGAAATGGAGCAGAAGCAACACAGTAACCGCACGCCTCGAGACCAATTCATGAGATAATTATGAATACCAAACAATGGCTAACGTGAAGGTGTAAGGGACAATAACTCTCTAAAACAAAATCAGCTTGCCTCTGTCTGGTCGCCTTGCAGGCAGAGAGGCATGTTTCGAAGTACTTCTCTATCTGCCTCTTCGTTTATTAGGTTAAGGTCACCGTACAAATTCGCAGGCCTAGCCTAAAGGTAGAATAATAAGCTAAAGAGCATAGGAAATCCGCAAACCAACATAAATTGATTTACATTCTGAGCTGGTAGTGCTGTGGAATTGGAAGCCGTGTTCAAGGCAGTGGCGATGGACTTCGATGCTGACCTGGTCCTGAATTAAAGGAGATTCGAAATGTGAGAGAAAACAAGACACTAGCGCTTAATCAACACGTAAGATGCTTTGAGCGCTAACTCCACAGAGTCATAACAATATCATTAACTCTAAATGGTGTATTCTTATACAGATCGCAACTATCTGGCACTAGGCAAGGAAAGAAAGTCTCTTGAATTATAAATTCTCCCACAGCGGAAACTTTCATAACTTCAGACAGTCCATATTTCACTCGTAATTCTCAGTCATAGGTACTGCTCACTAATCCCTCAGTGGCCCACTTTGCAGTGAAACCGTTCCGTTCCTTCGGTAGGCTGCCATTATTGCTTGTGCTGGTCGAGCCTCCAAAGGCGCCAGCTGTGTGGATATCTTGTGGGTGGTCGGAAAGCAAGTATTGCGAAAAAGATCCCTCGTGGCTTGAAGTCGCCTATCACAACTAGCCATAAGCATCATCAAGACGCATAGTTCATGGCAAATATAGAGCGAAGCAAAAAATCGTAGGGATGCCTCAAAGAGCAGTGGTAGGGCTATAAAAACAAAGCAAACTAACGAACATGTTCTAAGATAAACAACGAACAAACATGGTATTGCCATGAAAAGGATTAAACAGTGGTTCACTGTAACGTTAACTGAATTGCGCCGGATGCCCTAGTAATTGGAGAGCACAATTCAAAAGAGTTAACAACTTACAGACGTGGCTGTCCGGACACGCCGATGGATGGTAGTTCAGACGACATCACTCTCTTGAAATGGAGGTTTTATCGTGGAAAGGAACGAGTTAATAGTTTCGGATTCCAATGATACTGTACGATACAGCCGTAAACCACGAGCTCTTTATTCAACTTACCTCAGATGAGTTATCTGTCTGTCGATCCGAGACAGTGCTTCTCAGTCCCAAGCTCCCCATTTCTGCGGAAACTGAAAAAAAAATCAGAAGACGTTACTACTCGGCCAACATTGTAGGGAATGTAAACTAGTGCCGCTGCGAATAAATGCTCACACTTTATCTCGACATCATCGCAACTTGTGGAGCTGTTGAACTGCTGATATGGAGTAGAGGAGAAGTTGGGGCTAAAAAAGAGAAATACTGTCACTAGTGAATCCTCTCATTAATTTTTGCAGCAAGATCGGGCGACATACATGAACCCTTCGGAATTGATGTCCGTGCTGCTCAGCGACCATTCAGCGGACTAAAATTGGATGTTTTTCTGCCAGTTCGTCACTGCAGTGAAAACATACCTGCGAACTGTACTGCGGTGTTGAAGACGTTAGACCGCGGGGAACATCCATGGAAGATGACGGTGCAGGTTCATCCGATTCACTCACCGCCCCTGCATACGCACCTGGAGCATCCGTGGAAGGCGACGGTGGAGTGCTGTGCGCTTCACTCTTCGCCAATGCATACGCTGCCGCCATCCAGAATTCATATGCTAGAAGAGAGTTCAGGGTGGAGCCAAAAAATAGTGAATTCAGTGAGAACTTCGAGAAACGCTTTCTCTAGAAGGTTAGCGAAGTGGATAATATTATACTAATGGGATTCCATACAGGGTGTTTTAAAAATGCCACCACTGTCTGATCGGTTATTTCTCACGAGGAAGGTCAAAGAGGTGACCGTGGAGTTTCTCAAAGTGACCTACATAAGGTTGCCTGGGAAGCACCATAGTGGTTTCGACCTCTGGGTATGTCAAAAATGGCAACAAAAAAGAACTGTACCGCTTCAGTGCAGACCGATAACGCAAAACTGATGTCAGGAATACCTTGTCGTGTTCAGAAACGATCCTACAAAGGTTCGGAGCCTAGAACGCGGGATTTGATAAATTCCTAGTAGAAGCGAGAAGGCGGAAGGCGCATTCACGGGACGCGTTCATCAGAATATCCCCCCCCCCCCCCAGTGACTGGATGGTCAAATGGATAGCGCGACGGACCTGCGAGAGGGTGGTCAAGGGATCGGTTCCGGGGGTGGTGTCTATGCATTGCTAGTGATGATTTTTGCATTTTTATTAATGTGCAGTGCACTTTGGTCTCGGCAGAGCTCCGTGTTCGCGTTTCAACCCTTTTTTAACCTCTTGCGGGATGTGAGCCAAGCTAGCCTTCGTCGATTAGAGATGCGCCGCTGGCCATTAAACCAGTGGCGCATCTCTAATCGACGAAGGCTAGCTAGGGGCTATTTTGTGGAGAAGCCTTCGTTTGATTCAATCCAAGTGTGATCCCTTGATAACGGTCTGTATTAGTTTTGGAAGTGTGTCTCGTAGTAGAGTCATTTAACCGCTCCTACTATATGGGGATGCAGCGGCATTGCCGATACTGGCACTTGTAGTCTCAACACCCCAAAGGCTAAAAACTCTTCGTTCAAACCTCGTTAAGGGGGGGGGGGGGGGTTGGGAGCTTGTCACGAATCTGGCATCTGTTTTCGGTACAACAGCAGATTACTGCAGGTTAGAGTAGACATGAATACTGCGAAAAAATTGGTTTTCAAGCGAGTTTCTTCACCTGGTCGCACTTCGTTTCCAAGATCGTATCTCGAAATTAAAATAGCCCTCAAAAAATTTAAAAACCAAAAGCGAAAAACCAAATTTGTGGTCATAGCCCAATAACATCTATGGGAAGGACCTATATAGAACAGCAGGGATGATTTGATATAAGAAGATTTGTGAATTGTCACAACATATCCAAATTTCACATTTTTGAAGCCGATTATAAACGAGTTCTGGCGAAAAATGCAAGCGTTCACAACTTTTGGACGCTAGTGTATGCCTCATCTGGGTAATTCATGATTTTCTACTGTACACTACGTTTTAGTTCTCTTGAGCCAAGATGAATTCATTATACAGTTGATTGATGTGGATTCTTTCTTCCATGTTCATATCTGAGGTCAGCTCCGATTTCCTCTTGCATGTGATCTTGGAGAATCGAAAACGTTGCCCAAAATAAATTTTTAGAAGAGTAAGGCGTAAAAACCGGCACAAATTTTACGAGGCTTCAAACAAATCGCCTTTACGTTATCGAGCTAACATTACGATGTACGGCGTAGAGTATCAACAGCATAGCACATAGCAAGGTTTGCGCTCTACCGCGTTGCAAAATAAGCCACAAGCTTTCCTGCAGCTTAAGTGCCCAAAATGCACGTGAATTCAAACGATTCCTTATAAGTTGATCTGCTAATTAAGCACAAAGAAACCTACATCTGAGAACATTCATGATCTTCTACAAGCATGAGGTGAAGCGAAGGCGCGCTTCGACGGAAGCTACGTAAGGCGATAACCTGGAAAGGTCACGCATTTACACAAAAATAAAAGGCTCGGACCGCACCATCAATGTAGCGCCGACTGATAGCCGTGGTGAAAACGGTTGCGGCGTCATTACAGACCGGTTGCCGCGTTATTAGCAGGAGGCGGGGAGGGGCGGGGGAAGGAAGAAGGCACCTCCGTATGCTCAGGGCAAAAAGCTTTACTCGCCGATACACTTACAACCGGAAACTGCTAAGCGGGCTGGTGCCTTTCCATTATGAGACCGATGTTGTGGAACTCTCAAATAAACACGGTTTCTGTGCTCTCCTGAAGGGAAGAAACTCCGCGGTGTGGCTGATCTAATATACCCGTTTCAAGATACCTTTCCGGTGAACAGCGGGCACCAGCCCGCGTAGTACCGAAAACCCGTCCGAGTTGTCCGATGCGCAACGCATACAGCCGCGCGGTTCAAACCTGGTTTTATTAACCATGAAGTGCCCTTACTACAGGCTATATACGTTGGAGCGGGATGAAGGGCATTAACGAGGCAAATCCGGTCGCGGGGGGAGGCTTTCTGCCCATCAGAAGACATCCCCCGACCTTATTTACGCCGGACAAGCACGCAAATATCACTGGCTGCAACGACTGAATAGCCCGCTGATTAGCAAAAGGCAGCTGCATGGTCCCGTAACGATTTCCCTGAATTTCCCTCCGAAACTACAGTGGACAACTCGGGTTTTTTCCGGTTTTGTAAGTTTATCAAACACTAAAGGGTTGATACTTGTTAGCCGTAATTTCTAACTGGAATTCAAGACACTCGCATCTCTCGATCGGGTCACGTGATCGCAAAGTCCTATGCCAATCACTACGGTTTATTTTGTGAACGTAAAAGCGAGCATTTTGAATTGGAAGAGCGAGGGGTGGGGTCACCATGTACTCAATGGGCAACCGCCTTGGTATGAAGGTGCGAGCATGTCCAATTACCTCAGAAATTGTTAGCTCAATTCACCATAGGTGTAGAACGAAAAACGTACACAGCCAACGACTGATCCGAGATCCGTCTAAAAGGCCCCACAGAGTTCTGCGGCAACGCGGCTCGCCGCAATGGTTAAGGATAGGGCAGGGACGCCGCCGGCGGCGAGCTCTGCGTCTCTGCCCTATGGTTAAGCATAGGACCGCGGCGTTGCCGCAGAACTCTGTGGGGGCCTTAAGGGCACGGGTCAACCCGTTGCCGGAGAACTGGTCCGCTTGGCATTGTGCCGAGGCGGCGCGCGGTTTTTCGTCGTGTCGTCTCGTGCACTCCACGCCTCCCTGCTCGCTACACCCGGAGTCCCTTCCCTAGCCCAATCTGGAGACTCTGCTCATCTGACTCTCGCCGCTCGCGCGTGACGGAATTTTTCGGGGACCAGTTCACATGTAATCGGGTCAACCAGGCGAGCGGAAAGGCGAGAGCGCAGAGAAACAGACACTCCGGCTGCCGGCCGAATGAGCTGACTCAGCGCGCGGGTGAGGGTGCACTCTCGTCGTCTGCGTCTCAATAACCTCTGGCAGTCGCGGAGACGTCCAGTGGGAGGCTGAACATCAAGAAGGAGGAAATTATGCAACTTTCGTAGCTTACAGACGTTCCGAAACGTCACGAAGTAGACGTCTAGGAGCTGCTACGTTTTAGATGGCACAACGAACATCAATTAGTGAAGGTATATAGGTCTAGCGGAATTAAATTTGTAAAAAGAAATTGATGGAGACAAGATTTGGCTCCTGCTTGCATAATGCTAAGGTTTTGCAGGAAGTGCATGCCAGCGAAAGACAGGAAGCATCAAATTTAAGTGGCTCATCTTCATGGTATTCTATTATTCGCCTTCCTTGGGCAGATGCTGAAGTGGTTCGTCAATACTTCTCCGAAGGCTGATCGGGGAAGTATTGACGAACCACTTCAGCATCTTCACTGCTTGTGATCCTTAAGCTTCCTCTTTTCTGGGAGCCTCACATTTGCTTTTTTACGAGCGATAGTGATGGAGTATACTCACTTGCATACAGCAAGAAACTGTGGACAAATCTACTAGGTTGCAGTGGAGATCTAGTTGCTGAATTGTTCCATATGTAAATTGCCTCTAACCAAGTCTATGTCCCGCTCAAATAGTTGCGATTAACTGTAGCATAAAGGCTTAAACAAAATTATTTGGAATTTCCTTAATTTTTGGAATGCGCTTCCTCAATGGTGCATACTGCCAAGTCATGGCGTTCGTTCCCGTCTACGAAGTAGAACGGGCGCTTTCGAAGTGGTAACAAACCGAGGAGCCCAAGCTGCATTCGGCCAGAGTACCCCGTCAAACATACAGTGCATCTTTGTTGGTGCAAACTTCACATATAAAGTCGAAGCCTCTAACTATCCGCAAGTCACAGATAGGCAACAGGATTTGTCCACATTTGCTAAAGAAGAAATAGAGTCAAGATCAAGGTTACTATTAAAATAAAGGAAGGAGCGAGCTTTGCATAGGCTCCATGCATTAATTTATAAATGAAGAGGATAGAATGTTTAGCAAATTTGCCTCCATAACTTCGTTGACGATTAGTGTAGCATTCAATAAGAGGAAAAATTGGGAACATTTTCTCTACTGCAGAGAGCCACTCTTCAAATGTACTATTACCTACAACAAGAAAAGGATCCTCCGCGGCGAAAGGAACCGCCCTGCCTAATAGATGCTCCTAGAAGGGTTTCTTCATCATTTCAGGGAAGAATTTTAACCCAAAATGATTGTAGTCACTGAACAACCGACATTCGCCTTCAGAACACCTGAATTCCTATGAACTGTGTAGAACACCCAGAAGCCAGATGAAATAGGCATAGAAACTTATACAACATCTAACATATCTTACAGCCATTTCCTGAGCGAAGCGTGATACACCTAGCATACCCTACAGTCATCTCCTGTGCAAAGTGCGACTTCGCCAACTGTCTACTAAATCTATTAATGAAGACGTAGGCTTAATAATAAATCAATGAAGAAAACGGCCTCCAAAACATCATCGACTCCAGACGTATAAATTTTTACTGCTGTGAATCCCTCGTTCAATGTTATGTGGATTCAAAGTTTTATTTGTACTGACAAAGAGTGGAGATATTTTTTTTTGAGTGTGGCCCTTAGGCCCGACATCGTCTTCGGACAAACCATATAGCAACCGTATTTCAATAGTGGCAATGTGTCAAACAGGAACTATTGAGTTTTTACCAAGCCAGGAAGTTATGCGATCGAGAAGAAATTTTTGAACGAGTTGTATCGCCGACCGCTATCTTTCTATTGGTAAGATTGCACTGTTTTCATTTCTGTAACCTCTATCACCTTTGCAGTATATCTGCAGTATCTATTGATAACCAAAGCAAATGTCTTCACAATGAGTACGGCTCCGTCGTTATTGGAGTTTGCTGAGGTTCTACGAATTCGTTGACTAGATCAACACAAAGAGCATGTGTCCGGTCTTGACCTTAATTCATTCGAAAGCCTAGCTCCTCAGATTTCAATTTTATGAACCACTGGTATACTATAACGAACAGGATTCATATCTCATAGGCTCTGACTATGACTACTTCTTTCGTAGTTTTGCTCTACTTTAAGTGGTGGCGCCTTTACTGCCAGTCTGGTACAACATAATCACCATTGAGAAAGTCACCATTTTCAAATTTTCGAACATCAGCCGCAAGCGCGGGATTTCTCATGGTCGTCCTGCAGAACCCGAGAATTTCACACAGACCTTCATGGGAAAATGCGCAACGTCACAGTCAGCTCCGCCTCCCATGTGCGATCGATACAGGATAGATCAAGGGTACCGTGGGAAATTCTCAGAAGGTATGAGTAACTGCTCCACCCCTACTAAATAAAAGAGCAGACAACCGGGTGGAAATAATAAATCACGTACTGTGAACTTCTATCTACTGTGAGCTCCGCTAATGGCATTCCAACCTGTAGCTGCCAGATTTGTGCCATCACAAACCCCTAGAGGGAGAGATATAGCCGTTTTCGTCTTTCCCGATGACCATGAGCTTTGCTACGAGTGGCACTATCAGAAGACGCTTGCTAATGGGCAAACGTCACTGTATATGTGCTGCGAGTGCAGAGCCATGAAAAGGGCAGACGGGGAATAGAATAGTGAACCGATCCCGATATGCCACATCAAGAGCGGGAGGTTCAGCGGTTTACTGACCCAAGGAATCCTCACCGACGCCACTTCTGCCAGCCGAGATCAACACCGAGGGCAGCTGCACGCCGGCTGGTGATAGAAAGGTGTGCAGAGATCCGAAGGAGCGACATCCATGCCCTTAGGGCCCCTTCTGTAGAGGTGGCTGAAGTACTATCAAGGATAGCCTCTGAAAGATTTGGTAAGTTTATCTCAGGGATCCGACGTGCAAATGATAAATCCTAAAGAATCGTTAAAATTTCAGAAGAATTTACTGATCCGGAAAGACGGGCAATGGTCGAGCAGGTTGTGTAGCCAACACTAAATGGGCGAGACAACACCAGACGAACATTATGTCGTGCCCAAACAATGACGAGGCGCCAAGCAGATCAGGGATTTATACCGGGACAACTAGTAAGTTCATGGAAAACACATTGCAGACCGCATATGGCAAAATCATAATTTTAGAATCCTGCTGCTTGCCGCTGCGTCGCGGATGGCGAGAGCTTCATTCTTCTCGACGAAGCTGGAAGGATATATTTCGGCAGCCGTTCCTTAATAGCTGCCGCTTTTCATTCGATGACGCTCCGAAATGTCATTGTAAGCTAATACTATTTATATTATATATTATTTATTTATTTATTGCTATTTATCTTGTATTTCTATATTTATACTATTTGCTTAAGAAACTACTATATTTACTTGAGAAGTTGCTGAGGATTATCTTCTCGTTTCAGTGTGATGGAAGGTACAAGCAGATACGAGCAGCCCTCAGGCGAGGTGCCTCGTCGCAGTTCTACAGCGTGATTGGCATCTTTAATGAAGGCACTGCTTTACCTCTGCTGTACGCCTTCATCCCGGATGGCAAACGGAAACCACCTATCGCTACCTGTTTGCGTTTCTATGGCAAATTATTGTTGGGCTGGGAGTGCAGAGGTCACTAACAGGCTGCACGTTCCTGTTCGACTTCGAGGTTCCAGCTATCAATGCAGCCACGCGTGAGATGCCGATAGTGGCAAAGGGGTAAGGAATATACTACTGCAACTCGCGGCTACAGAGGTGGTATCGATATTATTTCAGGTGTTTCTTCCACTACACCCAAGCCGTGGTGCGACACAGGACATTCTGCATCTTCGGCAGGCATCCACCAAGAAGCCTGTGGTGGGGTGCTTCTTCCGGCGAATACAGATGATCCCTTTGCTCCCACCGCAGTTTCGGCGTCTCGGAAGCGCTCATCCCGCCGCAACCTCCCCTCGTCACCCCTTTGGAGTACGCTAGTCTGTTGCAATTTACAGACTACTGGCACAACAATTATAGATTCGGGGGTCGGTTTGATGGATTATGGGACCACTCGGAAAACCGTGGCCTGAGGACTACAAATGTGGCGGAGGGATTTCACACGAAGATAAGGGCCGCCTTCCCAAAGAGCACGCCCACGCTCCATCAAATGCTGGACTTCATCCAGAGCCAGCTGGTTATAGCAAAGGGAATGGTTGGACTCGCGGCTGATGGAGCTCGACCGCACTATGTGAGGAGGGACGAGGAGATGCGTCAGTTGGAAGTGAGTCAAGAACTCTCACGCTTTTATGACCGTCATGTCATAGGAGGCGTCGTTCCCTCTACGAGGGAATGTAAAGAGTGCTTAGACTATCTCGCAAGTAGATTAGCTCATTGAAGTAGTGCGTGTATTAGTGCATTAGTGTTGCATGTAAACTGTGTATATATATATATATATATATTCATGTATAAACTATGTATATTATTATATGTATGTGTTCATATATGTTCACTTTGCTTTATGTGGGAATTAGTTAGAGATCCATAAACATTTTTAGTTGTAAATAGATGCTTATTCCATTGCAATAAAGATTTATTAATAACCTCAACGCTGCAATGGTCAGTCATGGTCCACAGTAGCACTCCTTAGATGCGTTATAAGTGTTACAATCCTCGTATTAGTACTCTGACATGACTAATGATAAAACTTCCGAAAAAGGCCCTCGTTTTGAGGTAAAAAACTAGTCCTAGTTCATACAGTACTACAGTAATTGATCCCCGAAGCGTTCTGAAGCCATGTTTTGAGAAATACCGTGATAGAAATCTTATTGTTCTGCACAAGGAAGGAGAAAATATATTCCAAACCGCTCAGTGCTTTGAGTGTAACCTTGAGCAACCAACCAAGCACACCACTGTAGCGTTCCGGCAAGTTCACGGCGCGTCCCAACCTCGCAACGCTGGAGACATCAGATCTCGCCTTTGAGCCGGAACACTGGTTACCAATGCCCATGGCGCGATATTTCTCTTAAAAAAGTCAAAAAGGAAAGCCAAGACTTTATCCCGTCGCACTGGCGTTTCTGATAAGACAGATCGCCTAACCCAGACTCTTTGTGTGCGAAGTAACGGTTTACGAAGCGCAGCCCTCGAGCCGTCCAACGTCGCCCGCAGTAGCGACTCTCTAGCGCGGGAGTGCTCCGTCGTCTGGACTCTAGCGCGACGGTGGAGTGATGCAGCGAGGCGGGATCTCTAATCGAGAGGGCGCCGACGGCACGACGAAACCGCCGAAACATGAGTCATGGTTGACCCGTACCCTGTAACCTCCGAGATCGCGGCGGTTTGCAGCGGGGGTCCGTGTGATTGGAGCGCACCATGGTGGCTGGAGCGCGTACTGTCAGCAACGGGGCTGGCGGTGCGCGGGAGTCCGCAGCTGGGTTCTGCGCTCGAAGGGAAAGAGACTCCAGGGTGTGTACCAGCCAAGCTGCCCGTGCGAAAACTGTTTTCGTCGTTCAAGGGAGTCCACGGCTGGGTTCTGCGCTCTTGGAGCGGCGAAACGCTTACGGCTTGAAAAATGCGCAAAAAATGCATCAAAGTAGGGCACACGTTAAAGCCCCCCCCCCCAAATCCCAAGTAATCAGCTGAAACTCAAATCTGCCACAACGCAGGATAACCGAACCCCCGACCCCTTTCGCGTCGTACAATAGACGCGCTACACTGCGCCACGGTCCGTTCGCCGGGAATGCCATCACACGCGCGCAAGAGATCGATCGAATGTGAACGTTGACGCCGACGCGCGTTCTCTAGGCTGGGAGGGCGTAGGCAGCAAAAGACAGCGCGGACCTCAGGGGCCGTATGCTATTATCTCCCCAACCGTCCCCGGCCGGGTATGAGGCGGTCTCCGCCCACATCCCCGGTATGCACATCATGCGCCATCGATTTTTCGCGCCGGGTACCGTCCCCGAGTCGGGCGAGGATAGCATACGGCCTCTGATCCGATGCTGTCTGCGCCCTCTCTGTCCAGAGATCGTGCCTGACGATGGAGCGCGGAACCTTTCGGGCTCCCTACCAGCCCCTCGCAGACCGTATCCAGGAACACAAAACCGGCCGCGACAGTGCTCGCGCGCGGTCGTTCTCCACGCCTTGCCATCCCATTGTGCAATTTCCGCATTAGAGCAGCTCACAGCAGAAAGACCGTTGAAAAAGAAAGGAAAACAAGCATTTCTGTGTTTTGTGAAACCACAACGGCATAAAGGGCACTATTGTACTTTCACAACTCCACGGGTCGAGGAGAGGTCGAAAAATTTTTTTCGCCCAAACTTCGGCTAGGGGGTTATTTGGGGTGCTGATCACGAATCTGAGATCCGTTTTCAAAATTACGGCCGATTACGGTAGGTTACGGTAGGTACGGGTGACTAAGGCTGTCGAGGTAATAATCACCGATTTCGCCCAAACTTCGCCTAGGGGGTTATTTGGGGTGCTGATCACGAATCTGACATCCGTTTCTCGTTTTACGCTGGAGACGCTTGGTTGGGAGGAAAATCCGACCGAGGAACATGGGATCGGGTGAAAAAGTAATACCCGGCGTCTCCCCGACTGCACTATCCTAACCTGCCGTACTCCAGCGCAAAACGGAAAACGGATGTCATATTCGTGGTCAGCACCCGAAATAACCTCCCCCTAGGCGAAGTTCGGGCGAAATCGGTGATTATGACCTTGGCCGCCTTAGTTACCCGTACCTACTGCCGTAATCGGCCGAAATTTCAAAAATGTCAGATTGGTGATCAGCACCCCAAATAACCCCCCTGGGCAAAGTTTGGGCAAAAATTTTTTCGACCTTTCCTCGCCCTCAGGAGTCCGTAAAGTGCAATAGTGTCTCCTCTTCAAATGATTGTCCCGCTAAGCACACTTAAGTGGCCTTAATACCATATCATTCTATGTGATCTGATCGCGCAATATATGTCTTGGACATAAATTCGAAGATCAAATCTTGACGAGTTCCATGTTCGTTCAGAAGTGAAACGGGTAATTGGACAAAGACCGAACTAGGGAGGAGTTTCGACCTCCCATGAAACTTCATGTGGAGACCGGGTCATTAGAATGAGCTCACTAAGCTGATCAGGGATGTACGGAATTTCCGTTTCCGTGTTCCGAATTCCGGTCTCCGGCCGTTTTTGGCTCTTCCGTTTCCGCTCTCTTCTGGGCCGGAAGACTGGACAGAGATGGTGACTCATCACTCATTGATTGTTTTGCACTGCCTTCATTTATCTCTTGAACGCAACCGGAAGGCTGAAGAAAGAGATCAACTATGCGTCGCCTTTTGTTATTGTGTTGCTATCAAACCGGTGGTGCACCCTGATGGCGGAACAATGTGATAACACAATTGGATTCTTTTTTAATTTCTTGAAGAAAAACAAGAAAACTTATCCTGAAAAGATGTACTACCGAATAGTATAAGGCCACTGTGAGCACTTGAATCACGAATCAGATACCTTATACGGAGCATGCTTATCTTTTTTCCCCCAATAATCTTAGGTCTGGACTGGAACACAAATTCTAGATCAGAGTTTCTAAGCACTATTTGGCTGCTAGCATTGCTTTCCATAAGGGACATTGGATCTATCCTAGACGGAGGAGACCATGCAGTGTCCTGCCTTTCCACCCCCTCCTTTGAGATTGTCCCAGAACCTCAGCTGCTGCCAAATGATACTATGGTATCCATGCGAACTCAGTGTGTATGTCGTGTCGTGAAGTGCTGAACGCAATTGGAATCTTACAGGGGAAGGGTCTGAATCGTATGTCTGAATGGGGGAGTGAGTCATGTAAGCAGAATCGTCACCCCTCGATTAGTATAAAAATGTGCTTATTTATTGCCAAGTCATTAAACCCAAGGAGTAGGGGGTCCTTGAAGTACAATGGAATACGACGCATCACGAGTTTGGGGTCTTGTACGCCCACGATGCCTCTGTCGGCAAGCGGCTCGGAGCACAGTGGAAGTGGGGTTACTTCATGCGAGAAAGGTCGGGGATTTGATTCTTGTGCGCTGCTGCATTTTGACTCGACTGACTGGTTGAGATTTGGGGATCCTGACGTCTATACGATTTTCAGACGTTTTCTGTGCATCTTCTAGCTGTACGCTGTGGAGAGTATCTTTCTTGCGACCTGTTTATTACTGACCGGATTTTTAACCACAACGTCGATGATTCCTGCCCCAGGAAACCGGCTGAGGAGCGAGAACCTATCCGAAGAAAACGTTCACCCACCTGTGAGATCAATGAAGAAATCAGTATACGAGATGAAGCCTAACAAGTATTCGGTTCTAAGTGGCTGTCGACACCGAAAAAGACTTAGTGCAATTTTGCTTTGACGCACCCCTTAACACGTTGACGACAATGCCGCTCAATGGTGCAGCCAGTCTGTTCTTTGTATCGATTGATCGATCGGTTTTTTACCAAATCGATAACTGCAGTTTTCGTGTCGGGATCTTTGATTTTACACAAGTCTGCGTAGAAGGTTATTTGAGAAGCTGGTCACAAATGTCACGTTTCCTTTTCGGAATTTCATTAATTTCACATCTGTGACAATCTCCTTTCTTTAGCGCTTTAGCAGCTTTCCACTTTTTCTCTTCTGTCTCTAGATTCCCATTCTTTCGCTGCATTGATGACACAACTGAAAGACATTAGGTGAACCCTGGCTGGAATTTTTAGAATTGCCGTTGGAGACCATTACCATGAGCCTTCTCAATATGGATGTCGAAGACTCAATGAAAGTTTTGAGGACTTACTGCTAGATAGCGACGTTGAAGCTGCCGATTGCTTAGATGAAGACGACCTGGCCCGCTGTTGTTCCAGGCACTGACGATTTCGATTCCGACATCACAGATGACGACTACGACGGAGAAGCAGAGAACACGTGGGGAACGACGCAAGCGAACATCACAGACGGGCATTCACCGAGCCTGTCGGAGCTGCTCCAGAGATGGGCAACTGTCAGACACGCCACAGTTTTACGAGCTCTTTTTTAAGTTCTTGAAATGGTAGCAGAGCAGACCAACATCTACGCACGCACGCATCTACGAAAAAAAACGCTACGCATCTACGAAAAAAAACATCATCACTGGATATACACCGGTGCTGCTAAGCTGAGAAAGTTTTTCGGTCTCTGTCTGCAAATGTCGCGCTGTCCAATGGATAATCAACGAAACTCACTGAAGCCGTGGAATTTTGTCAGAGATGGACACTCGATCACTGGACATTTCATGACCAGAGACCGATTCGAAGAGATCTAAAAGCACCTTCATTTCATGGAAAACGCTACCGCCGACAAAACGAACAAACTTTACAAAACACATCCTATCCTTGATCATCTGAATGAGCGATTACAAGCCATGTATAGACCCGATAGAGAGCTGTGCATTGACGAATCAATGTTGCTATTTTGAGGCCGCGTTTCATTTTGGCAGTACAACGCAATGAAGCGTCATCGGTTTGGAATCAAGCTTTTCATGCTCTGCTCTCGTTCAGGTTACACTCAAAAAGTTAAGATTTATGCTGAAAAAGACCCAAAGCGAACAGCTAGTGTGGCAGAGGCTGTAGTAATGGAGTTGATGGATGGTTTTTGATGCAGGAACACAGCCTCTGCACCGATAACTGGTATACCAGCTTGCCACTTGCCCACAATCTCCTCAAGAGAAAGACGGATTTGGTGGGAACCATCGGAAGAAATCGTAAAGGCATAGTTTAGATGATCAGAGATAAAAACTGCAGAGAGGAAAGTTTGAATGCAAGCAGAGCTTCAAATGTGTACTAGTCATGAAGTGGAAAGACAGGAAGGACATTCATATGCTCTCTACCAAACACGATGCCAGCACCCATCCAAACGGTAAGCCCTTAGTTGTTACTGACTACAATACGATGAAAGCACGTTAGCGACCATACTGCCTGCCTACTCTCCGTTTGTGAGAAAAACAGCCAAATGGTATATCCGACTCTTTTTCATCTTGTAACGCAAACAGTCTTGGTGAATGCTCGGTTTCTGTAATGCGAGAAGGTAAAAAAAATCAAAATCGGTTTCTTCCTATATTTGATTGTCGACGATCTACTGTTTAAGTACTTCGACAACGTATCAACCAGCCGATCAAGATCCCACAAGCGAAAATTGGTGTCTGATTCAGATGCGAAGTCAAAAGACAGGCGGTTCTGTTCAAACTGCTATAATTCGATACCTAGAGCTTCAGGCAGATCCGCTGGCAAGAACCTGGCTAAGAGAGCTAACACAAAATGTAGTGCGTGTCAGAAATTTTGCTGCTTAGATTGTTTTCATAAATCCCATAATTGCTTAATATTGACGAAAATTTTTGCTTGACATGTATATTTGAGTTGCGGCCCCTATTTCCCGCAACTTCTTTTCTCCATATTCAAACTCATGCTTCGTTCTATACTCCATGTTTCTACCATGAAGCCTATGTCATACCATCGCTCACCTCGAGCGAAGCCTAATGATAAGCTCACATATCGATCGTGCGACGCGATGAGTCGATATGGGAGCCTATCACTAGGCTTCGCTCGGGGTGAGCGATAGTATGACATAGGCCATATGCCTAATAGGTGTTTCTTTTCTTCAAGATCTGGTTTATTTTATACAATATCGATCTTTTGGATCTTTTGGACAGGGTCGTATACTGGAGCCGTTGAAGGGATGGCTGGATGAGGAAATTCTACTGTAGAGATTTCCTCAAAGTTATCGCGCCATCGCTTCAATGCCTTCTTGCGGTCCAGAAGAAGATGGCCTTCCTCATCATTGGTGCCGAAAAACTTCTCAATATCCTCGGTCTGCCGATGGCGATTTTTAGCAAGCCGGTACAGATACCACTCACCATCGCGGGGTTCGAGCTTCTCGTTGGCATCTCCATAATGAGTGACTTTTGTAACTGCCACGGCCTTTTTTGCAGCTTTTTTCGCTTCTTGGTACTTCCGCCAATTACCGGCGATCTCTTCGCTGAGAGACACGTGATAGAGCCACTTCTTCTCTCGATCCCTCGCTTTCACATCATCCGTCCACAGCCATGCCTGCTTGTCGACCTGGCGTAGTCCAGGCTTCGCAATGCAAAGTTCCGACTATGCAGCTTGACGTATCGCGTCGGTAGCCTTTTTCCAAGTTTCATCGACAGTCGTGATTGTCGGTAACCGCACGCTAGAAATCACAGCGCTTCCTTCTTTCTTATTCGCCACCACTTGATTCGTGGTGCACTGCATCGCTCGACCTGTTTCATCATCGGAGAATCGATCCTCAAAGTGCAGATCAGCGGTCGATGTTGCGGAGCAACCATCTCTGTGGCACGACCTTCGCGTCTGTGACGAGCTTTCGGTCACGATCTTTCATAAGAACAAAGTCTATCTGAGTCCTGGTGCTCCCGCTATAAAACGAGATGAGGTGGGAATCGCGTTTACGAAATGCGGTGTTCACTACGATAAGGTTATGCGATTGCGCATACTCAAGGATACGCCCACCATCTGCGTTACGCGACCCGTAACCCAATCCACCATGACAGCTGTACCCGTCTTTCGTCGCGCCGATGTACCCATTAAGGTCACCTGCGACTACGATGGCATCATTCGACGGTACCTCTGCTGTCTTCTCATCAAGCATGCTCCAGAACTCATCCTTGGCTTGATCGGAGCAGCCAGTCTGTGGAGCATACGCAGATAAGAAGTGGTAGAGTTGCTCCTAAGCGGCGACAACGATCTTCATCAATCGATCGTCAAAGCGCTCGACGCTTACAATCGAGTCACCAAATCGCCTGGAGACGATTATTCCGACGCCTTAAAGCCTCGCCCTATGTCCCTTGACTTGCAGCAGGACCACCTCGCATCCTGCACCGCAAAGAATTGAACTCTTCTACGCTCCAGTGCTTCAACCAACTCGCACGAGCGGACCGTTAGCGTATCCACATTCAGCGTTGCCACGCCGATCCTGCTTACGTTACGGGACTTTCGGACTAGCTCAGTTGGCCCCCCGATGCCGTTCTCGCATCAGGGACCCTCGCATATTTATCACACTTGCCGGGCTTTTCGAGTGAAAAAAACGTGAGCTGACATACACCATGTGATGTGACATGTGTCTTCGTAGGCTGGCCTGTCACAAGGGCATGTCGCCTGCACTCGAGTGTCGGGTTTGGCTTAGCTCGCAGAGCGAACAGTCTCCAGTGCCACAACGTGGAGGAGCGGACATAGTCACCTCGTTTAAAATCAAAGATCCCGATACGAAAACTGCAGTTATCGATTTGGTAGAAAACCGATCGGTCAATCGACACAACGAACAGACTGGCTGCCGCGCACCATTGAGCGGCATTGTCGTCAACGTGTTAAGGGGTGCGTCAAAGCAAAATTGCACTCTGTTTTTTCGATGTCTCCTTCTCGAGAAGTTTTTTGCAAGAGGCACAAAACTTTGTTACAAATTCTACAAAATAGTACGTGGACGACAGCCACTTAGAACCGAAAATTTTGTTAGGCTTCATCTCGTATATCGATTTCTTCATTGATCTCACTGGTGTTTGAACGGCTTCTTCTTAGGTCCTCGCTCCTCGGCCGGTTTCCTGGGGCAGGATTCATCATGGTTACAACCGTAACTTTTAACAGCGATTTCACATCACAGCATACCAAACTCAAATAACGCGGCTTATCATGCGATATGGTGAGCGATAAGCCGCGTGATTTGAGCTTTTTGCTTACAGTTCTCCGCTAAAATTACATATGTCGTTTAAGAATCCAGGGGCCGGATTCATAAACGACTTATGTAATTTTAGCGGAGAACTGTAAGCGAAAAGCTCAAATCACACGGCAGATAATTAGAAGCTCAGATAACGCGGCTTATCGCTCACCATATCGCTTGATAAGCTTACAATTCTCCGTTAATGTTACGTAAGTCGTTGATGACCTTCCGTTTTCGTTCAATTTCGTTCTACCACTCCTTCCCATCATAAACGACCGCTTTGCTAATTCTCCGTTATTCTAAAATCGAAACTAAACCTAAACGAATAATCAAACTTGGTTGGGGGCTTCGCCCCAATCCGGGAGAATAGAAGCCCCGACCGTCCTCTTGTCCTCTTTAGGCCTTCTCTCATTCATTCTTCTTCTTATTCTTCAGCGTTTGTCCCGCTTAGCAGCGTGGTCCGCTCTTCTGGTATGATGACGCCACTTCGCACGATCAAACGCTTGATCGAGGTGGATACCAGCTTCCTTTAAGTCCACGTGCAACGTATCAAGCCAGCGTTGCCTACGTCCTTTAGGCCGTTTCCGGGCACATCTATGTTGAGGCCAATCTTCCGAACGGTGTCGCCGTCCGCACGAAGAACATGGTCATACCACCGTAGGCGAGCTTCACGTAGCTTGTCAGCAATTGGAGACGCCAAACCTTTGACGTACGGAGACATTGCAAACATGATCCAAACGCGTGACACCAGCCGTCCAGCGCAGCATTTTCGTCTCCATCACGCTGAGGCGGCTCTCAACTTCCTTCGTTGCAGGCCAGCACTCAGCACCGTACATCGCTACTGGTCGGACGACGGTTCTGTAGATCTTTGATTTTAAGCGCTCCGGTATCTTTCTGACGCACAGAACGCCTGTCATTGAGCGCCATTTGGACCACGCTGCGCTCACGCGTGAGTTCACCTCGCACGTCAGACTACCATCAGACGCAATTGCAGATCCAAGGTACTTGAAATGTGTCGCTCGTACGAGCGCAGTGCCATTGATCTCAATGGACCCAGTCTCGTTTACGTCTGTCGTCAAGTACTCAGATTTTTGTACTCAGTACGTTTAGCTTGAGCCCGAACGCCGCCAAGCGGTCACACCAAGCTTGCACTTGTCGCTCAAGCTCGGCCTTGTCTTCACTGGCAAGCATTACGTCATCTGCATAGAGCAGCGTCCAAGGAGCAGGCTTCTGAAGGTCTCGCGAAATGGCATCCATTACGACAATGAAAAGAAGTGGGGAAAGCGCGGAACCTTGGTGAACACCGACGGAGATTGGAAACCCCGTAGATGTGCCGGCCGGCGCTCGCACTTGACTCTTAGGACAAGAGTAAAGAATGCGCACCCACTCGATCAGTTCTTCAGGGACACCGTGCTGTCGTAAGGCATACCATATGACCTCACGCGGTACACGATCAAATGCTTTCTCCAGGTCGAGGAAAGCAAGATGCAGCGGTTTTTGTTTCTCGCGATGTCTTTCCACAAGAAGACGAACAGCATGAATGGCGTCGATGGTGCCACAGCCAGCTACGAAGCCACACTGGTTGGTGGAAAGCCGGACGATCTCGCGAATACGTCCATTCACAATTCGCTCAAATATTTTCATACTGTGCGAGAGCAATCGGATTGGACGGTAACTTGTGCAGTCCGCGGGACTGCCCTTCTTCTTCCAGATCGGGATCGTCGTGCTTTGCTGCCAACTACCAGGAACCTTCTTCTCCGCAACAACCTGGTTGAAAAACTACGTTAGCCATTCAGCAGGATTCCAGCACCTCGAGTTCCATAGTTCGGCCGCTATGTCGTCAGGGCCCGTTGCCTTGCCTGGCTTCATCTTCTTCAAAGCCGCTTCCGTCTCCTCCACAGTGATTTTCTGCACAGGACCGTGCGTAGGAGGGACGCAAGGGATAGGCGGATGGGCAAACTCTACTGTTGAAATTCTCTCGAAGTAGTCATGCCATCGTTCCATAGCCCTTTTGCGGTTCATCAGCAGATGGCCATTCTCATCGTTGATGCCAAAGAACTTTCCGATGTCCTCGCTCTGGCGATGGCGTGCTTTGGCAAGCCGATAAAGTTGTCGTTCACCATCGCGCGTCTCGAGTTTCTCGTTGACATACTCATAATGAGAAGCTTTTGCAACGGCAACAGCCTTCTTAGCCGCCCTCTTCGCTTCTTGGTACATACGCCAATTGTCGGCTGTCTTGTCGCTGAGAAAAGCGTGATATAGTCTTTTCTTCTCTTTGACTTTCCTTGACGTCGTCAGTCCACAGCCAAGTCTGCTTCTCAATCTTACGCCGTCCAGGCTTCGTCATGCCCAGTTCGGAACGTGCAGCTTGTAGTATCGAATCGGTTGCACGTTTCCATGGGCCTTCTCTCATTCATTACAGTAAAAAAAAAACTGGTTTTGCTATATAGAATGTATAGCCGAATACAATAGGGCAAAATCTTCAAAACTGCTCTTGTGGAGCCCTCTATTGCAGTATGCGATTCATTCTCTGAAGTGCTCGTTCTATTTATTAATCATTGTCCCTTTTAATGGTTCTATTACTGGACCCTTTACTAAACCCCCTTAACTCGTGTTCCCTTTATTGGTTCCATTACTGATCTCCCTTTCACCGGTCCTTCACTGGTGCTCTCCATTTATTGGTCGCCTTCACTGGACTCCCACCTCCTCCCCCCCCCCCCCCCCTTCACCGCTCCCCTTTACTGGTCCCACATTCGCTTGCTCCCCTTTAATGGTGAACCCCTTCACTGGACCACCCTCCCTCCACCCCTCCTTCACCGGTCCCACGCTCACTGGTCCCCCTTTACTGGTCCCCCTTCAGTGGTTTCCCTTTGTTGTTAATTCTTTTCCGGTTCACCCTTCACAGGTCCTCACCCCTCTTCGTTTATCCCTACTACTGCTCTTACCTTCACTGGACCTCGATTTACTGGTCCACTGTTCACTGGCTCCTATCCTTCACCCGTCCCCATTACTGGATCTATCCTTCTATTTATTAATTATTGTCCGCCTTTAATGGTTCTATTACTGGAACCTTTACTGAACACCCTTAACTCGTGTTCCCTTTATTGTCTCTATTACTGGTCCCCTTTGGCTGGTCCTTCCCTGGTACCCCATTTATTGGTCCCCTTCACTGGTCCCACCTTCACTAGCTCCCATTTAATGGTGAACCCTTTACGGTACCCCCCCCCCCCCCTCCTCCCACCCCTCCTTCACCGGTCCCACCCTCACTGGTACCTTCCTTACTGGTCCCTGTTCAGTGGTCCCCCTTTATTGCCAATTCTTTTCCGGTTCACTCTTCACTGGTCCCCCTCTTCGTCGGTCCCTACTACTGCGCTCACCTTCACTGGACCTCGATTTACTGGTCCCCTCTTCATTGCTTTCCCTATCCTTCACCGTCCTCATTACTGGATCCATCCTCACCGGTCTCCCTTCGCTGGATCTCCACCCCTTCACCGGTCCCATTGCTGGTCCCACCTTAACTGGTAACACGTCGTCTGAATCCGGAAAGGCCCTTCGCAACATTGGTGACACCTCTTCTCAACCCATGCACCTTATGAGGACGTCTTTTGCTGGACATCAGTTACACATCTTCTTATCCCATACACCCATTACGCGATATCAGTGACACGTCATCTGAATTCTAAGACCCCTTGCACGACATCGATGAACCCTCCTCTCAACCCGGACGTCCTTTGCGCGACATTGGTGACATGTCTTCTGACCCCTCTCTACACGACGTAGGTGACACCACACAACTACAACACCCCCCCCCCCCCCCCCCGCCATCCCCACACTTTCCTCAAACACACTCCTCCAGCACTACTGTGCAGACAAACAAACAGACAGACAAACGACCGTTCTCGCCTGTATATAGTTTGGCTATTGTTAACACCTCCTTCACTTGCTAGGTGTTCTCTTTTAAGTCTTTCTTCTCTAAACTCTACCTTATTACATTCAGCTCATCCTTCTCCATCTCGATACTGGCGCTCACGGTTAATAAATTTAACGACTTTAACGAGTTGAAAACTTGAGAATAAGAAAACATCTTATAAGCAGAGCATTTCGCATTAAAAAAATTCTTCAAGAAATTTTAACGCCAACAAATTTGGGTGCACCCTGTCCGGTACCACAGACATTCTTTAGTGTTATTAGTCTTGTAGTCGTCATTTACACATCATAGTTCATTAGTCACTCTTACATGTTTCCATGTTTTTCTTCATCTATACTCCCATTTTCGTTTATTCCATGTGCCCTCATTTTTTAAAATAGAAATAGACATTGGTGCAACACCAAGGGGTCTACCCATTTGGGGTGGGAAGCCAAAAAATATGGGGGAGGAGGAATTTTTACGCCTTGAAAGTTTTTGTAGGCCGACTGTTAGACTCTTCTAGACTCTACCTAGTTTTAGTTTTAGCTTAGTTAGTCTATAGTCTAACTAACTTGTTATGAATTTCGGTAGGAATCTCAGGGAAGCCCAGAAGAGGGGTGTGGATAAACTAGGAAACAAGAGGAAGACCAGACACTATAATTAAATGAAATTAATTAAATGAAATGAGCCAGTGTTTAGATTTTATGTGTTTAGATTTAATTTAATTTAATCTGTGCATAAGATGACTTAAAATGGACCCCCTCTTGGGATTGCATCTTTTAGACACATATTTAATAACATCTTATGCGTCTTGTGAAATGTTATGTTTATGTAACTGTATGTTAAGATGTTATTTATGTGATGTTCATTGTTTCTTTTCTTTGCTTCTTATCGTATCGCATCGCATTGTACGTTTTTAAAAGAAATAAATTTTTGTTATTACAATTGTTCACCGGCATGCTGAGAGCTGGATAGGGGCATTCGTGTGGCCCCTAGACCATTTTAGGGGCTACATGAGCGTAGGGGGTTCGAAGGCACAGGTTTTCGGTGCGAAGGTACGGCCACCATGCAACAGCGAATTGCAACAACTTGCAACACCCTGCCAACAGCAGCAATCTCACTGTAGGAGGCCTCTACGGGATAGCAACGACTGTTTTGTGACGACACGCGTTCTTGCCACGCGATCACAGGGCTATCTCTGCGCTTCTGCGCTCCTGTTTGGGTGCTAGTGATCGTTTATCTGACTGATCGATAAAAGAACAAGTAGCACGACGAAAACGGAATTTGTAAAATTCAAAGAAAAATTCCAAACACCTTCTGCGGTGGCTTAGACGATACAGTGAAACCCCAGGCACAAGGAAGATCGCTGACGGCAGAATCAACACAAGCTTTATCAAGTAGAACAAATAATGTCTCAGAGACATCCATCTTTATTTTGTCTCTTAAAAAGTCTCGCAGATGCATCTCCTCGGCAAAATAGATATTGGTGTCTCAATTGACGGCGAGACACACTCATAGCGTTTCATGTGGTAAGAGGACTAGATGATTTCCTGGTCCTATGCTCGAACGCGCTAAACACGAAAGAAGTCACAAACCGTAGGGAGAGGGTAGTCACGCAAGCCCGCGCACCGTCCTTTCCAAGCCCGCGCACCGTCGCTAACTCTCGCGTCATCACGAGCCAATATGCCTGTGGGGGGGGGGTTCACGGACTTATTGTGTTAGGTGGCCATTATCACCTATCATAATCTCTAGAAATCTGATAGTGTGGTTCATTTCAGGAGTGTGAACAGAAGTGATGGCCATTTCCATATTTTCGCCTTCAGGGGCGGCTGCCACAAGTATTCAGTCACTTATGAAATGCTAACCTCGTTTGTGAGTTGTAACTTCTGTTGCGCTGTAATAATACTGTTGTCTGCCAATCTCTTCGAGATATGATCATTTTGAGTTGTCCCGGGCCTTGGAGCGACTAAATCCTTTTGAACAACTTTTTTGTTTATCTCTAGGGCTATCAACCGAAGAAGTCAATCCTCGGTTCCTTCCCTTCCCTGGTTCTGCCGAATCCATCACCCGTAGGCGAAGTGGCTTATGAAATCTTGGCGCAAGTGGGCTAGGAGGGGATCAACTTGTAAGATCTATACAACATCTTGTGCTGTAAGAGACTAGGTTTATGAAGCACCAGCGTGTTGTACCCCTATGGTGAACTAATCAAGGCCATTTCTGATGTAATTGGACATAAATGTACTCTCTTAGCAAGACGATTATTCACTGAATACAAGATGATCGAATCTCGCGCAGACAAAATGCGTCTTTCAACATATGATGCTGCTGAAGCCGAGGAGGCCTTTACTGATTTACACAGCGGTATCTGCGAGCGTTCTGAGCGTCTGGATCCAGAAGATGGGTCCCCTACGCCGCGCAACAGGAGTCTGGAGTCAGAAGAGATGACTCCGTCGTCGTACGACGAGCAGCTGCATTCAGAATTCAGCATGATCCCATGTTGAGTGGTCAATTTTATCCGCGCGAGATACGCCTCTGCGTGCCTTATGCGGGCAACGTTTGCCGTTCGACATGGGACGTTGCTGCGGTCTTACTTAGATCTAACCAGATTCTCCTGATATCGCGTCATATCGACGTGGCCATTTTCGATATCCACCGACACCATGGTCAGTCGATATGGAGGAGGGTCGTTGAGCGGTCGGTGGCGGATCGCGGCTCTCCCACCGCCGCTACAGGAGAACACTGGGAGACGGGAGCAGTTCCTGCACGAGCACCTTGGACGCACTACACCCTGGAGTCCCTTCCCTAGCCGAGTTGTGCGCACGAAGAGCGCACAACCCATCTCCGATGTCCCCCTCAGCGACGAAAGCAGTCTCGGCACGAGCCGCTTGGATGGCCCACACCCCGGAGTCCCTTCCCTAGCCGAGTTGTGCGCTCGAAGAGCGCACAACCCATCTCCGATGTCCCCCTCAGCGACGAAAGCAGTCTCGGCACGAGCCACCTGGATGGCCCACACCCCGGAGTCCCTTCCCTAGATGGGTTGTGCGCTCGAAGAGCGCACAACCCATCTTCGATGTCCCCCTCAGCGACGAAAGCAGTTTCGGCACGGATTGATGTGCAAGTTTGCGTGGTACTCCAGCAGGAGCTGGCATATTGCCAGCGGAGCAAGTGGTTAGTTCTAATGGCTATCCGTTGCTGCAGCAGAGGAAGTGCTACCTCCTCCTGCTTGACACAGTGGCATCTGTGCGAATTACTGAGCGTCTGCATCAGGGATGAGCGAATAATAAAACTTTGAAACCATAACGGATAACGAATGACTTTTCCTAAAAATGGCCGGATAACGGAAAACGGATAACGAACAAACAACAAAAATTAAAACTAATTTTAAACCATTCATTCTCTAATAGTAGGTCGGGATTTGTAATATCGTCCTCGTCACATGTCAACTGAGCCAATTGTAATCTTCTTATCCTTTTTTCTTCGAGGTGCGAAGTAGCGCACTCTGAGAAGGCGCCGACTTTCGCATGCACTCCTACTCAATGTTCTTGGTTCGGATTTCCAGTCTAGGTATCAGGATTGCACGGGAATATTAATGTACTGACTTGTCCATCAGATGGTTACCGCAAGTCATTGGCCAGGTACGTATACCGGTATTGAACCTGCAGCTCGTCAACAGCTGCTTCTACTGCTCACCAACTACCCGTAAGTCTATCGGCCTCAAAACGTCTGGTTGGGACTTCGGCCCAAACTTCGAAAACAAAACGCCTTGGACACGACGGTTTATTGACCCTTCGATCCCATTAGAGAAGAAAAAACGAATGCTTATTACATAGAATAGAGTAAGGAAAGCTTCTCAAAACGATTGACGTAAGCATTGTGCTATTCCCACCCCGAGCATTTTGCTATTCCCACTCCGAATTGTCTAATCTGCAGAAAAATTGAAAGTCGATCGGTTATTCGGTCAATCGATACTGTTATTTTGTTCTTGAAACTGTCTGAATCTCTTTATACTGGAGTATTTCCTGCAAGCGGGAGTAATTTTCTCGAAGAAACTGTCGTGTGGTTCCCACTCCAATTGGTCAAATTTGGGCTAAAACCGACAACTGCGGTCGAAAAATTGATACCAATATTGGTCTCCTCATCCGGCATAATCATAATCGCATCCTGATTGGCCAAATCGTGGCGTTGAACGACAACTGCGATCGAAAATTGATACTATCCATCAATAGTGATTGTCCGTTCGAATAATTCCACTCATTTATTCAACCTAGTCATTTCCCGCTAATTTTGGTTCGCTTCCATCCACTGCAAATGAGGATGGCTTGACAGGTTTTACATGCACGTGCGGGTCATCTTTACACGTTTGACATGTTTTATTATCTAATGCAGGTTTGTTACACACATACACACACGTACAGACGCACTAACGCTTTTATACATAGTAGGATAGGATAGGATATTAAAGTACTGGCTTTCCATCCACCACTCGAAAGTTATGCACATGCCAAACATAGTTTCAATGAGCTACATGTGTACATAGAAGATGAATATCTGGCACGTCCTTAAAACGAAGTGATTCGTATGAAGGTTTATTCCTTTCTCCTCTAACCGACAGGTTTTTTTCCAGACAGTACATTGTGCTAGAAGGAATTTTGGTGAAAACCCCACAAATAGAAATGAGCAAAGTAAGTGTCTGGACCCTGTACAGTCAATAATAGTTTATTGGCAGCAAATACATGGTCGACGCGTAGGTGAGGCGAGTCCAATGAGGTCTAAGGTGGACCGCTTCTGGGCCTCAGGTCCGAGTAAGAGCAGTGGGGAGTCGGAGACCTTCGCGGACGTCGTCGGGCTCCGTCCTCGCCGCCGCCAGCCGCCATCGTCGTCGTCCTCTTTGTCCCTCTCGGCGCGTCGCCGCGTCGCCGTCTGAAATCGCAACAGCTGATCGGAACGTTCTGAGTCATAGAACGCTCAAGCACACTTCACTTACAGCAAGGCAGTGTCCAGCATTTCCGCCGGAAACCGGAAACCGGATAACGGTTAATCCGCTCATCCCTGGTCTGCATCCAGAAGACGGGTCCCCTCCGTCGCCCAAAAGCGTCTGGAGTCAGAAGAGATGGCATCGTCGTCACACGACGAGCGGCCGAATTCAGACTCCAATATGGGATGCAGCAGAGGAAGCGCTGCCTCCTCCTGCTTGACACAGTGGCATCTACGCGCGTTTCTGAGAGCGTCCTGATTCCGAATACCTATCACCGACATCTGTTGTGAGCATCGGAGGACCACCAATGTGGTGGTGGAGAAGGGCAGTAATTTGGACGTCTAGGGTGTTAGTGTCTAGGGTGGACCAAGAGTGCGACCAGAAAGGGAAGGAACAATCTGGAGGAGTAACCAGGACGGGGAAACCAGGTGGAAGAGACCAGTAGGGTCAATAGTAGACCAAGGAAGTGGGACAGGAGTTGGGCCAGAATGGTGCGGGGACAATAAAGAGGGGCGGGAAGACCAATAAAGGCGGACCGGAATTAGATTCAGTAAGAAGAAACAAGTGAGGGGAACCTGATGTCCGGATTCGGAAGACGTGTCAAGGATATCCGGTAAAGCCAACTGTTGAATATGAAAGCGGTTGCGGAGGAGCAACCTTAGGGCAGAAGTACTGCGCAGCACAAACCAGCGGCGTTATTAAATGGTCACAGAGATGGTCTATGATGAACGATGCCAATAAATACGCATCAGATTCCAGATGTTAGCGAATTTGAAGTTTTGCAAAAACTGCTTTCCGTTGGTCAGTGATATTAAAGTCGCGCGAAGCGCGTAAATGCGAGACACGCCGTTAGGCGTGTCGGAGCGCTTGTGTTATTTATTAAAGTGCCCCACACGGAATGTCGCTTCAGACGGAAAAGTTAAATTAATACAAAGCAATTAAAACCAAACTTGGTAATATACTCTCCACAATTATTGACAACCTTTCGCCAAAGTACACGCAAAGAACGGATCTCGTCTTTAAAGAAATGAGCTGGCCGCGAATCGAGGTAGTTGGTCACCAAAATCCATATTTCTTCGTAGTCTGCGAACGTTTCCCTAGCCAAGGCGTGCTGGATCGACTGGAATATGTGGTAGTCGAATGGGAGCAATGTCACGGCTGCACGGCGGATAAGGCAAAACGGTCCAACCAGGTTTCTCGATTTTCTGTTGGACGACTTTTGCGATATGAAGCCCGCATTATCACGCAGCAAGTCTGCAAGTTGGTAGAGGACGTAGTAACTCGATTTGGATTTGGATTTGTGGCAGGATTTGGAGCAAACTAACTCTACTGCAACCTTCCGAGTCGATCTTGTTGGGATCAGCTTCAGCGGTAGTCCGTAAAAGGTCGTTATTCAGGACACAAATGTGTTCAAGACCTTCTTCGCCGGCGGCAAAACGTTGATACCACAGCCTGCATTGCCTTTTGGAAACGACTTCTCCGCCAAATACCAGTGAGCGATGCGATTCCGCAGCGGATTTCTTCAATTCGAAATCTTAAGGAGGCACGCGAGCACAAAACATTTCTGATCTACTGTAGTCTGAAGTTTATAATTTCAAAAGCAGATGAGGTAATAATGTGGTAAAAATAAGAAATGTAAAAGGTGAAACACCGCGCAAAACCTTAGCTGAGCTTACAACCGACGTGAATAACTGTGAAGAAAAGCCCCAATGTACGCGACATTCGTGACGGCGTGTCTCGCACGTGCGGCGCGTTTCGCACTTGCGCGCTTCGCGCGACTTTGCGGCATCACTGACCTACGGAAAGTAGTTTTTGTAAAACTTAAAATTCGCTAACATCTAGAACCTGCCGCGTACTTTATTGGCACCAAGCCGTTCATCACTTCGGTGCCTTCATCATAGACATTCTCTCCGGACCGTTCAGTAACGTGATTGGTTTGTGCTGCGCTGTACTTCTGTTCCTTTGCTCCTCGGCAACCGTTCTCATGCTCAACATATTGCGTTCCCGGATATCGTTGACAGGTCTTCCCTTCCTCTTTAGTCCCTCCCACGTTCCTGGTCCCAGCTCTTGGTCCACTTTTTTGCCTCCACCACTGACCCCCTACTGGGCTTTTCTTGCTGGTTCCCCGTCCTGTTCCCGTCTCCAAGTCCATTCCTCCTGGTCGCTCCCCGACCCTTCTCCTTCGTAGTTTTCCTTAGTTCTCTACAACAATTAACTTGCCCTCCTACGCACTTGGCACGACGACGGCGAACGAACGCCCATTGTGCGACATCGGTCACGTCTTCTAAATCTGCTCTACTGGTCCCTTCCTAATGGATCCGCTTGCTGGTCCTCCTCACTGCTCCCCCTTATTGGCAACTTCCTACTGATCCCCCATATAGCCTCCATCTATGTTAGCGCCAATTTCTGGGGTCGGATTCATCAACGACTTACATAACTTTAACAGAGAATTCACAGCGGAAAACTCAGATAACGCAGCTTATCGCTCGCCATACCGCTCGATAAGCCGCGCTATCAGGGATTTTAGCTGTAATTTTCTCTGTTAAATTGCTGTAAGTCGTTGACGAATCTTGCCCCTGGTCTGCCTCGTTGTTTCCCCTATTGACCCCATCCCAAACCCTCCTCCAAGTTGCTCCTGCCTCGTCGCTGTCGGTTATTCACCTTCGAATGTCCCCTTTTAGTCTTATCCCTCTCATGCTCATGGCACGAAGTCGGCGGCACGGCTTCCGAATCTTAACGCTCAGAAACGCTCGAAGGTGCTGTTGTGTTAAGCAGCAGAGAGCTGCGCTTCCCCTGCTGCAGCAATATCCCAGGTTGAATTGCAAATTTGGTCAGCGCTGAAGATGATGAAGCGCATCTCACATAGGTTAGATCACTCGACGCTCCACGCTGTAGATGATGAAGCGTATCTCACGTAGATTAGATCACTGAAACATCATGGGCGGCTCATTCAATTATGTAGTGATAGATAGATAGATTTTTTCAGTGGATAATGGCGTTGCTTTATGTGTGTGAGGTTGGGGTTCGGCTCTCCTGCGCTGCGGCGTTTTTGCTTTCAACTGACTGGTTGTGTTTGAGGGCTTTTGCCGTCACCACAAATTGCTGGCGTTTTCTGCGCATTTTCCAAGCAGTATACGCTTCTGCACTCGAACAGCGTAGAACCCAGCTGCGGACACCACCTGAGCGACTACAGCCGTTTTCACACCAGCAGCTTGGATGGCCCGTCCTGGAGTCCATTCTCTAGCCTGGATACCCTGCTGCGGACTCTCCCTGAGCGACGGAAGCAGTTTGCGCACCAGCCCCCTTGCGCGCTTAATGACAAAACGAGCTCCGTTCACAACAGCTTGGGTGATTTGCAGGTTTAGGGTTCTGTAGCATGGCAGCAGGCGTTTTGTTTTAATGGATGTCATTGACTTCACCGGTTGTACTTCAGAGGATATCGCTCTATCACTCTGTGTATGGCGCTTAGCGTCCTTAACGCGGCAGCTGTGCCGGTCCACTTCTCCGGCACGTATCAAAGCGCAGAAATAACACTCAAGTCGAATAAGTTTGCTCGGAGTTCGGGGTTCGTCACGTCATGGTGCTCTTCGCCTCCGGTTTGTCCTAGATATAGTTCTTCATATTCAGCGAACGTCCGGGGTACACGTAGGAGAATGTTTGATAAGGTTCAGCACGTAAATTTTGAAATGCAGCGCGACCATAGATGGCATAGATATCGAATGTTTGGCCGTTCGGGTGCCGCATTTACTAGGTTATAAGTTATACTTCGGCGACACGTCACCGAAGTATAACATATACCTAGAACATTCGGGTTCAAGGAGCCGAACCGTCACCGCTCAGCCACGTAACTTCAACAGTCTGGCAACTGCAGTTGTAAAGAAACTGAAATTGCTATTGTGTTGGAACAGCAACAGTGTGTTTCTATCCCGTTCGAAGCTCGCAACACACTGTTGCTGTCCAGCCGCAGTGATTAGCGTGCTCCAGTCGGAAAGCCGCAATCGCTGCACCCCGCGTCATCGCATATGCACATCCTTGATGTCTGCGCTCTCTCTTGGTCGCGCGCCGTCGTCTCCTGCTCTCTCGCGCTGTCTGCATCTCTCGGCGGGCTTGCGCCATCGGCCAGTGTCTCCGCGCTCTTGCGTCCTGCTTAGAAAATTTTGAACAAGTTACTTGCAAGTTGCATGCAGGTAATAGATTGCCTCAAACTAGTCGTTCGTAAGCTGCTGCAAGCTAGCACAAGATCTCGCATGTAAGTTACACGAGGACCCCTGTAAGTCATAGGTAACCTCCTGCTAGTATAAATCTAGTTTAGATCTAAACTAGCGCATTAGAAATGTATTCGTTTACTGGACCTTGGTCTTTTATCTTTTGTGAAAAATTCACCTGTATCACCTGTCGTCCCGTTGATCATCGACTTGCTCGAGCGGGCGCCAGCAGCGTCTCAATTCGTCCCTGTCGCGTGCCAGAGTGGTCCAATGGATCCTCCTCGCTCGAGGGACACAAAGAGCGTCATATCGGTCGTTCAGGGCTTTCAAGAAGAAGTCCGACCAACGCGTTGGTGGGCGTCCCGGTCTTCTCATGTCATCTCGCGGAATCCGGTCGGTAGCGGCTCTCGTCCAGCGGGTGTTTGCGAAGCGCATTACGTGGCCGGCCCACCTAATTTTCGACAGCTTGGCCCACGCGACAGCGTCTCTGATCATCGAACGTCGGCGAAGCTCGGAACTCCGGAGGCCTTCTCTCACTTGCGTGAGTCGTGTCACTCCTAGCATCGTCCTCTCGATTCCACGCTGCGCGACGCTGATCTCGTGTTCATCCTGCTTTCGTATAGCCCAGGTCTCTGAGGCGTATGTTAGGGCAGGAAGAACGGTAGAGTCGAATAGGTGGGCACGAAGTCGGACGTTCTCCATCTTCTTCGCGACTTCCTCGACGCTCTTGAAAGCTCCCCAAGCCGCTCGTTTCCTACTGCTCAGCTTCGGCGCTAGATCGCTGGATATATCGACTTCGCGACCCGGATACACGTAGCTGGAGCATTCGGAGATGTTCGTTCCGTTGAGCGAGAGTGGGGCATCAGAAACTTGTCCGTTCCTCATGAACATCGTCTTCGTAAGATTCAGCTGCAGTCGCACATTCCTACACACACGATCAAAGTCGAATAGCACTCGCTCCGCCTGGCTGATGCTCGGTGTTATGAGCACGATGTCGTCAGCGAAGTGAAGATGGTGCAGCTGCCGGCCGTCGACCTTCACTCCCATGTCTTCCCAATCTAGTTCGCGCATGACGTTTTCGAGGGTGGCGCTGAAGAGCTTCGGGGATATGGTATCCCCCTGCCGAACCCCTCTCTTTACGTCGATGAGGACGTCGTTGAAGAATGGTGAGATCTTGGTCGTGAATCCACTGTAAGCTCTCGAAGGACTCCGATGTACTAAGTAGGAACACCCTGAGTGAGCAGGGCGTCGATGACTGCTTCAGTTTCGACGGAGTCAAATGCCTTCTTCATGTCGATGAACGTAAGGCACAGCGGCAGCTTGTACTCTCGCGACACTTCGATGAACTTCGTAATGGTGTGTATGTGGTCGATCATGCTGAATCGTCTCCGAAATCCTGCTTGTTCGCATGGCTGTCCTTCGTCCAGCGTACTGCTAATCCTATTCAGGATCACTCGAGTGAACAGCTTGTAGACTACGGACAGCGAACAGATCGGGCGATAGTTGCCAATCGTGCACGTCTCCCTTCTTGTACAGCAAGACGGTCTTGCTGGTCTTCCACTGAGATGGAACCTTGCACTCCAACAGGTATCGTGTGAACAGCCGCGCCAGGGTGTTGATGAGCGCTGGCGGGAGGTTCTTCAGGTGTTCGGGTCTGATCCTGTCGGGACCGGGTGCTGTACGTTTCTTCACCGACGAGATGGCGTGTCGGATCTCGGAAGGGAGAACAGAGGGGACGGCGTATCCATCCTGCGGAAGATGGCGTGGGGGCAGGTGGACGTGGCTATCGAAGAGATCGGAGAGTATTGACATTCTCCATGGTCCTTCTGGAAGAGGTGACGGCTCCGTGAGGATGTCGGAGAGCGGTCATCTTGGTCTTGAAGTTGGCGAAGTTCCGGCGGGCATTGCGGATGCTCAAACCTGCCTCTGCAGCTTCAGCCAACACTTCCACCCTTTTCTCCTTAAGATCTTCCTTTATCGCCGCTCTGCATAGCTTCGCAAGCTCGGACGTCAGCTGGTAGTTGCCTGACGCTCGTGCTGCTCCACGCTGGCGTATCAGCTCGAGAATTTCCGGAGACAGGCGTCTCTTGGTGGTCTTCAAGCTCACGGCTCCCTTAGCACTATCGCGGAGATGGTCACGAAGTGTTCGAATTCCTCGTCGATGTTGTCCATAACGGTATCTTCCCAAAGGCCAGCAAGAGAGGTGTAAAGGTCCCAGTTGATAGTTGTTCTGGGACCCCTCTTCTTGAACTTCACGGCCTTCTCCCCTTAACGCGAAAAGCGGAACATTGCGCGAAAGAGGCGGTGGTCCGATCCCGTGCAGAACTTGGGGACAACGGAAACGTCAGTCAGGCAATACTTGCGGTTGAAGATGATGTGGTCGATCTCGCTGTGGAACTGGCCACCGGGGGATTCCCAGGTCCATCCTAGGGAGGGACGCTTCTGGAACTGTGAGTTTCCATGGATGGTCTTGGTCGGCATGATAAACTCAGACAGCCTTTCACCTTGCTCGTTCCACTCCAGACCGTGGGTTCCGATGCGAAGTTCTTCCGACGACCTTCGCGTCCGATCTTGGCGTTGAAGACGATCACCTTGTAGAAGGTGTGATCTTCCTTATAGAACTTCTCCAGCTCCACGTAGAAGGCTTCGACTTCTTCGTCGTCGTAGTCGGATGTTGGGGCATACGGACGACCACAGGCAAAGCTGGCACGGAGCCACATCGCTTCAGTTGCAGACGTCCGATTCGGTTTGTCAGAGACTCATACGAATCGATGTTCCAGGCTAAGTGCGTGTTGCAGAGGACACCAACGCCGCCTACTCCCCTGCTGTCGCATGTTCCGAGGAACAGTTCTTCTCCGGTGTCGTAGGCGGCGTGTAGGGGGTGGTGTCTTCTCGTCTCGGTCAGTCCGATGACGTTGTACTTGATCTTCCTGGCTTGCATCATCAGGTCCTCGACGAATGCTTCCGATGCGAGCGTGAGGGCGTTGTAAGTACAGATCGTCATCCTAGTCCTTCTCAATTTGCTCAGCCTGGTTAGGCCCTAAGATTTTAGCAGCCTCTCCGTACTCGTCCTTCCTATCGCTACAGAAATGGGGGCTCTTTACGGGTCAGGGGAATGAGGCCCTTTAGTGCTGCTGTTTTTGACTGAAGTACACACAGGTAGCTAGTCGGGCTCTGTCGTGCGCGCGAAGAACTCCGGGCAGCCAGCCAGACTGCGAAGGGACGGGGCGAGACTTAAGGCTACTTAAGGAGGCGAATCGCCTTACATGTACTCCCAGTCTACCGAGTGCAAGCTTTTGGCCGAGCCGACACAGTTACAATCCGCACAGTACACATCCACGCACACTGTGCATGAACATGCCGCTCCCACGCACAAGGAACGCGTCGACCCGACACAGCGGGAGCAAGGAGTCCATCCTCTGCATCCCACCTGCGTCTCCAGTACACGGTCGGATTTGGTTCGCGTTTAATTGCCCTATCCACCACCCGGGGACGCGCCACGTTGCCCTGCGACAAGCGGCCCGAGATCCTTCTTAACAAGAAAGCCCGAAGGCTCTCTATCGAGAGAGATCCGTGGTGTGAAAAATTATTAAACAATAATAAAACAAACGATAGCATAACGATTCGCGGCGGCCAAATTTCGCTAAACATAAAACTATACCTTTGCTTTCTACTGTGTGATACTGCGTGGTGCAAGCCTAGAGTGGAAGCGAGATTATATCTGGCCGGGCTAACATTCTCTCCTTATCCTCAAATGGCGCCTTTTCCGATCAGCACTACCTTATAATAAGTTTTTGAAAGGAAATCGCCCTCCGTGTACGACGAAACTCTATTTCCGCTCTGGCTCCTAAGGCACGTCGCCTTCTTAAAGTACAAGGCTGTCACACATCAGGTTTTCACTAATCTCTACCATCAACCTTCATTTTCTTTTTTACACGTTTGTTTTAATAGCAACAGTCTAATCCAAGTAACTCACGGAAACACTTCTATTGTGGTAAAGAAGGAAGAATGGGATAATAACGCCTTTAAATGACAAGATAGGGCTAAATGGGGACGACGTGAAAAGCTATGCTTTGTCACATAACTCATTCCAAAGCAAATTGCCCCCATGGGTTTCCAATCAAGCGCTTTCCTGCTTGGTGGGAGCGGTTTAAATATGTGCATGTGCACATTCTTCTCAGCAACGCTAATTTATTTCGTGTTCTCCGCTCCAGACTGTTACTATGAAAAACAATTCTAAACATGAAAATGCAAACGCTGATGTAAGTTAATTAAAACCTGATGTCTGATAGCCTTGTAGTGTTAGACGAGAGTAAAGACGTGTTATAAGGTATTTCAGAGTATGGTAGTGTGCAAAAAGTGCCAGACATGGATGAGAAAATGTTCCGTCGGCTAGACAAACTCACTAGCAGTTCAGCAACAGTTAACGGACGCCACCTTTTTGATATTCCGCCTAAAGCTCCCTTTAAAAAGGCTGACCCGGACCGAAATTTTACTAACTACGAGATGGACCATTCTGGAAATCAATGATTGAAAACAGATCCAACATCAAAGTGCTCGGGGAGACGCAGACCGAATGTGTGCAATAATCTTCCAGAAAATAAGCGAAATACTGCTCACATTCACGGTGCACCCCTCCCACTAGAATGGACTCCATAAAACTGTTGGATGTGGAATAAACATGGGACCAGCCACCTTTCCAAACTCTTCTCTTTTTTCAGAAACATTTCCTTACTATTCAAAATCGTACTTATCCTAACGATAACTAGCTATAGATGTCTTCAATGCTTTATGTTTTAAATTGTTCAAAGAAAAACAAGGGCGTAAATAGGGTAGGGGGGTCAGCATGTTTTAGGTTCTCTGGATGTTATAAAAGGACGTAAGTATGTAACCCTCTCTAGACTTGCTTAAACCCTTCATTCGCATTGAAATGACTACAACACTGAGAGGCTCCGATAACAAAATCCGAAATTGGAAACAACTAGAATGCATACTTTCATTTCGATTCATTTACTTCATACCAGCCATTTATTTCATATAACCACGGCGAAGCCGTTAGGAAGCTGTCAGAGCGGTCTCTCGGCAACCTCCCGTGTTGTACGGTTCATAATACGATTTATTCTCATACATAAAAGCATATCAATTCAATTATCAGTATCAGGGTGAGATCGAGTGAACTATACAGAGAAATGAATGCGTATACACCTTACTACCTCGATTGGGGCAAGTTATAAAAAATAGAAAAAATGAACGACATCAATTGAAATCGACTTTTTGACCAATATCGATTGATGGCGATCGATACTTTGAAAACGAACTCCAGATTCGTGTTCAGCGACCTCGATTACCCCCATGGCTGAAGTTTCGGACCGTTTGAACGACATCCATGGAAAATCGATAATTGGATCAATATCGATTGATGGCGATCGATATTTTGAAAATGATCTCATTTACCCCAAGGCCTAAAGTTTTGAACCGCCTGAACGATATCCACAAAGATTATTTGGCCAATATCGATTGATGGCGATCGATACTTCAAAAAGGAACCTCAGATTTGTGTTCAGTGACTTCAATTGCCCCATGGCTGAAGTTTCCAGGCAGGTAAAAGACGTCTGTATTTTCCGCCATTTGCGCGCCCCGTAGTTTGATCAGTATCGATTGACGGTGATCGATACTACAAAAACGAACTTCAGATTCGTGTTACGCGGCCTCGATTACCCCCATGACTGAAGTTTCGGACCGTTTGAACGAGATCCGCGAAATTCGATAATTTGAACAATATCGATTGATGGAGATCGATACCTTGAAATCGAACTCCAGATTCGTGTTCAACGACTTCGATTGCTCCTAGGGCTGAAGCTTCGGGCCACTGTTGATCACTATCAACCGCTGAGTATGGCCAGCACGCAGTGCCCCCACTCCAGTTGTGACGGACGGACGGACGGACACACATACACACACACCCTACTCCTTTATAAGGATAACGAATTATGATGTATATGTACTTTTTTCTCTGTATAGCTCACTCAATCTCACTCTGATACTGATAGTTGAATTGCTGTGCTTTTCTGTATGAGAACAAACCGTATTATGAACCGTGCAACATGGAAGCTACATCTAATCCTCTAAATTACCTCGAAAAAATCAACCTCCGACATCTACAGAATAACAGAGAGCTAGAGCTCTAGAAGAAGCACTACAAGAGCTAAAATGGATGAGGAGAGGAAATAATGAAGATGACAGAAGGAAGGGCAAGACCTTCCGGCTCCGCAGATTTGGCGGAGTGACGCCGCTCCGGTTTGAACAGATATACCGCATGACCGCGCGCGCATACGCTTCCTCACACGCCACGTGTAAGGACGCGTGTGCAATGTTTCAAACCAATTATGCGCGAAACATTAGCTTGCACGAAAGCTCTTTCAAGCTTACACTGCAGTTAGTTGCATGCAAGTTTAAAATTCTTGGGTGCAACCCTGCAATTTAGTTAACCGCGAGGGATAAGTCGAAAGTAAGTTGTTTTCAAGGTATAAAGACGCAAGTAACTTGCTTTGGAGCTCATAAGGCGCAGGTAACTTGTTCAAAATTTTCTGAGTGGGCGTTCGTCTGTAAACGCTCTCGAGCTCTGCGCAAACTCTGCGCTCGCAGAGGATCTCAAAGCGGTCTTGGCGCAAGCAATACTGCCACCGTCCAGTCTGGACGGGGAGCAGACATTACTCCAACGAGGCGCGATGTGCGTGACGAGTTTGGTTGAGTTGCCCAAACTGGACTGGAAACTTGGGCGGAGGTCACGCGACGCGATGCTTTGGGCGCTGGCCAAGCATTTCACCTATAGAGGAGGGCAAGAAGCACAGTCAGTGTTTCTTATAGCTATATCTATAAGACTTCCGATTTTCAGGTTGTTGAACAAGGGTATAAGAAAAGAAGGAAAAAACACAGGCCTTCCTTCGTTTTATTGTGTTTTAGGAGCGTTTTCTTTGGTCATGATGTGCTTTATGGAGCAAGCGTAAATACTGTGATATCACTTCCTCCTTCTTCTACACATTCTTAACTAAGTACTCCAAGTTCTTAACCTACTTGTAAATTCCACGACATAACATTTCGCACGTCTCTCCATTCGGACAATGAATGTATATGTATATATATATATATATATATATATATATATATATATATATATATATATATATATATATATATATATATATATATAGTGGGATCTGAGCTTGTGTTTCTCCACTTTTGGCTCCTTTTCTATCTTTTTTGAAATCCTCGCAGGATTTCGTGATCTACGATGAAGGGCCGTTTCATTGTTTCGGGACCGGTTTCAACAAGGACACAGTCCACAGCTTAGCGCTATGACGTCGTATGCGGCTATCGTGTCGCGTTGGAATATTGTCCTGGAACCATATGAGGCACTAGGCGTAAGCTTTTAGAAGGCTTGCTCACATGCCGTCAAATAAGGAATGTAGCTGTGAAAGTGTCGAAGTACTTGGAAAGGCCTAACGAAGAGTCAGGACTTCGAAGATGGACGACAGATGGTGCACAGCAAAGCTTAATCTCCGACATTGTGGGATGAAGCGTCCCCTCAGGATTGCCTAGTCCTTCTCAGCTTGGGAGACCATGGCAGAGATTGGGAACCCGTTGTACATCGCAGTTCGACATCCATTGTCACCCCCACACTACGACGATGCGCTGATACATGTGGGGAGAGGATCCCTATAAAAACAGCTGAGAGAATAGTAAGCTACGCTTGGATGAAGGCAGATATGAGTGAACGAGGGATGGATTAGTATCACATCTGTCTCCATTCGAGAACGAAATTGCAGCTTTTCGCTTGTTTTCATGCATTCATCTAATCACTCCTACCTCTTCCATTCTTCCATTCCACATTCGATACGATTAGAATTCGAAGTGATCCTTGGAGGAGCAATTCCTCCGACTACTCTTTCTCACGCTGTTACCCCGGTGGAAATGCCAGTTAAGAGCTGTAGTCGAGTGAGATCTGTTTGACAGCCTTGGTTCCGACACCTCGCTGCAATTCCTTGAAAAAGCGACTAGAAAAAGATTAACAGCACTTTACCGATTAAAAATACAGTTAGGACATCAACCGAACGTAAAATTAATTTAGTGGCCACAGAAGAATGTGTTTTTATTTATCGGCTGCCCCACAAAGCCAACGGGAGCAGCTATAACCTATTTAGTTCAGCGATGTTATTTCTTTGCGAAAACACATTAAAATGTTCGTTAGCATAGCAAATAGCGTTAAAAGCTGGGATTTACTTTCGAAAATACAACAATTTTAAAAGGAAATTCGTTTGGCTTGCTTCTTCGATATCTGTTTTTCCGTTATCCTCCATGGGCAAAATTTTCCGTTAACTGTTGTCCGGTTTCCTAGCCTTGATTATCCGACATTTCTTTTGTTACCTCGGTGGAAATGCTAGTTAAGAGCCTTGCTTGTTTAGTGAAAACTCAAGCCTAGCAAACAAGTTCATTAGAGTGCAATCAGAATTGCATATCCTAAACCTCAAAAGCATACATTTTAAAAGCTATAACATATGCACCTGGCCGTGAAACTTCTTGTCGCTACTTTCAATCCATTATCAAAACGAATGCAATGTCATTAATCGGCACAACAATGAAAATAGAAGTCCCAGTTTTGCTTTTTTTTAAAGATAAGCGAAATCGATACTCAAGTCATTTGTTCAGGTCATTTTGTATAATATGTTGTATGTAGTTATCTCGTTATCACTAATAATGCAGCTCGCACTATGTTCAGATCCGTTGCCTCCCGAGGTTAGTTGTCAGTTTGAACATTCGACTCACAACGGGGCGACCCCTCCCGCTTATGCTCCAGATACGGAGCGACTTGTAGACATGCATGGTATCCAAGTAGAGGAGTCGCTTGCCCGACATCGAAGCTAGCTCAACCAGAGTACATTGCGTGCAGGCGCGTATAATCGCGCCCCGCGGCCGCGCGTTGCTCCGCCTTCAGGATCGATTGAGGTACGCTATCCAGATAGCACCACTCCACACTGCTGTAGCTGCGACCATGAGTGTTGAATTTATCTAACTAGGGAACTATCTAGCTTTTCTTCTTACCAGGGAACTACCTGAAGTGTAGGTCTGAACCAGCGATGAGATGCGCATGTGCAGAAGCGCCCCTCTGAGAAGCAACAATATGCAAGTATCTTAACCCGAGTACAATTTTGAGCAGAGTTACGGCCCCTGGAAGCCGCACCAATACAATGGAATGGTAAAGCAAGTAAGACAGCTGGTATCTTAACACTCTCGTGTTCATTGTTCATCTGAAGGTGAGTGTCGACCGAACAGCCGAGTGAATAACGTGGCAGACTTGCGAGTGAAACGCGGGGGTTTGGATCCTGGGTGAGGCTTATCTTCTGCATTTTTGCAATTTTCATGATTTGGATGAGAGTTGCGCAGGCAGTGACAATGAGGCAGGCAAGAAGCCAATTTACATAGTATTCACCGTTATATCTACACATAACATAGAACTTGGATAACATAGAACATTAACTTTTACCAAATTTTTCTTTATTCTTCTTATTCTACAGTCTCTCACTAGTTATTCTCAAGTCTCTACATGTCCCACACGTAGAACGGTGAGCTGTCCCCCACGGGATACGTTGCTCAAGCCTGTATGTACAGACCAAGTGGAACTTACACTGATAATTCTTTCAAACTACGCTTCATTCAAAGCAAAACTTTGTAAAGAATAATGTGTTTAATTATCGCAATTCCTAGCACCAATGGTACAATGCAACGAAGTGCATGGAGCAATAACAGCGACTGCAGTACAAACAGCGAATAAAAGCTGCAGGTTCACTGCAGCCTTTTTAATCACATGATCCAGTGTCCCTGAGGAATACACATTGAGCTGGGCTATCAAAAGACCCAGGGTGTTCGGCAAGGTGCCCGACCTAGTACCACGCAAACATAAGAAGATTTCTGAAGCTGGTGTGGTACAGCAAACGGTGAATCAGCGAAATGACCTTAGACGATTGTATGAATTTACTGTTACTTGGAAGTATCGCTTAAAGATTTCACTGGAGATGAAAACTTGCCTTCAATATATTATCCCTTTTTGAACATCGAACGGAAGATCGTGGACAATGACGTGCGAGTGGAATCGCTAAATGAGTGATTTGAAGTACTGGAAAAATCCTACATCGGGTGGTTGAATTCGACTCGTTGCTTCAGAGGGAATCGTTCGTATAGTCAGATTCTTCTCGACCGGTACAAGAGCTGCGATAGCGTCGTGGTTGGAGAAACCTGCCCAGGAGTGGAGAAGAAGGATGCATTGGTCAGGCATATTCGGAAGGAAGACGTTCTCAAAGGATGAAAGAGTGGTGGTTGAGCTCATCATGTGCGTGCATCCCGCAGTGACGAAAAGATTTTTCGTCTGAAAGATACCCTTTCGAGGAAAGGAACCGTTTGGCTCTTGCAGTTGCACGATAGTGTCTCGCCGACCTTTCCCGAAACAAACAAGAGTGGCATCACTGTCAGGCTATGTGTGCTGGCAGATGACGACTGTACTACCCGTATTGTTTCTTTCTTTTCTTTAAATGACAGAGATCTAGGCACCTGTGTAATACACTGTAAAGAAAATAAAATAAAAAATGCTTCTTTAAATTTCTTCTAGTCTCTAACTAACCGTGGTTTCTTTGGTCAAGGCTGACTGATCGAAATTTATAACGCATTCCAAAAAAACTTCTTCCATCTGATGCCGTATCTCTTTAACGATCTTATTTGCTGCCTCTTCAATTCCTCCTTGGTCAATAAAGCTTCTCTTCTGCACAAGTCGAGTAACTCTGCGATTTGCAAGAACGACGTGCTTCTTAAGGCTTTTGATCCACCTAGGAGAGGCGCAAAAATTCGTCAAAGGATCTGGCATGTTGCGGTTGATGGCCAAAGCAAATTGCGTGAGATCTCTATCATGGATGGACACTCCTAAAAGCAGCAGTATTTCTAATCTTTATAGCATTACCTTTTCTATTTGCAAATAGTTTTAGTGCAAATAGTGCAAATAGTTTATAGTTTGATTTTCTGCACCACTTTCTTCTGAAGAGCTTCCACGATCAGCCTCAATTTGTGTCTTTCGCTCCTATTTACAAGCCTTGTCAGGAGAGTAAATGAAAATACGCTTGGAAAGTTAACTTTTAATGTCGCTTTTGTAAATTGGGCTTTACCTCCGTCATAGATCATCAGCTTAAACCAATCGCGTTCGCTACGAAGAAACGCAAACGAGTGGCGTGTACTCTTCCTGCTGCGACATGATTTCCTTGACGTGGACCAATGGTTTTCTGTCGCAGCCCACCCCTGATCCTCCGGAACTTGGTGGCTACCAGAAAATGTGACAGTTCCTGATCCACCTGCCTGGTTGTATTCTTCGACCTTCTCTTCATTTCCCATTGTCCATTTTGCGTTCACGCCATCTTCCTCAACTTCCAAGCGGCCTTCGTCATAGACGTCTCCCAGTTGTTTCGAATGCGTTCAGTACATTTGCAATTCTTCCTGCCAGCTTCTTCTCTTCCCTTGATGGAGGAGCATCCGATGGAGATCCAAATTCCAAAGTCAGGAGATGAATCACCACACGAGCATTAGAAGACATTGTGACCAACAGACACGGCGTAATTGACTTCACCTTTACCCAAGCAGTTGCTTATATTCTGTAGCTGTATCTCGTACCGTGCAGGACAGCTCACCGATCAACGTGAGGGACATGTAGAGACATGAGAATAACTAGTGGAGGCCTGGAATAAAAGGAATGGAGAAAATTTTGGTGAAAGTTAATGTTCTATGTTATGTGTAGATAAAACGGTGAATACTATGTAATCTGGCTTATTGCCTACTTCATTGTCACTGCCGGTGCAACTCGCATCCAATTCATGAAATTTGCAAAAATACAGGAGACAAGCCTCACCCGGGATCCAAACACCCAACGTTTCACTCGCAAGTCTACCACGCTATCCATTCATCCGACCGGTCGACACTCACTTTCGGTTGAACAATGAACTCGAGAGAGATACCAGCTGTCTTGCTTGCTTTACCATTCCATTGTATTGGTGCGGCTTACAGGGGCCGTAATTCTGCTCAAAGTTGAACTCGGGTCGAGATACTTGCATATTGTTGCTTCTCAGAGGGGTCGCTTCTGCCCGCTTATGCACCGCATCGCTGGTTCAGACCTACACTTGAGGTAGTTCCCTGGTAAGAAGAAGGAAAGCCGGACAGGCGAGTCGTTGCGCAGTCGGAGTGTCGCGCGCACTCGATTCAAGGTTCCTGGTACGGGTTCCCCACTCAGGCCATCCAAGCCTTCCATCCCTCCGGAGTTGGTAACAGACTCGTCCGGGAAGTATAGTACACTCGGCTGGTCACGGAAAGTCATTGTTTAGGCCAAAGACGCATGAAAATTACATTCAGTACAGCCCATAGAAGTTGAATGAAGGGCGCATTCCTGAAGGAATTGATTAACGCTGTCGTTTATTGTTTAACATTAACAGTCGAACAGATAACACAAGACATTGGTCCTAATATAGGCCCGTATTGGTATGGCGTGAGTTGGTCAACGTCAGGCACATCTAACGGTACATCATGTGGACGCAATATGATGTTATGATGTCTCAACGCCCTCCTCCAAAGATGAATGTTATGCAAAGCCACAGGCAATGAATAATCAACAATCATCTGATGACCTAATTATAAGTTCGTTTAGGTGTATCAGTCTGCAGCCGAGCGGAGGTCAACGAATAAGCTGAGCCCGCTATTCCACTTTTGGAGTTATCAAGAAGCTTGTTTCAGTCGATGTTTCAGTAGACAGTAGCGATCGTTGCCGACTGCTCGGCTGTGGTTGTTACCATAAACGATGGTGTAGTTATTTAATGCAGCTCCGTGGGTGTGGTGATGACGGGTGCGGCGTTCGAAAGTCATAATTTGCGTTGTTACTACACGCTTGGTTGACATACCGGTGTTGTACGGCCCCATCAACCGTGTGGCCGTGGTGGACTACAGTTTAGCCAAGTGTTCGATTGCTTGATTCATTTCACAGCATCGGCGCACACGTCCTACAGTTGTTGCAGCGAGGACAAGTGGGTGATCTAGATTTCAAGGACTGCGTCCATTATTAAAAATTTAGGGCGTAGGGGCTGGAAGAACAAATTCCACTTCTCTGCTCTATTTTTTCATCACAGGGGACTTAGGTGTGTTATGCCAGAGGCGAACCGCTGCACTTGCGGCATTGTATGCCTCTCTCTCGAGGCGAACATTCGGGTGAGGAGGTACGCCCACATTATCATGAAGGCGTCACACTAGGTTTGCGTGGGCAACGCGGATGAGTTCGATGGTTGGAATGCTTTATAACGTATTTCGACTATCGGCGAGAACCCGTAAAAACCTTCCCGCCGATTATTAGGGAGCTGTAGGTAGCGAACTGGCAATCTTTTCTGTACATGGGAAAGAGAAAAAAATGTCCGCAAGAAGGACATGCAACCGTGACAGGTGTGTCGACAGGAAGCAGGTCCGCGGCCGACAAGGGGCGGTTTTCGCATTGGAGCGCGTTCTCAGCGCCGAACTTGAACCGTGGCTTGTGACAATGAAGAATCAAGATTTATGGCTCAGCTCCTCTAAAAGGAATATAGTGTTCGGAATTTTATAAAAAATTTATTTTGTTGCAAAAGTGCTTCTAAGTTTATTTTAAAGTGCAAGAAAGCATGCATTTTTGCCCGCTTCACAAGAAGGGATAGCTCCATGCACAAATTCAAGTTCTGTTTACCTGGTTGGTGGCATAAATGCTGCGCAGTGGAGATATGCACGATCTTTACTATTGCTTCTACTACGTGACTCCACAGACTGAAAATCGTGATGTGCTGGACGAGTGGATGGTGCGACCCCTCCCTGTAACATTATCAGAAATCACTACTCTACTTTAAAATACGCTTTAGACCATCGTTTTATTAAAAACAAAAATTTTATAAGATTACAAGCGCTGCATTTACTTTTCTTACGAAGAGGAACGACCGATTTTCAAGGAAAGTCGTATCCAGAAACTCTGGGGAATTGCTAAAACCTCTAGAATCAGATCGGAATAGACGCAGGCGTATTAGAGCGCAATTGGTGTAGGGGAACACTTGTTCGACGCGAATGCACACGTGAGCTGCGTCAGCGCCGACGTTGACATTCGATCGATGCGCATTGGTCTCTCGTGTGGGCGCGGTGGCATGGCTGCCAGAGGGGGGTCGTGACGCAGTGGGTAGAGGGGTGGGTTCAGCCTTGGAGGTCGTAGGTTCGGTCCCTATGCATGGTGGAGTTTTGCATTACATTCAACTGGCTGGATTAGGTCCAGGGGTTTTAACGTCTACAAATTTTTCAGGCGTTTTCTGCCCATTTGCCAGCTGTATGCTTCTGCAGAACCAGGGGCCGGATTCATCAAAGTTACTGCAGTAACTTTAACGGAGAATTGTAAGCAAATAGCTCAGATAACGCGGCTTATCAAGCGATATGGTGAGCGATAAGCCACGTTATCTGAGCTTTCGCTTACGGTTTTCCGTTAAAGTTACTGCAGTAACTTTGATGAATCCGGCCCCAGAACAGGACTGCCGACTTCCCCCTGAGCGACGAAAGCAGTTTACACACGAGCAGCTTGGATCGCATCCACCCTGGAGCCCCTTCCCTAGCCTGATTTCAGCTGCGGATTCCCCCTGAGCGAAGAAAGCAGTTTCCACACGAGCAGCTTGGATCGCATCCACCCTGGAGCCCCTTCCCTAGCCTGATTCTGCGCTAGAAGAGCGCAAAAATCAGTTACGAACTCCCCCTGAGCGACGAAAGCAGCTTCCATGCGTGGCGCCCCGACGCAAAAAATCTATTCCGATCTGATTTTAGCGGCCATAGCTCCACTCGAAACTCTGTGCGCAGACAGCCTCCCGGCTGTTGGTCGGCGGCGCCACCCGCGGACGGCAATGTACCAGCCCCTCATCGTCCGTCGGCGACGAGTCGTGGACGTGGAAAGCGGGTGTGGCGGGCTGGCGTTTTACCGTGGACGGACATGAAATGTGTAAGCCCTTGTTTACACTTGCGCCGTTGCGCGGCGCTGCACGATGGTCGATATAGATATTGTTGAACGGGCGGCGTGAAAAATCGATATCTGTGGCGATCGTGGTGCCGCGTCGCGTGGCGGCACAAGTATAAAACAGGGCTAAAGGCCCCCATAGAGTTCTGCGGCAACGCCGCCCGCCGCTATGGTTAAGGATAGGGCAGGGGCGCCGCCGGCGGCGAGCTCTGCGTTTATGTCCTATGGTTAAGCATAGGGCCGCGGCGCTGCCGTAGAACTCTGTGAGGGCCTTAAGGCGCCTTTTATACTCGCGCCGCCACGCGGCGCGGCGTGATGGTTGACATAAGGCTCATGCACACTTTTGCGACACCGCGGCGCGACAAGAGGAGCGACGGCCACCTCTGCGAAATCCGGCGGTCGCGGCGCGTTTGCGTTACAGCATCGTTATAGGCAACGGGACCGACGTCCCAGTGCATGTCGCGCCGCTAGGAATGATTTGAACCATTCCAGCCTGCGGCACTCAGCGCGGCATCGCCGGCGATAGCCGCAAAAGAGTGCATGCCCCCCTCTGCGGCACGTGTCGCTATGTCGCGCCGCTCCCGTCGCGGCCCTATCCTTCATCATGGCCGTGCCGCGCTGTCGCAGAAGTGTGCATGGGCCTATAGCTATGGTGAGCGATGGTATGACAAAGGCCTATCGGTTGTTCGCGCCGCCCGGCGGCGCCGCATTGTTTCCATACTCTGCCGCTTCAAAACACCACATCTGACGGAATTTGGGGTTACGGTATCCGGCGAATCGCGCCGCTGAAGGTAAAGGCCGCCACAGACTTCTGCGGCGCCGCTGCCCTATGCTTAACCATAGGGCAGAGACGCAGAGCTCGCCTCCAGCGGGGCCGCCAGCGGGGCCGCTGAGCGGCCGCAAAAGTCCGTGGCGGCCTTAAGGGCGCGGCGCGGCGCGATCAGCTGCGGCAGACTTGGTGTGGAGTCGGAGATTCCACCACCGAGATGAATCATTTTGCCCGAACTTCGCATGGGGAGGGGTTATTTGGGGTGCTGATCGCGAATCTAGCATCCGTTTTGCGTGTTAGGCTGGAGTTTGGGCGAAATCGGTGACCATGACCTTACCTTGTGTAACCTAGGAAGGGAATGGGATCTGTAGATATTCCCAAAGTTTCACCTTCAACGCTATAGATATGCTTAGTGCACAATGATCCCGGGATGACCATATGAGAGAGAATTCTGAGTGATTCTCGACAATGACAATGAGTTTCACTTTTGAACCCATACAGGTTGCAAAATAAAGTGTCGTTTAGTGCCGTTTGCATTGCAGGGGATTCGACTCAATACCACACTCACCAGTTTCAAGTTATGTTGAGCGCACGACTTCGATCCCAGCCTTAAGAGAGGATTTGTCGCTCCCCACAGTAATCCTACCACCAACATTGGCAAGATGCGTCCCGCTGATCAGCCAGAAGAATCCTTTCTATTTTAGTCCTCCACTAAATCCTGGACCGTCCTCTCCGTCATCCGTCATGGTGCACAGGCTATAGTGAGCAGAAGCTCGTGGCTGACGCTCACCCTTTCTAACTGCAACCGCGCAGCGGCGCGTCAAATTCTTAATTGACGCGCCGCTCCGGAATATAAAAGGCGCCTAAGCGGCCTAAAACTCACCACGAATGGCTGTCGGCGAAACGTGGGTGTGACGGCTGCGACCTGTGGCCAAGTGTGTGGTCCTGGCACAAATCACGCCGTGCGCGTGTGTACCATATGCCATGGGCCTAAGGCCTATGGTATAATTACCTCCGCGTACATTCCTGAGGCCAGGGATCGTGCCGGGGCCCCTCACTCGTCGCAAACCGCCACACTCACGTTCCGCTGACAGCCTACCTGTTCCATAACTTTCTTATTTACCAGGACGCAGGGAACGTACAAGGACTTCAGCGATAATGTGCCCACTGTGTTTGCGATCCATTTTATTTAAGTTTTTTTTTCTGCTGTTGATAAAATTACACAGCTATTATGTAAAGGAGAGGGCTAAACAAGAAAAAATAAGCTATGCAAAATATAATAAAAAATGCAGCCCCAAGTATTTCCAAAAGAGCTCTAGCCCGAAAAACAACCAGGATAAAAGTCAGTGCGAACGTTGAGACTAAATAAGACAAAAGTTAAGATCGAGAAGAACGTGAAAGTTTGGAAAAAGAAACTGGATAGATGAATCCCCCAAATAGTTTGTCCCAATCTAGCACCATCAGATGCACTGCGCTCATTTCGAGAACGACGTGATGCGGTGTGATTAGACGCGGTAGCACACGAGGTACTCCTCCCGAAAGCATTGATGCCGGGAGACGGGACCAATCAGTTGGTTCCCAGCAGTGTCAACGGTGTCGCAAGTAGTGTTCGTACGTTAGGTGTCTCACCACTTCAATAGCACGACCGACTAGCCTCGATTGCGGTGGTCAAACGACTGTGGAAACCGCTTCGTTACGGGTTCTAGTGAACGAGCATAGTAGGCTCTACACGATGGAGCACATTCAGTGCCCACATGGCCGTGGGCGTAGGGGATCGAGCGTTCTACCCCCTCGTCCCCTTGGCCGCCCACCCCCAACCCCCTGGGCTTGCTCAAGAGTCCAGTGGCTGCTTTACGAGATAGTGAAGACGCAGACATTTGCCACGCCTCTGTTTAAAGGGCGGGGGAGCGGGGGGGGGGGGGGGGTAGAACGCCACTCCGCCGTGGCGATTAGCACTTTAGTAGGAAAAGTTGATCGATAACTTATAATGTTATGCAATCATTATCGTAACAAAGTTCGATAACATCTCCGCGTTTTCCACATATAGGTTGACAGTTTCAGACAGTAGACAGTTTTCTTCTAATTAGGATTTTTTCGGGAAAATTTGGCAAAAATTCGTTAAGTCTCTTACGAGTCAGCTACCGCTCCTTGTGACCCTACTATCGCCTTCTTCATAGAAGAGACACCTAACGTAATGCACTCTTTAAAATACGAACTTGATCTAAAACACCGTCATTCTATATCACCTCTCCCCCCAAATTGTCCCGTGGGCTCTCATATCTCTGCACCGCAACAAGAGCTGCCGGAAATATTAGGGGAACAACTGATGAAATGAATTACCCATTTCCTCTGGAGATGGGTCCACATGTTTTTCAATGCGTCTGCTCTCGGAATTTAAAGTGACGTCTATTTCAGGAAGAGTCTGGCGTGAGTTGATGTCCTTATAATAGGATCGAACTCCGAAGTTTGTACATGCAAATGGATGCTGTCGGTGACTGAGCCCAGAGTTAAAATTCACAAGTCACACAACAATAAGCGGTTGCTTGCTGGGTCCCTTGTACTCAGCTTATATGCCGCATCCTTGTGGTGGGCTACATTGAGCCAGATGTGACATATAAACTTAGCATAACCTTTGAATTCCGTTAAATTTAGAAGCTACTCAGGATTCGAAAGGGCATGGCCACAATCCTCTCTGCGTAAGATTTTACGGATCATACAAATAAGGAATGGGCGGTCACTTCACTCTTTCTGATCGACAACTGCGACAAAACTGAAGGAGAACTAGAAGGGCGACATAGTAAGCCAACCTATGAGAGGACACTGTATTGCTCTTACCTACTCAGGTTGTTCTGCCCTGTTTGTGTCCCACTCGTTTTGCCAACGCTTTCAACGCTAAGTATACAGTGAATCTCAGCTTGTTGCTCTTTCTTGCACAGGGCGGGAGAATATCCTACCTCGAACAGTTGCCGCATTCCACGAGAATGTTGTTAACTGCGGCTGATTCGCAATGAAATCACTGTAATTTCGGTCGGCTGAGGCCCTAGAATGGCGTCAAGAAGATGGCTGCGGAAGGGTTGTTGGGCTACGCCAAAAGAATTCTGTCTTAAGAATACAAAAATGGTATAGATAAATTTCTGCAACATGAAACAGAGCGCGATTCAGAGGGAGGGAGTACGGGGATTGAAACTATTTTTATTGATCGACGTTTCAGGCTGTAAGCCATTCATCAGTTCTCAACACCATAGACAATGTCTAGACGCAAAAACCTCATCAGCTACATATTATACGCGATGGGCAAAAACGCCCAACCACAGTAAATTCGCACTTTTGCATACCAATGCAGTACTTTTGAAACTTCTCCATACTGCATACTAATGCAGTGCGTTCCAAGCATCAAAATTGATCCAAAAATTCGTTGAACCCCACCATGATAGTGTCATTAAAACCGTGGAAACATTTGCTGAATACCAGTATGCTGACAATACATTGGTGTAGAAATTATTCGGCAGTATACTTTTCAGGAGGAAGATGATGGTCCTGAAAAAAGAGTAAGTTGAAAGTGTTTTATTGGAAAGAATTTTAAGTTATTTTCAACAACGACGATGGAATGTAGCAGTTTTGTCTAGCAAATGACATGGTTTTGATGTTCAAGGGGGAAGATGACGTTCGAAGGCCTAGTAAACGTACACGAAAGCGGAGATCTAGAGCCAGAAAGAAACAGAGAGAAAAGGAAAAAAGAGCGTCCATCCAACGAATGCGACAGCAGAAGGAGAGCGATAGCAAGGATTCTGATGAAAAGGCAGCCTTTTTGTAATCGGAATATAGACTAGAGCATAATCTTATATCTGTCTGTTCTGTGTAGTAGAGGCTTGTTCAGGAAAAACCAAAGCCTGGCGCCCTCAAAATCCGCCCACCAGCGGAGACTAAGATGAGACCAACGTTCGATCCGAATTACCAGACATTAGCCGGACTGAATAATGATGAAGTTTTCCAACCAAAGGCGGGCGTCAATTCTTTGTATTGAAACGAGACCAAATATTGAGATCTGGAATTTTTGGCTATGATGTTCGAAGATAAGTGAAAAGTGTTTGCAGGGTGGTGGAGAAGGAGGCGCGATAGGAGGAAAGTTGAATATCAGACCTCCGGCGGAAGCCCGTAAAGTGGCTACATTCGATCCAAATTATCAGACGCTAGCAGGGCTTAACAACGAGGACGTTTTTAAACCAAAGGTGAATACGACACTTCTGTTCCTGAGAAAAACCAATCCTGCAATGTGGAAGCGATTGTTTAGAACGATACTGCAAACTGAACGAAATTGCCCATGAATATCAGACCTGCGAATATCACACTCTAGACTAAACGGTAACGGAAAAAATCGTTGCTTTTGATGAGCTGTGCACCAAAGTTAAAGGCTAACTTTAATCCTACTTTTACTACACTTTAGAAATTGATTTGGCTTACGGTTAGCAAATCTTACAAAACAAATTCGTTAACGAATGCTTCATTGCATGGCGGAAATAGTTTTCAATCTACTGGGGTAGTCCTCTAGAACGCTCAAGCCTTATTTTTACAGTTCCTCTTCTGTTACTGGATGTTTATGCTGCACATTTTTGGTTTGTTAATGCGTACTTATGACACCGCCACCTCATCCTTTCCGTAGTAAATAGTGCAGCATCAGTCTTTATTATGTCCCTCCATATTTTCATTGGACACCTCGTGGTGACTCTCTAGGTGCTTCGAATCCCACACCACCTCAGACGTTGGCCCGCCCTTTTAAAGTGGGTTAGGGCTGTACTCGTCACTGCACTGTCATCTTCGTTCTACACCATATTTAAAAGAATTCCTGCTCATGCTCACCTGAACATGACCTCAACCTTTGGCATACACAGGTTCTGGCCCTTTGCAGGGAAGGAAAACCCTGACTGCTGTTCTACTCTCTCGCCCTGGAGTTCCATGGAGCCCCTTCAGCCGCGAAAGATCTTACTACTAGTGGACCTTTTATTTGCGAGAGGCCAGGTCCATCAAAAGTACGACCTCCTCATCAACATTTCCTCGCAGATAGGGTACTCCTAGCTACTGAGGTTTCCTCTCCAATTCTTTATATCCTCCCCATGACTTCTCTTTGGTTGTTCATGATATATTTAGTGCGCTGTCTTGAGAGGACAAAATTGGGTTTCTTCACGTTCAGGCACTGGCGATTGATTTTCTACCATATATGAACCTTTTCCCCCAACTTGTTCTAGTTGTTGGCTATCACTGCGATATGGTTTGCGTCGAGACCGATTCTGAGCGGGTCCCCATCTGGGCAATACGATGCGCAGTAAAGAATCGGTATGAAGAGAATTGCAGTCTCCAGGGAATGGGTTCAGCTCTCCATCAGCCATTGAATAGAGGGCTACAGTGAAGGAGTCTAAAATGCTGGCTACGAATATCGATATTATTTCACCCTGTCAACTGCTCGTCGAGCGCGTTGATGAATTATTGCACGACCAGACGTTCAGCGGCATAGCGGCCGCCAATGGTCTGGTTGGGGGCTTCGCCCCTAAATTCCGAGAATAGAACAACCTCATCCCATCTGGTTGGGCGCTTTGCCTCCAAACCCCGAGAATAGAGCAATCTCAATCTCCTCCTTTCTTCTTTAGGCCTTCCTACAGTAAAAAACGGGTTTTACTATATAGATTAGTGCAGCGGGATACGGTAGGGTAGAATTCTCACTGTGCATATGAAGCCCATCGACCCTCCATCTCATGCACGCGATTTATTCTCCGAAGCGCTCGTTCTCTACGTGACGAGAAACAGGTAATGGGAGTCCCAATCCGGTGCTTAGGTAGCAAAATCTTAATCAAAATTAATCGGTATTGGTCGATACCGTTTTCTGTCCGACGGCAATAATACTCCTCCGAATCCCATGGTCACTCTCTCTACCCTCCCTCCCCCTCCCAACATACTTCCTTTCCTATGTACTGGCAAAGAAAGTCGAGCACGCAGATGTGACAATGAGCACCGATTCACGTGTCACTACGTTGCCACGACGTCTATGACACTCCTTCAGCATTCTGACACACGTTCCACGTCTTCTGTAAGCCGTCTTTAGAAATCTGACACACACTGAACGATGTTGAGGGAAAATGCTGGTCCCCCTCCCCCTTATTCACGGTTTTCCTCTAATGGTCATCCTTTGTTGGTCCTCTCCTATTGGTCGCCCTTACTCGGAATCCCTACGCAAGTTGGACGACGTCGTCAGCACGTCTTTTGAATCCCAACGCAAGTTGGACGACGTTGAACGACGTCTTCAGCACGTCTTCTGAATCCCTACGCACGTTGGACGACGTCTAGCGCAGGTCTTCTGAATCTTGACTCACGACGTCTAGCGCGTGTCTTCTGAATCCCTATGCAAGTTGGACGACGTTGAACGACGAACGACGTCTTCAACACGTCTTCTGAAGCCCTACGTACATTGGAAGACGTCTAGCGCAGGTCTTCTGAATCCCTTCGCACGTTAGATGGCGTCTTCAGCACGTATTTTGAATCCCTACGCAGATTGGACGACGTCTTCAGCGCGTCTTTTGAATCCATACGCACGTTGGACGACGTCTGGGGCAGGCCTCGTGAATTCCTACGCTCCGCACTCGATCCTTATTCATACCTTGACACGTTGCCCCTTGAATATCTCGTAAACTTGGACGGTCAGCCGCCAAGGATACAGTTGGCCAGCAATCGCCCATGGTTAAGCTCAAAGGAATCCCGGCTGGCATACGCCGCACTGTGGTAGGCATCTTTTGGCTTCAGTCCCCCTCCCCGTGACGGACACGTGACATTAGCCGATTATATATAGTGGGATAAGCAAGCTGACCTTAGAGCGACTATGTTAGGAGACAGTTTCCTTGCTTCACAATAGCGGATATCAGATTCGTTTCCTTTTAGTGACGAATACTTGTGCTCATGAATGCTCCAACGTTTCAGAATTTCGTGTTGGGAACAAGAGTTGTTAGCTGCGGCATGCTTCCAACTCCAAACTTCTAGCAATCGTGGACATCACTCCTTACCAGAAACCTCCACTGGAGGCCACGAAACCGGTTCGGTATCCTTGGCGAATGTGAAAAAGTCGATGAACGCTGGGAAGCCGTTAAGACCGCGATATGTCAAGGTACAGAAGTGATGGTTGGACATAAATTGGGCAAGCGGAAGGAGCAATGGATTCGAGAAGGAATCAGGAAACTAATGGATGAGAAGAAGCGAGTCGGACAGGAAAAGAGAGTGTCAAGGCACCTCTTGAATTAAGAGAAAAGGGCGGAATCTACTCAGAGCTGGACTAAAAAGTAAACGCATCATGTCGCTGTGATAAGAAAGTCTTGATCGCTCAGAAGGAAACAAAGCACGGCCGCGGCTATTCTTCCTCCGCTACGCCGGAGGAAGAATCGCACGTCCTAGAAATGAGCAGTAGCCTTTTGCTGTTTGCGCGCACCTAGCTTAGAGATCGCGCGTCAGCGTCCTCGTTGAGATTCGATCGATCTCTTGTGCGCATGCGGTGGTTCCCACGGCAAGCGGGTCATGGTGCATTGGATAAAGACACGCTTCATGCAAGGGAGGTAGGGGTTCGGTTCTCCTGCGCTGTGGCATACTTGCATTTCAGCTGGCTACTTAGGATTTGAGGGACTTTAACGTGTACGCCTTCTTGAGGCATCCTTTGCGCTTTTTCCAGCCGTATGCGCTCCGCCGCAGAAGCCAGCCTCAAACTTCCACTGAGCGACGAAAGCAGTTTCCACACGGGCGGCTTGGGTGGCACACACCCTGAAGTCCCTTCCCTAGCCTGGTTCTGCGCTCGAACAGCTACGCACTTCCCTTGCGCGCACGGCTAAAAAGGAAAGATTTTGCGCTCTGTCACAAAGATGCGTGAGAATAGAATATGAGGTACAAACCCTGCCAACCCCAACAATCCGCAAAGCCTGCGTTCGATTATATGAAAACAGCTCAGGAGAGCTAAATGTTAACGTTGGTGATCTAGAAACAACGACTACAGCACGCTGTCTTCAAAACTGAAAAGCCCTGGTGGGCTTGACGAACTCGCAGCGGCGGTGTTGGAAACTAGGTGCAATTGACGATGCTCTTCAAGAGCTAGCGTCGTTACGAAGACTTCGAGATGCAATCGATGATTGACTGGGTGCAAGCTAGATTCAGAAACAGAAAATCGTGTGGCAGGCAGATTTTTAAGCTACACAACATAATCAAACCGCACTTGGAGTATCGCTTTCGTGTGTTTCGTGTGTTTTAGGAAAGCATTAGACAGTGGGGTGTCAAGCGTTCTACCCCTTCGTCCCCCTGGCCCGCCCACCCCCCAATCCCTGGGCTTGCTCGAGAGTCCAGCGGCTGTTTTACGAGATAGTGGAGACGCAGACATTTGCCACGCCTATTTTTAAAGGGCGGGGGGTAGAACGCCACTCCGCCTTAGGCCAATGTTATACTTCGGCGACGCGTCGGCCGACGTCGGCGACGCTGTGCTTTGCGGGCAGCTACGCACTGCGTGGCAGCCCGCCCAACACAGCGTCGCCGACGACGTCGCCGAGAGCTCCGCAGGTGGGTGTTATACTTCCGCCGCCGACGTCGGTGGCGACGTCGCCACCGACGTCGCCACCGACGTCGCCACAGACGTCGGCGGCGACGTCGGTGGCGACGTCGTCCGTGGGCCGGTCGCCGCGCTGTGCACGGCGACGGGCCGTCGCCGGCCTCATTCAAGGCTGGGAAAAAACGCGCTCAGAGGGAGTATTTTGTTTGTGGGTGGGTTCTTCGTTCCCGGCACTGTCAACATCCTCGGCGGACCTCGAATTACGAAATCGAAAGTGCAAAAACGCCCATCTTGCGGGCACAAATGGTGCCTTTTTTACTCTTCATGTCCATTTAGTCAGATGGCGTTCGCGCTCGGCATTCAAAGTCCGCCCGTTCCACGGCCGAGTGCCCGACGCTATCATCTGATGCGGACGTGAGCAGCGCCGCTATCGCCAATGCAGTCCCCAGCGACCGACGCTCTGAAACCGGTAACCCCCGCTGATCTTCTCCCACTTCCGAGTTGTGGTTTCCGAAAAAAACCCCGAAATAGGGCACTATTGCTCCGTTTGAGCATCGGACGGCTCGATTCGCTCTGTTGTTGACTGGCTGCGTGGTAGCGATGCCCTTCTTCAATTGAATCTCTGCTGCACTTATCACGCCCTTCAGAGCAAGTTCGAAACCCTGCTGCCAGGAGAAGGCTTGGTCCTAGTGATCGACACATTCGGCTTCGCTCTCCCTTCCCACACCATTGTGGACCGCCTCCCTCCATGAGGAGACGGTCCACAAGTCCTTTGATCTCGCTTTTTCTTTTCTGCAATCTCCCTCTTGTCTTGCAAACGCTATAATCATTGCTCGATTTCGTCATGAATCTGCGTTCTACACCAAAGTTCTTGGCTTTACTTCCTCGTTCATTTAGGTGGAGTAAGAAAATAAGCACGCGTTCGGTCTTCCGAATGGCATCTCAGCTACTGACCAACACTTTCTTTTTTCTCTTTCTGAGGAATCCAGCTCTCCTCCAATGAGGGCCAGCGAGGCGCTTTACGTAACCTACCCACCTGGCTCATGTAGCAGTGCTTCTCGTCTCTGAGCTTCAGGAAGGCTCGTAGCTCCAAGGGTGCTTTCTCACTTGTATGAATTGATCTGCTCCGAGGATCCTGCTCTTGGTCCCTAGCTGCGCAACTCTATTTACTCGTTCGGCCGGCTTCGTAGTATCGAGGGTTTTGGGTCGTAGTTCTTCCCTGAAAGAATGGTGGAGTCGATGAAGTGGGCCATAAGTTTTTCGTCTTCTTGTATCATTTTCTTTTCTTCAGCCCACTCTGTCCTTCGAAAAAATCGGGACTGTGTGCCCGTCAAGCCTTTCCGCTACTCATCTCATGTCAGCGGAGCAGGTTTATGGCCGTGAATGAAAATAGGCCGTCGCCGTCTGTGGCGACGTCGGCGGCGTCTGTGGCGACGTCGGCTGCGTCTGTGGCGACGTCGGCGACGTCTGTGGCGACGTCGGCGACGTCTGTGGCGACGTCGGTGACGTCGCTGGTGACGTCAGCGTCGGCCGACGTCGGTGACGGGCCGTCGCTGACGTGTCGCAGCGTCGGCGACGCGTCGCCGAAGTATAACATAGGCCTTAGACAGTTTAAACCACGAGGCGCTCTGGGAAATGCTCAACCTCTATGGAGTCCCTGCCACATTTGTCAAGGTAAAAAGTCAAGGTTCTTCATCAAAATTCTTTGTGTTGCGTGAAGACAATTCTTGGAAATACGAGCTTCTTCAAGGTTACCTCAGCGGTTGCGGTTGGGTTGTGTCCTCTCACCGTTGCTATTCAACATCGTGCTCGAATTCTTAACGAGGTGAACGACATCAGAAGTACAAGGACGTATTCCTTAGTTCAGCGAACGCATTATGGATTTTGGCTTTGCGGACGACATTGCCGCATGATTGGAAACGCTCCAAAGACGTGCAGAGCGCCAGGAACGGATGCTTGGAAGTAGTAAAAAGTTTCAGTCACTTCGGAATACTTTCACCGGCAACGGAGATGCCAAGGCTGATATTTGCTCCCGGATTTTAAAAGCTACACACGAGCCAGTGTGGGTGGTGGAGTGAATCAAATGTAGGTATCAAAAACAAAAGCTGAGAAAGAACCCCGCCTTGGCGACCTCACTAGTCGCTTCTCGGGCAGTAGAAAACCTGCTGCGGATTCTTGCATGATATTGGCGACTTGCAAGAAAATTGCGTATCCAGTTAAATACAGTGCCGGACGCGTCTTTTGAATAGACGACGGAAAAACCGCACTTTTGCGGTTTTTGCGTCTTTTTGATATAACTCTTCTAAAAGTGGTCCATTTGAAAAAACAAGGACATATTTGAGCTCACGAGCTCGAGCTCTCTCGTTCTGTATACACTGTTCTTTTGGAATCGTCAAAATGACCGAAATTGAAAACTTGCGCTCCATTGCGAAGGCGATCGCGGACAAATTGTCGGTCGTAGACCGTCGGCAACGGTTGTCTGATCACAATTCCTCTAATTTGAGGTTTTTTGAGAAACGAATAGTACCCTTCAATTCGTCTCTTCGAGATCTACACAAACATGTATAAAGCTTTACCAGACCACCGTTTTTTCGCAGTGGGTGGCCAAAAATGACTGGAGTAGGCTCTTTGCGATTGGAGAAGCTTATTTTTCAGGACTTGCATGTTCTCGGAGTACCTCACGAACGGCGTAAAGTGCTTTGTAATGCTAGGCATCCTCCGAGAGTGCGCCGTGAACAATGCATATATGATCGAACCTATCAATCGAGGTGCCGCGACATCCGGTAAAGCTGGCGTTTGGGGAGTTGTATCAGAAATTTGCAGCCGCTCTACTCAGGAATTGCTCTAAAGCTGTCCAGCTAACCGTTGGGGTGCGCTGTGCACAATGCATTTAGGACCGAGCCTATCAATCGAGTGGGCGCGACAGCTTGTAAAGTGGGCGTTTGGAGAGTTTTTATCAGAAATTCGAAGTCGCCCTACTCAGGAATTGCTGTACTCTGTCCGGCGAGATTTAGGAGTGCGCCAGGAGCAATGCATATATAATCGAACCTATCAATCGAGAGGGTCAACCGCTCGCAGATTGCACGCGCGGGCGTTTTCAGAGCGCAGTAACTCTGTCAAATTCAAATAGTTTCGGCTGCAACTCATGGATCTTGTAGTCAGTAGAACGGTCTATTAGTACGCTAAAGTGAAGTGGGGTAGCTTGAAGAGGCAATGTTACAGGGGTGCGAACATGAAGGTGAGGTTTGTGTGACGTATTTTTTTTCCGATTTCAGTGGGCCACTGTGGGAAGACGCGGCAAGCTAACAGCCCCAAAACGCGTAGACGAACCCTAAACTGCCTTAGCTTCAGCTGCCAGTTTGAAGCGGCCGAAGATAGCGGTTAGAGTTTCTTGCGCTCTTGCTCACCCAGAATTGAGTTTTCGACACTCACAATGACACCATTCTGTTCACCGTGAAAAGCGCTATCGAATGCTATCAATTTCGACCGATTTCGGGAACAATTGAGCAAAATCGGTGATCTTGACCCGACCGCCCTCAGTTATTCAGAAGAGAAATCAAAAGCTACCGAAATCGGCGGAATTATCAAAAAACGGACGTCCGATTCGTAATCCACGCCCCAAATAACCCCTAGGCGACTTTGGACGAGAAAATTTGGCCAACTTCGAAAATATCGATTTTTCGATGACGTCATCGTCAGCGCAGGCTCGGCCTAGAGCGCACGCGTTCTCGATGAGAATTTGTTAAAAAATCGATTTTTCTGAATTTGGTCGAGATTGATATTGTTCGATAGAGCTTTTCGTGTGTTATTGCGAGTGTCGAAAACTCTAAAATGGGCGAGTAAGGGCGCAGGAAACTTCAACCGCTAGGTCCGCCGCCCTAAAACGGCAGCTGGAGCTAAGGCAGTTTAATCAGCTAGAGAGTTGTGAACACGTCATCTTAAAGCGCCTTAAGTGTACTGCTCACATGCGCATTTGTAGCTCTACGCGTCTTCCCGCATGAGTCTACTGAATTGGAAAAAATCGTGTCACACAAGCCTCACCTGCATTTCGCAGAGCTGTAACTTAGTCCAATCATAAGCTACATTGCTGTGTTTCAATGCCGTACTAGAACATTTTGCTGCCTAAGAAATCCATAAGTTGCAACCGGAAAGGTTCACACTTGGCAGAGTTATCGCGCTCAGAACACGCCCGCGCGTGCAATTTAGCACAACAACGGTCGAAGTTCTCCTCGCTCTTACTCGCCCAGATACATTTCTGTCTGCTCTTAATAAGACCGTTCAACTCAGCATGAGAAGCTCTGACGAATGGTATCAAGCATGGCACCATTTGAAGATATCGATTTCCGATGACGTCATCGTCCGCGTGCCGCGGGGGGCCGTCTCGAGCGGCCTCGTCCTCGACGGGAAACCGTCAAAAAATCGATGTTCCCGAAATCGGTCGAAATCGATAGCATTCCATAGCGCTTTTCACGATGAATAGAATGGTATCATTGCGAGTGTCGAAAACTCAATTCTGGGTGAGCAAGAGCGCAAGAAACTCTAACCGCTATCTTCTGCCGCTTCAAACTGGCAGCTGAAGCTAAGGCAGTTTAGGCAGCTGAAGTGTACTGAGCATGTTATCGTAAAGAACCCTAAACGGCCTGTTCGTCTACGCGTTTTGGGGCTGTTAGCTTGCCGCGTCTTCCCACAGTGGCCCACTGAAATCGGGAAAAAAATACGTCACACAAACCTCACCTTCATGTTCGCACCCCTGTAACATTGCCTCTTCCTAAGCTACCCCACTTTACTTTAGCGTACTAATTCTACCGTTCTACTGACTACAAGACCCATGAGTTGCAGCCGAAACTATTTGAATTTGACAGAGCTACTGCGCTCTGAAAACGCCCGCGCGTGCAATCTGCGAGCGGTTGACCCTCTCGATTGATAGGTTCGATTATATATGCATTGCTCCCGGAACACTCCTAAATCTTGCCGGACAGAGTACAGCAATTCCACAGTAGGACGACTGCGAATTTCTGATAAAAACTCTCCAAACGCCCACTTAACAAGCTGTCGCGCCCACTCGATTGATAGGCTCGGTCCTAAATGTATTGTGCACGGCGCACCCAATGGTTAGCTGGACAGCTTTAGAGCAATTCCTGAGTAGAGCGGCTGCAAATTTCTGATACAACTCCCCAAACGCCAGCTTTACCGGATGTCGCGGCCCCTCGATTGATAGTCGATCATATATGCATTGTTCACGGCGCACTCTCGGAGGATGCCTGGCATTAAAGCACTTTACGCCGTTCGTGATGTACTCCGAGAACATGCAAGTCCTGGAAAATAAGCTTCTCCAATCGCAAAGAGCCTACTCCAGTCATTTTTGGCCACCCAATGCGAAAAAACGGTGGTCTGGTAAAGCTTTATATATGTTTGTGTAGATCTCGAAGAGACGAATTGAAGCGTACTATTCGTTTCTCAAAAAACCTCAAATTAGAGGAATTGTGATCAGACAACCGTTGCCGACGGTCTACGACCGACAACTCGTCCGCGACCGCCCTTCGCAATGGAGCGCAAGTTTTCAATTTCGGTCATTTTGACGATTCCATAAGAATGGTGTATAGCGAACGATAGAGCTCGAGCTCATAAGCTCAAATATGTCCTTGGTTTTTGAAATGGACGACTTTAGGAGAGTTATATCAAAAAGACGCAAAAACCGCGAAAGTGCGGTTTTTTCGGCGTCTATTCAAAAGACGCGTCCGGTACTGTAGTAGTCTGGGTGTAATTAATTAATTCAAGCTTCTTAACGAGCATATGATGAGGTAATCTATTCAAGCCTTCGAAAAATCGAAATAAACAACCTTGCCTGTTTTAGTCATCAATCCCCTTTGTCCAATCATTTAAAGAAGACAGAAGTGCCTTGATTTGCTCAGGACCCATTTAAAGAGTCTGTAGAGGGCTCTTGTGAACTACTTGTAACTGATCTGTCTACATGAGTAAAGCTCTTTAGAACGGTGATGGCTTGTTGTGCTTCATGTTGCAGTGGTAATAACTCAAATCAGCTCAGAGAAGCTATTAGTGATTGGCTGTGCATCGTTTTAGGGGATTTCAATCTCTCAGATATTAATTGGAGTGAGCGCTCCACTAATACATATTTCCTACCCTTCAAGGAAATATATTGATTTCTTCAGGACCGATAGCTTTATGCAACATGTCATTTACCAGCAAGAGAAAGTGCCTATCTTGCCTTGCTTTTCTGTAATGCCCAGGGACTGGTGAAAGACGTTGAAATGATCCCCCTATCGGTGAATGTGATTATGCTGCAGTAAAATCTCAGTTGAATATGAAGGTTCCGCGTACTCAATGTTGCTTGAAACGGGAGTTTCTTCTACGAATTATGCACTCCTACACTCATACAGGAATATTTTGATAACCTGGATCGGTTGGGATTCTTCAATACTGTTACCAGCGTCAACGATAAACAAAAAATGTTTATTACTGTTCTACATGACGTCATTGACACATTTGTCCCAATAATGTAGTTTGACATCAACAAAAACAATAATTTTCCTATCTATCTAATAGGCATGATCTCTCATCGTAACAGGCTGTGGTGTGCTGCTGTTAACAATAACTCTGTTAACAAATGGTCAGCCTTCAAAACTTTTGATGCTAAACTGGATAAGAAATTGAAAAAGTACAACGAACGTCTTGAGGATAAAATTATCAGTTCAAAAAAAACCCATCTAGGCTTTACTCCTTTATTGGGAACCGGCTAAAATATAAGGCCACTATTACAGCGTTAATCTATGATGGTAAAACATTTTTTACCGATCAGGAAAAGCTGACCTTCCATATGCTGATTTTCAAAAACTTTTAATGCGTCTTGCAGCTGAAAAGACGGCAGTTCCTCGAATAGGCAACTGTCCAAATTTAGACAGTACACAGGTGGGATACAGTTTAGATGGAATTCGACTAAAGTGGGCCAGAGAAGTGAAGGATCAAGGTTTTCTAGTTAATGACGCATTGCGTTTCGAAAAGCACTGCAGAAATTTGGTTTTAATGGCGAATTTTGGAATTTACATTCTCTTCAAGGCGCTTCGCACAAGAAACTCTCATACACTCATCAAGGCGTATAAAACTTATATGCGACCCATTGTTGAGGATGGCACAACAGTTTTTTCCCTTACAAGAAAAAAGATATCGCCCTTCTGGAGAGTGCTCAGAATAACTTCACACGTAACCTTGTTATGCGCTGTAGTGGTCTGAGCTACCAGTTTATTCCTAATGAGAACAGAGGAGGGTGCAACTTGGACTACCCAGTTTGCAGAGTGAGGTAAATCAGCAATGATCTTGTAATTTTTCAAAATCGTGACAGGAAGAACTGAGCTAAATTCAAATAATATGTTTACATGAAGAAGCTCTCAAGAGATTCCAAGCTTAAACGTATGGCTCTAGTTTCTAGAACTCAGGTCAAAAGCTTTCCTAATCAAGTAATTCTTGATTTTAACGGACTGCTTAGTCGGAACATTCTGACATTGTCTTTATCGGCTTTCAAGCAACTGGTTACTGCTGGAGTATCCTCTAGGGTTTACTGAGATAATTGGTTTTGCACATGTCACGAACCAGCTCAATATGTTGCCCTTGTTCTTCTGTAGAACCGTGATATCGTCAATGCAAGAGACTTCATAGTATATCTAGTACATAGTAGTAGTTGTATATCTTGCCGGAACACAGCAGCACTCGTACGAATGGCAAATGGCACTACAACATACCCAAATGAGCCCTTTCCAGTCGTGAAAGTCGAATTCTCGTTGGGCGCAAGAGACGGCAGTATCTGCCGGAAAGGCTACGTTAGGCACTCTTAATGTAAAATATCGACTGACGCGCTGGATTACAGTGGGGTGGTCGGGAGAAGCCTCGATCTCGCACAAGATTTCATAAGGCGAGACGAGGAGTGCTGCTGTGGAAGAGCAGAAAATCTTTCGCAACAGTCGATCTTTTCACCTGAACTAGAGCTTTTCAACTATTTGTATGATTATTTTGTATAAAAAAAAGTATCGCAAGAGCTGTTCTACATATTACATTCAAATGAATGGAATTATAAAAACTCAAAGAATTAGATTTACGTTGCAGGGTAAAAAAGATTTCCCTTTTTGACGATGGGGACAATAGGTAGGCCAAGTTCTTTTTTAGGCTTTTTCTGTTGGTTTCCTTTTTCGGTTACGTGTGGTCTCTATCAGTTTTACGTTACGTTTTTACGTTCAGTTGTTTTAATGTTTAGACAGATAGGTTGTTTTGAAAAATAATTTATGTCTTCTGGACACTCCAGTTCAATGCCCTGAAAATAAAAAAAGCCAAAATGAGCGAAAAAAAACCTATAAAAGTTTTTGTAGAGCAAATCATCCTCTTCGAATGGTGTATAACGTTGCGAAAAAATCTCAAACTTAGGCAGAGCGAAGCAGTTGTTGTCCGTACGATGAAGGGTGAACAGGTTTCATAGGAGCAGTTTTAAAGATTCTGCTCAGCGATATCCCGCTATAGTATTCCACGTAATAAGGCCGGAAGCAGAGTCTTGCGGGTACCGCGGACCCGCCATGACAACGGCGGGAGGTGCAACGCCGTGAGGGTTACTGTACGCAATACTGCGCACTTTTGCCGGCAGTTGTGACCTCTGGGAATGTCAAAGATGTAGTAAGCAAAGCGCTTTTTATTTTAGGAATAAGCGTTTTCTAAGCCAAGTTAGGAGCCCTTGAATGTAATCCTCGAAACCTAATAGAATACTCCTTATAACTCAACAGTTCTGTACCATTTTGCGCTCGCTCTCACTTTTATCATTCTACCTCCACTAAAAGCTCTTCGGTTGACATGCAGCTCGAGGATAATGTGGTAGCCCTTGCGATGACAGCATTGCCTCCGATGCCTTGTTGAGTCCGGGAGGTCTGTCCGATGCAGTTATAGCTCATACTAAAAAGGAACGGTTTGCTTTGTTGTTGCATTTCTGCGCAAGGGATTTCTTTAACCCTCACACAGCAAACTTGTGGCTGGAAGGTCACGAAGATTTGCAGTGCAATTAAGGTCACCTAATATCGTGCTAAGTTTTTTTGCGTTACGTTTTGAGTGCAGGATTCCATACGCCTCCATTTGTCGACTTTAACAATGATTACATTGTTGGTTGTCAAGCTCCTTTATGGGCAGAAATTATGCACCAACATATTATAGTCCTAGCATGTAGATTCGTTTAAAAAATGTTTCTAAATAGATGAACCTTCGTCGACACCCATCTATCACGCCCCCAGGTAAGGGTCGCAGTGAACTACTACAGCCCTCTGCGAGCTTTGCGACCAGTGGCTCCGCGACAACTTGTCCGCGCCGCGGCTTTCACCACAGTGGCAGCGTGAGTCCCGACTGCGGCGGGAATGATATGAACGAGTTCTCGTGGTGCTGCCGCGAGACTCTGTAAAGGCCCGAAACCATTTTTTTTCTACCGCAGTCAAAGTAAGAAGGTATGAAGAAGAAGAGATGAGAGTCAGAAGTGTTCCATTATCGGAGCTTGGGAGCAATGTCTTCAACCAGACGCTTGGGCCGTCCGAGTTCAAAACACTGCCACCGGCGTTGCTCAACAAGCGTTTGGGTTCAGAAAAAGTCTCAGCGATGTCGCGCAAAGGTCATCTAGCTTCGGAAGAGGTGTCACCGATGTCGTGCTAAGGGTGCTCGGTTGAGGACATGTCATCGACGTCGTTCAACAGGCACTCGGGTTCAGAAGACGTGTCACCGATGTCGCGTAAGGGGTTTCTGGGTTCAGAAGAGGTTCACCGATGTTATGCACAGAAAGTCTAGCTTCAGAAGAGATGTCACCGACGTCGCGCAATAGGAGCTCTTATTCAGAAGACGTGTCACCGACGTTGTTCAACAAGCGTTCGGGTTCAGAAGACGTGCCATCGATGCCGCGTAAGGGGTGTCTGGGTTCAGACGAGGTGTCATCGATGTCATGCAAGAAGTGTCTGGGTTCAGAAGAGGTGTCGCGTGAGGGATGTCCGGATTCCGAACACGTTTAATGGGGACCACTAATAAGTGGAGACTAGTGAAAGGTCAGTGGAGAGGGGACCAGTGAAGGGGAACTAGTATTTTTTATCGGTATCCTTCAACGTGTATGGGGTTTCAGAATACGAGCTACAGACGTCGTGCCTCATGTGACGGGGTACAGAAGATGTGTCATGAATGTTGTGGCAACGTCGTGATACGTGCATCGGGGTCCAGAAAACGTGTCACCTATGCGTATCATGCGTCCGGATTTATAAGACGTTACACAAACGTCGTACAACGTGTGTTCAGATCAAGAAGACCTGCCACGATCAGACTTTGCGTAGCATGCGTTGGATTTTCAGACGACGTTTTAAAGGCTTCGTGTAAAAGGCCCCCCAGAGTTCTGCGGCGTTGCCGCTGCCCTATCCTTCATCATAGGGCAGAGACGCGGAGCTCGCCGCCGGCGGCGTCCCTGCCCTATCCTTAACCATTGCGGCGAGCGGCGTTGCCGCAGAACTCTGTGGGGGCCTTAACGAGCGAATGCGTGTACTTGGCGGGCGGGACATTATGTACGAATGGTCGCCGCGCACGCGGCGAATAGTGCGGCGAGCGCGGCAGAAGACGTCGCAATTGGGTGACTTCAGCGGCCGGTGATATCTAGACCTGCATCAAAACTTGCACATCAAGTGTTAGAAAGTGTATACAAAGTCAGCTTCACTGCGATAGTGTGTCATATTTTCAGTTTTTCCTGAAGAAGCATCATATAAAATTGAGCACTAGGACGTTGTTTAGTTCTGTAACTCAATCTCAATTTCTGAACCAGACCATGGTTTCCCTCAGCTCCTGCAACAGCAGAAAAGGATATCAACAACTCAAACCTAGTTTCTGCAGCAAGTCATGAGGCACAGTTCCCACGATCGCAGCGGAGCTCATCGCGCACGCGACAGTCGTCGTCGCGGGCGCGGCGGCGACCATTCGTACATAAAGACCGCCCCTCGTACTTGGCTCTCACCACGTTTCATTGTCTGCACATGGAAAAGGAGGTATTGTCGTGGGAGGGGGGGGGGGGGGGGAGGGGGACTAGGGGGAGTGACTACAGGAATTGGAGGAATATTATTTATTGCCGTCGGACATTGAGGCATTTAGTGGTATAAAACACGCACAAAATTTTCACGATCTGTTTCTTGCCATGTAAAGAACGTGTACTTCGGAGAATAAATCGTGTAGGCGCGCTAGAGGGCGAATAGGCACTATAGGAGCAGTTTTGATGAATCTACCCTACCGTATATTGCTATCCCATAAAACCAGTTTTTCACTAAAACGAAAGTAAGACGACCTAATGAAAAAGATGGTCAGGTTCTCTGTTTTCGGGATTTGGGGAGCGAAGACGGCAACCAGATATTTTACGGCCGCTAGGCCGCTGGACATCTAGTTATATATATTTGGATGATGGGAAAGGCAAGGAGCTGGAGAGCAATTGCATATCAGAGCTTCCATGGAAATGTTATGTTGTTCGGTTAATCCAACACCAACTAAATGTCTTAATTTTTAGGACGGTGGCGGCGGTGGCGGTGGCGGAGGAAACTTTAAGATTAGAGCACCCGAAATGAAAGGGAAGAAAGTTGCAACGTTCGATCCTAATTACCAGACATTGGCGGGATTGAACAACGACGATGTCTTCAAACCAAAGGTAAATCGATGTGTAATGGATTCGAGCAAGATCGGTTTGTTGTACAAGAAGGGGGCACGACTCCCTTCTTGTACAGCAAACTGGTCTTGCTGGTGGAACCTTGCACTCCGACAGGTAACGTTGCGTTGTAAGTACAGATCGTCATCCTAGTCCTTCTCAATTTGCACAACCTGGTTATGCCCTGAGATTTTAGCAGCCTCTACGTACTCGTCCTTCCTATCGCTGCAGAAATGGGGCTCTTTCGGGGTTAATGGAATGAGGCGGGTGCTGTACGTTTCTTCACCGACGAGATGGCGTGTCTCGAAAAGGAGAACAGAGAGAACGACGTATCCATCCTGCGGAAGATGACATGGGGACAGGTGGACGTGGCTATCGAAGAGATCAGAGTAGAAGTCGTGGATGATCTTCTCCATGTCCTCCTGGAAGCCGTGACGGTCCTGTCGGAGAGCGGTCGTCTTGGGCTTGAAGTTGGCGACGTTCCGGCGGGCATTGCGAATGCTCAACCCTGCTTCTGGAGCTTCAGCCAACACTTCCCCCTTCTCTCCTAAAGATCTTCCTTTATCGCTGCATAGCTTCGCAAACTCGGAAGTCAGTTGGAAGTTGCCTGGCGCTCGTGCTGCTCCACGATGCCGTGCTCGAAAGTTCCCGGAGACAGACGTCTCTTGGCGGCCTTCAAGCTCTCGGCTCCTTCAGCGTTATCGTAGAGATGGTGCACGAAGCAGTCGTATTCCTCTTCTTCCATGACGCTATCTTCCCAAAGGCCGGCAAGAGAGGTGTAAAGTTCCCAGCTGATGGTCGTTCTGGGATTTCTCTTCTTGAACTTCGCGGCCTTCTCTCCTTGACCGGAAAAGCGGAACCTCGCGCGGAGGAGGAGGTGCGCCGATCCTGTGTAGAACTTGGGAACAACGGAAACGTCAGTAAGGCAATACTTGCGTTGAAGACGACGTGGTCGACCCCGTTGTGAACGGGGGCCACCAGGGAATTCCAGGTCCATCGTAGGGCGGGAGGCTTCTAAAACTGCAAGTTTCAATAGATGCTCTTGGTCGCCATTATTAACTCAGACAATCTTTCACCTTGCTCGTTCCACCCCAAACCGTAGGTTCGGTGTGAAGTGCTTCCGGCGACCTTCGTGGCCCGATCTTGGCGTTGAAATCGAAGACGATCACCTTGTAGAAGGTGTGATCTTCCTTATAGAACTTCTTCAGCTCCACGTAGAAGGCTTCTACCTCTTCGTCGTCGTAGTCGGATGTTGGGGCATACGGACGACCACGGGCAAAGCTGGCAGGAGCCACATCGCTTCAGTCGCAGACGTCCGATTCGGCTTGTCAGAGACTCATACGAATCGATGTTCCTGGCTAAGTGCGTGTTGCAGAGGACACCAACGCCGCCTACTCTCCTGCTGTCGCATGTTCCGAGCAGTTCTTCTCCCGAGTCGTAGGCGGCGTGTAGGTGCTGGTGTCTTCTCGTGTCGGTCAGTCCGATGACGTCGTACTTGATCTTCCTGGCTTGCATCATCAGGTCCTCGACGGGTGCTTCCGATGCGAGCGTGAGGGCGTTGTAAGTACAGATCGTCATCCTAGTCCTTCTCAATTTGCGCAGCCTGGTTAGGCCCTAAGATTTTAGCAGCCTCTCCGTACTCGTCCTTCCCATCGCTGCAGAAATGGGGGCTCTTTACGGGTCAGGGGAATGAGGCCCTTTAGTGCTGCTGTTTTCGACTGAAGTACACACAGTTAGCTAGTCGGGCTCTGTCGTGCGCGCAAAGAACTCCGGGCAGCCAGCCAGACTGCCAGAAGGGACGGGGCGAGACTTAAGGCGGCCTCGAATCGCCTTACATGTACTCCCAGTCTACCGAGTGCAAGCTTTTGGCCGAGCCGACACAGTTACAATCCGCACAGTACACATCCACGCACATCCCTGCACCCCATCTGCATCTCTGGGCAGTACACGGTCGCATTTGGTTCGCGATTCATTCCTTTTTAAGGATCTCGGCCGCTTGCCGCAGGATCACACACGGACGCGCTACGGCCCTGCGACAGGCTGCCCGAGGTCCTTATTAACAAGAGAGCCCGAAGACTCTCTATCGAGGGATATCCGTGGATTTTAATGATATTACATATTAGGCTGATGGAGACGGTGAGCAAGGAGAGTGAGAGCGACTGCATTTCAGAGCATCCATGGAGTTGTTGTTTTGTTTGGCTAATCCAATGCCAAGTCAGTGTCTTCATTTTTAAGGACGGTGGCGGCGGTGGCGGTGGCGGAGGAAACCTTAAGATTAGAGCACCCGAAATGAAGGGGAAGAAAGTTGCAACGTTCGATCCTAATTACCAGACATTGGCGGGATTGAACAACGACGACGTCTTCAAGCCAAAGGTACATCGAAGTGTAATGGAGCTGAGGATAGGGCAGTTTAAGTAAGCTGTAGCAAGGGATGGAACAGCGCGCCTATGTGTTTTAGAGCAGCTTTTCGGTTAGCCCTTCATGATGAGTCGCAACCGCTATCGCGGTCCTAAATGGGCAGCATCCGGTTGCTTTTCGTTAGTTCAAAAGCCTGTAGTATTATGCTTTCGTTTCAGGGTGGTGGTGGCGGTTTTAAAGGAGGAGGTGGAGGTGGAGATGTGAAGATTAGACCGCCTTCGGAGGACAAGTTTAAGAAGGCAGCTACGTTTGATCCGAATTACCAGACACTGGCCAATCTGAACAACGACGATATATTCAAGCCAAAGGTGAGCGTTGGCTTGTGAACTTTTGGCACACTGTATTTGCCTGTTTTTAGCTGCTTCTGCTTAAAGAGCGCTTTCTTATTGTGTTTCAAAACGCCGTACTCAAGTACTATTTCTCGTCAATGTCGAGCTCCTGGTGCAGGTCTAGAGCTGGATGTCCACAATTCCTTTGATTCCTAGTAGGATGGAGCATCGGCCTAAACATTTAGGCGAGGGGCGGCTGTTGGCAGCATGCCAACGATGCACGTGACGCAACCGCTTGCACTACACTTTGGCGATGGAGCGCGGAAGCCGTGCGCTTTTGTCTCTTGTACACCCGCGATGACGATGGCGTTAAGCAGCTCGTGGTGCAGTGGGTAGAGGCACTGGCTCGAGCGATGGCGATCGGGGTTCGGTTCCTATGCATGGTGGCATTTTTGGCATTTCATGGCACGAGTGGATGAGATCTCAGGAGTTTTGACGTCAACACAATTTTCAGGCGTTTTCTGTCCATTTTCCAGCTGTATGCAGTTTTACAGATCCCCGCTGTGGACTCCCTCTAGGCGACGAAAGCAGTTTCCACATGAGCAGCTTGGATGGTACTCACCCTGGAGTCCTTCCCTAGCCTGGTTCTGCAGAACCCAACTACGGACTTCCCCTTGAGCAGCGAAAGAACCCAACAGCAATGGACGATTTCGCGCTCCATCGCGAGCGCATGTAGGGCCGCCGCGCTCCTGGCAAGTTGCCAACAGCCGTCCGCACAAATAATGCGGTCGGGGCATCGCTAGAAAGGCTAAACAAGTCTAAACAGCGTGTTCTTTCCCGGCTAGAAATTTGCAAACAAATACCCTCTCGTAGTTCAGTTTACGGTATAGGTGGCGATGTCCGTTCCTCCACGTGGTGCCACTGGAAACTGCTTGCTTTTGCAAGCCGAGCCAATCACGGACAATCGAATACAGGCGACAGGCCCTAGTGACAGGCCGGCCTACGAACATTCTGTGTCACATCTTATGGTTGATGACGTTAGAGAGTTTTCGAGATAACGGCGTCCGCGGGAGCCGACGCGCACTCGAAAAGCCCGGCGAGTGTGAGAAGTATGCGAGGGTCTCTGATGCGAGGACGGCATCGGGGGGGGGGGCAACTGAGCTAGTCCGAAAGTCCCACAACGTAAGCAAGACCCGCGTAGCAACGTTGAATGTGGGTTGACGGGCAGCTCGTGCGAGTTGGTAGAAGCACTGGAGCGAAGAAAGACAGATTTCTGTGCGGTGCAGGAGACGAGGTGGTCCTGCTGCAAGTCGAGGGAAATTGGCCGCGGCTTCAAGGCCGTTCTGTGCGGCAGTCCCACCAGTGGTGTCGGTATGATCGTCTACAAGCGTTTCCGTGACGCGATTGCAAGCGTAGAACGTTTCGATGACCGCTTGATGAAGATTATTGTCGCCGTAGAAGAGCGACGATGTCATTTCTTTTCCGCGTATGCTCCGCAGACAGGTTGCTCCGAGCAAACCAAGGACGAGTTCTGGTCCCTGCTTGATGAGAAGACAGCGGAAGTGCCGTCAGAAGATATGGTTGTTGTGGCAGGTGAACTTAATGGTCACGTCGGAGCAGCGAAAGACGGTTACAGCTGTCGTGGTTTTGGCTATGGGTCACGCAACGCCGATGGTGAGCGTATACTTGAGTATGCAGACTCACACGACCTCACCATCGTGAATACCAAATTTCGAAAGCGTGACTCCCACCTTATCTCGTTTTATAGCGGGAACGCCAAAACGCAGATTGACTATGTCCTTGTTAGGCGTCGCGACCAAGGCCTTGTCACAGACGCGAAGACCGTGCCGTATCAGACGGTTGCCATGCAACACCGTCCACTGATCTGCTCGCTGAAGATCACACCTCCGAGGTGTAAACGTGTCGAGCGGTGCAGGGCGGCTAGAATTAAATGGTGGCAATTGAAGGAGAAGGAAGCAGCTGTTGTCTCTCGCATTCGGTTGCCGACGGTAACAACTGTCGAGGAAACCTGGAAAGAGGCTATCGATGCGATAACCCGGGCTGCACGCCTCGAACTCGGCACAACGAAGCCTGGGCGGCGTTGGGTCGACAAGCAGGCTTGGCTTTCGACTGATGATGGCAGAGAGAAGGTCAGGGAAAAAAAAACGGCTGTATCACGTATTTATCGGTGACAAAACAGTCTGTAATTGGCGGAATTATCGAGAAGCGAGGAAAGCGGCAAAGAAGGCAGTGGCTGCTGCTAAAGCCGCATACTACGCTGAAGTCAGCGAAAAACTGGAAACGCGCGATGGTAAGCGCTATCTTTACCGACTCGCCAAGGCTCGGTGTCGCCAAGCAGAAGACATCGAAAAGTTCTTTGGCATTAACGATGAGAACGGCCATCTTCTGATGGATCGTAAAAGAGCTGTGAAGCAATGGCGCGACTACTTCGAGGAAATCTCGAATGTAGAATTTGAACATCCTGACGTTCCTTTTGCTTCACCTTTATACGGTCCGTTCTGAAGATCACAATAAGCGAATCTGAAGCATCCCTGAAGAAGATGAAGTCAGGCAAAGCCACTGGTCCAGATGACCTGCCGGCCGACCTGTGGAAGTCGAAGGGCTGGTGCTCTGCTGACTGGCTGACAGAGTTTTTCAATCAGGTTGTTGCTGAGAAGAAAGTGCCTGAGAGTTGGCAACAAAGCACGACTATCCCGATTTGGAAGAAGAAAGGCAGCCCTGCAGACTGCGCTAGCTGCCGTCCGATTCGCCTACTTTCGCACACCATGAAAGTCTTTGAGCGAATTGTCGATAGACGTATCCGGGATGTCGTCCAGCTTTCCAATAATCAGTGTGGTTTCGTTGCCGGCTGTTGGACCGTTGAGGCCATACACGCCGTTCGTCTTCTGCTAGAGAAGCACTGCGAGAAACAGAAACCTGTGCATTTTGCCTTCCTGGACTTGGAGAAGGCCTTCGACCGCGTCCCGCGAGAAGTTATATGGTACGCTTTGCGACGACACGGCGTCCCTGAAGAGCTTGCTGAGTGGGTGCGCATCCTCTACTCGTGCCCAATAAGCCGAGTACGAGCACCAGCGGGTACCTCGATGGAGTTTCCGATCTCTGTCGGAGTGCACCAGGGGTCTGCGCTATCCCCACTGCTCTTCGTGGTCGTGATGGATGCAATTACACGAGATCTCCAAAAGGCAGCTCCCTGGACGTTGCTGTATGCCGATGACGTCATGCTTGCATGTGAAGACAAAGCCGAATTCGAGCGACAGGCACAGGAATGGTGCGATCGCTTGGCATTGCTCGGACTCAAGCTACACGTCAAAAAGACGGAGTACTTGACGACGGATATGAATGAGCTCGGATCTATCAAGATCAATGGTACTGACCTCTCACGAGTCACATCTTTCAAGTATCTCGGGTCAACAGTTACGCTTGATGGCAGCCTAAAGTTGGAGGTGAATGCGCGCGTAAGTGTAGTCTGGTCCAAATGGCGGTCGTTGACTGGGGTTCTCTGCAATAAGACAATACCCGAGTACCTCAAGTCGAAGGTTTATAGAACAGTCGTCCGCCCAGTAGCGACGTACAGTGCTGAGTGCTGGCTCGTGACGAGGGAAATTGAAAGCCACCTCAGTGTAATGGAGACGAAGATGTTAAGGTGGACGGCCGGAGTAACGGGATTGGACCGCGTTCGCAATGACACCATACGACAGAGGTTCGGTGTCGTCCCAATAGCCGAAGCTCGTCTATGATGGTATGGCCACGTCCTTCGCGCTAACGACGACACCGTCTGTAAGATTGGCCTGAATCTTGAAGTCCCTGGAAAACGGCCCAGAGGACGCCCGAAGCAACGTCAGCTAGAGACGTTGCACTTGGACTTAAAGATAGCTGGTGTGCATCCCGATCAAGCATTTGATCGGGAGAAATGGCGTCACCACACCAGAAGAGCGGACCCCGCCACCAAGCGGGACAAACGCTACTGAAAATGATGGAGTTCAGTTTACGGTATTATCTCTGTAAAGCAATTTGCTCCCAGTTTTCTTGTCGTTGTCAAAGAGTCACAGCGGAATGCTCTTTCCTCATTAGGATAGATACATATTCCTTTTTATAACAGCCAGAGAAATGGATCGAAAGCTTTAAACCTACCAAGGGAGGGTATCAGGTATAGGTATGAGGACGAAAAAGTGAACTATTGCGAGAATCTCCACCCTCCAAGTAGTATTAAGACGAATTTCTTTTTTGCTGAGTCCTTGAACCCAACGAGCTAGTGGAACTAAAAGTTTACTCTGCGATCGTACCTCTCAGCATATCCACAAGTGCTATGTATAATGTTTTGATGGCAGCGAAAGGCTCTGCCACAGGCGGGCCGGTTGCTCAGGGGTGTGTGATGTTGCTCCATGGGTGACAGGCTAGATGTTTTGTGTACCGAGCCTAGTTAGTGGTGGCCACTCTTAAACGATTTCATAAGCGCTGTTTGTGTTTAGTATGAAATATACTTACAAGGGAAGGATACTAGGTGGCCATGGGACTTTGAGATGAGACGTATATCGCTGGATGCGGCTTCGAACGCTGATTCCATACATATGCTCCGTTTCTGCTGTGCGCATACATGAACGGAGTTATGGATCATTTTCGTAGCAGGCTCCTTTGCCCTCTAGTTCCACGCAGAGCGGGTCAGTCACAAGAGAGGAGCTCAAGTAGGGTTGAAACTGCGCGGCCTGCCGAGAAGTGGTAGCGCAGGAGGTAGGGGGGGGGCGTGGTGAGTCCGGGTGGTTTATTGTTCGAGTCCCCTGTGGTGCAAGACTTTTGCACTTCCTAAAAAAGATCTGCCACGATCAACCAAAGTTCTCTATATCAAACTGCTACGGAAAACGTCACCATAATGGACTTGTCTTCATACTGACAACTTCATACTGGCACGAAGATGCAATTTATCATAAATAGTTGCTAAAAACATGGCGAGAAGACAAGGCGTTACACTAGCAACTGTGAAATAACATACGAAATTTTCAAAACATAACAGAAGTTGGCAGAGACCGCAGCGGATAAAAAATACATCAGTGCAGCCGCTGTAAGAGCAGTGCTCTACGATGTCAGTAGGGAAACAATATTGAAATGGGGTATCATACGTCCAGGGGTGACGGTGCAGGTATCCTGCAGCGTACCATGAATACGTGAGAAAAGTTTTGAATCTTGGGGCAGAAAATTGAGTGTAAATCACGATACAATTCGATGAACTGAGTCGCGGGAGTGAAGTGAGAACTTTATACCGTGTGTCAATAATGAGGTGAAACGTTCGCACATGCTTTTGAATGGCAAGAAGAAATGTACGTTTTATGGTTGTATTTGTGATGTTGTTCCTACAGGAATGTTCATCACTTTCACTCTAGTAGGATCTACAAAAACTGACGAAATGGTTTCGTGATCCTTGAATGGCTTCCAGCTGTCAACCAAGAGCAACGTTTGGGTGCTGCTGACCCCTTCTTCTCTTCTGATTCCACACTGATACCTTCTTAATTCTCTACCTCGATGCTCCCGCATTGCGCATCTTGCAAGATTGCTGCGTAACTGCTAGCCATTTTCTTCTCTTGCCTTGTAGAAACGCGTGAATTTCTACATTTCTGGCGTGAAGTATCAGAAGGACCGAACTCCTTCAAAAGGCACGCCAACACAACAGCTGTGAGAACACAGTTTGGAAGATAAGTCGGCAGTATTGTCCTAACCTACCCCGTGTGTCGAAAAAGAATTCGCTCAAGTGGGTATTTACTTCGCTGATCACCCATTTGTAAGTATGAGTGTTGGGATCATGGTAATCGATTTCGCCCAAACGTCGCCATCTGACATAAGGAGCTTTGGTTGATCGTGGCAGATACTTTTTAGAAACTGCAAAAGCCCTGCACCACAGGGGATTCAAACCATAATCCACACCGTCTCACCACGCCGCCCCTCTACCTCCTGCGCCACCACTGCTCGACCAGCAGCGCAGTTTCAACCCTACTTGAGCTCGCTCTCTTGTGATCAGCGTGAACCTAGAGGGCAAAGGGGCCTGCTATGGAAACGGTCCACATCTCCGTTCACAAATGCGCACAGCAGAAACGGAACACATATTTGGAATTAGCGTTCGAAGCCGCATTTAGTGATATACGTCTCATCTCAAAGTCCCATGGTCACCCAGTATCCTTCCCTTGTTAGCATATAGCACATACCAGCACGAATAGCATAGCATAGCTTACTTAGTATGGAAATATACTTAAATACACATAGCCTTCCTTAGAGAACAACTGCACTAACGAAATTAAATTAAACAACACAGAAAGCATTAGAATATATAACATTTGTAACATATGTGAGCTAGGTTGGAAGGTTTGCAAATGATTAGTGCCTGGAGTACATTGTCTTGTTTGCCTCCATGACGTTGATTGATGGTGTCCAGGCAATTTTTTTAAAACTTTATCTTACTGATGTTATTTGCTTTAGCTGCTTGAAGATGATCAGTTCTCGGCACAAATCTTGCAAAGGGTCCTCCCTTACTATTGTAAATTTGTACCGAAATTGGTCCTTTTTAGATTACACTCTCCCGACTAGGAGCTCGAAAACAGTCTATTTGGGCAACCAGATTGGCGTAGTTTATAGGGTGTGGCAAAATTACCCATGCACCTAAACATTTTAAATTTTTAAAAATTTCTTAGAAATTTTCCGCTCTATTCGCCTAATATGTGTTGACTGAACATTGTGGAACTCACAGGTACTTGAGTACAAAATGGTTAGGTGCTCCGACCTACGAAGTGCTATTATCGAACCTCATAAGGCCGGCAAGCAAACGAGAGATAATGCGAAGATCCGTTCCGTGCCCCGAAGAAAGGTTTAGGATACAGTAAAACGCTACGTTGAATCCAAGACCGAAGAGGATAGAAAAGGAAGAGGGCGTTCCACGACAACTACCAACCGGAAAAATGTGAAACTCGTGAGAGAAAAAATCAACGTCCAAAAAAAGAGGATTAGTGGGGACTCGCTTGCTGATGCTACCGCCAAAGGAGGACCTCAGAAAAGTGCGAAAAAGCTTCAATCCATTATTGTTTGGGGAAGAGTCACATTTTCAGGAAAAACTCCACTTCGTCGAAGCTGGCGTGAAAAACAACCCAGCGGTTTACAAGGACGTCCCGGAAAAAGTTCTCAAGCCATGGGCCGATTCCCACTTCGGAGAAGCCTACTGGTGCTTCCAACAAGATTTTGCTCCAGCACACAAAGCGAAGGTGGTCCAGGACGGCGGAGAGTCGTTGGATACACCTCCTCGGAAAGGGGCGGGGCGAGGGGCGCGCCGAGGATAAGATGTCCGCCTCCCTGCCATCACATGGAGGCATCGCATTTCTAATCACTTCCCTTAGTCCTGCAGCTCTATCCTGAATTGATTTCATTCTTGAGACAAGAGTCAGCATCTTGTTCATCATATTTGGAGAAAAAGAGTTTTCAGCTGCAGTGCCATGTCTTTCTTCATGTCCCGCCACATTGCTCAGTACTAAGGCGTCGTCCGCATTTTCCGACAAGCACAGCAACATCTTAGCGAGATATGTCATGACAACAAACCGACCACCCACTAGATGGTTTTTCAATACAATTACAATTACAATACACAGAATTATCTGATCCTCGGAAAGAGAGGACGGTGAGCCGGTTCTGTGCAGAATTGCGGGTAAGCCTTCATGTAGAACTCCTGACCGGAATCACCCGTAGTCTTTAGCTGGGGCGAAAATTTTAAGATTTTGATGAAAATTGAAAGAATCTAGAGAGAAGAGCGACGTTCTCCTTTCCTCAACTGCCTCCGTAACCGAGCCAACTGAAAAATGACTTCAGAGTTCCCCGAGATGCGCTTCCCAATCGTCTCCTATCAGCTGTTAGGCTTCTGGACGACGTCACGTCAAGTAACGACGGTCTCGCGCGCAGCAAACTTGTCCAAATAGGGCGGCGCGGGCTGGGTGGGAAGTGGGCGGCGGGCATCACGGCGTACCGAACGACTGCCCCTCGTCCAGGACTGATGCGACTAGCAGCCGCCTGACTTCATCCCACACGTCGAATGGCCCTGCAATTCTGCGAAACTTAACTCGCTGGATTATTCTGTGTGGGTCATCTTAGAGAAAAAAGCTTGCTCTGCCAGTCTCCCATCGGATGAAATTGATGAACCGCACCTGCGTGCCACATGCGAAGCCTTTGTCGAACGTCTGAAGGACTGTGTGAAGGCTGAAGGCGATCATTTCAAAAACTGTTAGCCTGCTTTGAATTGTCCTGTTTGTAGTAGATAATTTTGATAGTTAGAATTGATCTGTGAAGTTTGATTTCAAAATGCCATTGGATTTTCAGTGCACGGATAATTTTGCCGCACCCTTTACCCATTTCTATATGTTGTTGTCTATTTACTTTGCTTGTTTATGTCGGGAAATCGTTTAAGAGCGGCCACTACCGACTAGGACCGCATCTACCGTGCCTTTCCCAATTTTTGCATGTTCAGTGATCTTTCCTTGTTTGGTATTGACCATCTTTGCAACTTTTTATGAGCACATATTCCACCATAGGGTCCCAAATGCATGCGTGTCCAGTAAAGGCCCCATACACTTTTGCGGCGCGCGGCGGGTGGCAAAAACGATGAGTCACGCCGTTCCCACAGTCTTGCCTGCGGCAAGCGGCAGAGGCACGGACCGGCGAGTATTCCTAGTCGGGACTTACTGCTGCTATTCGCCTTCCCGCCTTGTGTCCCCGCTCTGGCCGCTCCCTGCCGCGAAAGGGTAGTGTGTAGACGGTATCTGCCGGCGCCGAGTCGCCGCGAATTCAGCGGCGGCGAGATCAGCGTCCATGCCCTACGGTTAAGGATGGAGGCGCGGCGTTGCTGCAGAAGTGTGTGGGGGCCTTAAGAGTTTTTGATAAGTTGCCCTCCCTATGCACTATTTATTTGGCAGCAGATTTTTGGCGGGATCCTTGAATAGATGGAGTATGAAGCTTCCCAGCTATGAAGAAAAAATCAGCAGCAATTACGAGCAGCGTATGGTGCCTCAGTCCACAAGAGTGAGCGTCCAATAGTCGCCACCAGACATGTACACATTATACTTGTGTCCTTCCAAAAATTTTTCGAATAAACGAATAATCGAATATATTCGGTTTCACGAAAAACCGAATATTCGAATAACGAATATATTCGAATTTTGGACCTTGTCGAATATTCGAATAATGAATATATTCGAATTTTGGACCTTGTCGAATATTCGAATAATGAATATATTCGAATTTTGGGCCTCGTCGAATATTCGAATAATGAATATTTTCAAATTTTGGGCCTCATCGAATATTCGAATAATGAATATTTTCGAATTTTGGGCCTCATCGAATATTCGAATAATGAATATTTTCGAATTTTGGACCTCACCGAATATTCGAATAATGAATATTCGAACATTCGAATTTATTCGAATATTCATTCGAAATTATTCGATTCGGTCCGAAGTATAGTACACATGCTCAAGGAAGGACAGCTTATTATTGCACAAGCTCTTGCTGAACCCCGCACTGAAACACTCATTGCGAGCCTATTGTGAGATGAATGCGCACGAACAGTTGAGAGGTGGTAAATACCGAACGAGGAATGACCAAGCAAGGAATCAACAAGGCACAGGAATCGTACACACAGCCTCTCATATATGGAGCAACGTCACTCGCTCCTGAACGATACCATCCGAGGCATATTTTGCACGCGCCTAAGATTTGAATCACAACAATTACGCCATAACGGTAATCTCAGGATTCACAATGCTAGAGCGGAGGTAGGTGTTCACCGAGTACACCGCGTAGCCGGAAGAGTGGAAAGTAAGCATACAAAACTGCTGAAAGGTTCGTAGACTTAATGGGGTTGGTGAACCTGAGAGAGCACATGCATTGGTATACCATAGGCCAGATGTTATTTTAGAGAGATCTAGATCGCTTCCGAAACCATTGTAATGTAGCTTCTTTACTTGCAGGATGGTGGCGGTGGAGGTGACTTCAAAATTAGAGCACCTGAAGCCAAGGGGAAGAAAGTGGCCACATTCGACCCTAACTATCAAACGCTAGCTGGCTTGAAGAATGAAGACATATTCAAGCCTAAGGTCTCCTTAAATCGTCGTTTACGAGCCTTTCCTTCTAAGAGGTGCTGTCATTTATAGGATGGCGGTGGCAAGGGGAAAGCCCAAAGGCCCGCTCAACACAAGGTCGTGGCAACGAACGACCCCAATTATCAGGTAGTACACTGCAAATGTATGCGGTTTCCAGTCAGTCCTTTTTGTTAAGCGTTGCTATTCCAGACACTGGCTAACATTAATGCGGACATATTTGGCGAAGACAAGAAGAAGAAGGGAGCATTCGAAGGGGGTCGATCCAAAGAAGCCAGATCAAGGGACGCCGCTTTTGAGACCTACTAGGCATCTTATGGTTAGATTCGTTGGCATTTGTCGATTTCTTTCACAGCGAAAAATAAACATTGATCGTCTTAGTATTTTTGTGGAACGGAGCTCAGAAGCTCAATCCGACCTGCATTTAGGCACTGCGATTGCAAAGCTTTGAAAATGAAGCTTCCACAGAAGCAGCGCGTCCACACTTGTTTTAGCAACAGAGGTCTTGAAAGTACCTGATGCAGGGCGAAATAGACGGTAGAAAGGTGTACATACCATTTCCACGTCAAATCGAACACTCGTTAAAACAAATTGGACACTTTCCATATCAAATTGAACAACATTCTAATCAATATTAGCGCTTCTGAAACAAAGCTGAACGTTTTATTTTTAAATAAGTGTCTTTCAGATTGAACTAGACTCTCCGAAGTTACAATAATTTTTTATTCAGGGAAAATTTAGTATGACTGTCTTTGCATTTTTTTAAACCAACTACAACCCCAATTGTCGCGTCTCGCGACCATGGCGCTCCCCTCCATCCTCCTGCGGGCGCGCAGGCTCGCGGCGCGTCGGCGAGCCGCCCCTTGCGCGGCCTGCCCCCGCCTCCGCTGGCATTGATCCGCGAGCGGGGCGCTCGCACCGGAACGGGTATAGCCCGCTTCCCGCACAAGCCGGCGGTTCGCCAGCTTCCAGTTCAGCTGGAGCCACCTGGCCACTTCGTCGTCCCGGTCCACTATGACACGACTGCCGATCGGATGGAGGGCGCGGAGTACGTAGTGAAGCGCCCGGCCCCTCTACTTCTCTATCCACTCCACTCTGTCGGCCATATTCTGATTTAATCATCGTGTCGCCGGCTCCTATATCTATCCTACTATATCGGCATATGGTGTGGGATAAATCTGTGGTGGCATCCGGTGTGCTAGCAGAGGGAATGCGGTGAGTCTGTTCATATAGTGTTGTCTGGTGATACAAAGAAGAAAGAGCTAAACAATCACAATCTACGTTAGTTGGGTGACAAGAGCAAAGCAGAAAGAGCTTAACAATTAAAATCTACGTTACTTGGGTGGCAAGGCAAATTACTCAATGAGAAAATTCCATTCGATTAAAACTTGGTCAACGGTCCATGGCTGTTTATTTGATTCTCTGCTGTCGCCTGTAGTAACAACGAGCTCGCTTGGAGCGAAAGGAATCATTCCGTGAAACACTTAGGTCTGCGAAATTCGTAAATATCTTCTCAAAACGGACTGTACCAAAGAATTCGCTCCGGTTACTGTCAGACCTGAATTCCTTAATAAAGCATTCTGTAGTTTTCAAAACCAAATATGGCAGTATGAAAGGCTATTAATACAGGGCTGTAAAGTCTAGTCTCAAAAACGTTGAGCCGTGCTATGGAGCATAGCACTCTGGATCTTCCTAGAAGCTGAATGACTTTCCACCAGCTAGAACGAACTAGCCATAGTAGAAGATTTCTTACTTTAGAAGTCTTGCTGTTGCTGTTTATCTTTGGATTTTCAATTTTTTTTCGTTTAGAAATTTTGTTGATGACAGATGGACTGTTGTTATTTGTTGTGAAGATGAAGCCATAGTCGCATAATTAATTATCATGTAGATTTATTCGAAAAAAGTCAACGAAGAGAAAGATCTGACTTTAGATATCAAATTACAGCCAAACTGATTGCAGTTAAGATAAATGTTATTTAACGTATTTACCGAATTTATCGATCTTAACGGAACAATTTTTCGTTAAAGAATGGTCGTTAAAAATTTACCGAAAAGATTTAACGCACACTCTTGGTTCTGACCACCCGCTGTTCTGGCCCCTTTTTATGGGCACACTAAATGCAACCGAAGGAGTTTCAACTTCAAGAGCTACAGATTATAAATACTGTTTATTTTTTAGGTGAAAAACCTCTTAGAGAAAAGCTAGTTAATTGTTCGATGATTCTATATTAGTTCTTCACGACAAGTTGAGCTTCTTATCTATCATTTCGCTTTACGAGTTCCACCATCAGAGACTTTGGGATTTTCCTAAAACTAATTAATTTCGTCAAACGCTACCTGAAAGATAAAGATAAGCTCCGCATTACCCTGTGTATCTTAAAACGTCCCGCTTGCTTGTGATCGACATTGCAAAAGTGCTTTTCAGGTTTACGGTGTTTCTTGCAGAACACGTGAGTACACGCACACGGCAATTGCTGCTCCATTGGCTTCAGTTTTGCATGGCAGACCTGTAACAAACAATAATTGCTCTTACTAAAGGAAAGCAATTTTGACGAAAGCAACTGGGTGGTGTCTATCCATCTACCGTAATATGAAATAGTTTAACCGTAACTAATGATTAGTCGTTATTTGGAAACTTCAACATGCCTGCAAGTTATTGTTTGAAGGTTATCCGTGGATGGCTATCACTAGATTGAGGTCGCCAATCAACAGCTTTTCTTTTTTAGCGAAAAAATAGGTTATTATTCTTAAAGTTTAAGTTTAATTTTATATGACGGCTAGTATTACGGTGGTCAATTTAAAGACAGGGGATTGGTATAAAATGAGATGTTGTTTCAAAACCTACTTTTGATTTGCTGTCTATATATTGTTTTGGTCGTAGGCAATTGTTTCAGTTCCATTTGGTTTAATTGGATTCTGTTTTATGTATGGCTACTTATGGAATAGTTTTTATCACCCAGTTCCAGTGTTTTTTCTCTTGCTGTTTTTCTCTCTTTCATGAGATTTTCTGTTCTACTTATTTGCTTTTCGTGTGAGCACGTCTTCGGACGTAATAAATAAATAAATAAATAAATAAATAAATAAATAAATAAATAAATAAATAAATAAATAAATAATCCAATCTTGAAAAATACCAACGTGCACTTCCACATCAACACCGCTGAAGCCGATTTGAGTTTTGAATTCTCAATGCAACGCCACACCCAGATAACGGATTACCGGGCCGCCTAAGGCGCCTTTTATACTTGCGCCGCCCCGCGGCGCGGCGTGATGGTCGGCATGGCTATCGATTTTTCGCGCCGCGAGGCGGCGCCGCATCGCTTCTACACTCCGCCGCCGCAAAACACCATACTTGACGGAATTTTGTGTTACGGTATTCGGCGAATCGCGCCGCTGAGGGCAAGGGCGCGGCGCGGCGCGATCAGCCGCGGCAGGCTCGGTGTAAGGTGGGAGATTTCACCTTTTCGACCAAACTTCTCCTATTGGGAAGAAGGAGGGGATATTTAGGGTGCTGATCACGAATCTGACATCGTTTTTTGAAGTTGCAGGCGATTACTAGGTTTGGATGATTAGGGAGTTTGGGCGAAATCGGTGACCATGACCTTAGCCCTTACCTTCTGTAACCTAGGAAGAGAATGGAGATCTGTAGACATTCACGAAGCTTCATATACCATGCTAAAGATACGCTTAGTGCACAGTGACCCCAGAATGGCCATATGAGAAAGAATTTTGAGTGGTCATCGACGATGAGTACCTTCCAGCAGTTTTACTTTAGGACCCGCACATATCGCAAAATAAGGAGTGGTTTAGTGCCGTTTGCATTGCATGGGATTCGACTTAATACCACACTCATCAGTTTCAACCGTAGGTTGGGTGGACGACTTCGACTCCAGGCGGATGGGCTCCATGGGCTAAGGAGAGGATTTGTCGCTCGCCATAGGAATCCCACGACAAACATTGACAAGATGCATTGCGCTGATCAGCCAGACGAATCCTTTCTGTTTTGCTCCCTCAATGACTCATGGACCGCTTCCGAAGCTCGGGCCGTAGTGCGCAGAAGATCATGGCCGCGCGTCGCCGACGCTCCCCTTTCTAACTGCAATCGCGCAGCGGCGCGTCAAATTCGGGGCGCGGCGCGACTGGCCGCGCCGCTACCCAAATTGACGCGCCGCGCCGCGGCGGGAGTATAAAAGGCGCCTAAGGAAGCTGAGAAGGGAACCAAAGATCTTGGCACAAGACAACACATAGCGTGCATTCTCTATAGTTGCGCTCTTACGGCCTATTTGAATAGGCATTCGAAAGATTTTTTTTTCGAATTTGAACGCTTAAATTCGAATATTAAAAACTCGCGTTTTTCTAATATATTCAAATTCGAATATTCAGAAAAACTGCAGGTCTCAAACATACTCGAATTCGAATATTCAAAATTTGTGAGCATCGAGAAATATTTCGAGACAACAATTATAGCGTGCTCCCATGTTTGGCAAAAGGGATATTCTCAAAATTCATTCTGCTCTCTTCAAGATCGAGGAAGTAACGAAGCGACGAATTATCAAAATTCCTCCGATATGGCTTATTTCTGGCTATCTCGCAAATACATTTACCGAGAGCTGCACTTATCTCGCATGCAAAGGAGCAATGCGTATATATTAGGATATCACTCAACGAACAAGGCAAGCGCAACGTATTCTATTAGATATGTCATAGCACTTCTACACACTTGCAACTGTAAGAGGATAGGACGGCCTGATGCGGCATGATAAAGCTAGAGGTTATGAAAAGTATGTAGCGGAGCTTCTTCCCTCCACCCCCTTTCTTCATCAGCAAGCCTAGATGCAAGCAAGGAATCCAGGTTATTCCTCTCTTATGGTCGATGCGTGGAATTTCTTTTTGGAGAAAGCGGAATACTGAAGAATTCAAATACGGAATCAGTACAAAATTCATCACTTCGTTTATTTAATCGTGAAGTTTTCCAAAATGGCTGAAGGGAGGAGCATGGCTCAATGCGTAGGGGATGCATCGCTATGAAACAAAAGCTAGACTGTTCTATATCAACCAAGATTTTGAAAATGGAGTTGAAAATCGAGCAAGGTACCCCACCGAGGGCACAAAATGTAAGAATCGCCCCTAGCTATCCATGTGCTGCAGCCACTGAATGGAATCCCTGGTCCGCTTCGTGCAAGTCCACACACCAATACAATCGGTGCCTACTTCCTCTTAGATGACTCTCCTGAATGAATTCCCTACGTAACTCCAGGGTCAATTCTTATGTTAGATATATGTACAGTAGCACCCAAAAGTTTGTGATCAGTTGCATTTTTTTGCGAGAACTCGCTTCAAATTAGCTTTGAAAATGTTGTGATAATTAACAAGTCTTCTTATATCGCATCACCAGTACTGTTCTACATAGGTCCCTTCAATATTTCAAGCATGTAAGTTCCCACGGAAATGCCGTGAAAACTGCCACATAGGTTACAGCACTTCAGCATAACTTTTTATTACTAAAGTCAGACAAGTTATACACTGAAGCAATGTAGCACTAGTAGCGAGTTTCAAAATTTTTTGCTCTAATTACAGCTTCACATATCCTCGATATTTTCATTTTCATTTATTGCACAAGTTGTGCGCTTTAAACAAACAACAGTAGGCAGGAACAAGAACATAAGCTGTAGTCTGAATGTTTTTCAATCCTTTGATCCTAAATGTTTAGGAATCTTTTATAAGACTTGAGATCGTAGCAAACTCATAGTCAGTATTTGGAGAGAGGCGAAATGAATATAGCGGCAGCAGTACGAAAAGAAAAGTAGACAGGAAAAGTGCTTTGTATGTTAATGCTTCTGTGCCGTTGCCATCACCACACCATCAATAAGCTGAAACGATGTGAGAGAGCGAGGATACGGACTCGGATAGGATAGGATAAGATAGGATAAGTTTGCTGATCACGTAGGGTCCCATTCCTTCCCATTTCTTCCTTAATTGTTCAAACTTTTAGGCATTATTTCTTACTGCGAGATCTACCAAACTTCTAGCAAGGCGTTCTCAAAGGTGTTCGACTGGGTTGAGATCAGGTGACTAAGAAAGCCACGACTTAATATGAATTCCATTTTCATTGAACCACTCCTTCAACGCCTTCGAAACATGTCTGTCCTGTTGGGACATCTACGGCGTTTGGAAAGTTTCTCTGAGAGTTGAACGTTCTTCGTGTGGAAGCGTAACATTATTTGAAATCTCCTTGTAGCTTTTGGAGCCCACAACTCCTTGGATGTGTTCCGTGTGCACTGAAGCATCCCTAAACAGTAACGCTTCCTCCGCCAGGTTTAGTAGTTGGCAGTGGATACATTCTGTCATACCTCGCGCCTTTTGGACGCCTTACGTGCGCAATCAGATGTGGTCCATCAGATTCAAATAATATATATATATATATATATATATATATATATATATATATATATTAGGTTGGAAAAAAAGTCTTTTCACACTTCGAAATTTTTTTTACCCTTCCCCTTGTAAACGCACTAGCCAATGTTGATTGCTGATTTCGTAATCCTATCACACTTGTCTACCGTTCGCACACGGACACAGGTTAAGACTCTTCTTGTAATTCGTTATCCATCCAATCTTCCGGACTCAATGCAAGATCTACCTCATGGCCATTTTCAGCATGGCATTCTTCATGAATTCATTAAAGAATCCACAGCACTTCAGGCAGCAGACCAAATTAACCATATATATGGCATGGGATCTGCTACTCATCGCGCCTGTTACGGGTGGTTCGGAAAGTCTTTAAAGGGAGATTATTCACTGAGGGCAAAGCATGGTCAGGAAGGCCAACTGAATTGGACGACACAGAACTACTCCATCTTCTTCGTACCGATAGTAGGCAGACGACACGTCAGCTGGCAGAGAAGCTCGAAGTGTCTCATAGGATAGTAGGAATCCATCTGAAGAATCTTGGCTTTCATGGAAATTTGGAGCTTGGATTCCACATGCCCTGTCAGACACTCAGAAAGGTCGACGGCTCTCCATCGCTGCTTCTCTTCTGTCCAGATAAGGAAGAAAATCGTTTCTTCCGCGGATTGTGACAAGCGAAGAGTCCTGGGTTCTGTGTGCCAACTTCGACGAAAAGGCAATGGGTACAAAAGGGAGAGAGCCCTAAGTCTGATCTCAAGCCCAATGTTCACGAAAGGAAGATTCTCTTGAGTGTTTGGTGGGATATCAGAGAAGTGATTTATCGGCAAACTCTCAGAAGTGGAGAGACACTTACTGCTGTCACATACTGCGGCCAACTCCACAAAGTCGTCGCAACTCTCTAAGAAAACAGGCTGGAGAAGTCGAAGGTGATGATCCTGCATGACGATGCAAAACTACATGTTGCAAGACTCACAAGAGAAATAACAAGGGAGCTAGGCTGGGAGGTAATGCCACATCCACCGTATAGCCCTGACCTCGCCCCTACCCACTACCATTTCTTCCGTGCTCTCAAGCAAGAAATTGGAAAGAAATATTTTGAAGCAGATGAAGACCTCAAAAATTAGATTCAGCAATGGTTCGACTCCAGAACTGCGGTCTTTTAAGCGAGAGGAACTGGAAAATTACCCAGTCTTTGGAGAAGTGTAGCGGAACAAAATAGAGTTTATCTCAATTGATTTGACTTTGTAGTTGTGAAGTAATAAATCTTTGAATAAAATGAAAAGACTTTTTTTCCAACCTAATATATATATATGTGAGGCGTTATAACGGAAGGAGACGTTATAACGCCTCCGGATAAGGTCTATGGCATACCACCAGCGACGAGGCCGGCGATGGCACTGCCAACGGACAAGTATTCAACTATTCGTGTCGGGACCCTATCAGACACAATGGGGAGAGCGCGCGCACTTGACGGTTGTCGATGCCACGTCGGCACGGCGTGTCGTTGGAGAGGGGGCATACCGCCAGCGACCGGTCGTCGCTGCGCTTTGCACGGCGACGAGCTGTCGCCCGACCCTTTGCACCACGCATGCACGCACGCAAGCGTCACTAACCGCGCTCTAACGCCAACTCTCGACCCCGCTCAACACCGCCGCTGCTCTCGTCGCTGAACTCCAGCGCTTTCTCGTCGCTCCGCTCCCCTCGTCGCCGGCCTCGTCGCCGGTGGTATGCCATAGGCCTAAGACGCGTCGGATCACGTCGGATAACTCCCGTCGAAGCGGGGTTCTAGGAGCACCTCCTCGTTCAAAATGAATTCCGTCGTAGCCAGGAGCAATTCCGATCCCACACGGAAATGGAAAGCGAGCAAGATGCCAACCGCGTCTGTGGTCAGGTCTCCCACTATGTTTCCTCGTTCATAGGAACGAGCAACGCCCGTGCAACAATATTGGATGCATATCAACATTTTTCGCGCGTGTGCGGTTCACAAGTGTTCACAGTCAGCAATAATCTCGAGCACGGTGGAAGACTCCAGCAATACAATACCTACACATTTGTTTTGAGCTTAAAGCAGCTACTATAGATGTCTACCGTTACAGATTTTGTTGCAATCAGAACTCTTGTTCTATGCAAAACTTGTTCCTGCATCTTCTGCTTTTTTGACAGGATTACAGCAACAGTGCTGCTTGATCGCACTAAACACTACCAAATCATAGGAGAGTGCATATAAGCCATTGCATTAAGGATATCGCGGACGTGCACACGGGGTACAGTGAAGGGGAGACCGGTAAAAAGGGACCAGTAGGGGGTGGGATGGATACAGCAAAAGGGGAATCAGTACCGGGGGGTATCCAGCAAAGGGAGGCCAGTGATGGGGTAGAGTGAACAGAGGAGGGGACCAGTAGTAGGAAAGCAGTAGGGACGGGGGGGGGGGGAAAGGGCAGTGAAAGGGAGACCAGTAAGAGGGTACAGTAGGGGGTTCAGTAAGATGACCAGTAAAGGGTGCGGGAGGGAGGGTACAGTGAAAGGGAGATCAGAGAAAGGAACCAGCAAGGGCGGACCAAGGTTTTTTGTCAGTGTCGTCCAACATGTATCGAGCTGCAGAGGTCGTTATACGTGCATCGAGGCTCAGTAAATGTGTCGTAGACGTTATGCAACATGCGTCAGGATTAAGAAAAATTCCAGAACAGGTCTTCTTTAATAATCTTATTCGTTTTATGCCTTCACCCTCTTTTCGTGGTCACGAATGTTATCACTCTAGCATAGTTAGTGGACGCGACTCCTGTTATGACGCGGATTTCTTTCCGTTGGTCCCTTCAAGCGCTATATAACGAGAGCGGACTATATATACAGGGTGGCCCATAAGTCCTGCAACAAAAACATAGGCGTATAAAAAGGCTAAGAATGCACCTAATTTGGTACACTTTTAAACAATGTTCGCCCATGGTTTGTAGATTATGGTGGAGCGGTATTCTACTATATATAAAAGAGTAAGCGGTTGTGTCTGTCCTTCCGTCTGTCCGTCTGCCCATCTGGCCTTGCATAGACGTTTTGTTCGTCGTCCGGTATCCGACAAGGTCGTCCCACGTCGTGTCGCGAGCGTCAGAAGGCGTGTCGCCATGTTGCGCAAAGGGCGCCTGGATTCAGACGACGTGTCACCTATGTCGCATAATGGCTGTCCGGGTTGAGAACACATGTCACCGACGTCGTTCATCAGGTGTCTGGCTTCAGAAGAGGTGTCACCAATGTCGCGGAAAGGTGTACGGATCCCGAATACGCGCAATAGAGGATCAGTAAAGAGAACCAGTGAATGTGGGACCAGTAATGGGGAACGGTGAAGAACGGGGGTCAGTAGAGGGGTGGGGGACCGGTAAAGGGTTAATCAAAAAGAGACGACCAGTGAAGAGGGGACCATTAGAGGGGGACCAGTGGAGGTGGAACAAGTTATGGGGACAGGTGAAAGGAGGGGGTGCATTGAAGGGGGGGGGGGGGGGGAGGGGGCGATAGAGGGTTGACCAGTGAACGGGGACTAGTGAAGGAAACCAGTAAAGAATGGACCAGTAAGGGGGGGGGGGGGACCAGTGGAGGTGGGACAAGTTATGGGGACCGGTGAGGGGAGGTAGTGCATTGAAGGGGGGGGGGGCGATAGAGGGTTGACCAGTGAAGGGGACTAATGGAGAGAACCAGTAAAGGGAAATCAGTAAAGGGGAGATCGGTGAGGGTGGGACCACTAATGAGGACCGGTGAAGGGGTAGGGAGGATACTAGTGGGCGGGGGGGGGGGGCGGAAAAAGGGTGGACTAGTGAGGGTGGGACCAGTAATGGGAAATTTGTGAAGGGTAGACCAATAAAGAGGGACCAGTGAAGAGGGGACCAGTAAGGGGAGGTCCGATGAAGGAGGAAGCAGTACTAGGGACCGAGAAAGGGGAAGGGGACCAGTGAAGGCGGAACCGGCAATGGGGACTGGTGAAGGAAGGGAGGGGAGGGGGGGGGGGGTCCAGTGAAGGGGAGACCTGTAAAGGGTTGACCAATAGTGGGATCAGTAATGGGGTCCGGTGAAGCGGTGAAGGTGGGGTTGTCCAGTGAAAGGGGGACCAATAAATGGGGTGCCGGTGAAGTAGCGTTAAGGGGGATCAGTAGGGGAATAGTGAAGGGGATCAGTGAAAGGGACCAATAAGGGGACCAGTATTTTCTCACAGTGTCGTTTAACATGGCGTCAGAAGGCGTGCTACAGACGTCGTGCCACGTGTGCGGGGGTGCATAAGACGTGTCGTAGACGTCATGAGACATTCGTCGGGACTCAGCAAATGTGCCATAGACGTGTTATCTAACGCGCATCCGGATCCAGAAGACGTGCTACAGATAAGACTTTGCCTAGCATCTGTGAGATTTTCAGATGACTTTTTAGAAGCTTCGTGCAGCAGCGAGTGTGCGCGTACTTAATTCTCATACCGTTCTCTGCCAGCACATGGGTAAGGGGTATTGGTGGAGCGGGTGAGGGGGGAGGTAAGACCTGGAAATGGTATATATATATGTATATGTATATGTATCCTACTATATATAAAGGAGTAAGCGTGCGTGCGTGTCTGTATGTGTTTGTGTCTGTGTTTCCGTCACAAATGGAGTGGGGGAACGCCGTATTGCGGAGCGGATACTCGACGATTGATGCCGATCAACAGTGGCGCGAAATTTCAGCCCTATCGAGGTCGGTGAACACGAATTTGAGGTTTATTTTTGAAGTATCGATCGCCATCAACCGATATTGGTCAAATAATCGCTTTTTTGTGGATGTCGTTCATTTTCTACAAATGACAATGAGAAGTTATTACCACGGCGAAGCCGTTGAGAAGCCGTCAATGCGGCCCAGACGCCGTCAGTGCGGCCCGTATATATATATATATATATATATATATATATATATATATATACAAGTGCTCCGACACGCCTAACGGCGTGTCTCGCACTTGCGCGCTTCGCGCGACTTTGTAGCATCACTGACCTATGGAAAGTAGTTTTTTAAAACATAAAATTCGCTAGCATCTAGGACTTGGTGCGTACTTTATCGGCAAGCCCTTCACCACTTCGGTACCTTCATCGTAGACATTCTTTCCTGACCGGCCAGTAATGTCATTGGTTTGTGCTGCGCAGTACTTCTGTCCCTCAGGTTGTTCCTCCGCAATCGTTCTCATGCTCAACAGCTAGCATTTCAGGTTGTCGTTGACATGTCTTCCGAAGCAGGTTCCCCTCTCTCGTTTCTTCCTACTGGATCTAATTGCTGGTCCGCCTTTACAGGTCTTCCCTGCCCCTCTTTCGTCCCCCACCTTCCTGGTCCCAATGACTGGACCACTTCTTTGTTTCCACTATTGAACATCTACCGGTCTCTTCTTGCCGGTTTCCCGTCCTGACCCCTCCTCAAGGTTCTTCCTTTCCTTCCTTGTCGCTCTCCTGGTCCACCATAGAGGTCCTCCTTGCCGCCCTTCTCCACCACCCCTTAGTGGTCCTCCCATGCTCACGGCACGGTCGGGGATACGTAATCAGAATCAGGATGTTTGCTACGCGTCGTAGGGCGCTTTTCTAGATCAAGAAGCTAAGAAGCGCGCGCAGTCGCCGCTGTGTCGAGCATGAAGAGGCTATGCATATGGCAGATCCTTGTTCTTCGTATGAAATCCCTTACGGCTCCCTTCTTGTTGGTTCCCCGTCCTGATTAACATCGGTGTCACATCCTCAAAATCCGGTCTCTCTTAATGGTAATTATCCTCCTCCTTACTGTCTCCCCTTCCCTGATTGGTAACTAATGATCCCTACTTATTGCCTAAACTCTTCTTCGTGCCACCTCCTGGCCTACTTCATTGCTCTCCCCATCAACCATCACGGTACTCCTCCTGGTCGCTGCCTCCTGATCGCCGCCAGTTCTCCACCCTCGAAGTCCTCCTTCTACCTTTTTTTTAGCAGTCTTCTCATGGCACGAAGTCGGCTTCTGAATCTGGACGCTCAGAAACGCGCGTAGGTGCTGTTGTGTTAAGCACTAAAGGGCTGCGTTTCTCCTGCTGCAGCAACATCCCACGTTCAATAGCAAATTTTGCCCGCGCTATAGACGATGAATCGTACCTCATTCAGGTTAGATCATCGACCGCCCTCGCTGCGGATAATGCGGCGTATCTCACTTCGGTTAGATCACTCGACCGCTCTCGCTGTGGATGATGCGGCGTACCTCACTTAGGTTAGGTCACTCCACGGACAAACTCTTTTATATATAGGTGGTGATATATATACATATATATATACATATATACATATATATCCACGGATCTCCCTTGATAGGGAGCCTTCGGGCTCTCTTATTAAGGGGGATCTCGGGCCGCTTGTCGCAGGGCCACGTAGCGCGTCCCCTGGTGGTGGACAGGGGAACGAAAACGCGAACCAAATGCGACCGTGTACTGCCCAGAGACGCAAGTGGGATGCAGGGGATGGACTCCTTGCTACTGCTGTGTCGGGTCGACGCGTTCCTTGTGCGTGAGCGGTGTGCGTTGATGTGTTCGCGCCTGTGCGGATTGTAGCTGTGTCGACCCGGCCAAAAACTTGCGTTCGGTAGACTGGGACTATATCGTAAGGCGATTCGAGGTCGCCTCAAAAGTCTTGCCCCGTCCCTTCCTGCAGTCTCGCTGGCTGCCCGGAGTTCTTCGCCCGCACGACAGAATCAGACTAGCTACCCGTGTTGTATTACAGTCAAACACAACAGCACTAAAGGGCCTCATTCCCCTAACCCCGAAAGAGCCCCCATTTTTGCAGCAATGGGAAGGACGAGTACGGGAGGCTGCTAAAATCTCAGGGCCTAACCAGGCTGCGCAAATTACCGACCGAGACGAGAAGACACTACCCCTACACGCCGCCTACGACTCCGGAGAAGAACTGTTCCTCAGAACATGCGACGGCAAGGGAGCAGGCGGCTTTGGTGTCCTCGTCAACAGGCAGTTGACCATGAACTTCGATTCGTACGAGTCTCTGACAAGCCGAATCGGACGTCTGCGACTGAAGCGATGTGGCTCCTGCCAGCTTTGACTGTGCTCGTCGCGTATGCCCCAACATCCGACTACGACGACGATGAGATCGAAGCCTTCTATGTGGAGCTGGAGAAGTTCTATAAGGAAGATCACACCTTCTACAAGGTGATCGTCGGCGACTTCAACGCCAAGATCGGGCCACGAATGTCGCCGGAAGAACTTCACATCGGAACCCATGGTTTGGAGTGGAACGAGCAAGGTGAAAGCTGTCTGAGTTCATGATGTCGACCAAGACCATCCATGGAAACTCACAGTTCCAGAAGCTTCCCTCCCTACGAAGGACCTGGGAATCCCTCAGTGGCCCGTTCACAACGGGATCGACCACATCATCTTCAATCGCAAGTATTGTCTGACCGACCTCTCCGTTGTCCCTAAGTTCTAGACGGAATCGGACGACCGCCTCCTTCGCGCGAGGTTTCGCTTTTTGCGTCAAGGAGAGAAGGCCGAGAAGTTCAAGAAGAAGAATCCCAGAATGACTATCAACTGGGACCTTTACACCTCTCTTGTCGGCCTTTGGGAAGATGCCGTCACAGGCAACGTCGATGAGGAATACGACCGCTTCGTGCACCATCTCCACGATAGTGCTGAGGGAGCCAGAGCTTGAAGACCACAAAGAGACGCCTGTCTCCGAAAACTCTTGAGTTCATACGCCAGCGTGGAGCAGCACGAGCGTCAGGCAACTACCAGCTGATGTCCGAGCTTGCGAAGCTATGCAGAGCGGCGATAAAGGAGGATCTCAAGGAGAGAAGGGCGGAAGTGTTCGCTGAAGCAGCAGAGGTAGAGTTGAGCATAAGCATGCCCGCCTGAACTTCGCCAACTTCAAGACCAAGGTGACCGTTCTGCGACGTCCTGACGGAACCGTCACCTCTTCCAGAAGGACCATGGAGAAGGTCATCCACGACTTCCACTCCGATTTCTTTGATAGCCACGTCTACCTGCCCCATGCCATGTTCCGCAGGATGGATATGTCGTTCCCTCTGTTCTCCCTTCCGAGATCCGACATGCCATTTCGTCGGTGAAGAAACGTACGGTACCGTCGGTAGACGTTCGCCAAAACTCAGCCGGCGGCGGATTAATCCGCCGTTTCCGACGCCTTGCCATAACTCTCTTTGAAGTCGCTTATATTCAATGAAAGGCACATTGTTAGAATCAGAACAACGTGATCTACCCCTTGCCCAGTGGAATTTTAAAAATGTTAAACGCTGTCGAAAATCTATTTCTTGCTAATTTTAGGTTTTGTCTTATCACGGCGATCTGTTTGATGTCAAATTTGCCTCGTTTGGCCTTTTGCACATCATTCCATGCGTTCTCAACTGCCGATTTTTTCCATTTTCGTTAATTATTTACGACCGCATCACTTTTGCTCTAGGGCTGAGTTTTGCTGAAGCTTCGACTTTGAGGTGTGGATTACAACTGTGGGTTTCAATCTTAGTTTGATCAAAAGTAAGACAGTAGTCAGCCGCCAAATTGGCAGTGCATGGGTTCCAGGTAGACACGTCCTGCAAAGGATATTGCACGTCTGTAGATCTGTGTCTCCACGAGGCGGATCAGTATGGAAGCTGGATATGTGGTCAGGCACCATGCAGAGATGCTGCCCCACAAAAACCATGGAGCTGGCAGCTTACGTCTCGGAGTTTCGCTTCCATGGAAAGGCAGTTTCCTTCAAATTCAACAATGAGATTTGACGTCTGCCCAACCCTCGCAGAAGAGTTCCTATCACTTAGCAAAGCCCATATTTGCGATATCTTTCAAAATTTTTTCACTCGACTTTAATCGAATTTATTACTTGAGACAGGTCCGATACTGGAGCCCACACTGTTGCCGTAATTGCAGTGACCTGACCTGCCCCTGCAAACATGTGTCCTTTGGACATGCAATCGCTGCTTCTCTCCTCTCACTACTCACACTAACCCAACGCAGGGCCAGGATTGAGGTTCCAGAATCAAGGGGGGTCGTACTGTGACGTCGTCTTTTTCTGGGGGGGGGGCGTCGTACTCTTCCTCGTTTTAACTGAGGACTTTATCGTATTTTTTCGTAGTTTCTTGTACACCTCAAAGATTCCAATTCTTTTAATTTTGGCAGTCTTCAAATCAGTGTGATCCGCTTCAATTTCGCAGATTCCACCTGGACGTTGTGGACACGATAGTTTTTTTTAAACCTGAAAGAGCGACATTTGCATGCAAAATTGCACTCTATAAAATATCGAGTGTTAATTGTTAGTTATCACTCAAGTGCTTCCCTTACAAATGTTATCTGATTTTCTGTCTTTTGTTTATCTCTTCACACAGTAAAAAATAAGCATAGAGCTTCGACATAATTTGGGGCCGTCTACAAAATTGTCATTTGCATGAAAATAAAATTATTTTCTACCTAAAGCAGACAACAATATAGCTAAAATTTTGCCTTAAATAGACTCACGCTTTGCTCGATATACGGCGGAAAATACAGATTTCTGAAGCAAACTTCAATATTATCTGGGGACTCCATTTTTCCTATTCCAAAAAAGTGTCTGAATAGTGGAACCCCACTGATCGCACAGAATATTGCTGCATAACAAATTGAATTTTAATAGTCAAACCTTTAAGGTTTTTCATTCGCACAGGAGAAAACTGTTACCGTGACAAGTTAATCCTTCGAATAGGTCCATTGGTGTCAGAGATCGCTGTTGCCTACACTTAAACTGTCATAAATCGGAGAGCTTTTTGAAAGGCTCGATTTTCGGTGGATTTTTACTGAAAATCGACCAAAAGTCGAACCCCTAATCATATCGAAGATCGTAGCGGAGAGCCATGTTTTTTATCGCACGATACCTAGGGCTTGAATTTCTGTGAGGGACTTTTTATGAGGTGTTCCGTTTTCTGGTGTTGTTTCCTAGAGCTGGAAGACATATATTTCCATGGCAAGTCATCCCTTCGGTTTCGACTCGGTCATAGATTCAAACAGCAGTTCAGAAAAAAATTTCTAAGGAAACCACTTAAGTCATCATTAATCGATATTTTAATGAGTGCAAATGGTTAGTGTGAGTAGTGAGAGGAGAGAAGCAGCGATTGCATGTCCAAAGGACACATGTTTGCAGGGGCAGGTCAGGTCACTGCAATTACGGCAACAGTGTGGGCTCCAGTATCGGACCTGTCTCAAGTAATAAATTCGATTAAAGTCGAGTGAAAAAATTTCGAAAGATATCGCAAATATGGGCTTTGCTAAGTGGTAAGAACTCTTTTGAGAGGGTTGGGCAGACGTCAGTGTCAAATCTCATTGTTAGATTGGAAGGAAACTGCCTTTCCAAGGAAGCGAAATTCCGAGACGTAAGTTGCCAGCTCCTTGGTTTTTGTGGGACAGCATCTCTGCATGGTGTCTGATCACAGATCCAGCTTCCATACTGATCCGCCTCGTGGAGACACAGATCTAAAGACGTGCAGTATCCTTTGCAGGACGTGTCTCCTTGGAACCCATGCACTGCCAATTTGTAGGTTGACTACTGTCTTACTTTTGATCAAACTAAGCCTGAAACCCACAGTTGTAATCCACACCTCAAAGTCGAAAACTTCAGCAAAACTCAGCCCTTGAGCAAAAGTGATGCGGTCGTAAATAATTAACGAAAATGGAAAAAATCGGCAGTTGAGGATGCATGGAACGCTGAACTTGGTGACAAACCAGGCGAATTTGATATCAAAGAGATCGTCCTGATGAGGCAAAACCTAAAATTAGCATGAAACACATTTTCGACAGCGTTTAAAATTTTTAAAATTCCACTGGGCAAATCGATCCTTGCCAGGGGGCACAATTAGGGGAGACTCAGGGGCGAATGTGGATCAGGTCAAGACAATTACGGGCTCGACTAATCTAGGTCATCTCGAACTCAAAAATTTTGAAATTTTGTTCTGATTTTTACGCCATTGGGTAGATCACGTTGTTCTGATTCCAACAATGTGCATTGAATATAAGCAACTTTGAAGAGAGTTATGGCAAGGCGGCGAAAACGGCGGATTAATCCGCCGCTGGCCGCGTTTTGGCGAACGTTTACCGACGGTACTGTACAGCACCCGCTCTCGACAGGATCAGACCCGAACACCTGAAGAATCTTCCGCCAACGCTCATCCACACCCTGGCGCGCTATTCACACGCTACCTGTCCAAGTTCCATATCATTGGAAGAAGCAGTACCGTCTTGCTGTACAAGAAGGGAGACGTGCACGACATTGGCAATTATCGTCCGATCTGCCTGCTGCCCGTAGTCTACAAGCTGTTCACTCGAGTCGTTCTGAATAGGATCAGCCGAACGCTGGGCAGCCATGAGAACGAGCTGGATTCCGGAAAGGATTCAGCACGATCGACCAAGATGTCACCATTCTATAACGACGCCGTCATCGACGTGAAGAGAGCTGTTCGGCAAGGGGATACCATATCCCCGAAGCTCTTCAGCGCTACTCTCGAAAACGTCATGCGCGAACTAGAATGGGAAGACATGGGAGTGAAGGTCGACGGCCGGCAGCTGCACCATCTTCGCTTCTCTGACAACATCGTGCTCATAACAGCGAGCATTAGCCAAGCGAAGAGAATGCTTGCCGACTTCGATCGTGTATGTGGAAACGTTGAACGGCAGCTGAATCTTACGAAGACGATGTTTATGAGGAACGGACAAGTTTCTGATGCTCCATTCTCCCTCGACGGAACGAACATCTCCGAATGCTCCAGCTACGTGTATCTGGTTCGCGAAGTCAATATGGCCAACGACCCAGTTCCAGAGCTGAGCAGGAGGAAATGAGCGGCTTGGGGAGCTTTCAAGAGCGTTAAAGAAATTGCCAAGGAAACGCCGAACTTCCGACTCCGTGCCCACCTTTTCGACTCCACTGTTTTTTTCTGCCCTAATATACGCCTCAGAGACCTGGGCTATACGAAAGAAGGATGAACACGCAATCAGCGTCGCGCAGCGTGGAATAGAGTGGACGATGCTTGAAGTGACACGGCTCACCTTAGTGAGAGAAGGCCTCGTGGGGCTAGTTGTCACAAATTAGGTGGGCCGGCCACGTAATGCGCTTCGCAGACACCCGCTGGACGAGAGCCGTCACCGACTGGATTCCGCGGGATGTCAAGAAAACACCGGAACGCCCACCAACGCGTTGACGGCCTTCTTCTTGAAAACCCTGAATGACCAATATGACGCTCTTCGTTATATATAAGTTATCAAACCTGTTGTTGATACCCACTAACTACAGAGTGTGGCGCAGGTATTTCTACAATGGAACCCTACCAAAATTCGAGAGTACAAAAATTATCGGATAGCCCTAATTTCAGCAAAGAATTTTTAAACTTATGATTAGCTTTGATAAACTTAGTGGAGTATTTCCGCAGTCACGCCAGAGACGAAATGAACACCATGTGCTTGAAAATCAGGAAAATCTTCCCAATTTCCTCGTTACTCGCTTGCGATCAGCTGGTACATCAAGACAAGTATAGTTATGTTCCTAACTTCAATTCGGTTACAAGAAACGGTCCTACTATAGATAAAGGAGTTAGCGGTTGTGCGTCCGTTCGTCCGTCTGTCCGTCCGCCCGTCTGGTCATCCGTCTGGCGTTTCCTAGAAGTCGAGTAGCAAGCGTCCGTGTTCAGAGAGGTGCCACCCACGCCCTGTCGAGGCCGTCAGAAGAAGTGTCACCTATGTCGCGCAAAGGGTGTTCGAGTTCAAAGGACATGCCAGCGACATTGCTCAACAGGCGTTCGGATTTAGAAGATGTGTCACCGACGTCGTGCAACAGGCGCTCGGATTTAAAAGGCATGTCAGCGATGTCGCGCATTGGCTGTTTGGGTTCAGAAGAGGTGTGAACGATGTCGCGTAATAAGTGTCCGGGGTCAGAAGAGGTGTCACCTATGTCACGCAAGGGGTGTTCGGATTCCAAACACGTGTAACGGGAGACCACTAAAGAGGAGACCAGCAAGCGGAGGTCCAGTGAAGGGTGGGAGGACCAGCGAAGCGAGGAGGGGGTACCAGTAAGAGTAGAATCTTTAATGGGAGCCAGTGAAAGAGGACCAGGAAAGAATACCACTAAGATGAAGATTGGGGTGGTGTAAGGGGGGAAGCGAACGAGAACCAGTGAAATGGGAAAGTTCTGTGAAGGGAAACCGGTAAAGGGGGGAACCATTAAAGGAGGACAAGTGAAGAGGGGACTAGTGAAGGTAGGACCAGTAATGGCGGCCAGTGAAGGGGAGGGGACCAGTAAAAGGGATCAGTGAAGGTGAGACCAGTAATGGGGGATCTGTGAAGGGGGATGGGGGCAGTAAAGGAGGGACCATTAATGGGGACCTGTGAAGGGGACCAATAAAGGGTACCACTTAGGTGAGGGGAGGCAGTAAGAGGGAGGCAAAAAAGGGGGGGGGAGGCAGTGAATGGGAACCAGGACAGTCCTGTGAAGGGGGAGGGGGGACCGGTAAAGGGAGAACCTGTGGAGTGGACCAGTGGACCAGTAATAGGAAGGGGATCAGTGGAAGGAACCTGCAAGGGCGGACCAGTAGTTTTTCTCACTATAGTCCAACGTGTATGTGACAGGATCGTCGTACAACGTTGTCTAGATCAAGAGATATGTCACAGATCAAACATTGCGAAGCATGCGTTGGATTTTCAGATGACCTTTGAAAGGCAGCGGGCGTGTGCGTGTACATACCTCTCACTCTCTCACTCTCACTACTGACTGATGCTCACTACATTTTTCTTCCTCTCTCTGGCTGCACATGGGTAAGGGGGTATTGTGTATTATCGGCTGCAGGGATTATGTACGAATGGTCGCCGCCGATGCGGCGACTCGCGCGGCGAGCGGCAGAAAACGTCGCAATTGGGTGACTTCAGCGGCCATTGGTATCTAGACCTGCATGAAAACTTGTACATCAAGTGTTAGAAAGTGTATACAAACTCAGTTTCACTGCGACAGTGTGTTATATTTTCAGCTTTTCCTGAAGAAGCAGCATTTAAAATTGAGCATTAGAACGTTGCTTAGTTTTATAAATCGAACTCAATTTCTGAACCAGAGCATGTTTTCCCCCAGCTCCTGCAACAGCAGAAAGGGATATCAACAACTCAAACCTAGCGTCTGCAGCAAGTCATGAGGCACAGCTCCCACGATCGCAGCGGAGCTCATCGCGCACGCGGCAGTCGTCGTTGCGGGCGCGGCGACCATTCGTACATAAAGACCGCCCCTCTGTATTATCGAGGGGGGAGGGAGTAGGGAGAATGACTTCGGGGATCGGAGGATTATTATTGCCGTCGGATATTTACCGGTATAGAGCTCTCCCAAGATTATCACAATCTGTACCTCACCACGTAGAGAATGTGTACTTCGGAGAATAAATCGGCGTAAGTGCGATAGAGGGTGGATAAGCTTCATAGGAACAGTTTTCAAGATTGTGCCGTTCTGTCCAGCTTTCCTCTAGAACCAGTTTTTCACTGTAACGCGAGTAAGAATGTCTAGACGGAGTGTTCTATTATCCGGGTTTGGGGGTGAAGCCCCCAACTAGACGTTTGGCGGCCGCGAGGCAGCTGAACGTCTGGTTAAAAATAAACAGGAGGCGATTACTGGCTCTATGTATGATCATCTTGTTAATACTTTGAAACACTGTCTCTGTGGACACATCAGTTTCGGTTTGGAAATTATGTTTTCACCCAATCATTAGATGTAGTTTTTCGACGAAGTAATTTTGAAGAAATAAAGCTTTATAAATCACACACGGTGTGACGGCACCAATTTTCAAGAAGAACGGAAGCCGTACTGAATGCTCTGACTATCGACAAATTCGTTTGTTGTGTCAAGCAATGAAGATCTCTGACCACTTTCTGAAGAAGAGAATTTGAAACGTCGTCGGGATGAGTATGTAGAAACCAGTGTGGGTTCGTTGTCAACTGCCTAACCATTGACGCAGTTCACTCCACTTCATTATCACTGAAGATACGCCGAAGAGGGGCCGGCCTGCGATAAAGGAACAGGGCGTCGACTAACAATAAGTGTCGTGGAGATGAAGGTGCTGTTCTGGAGTATCACGCGAATGAACCGCATAAGTAACACTGACATAAGTCGATGTTTGGTTTCTCTCCCATTCAACCTACGATGAGCGCGATTTGACTGAGATGGTACGGTCACGCTATGCAAAAAATGCCTTCTACACTCCAGTTAATTGGGCCCTGCCTCAATATGGGCAAACGCTCCTTGATATGGATACACAAATTTGTAAGATGGGATGGCATTACAGTTGACTTACGCCTTGATTTCTAGCGTGTTTAGGGCTTGAAATAACAGGAAACCGTGCGAGAGAAACTCCAAGATGTTGTGATTCTCAGACAATTCCGAACCTTGCACACCGTCGCCAGGTGTTTCTCCCTGACTTCTTTCAAGGTCTTACGCTCTGCTTCAGTTGATGGAGGCAGCGACATGTCCTTCTTCTTTTGTTCTACTTCCAATATGGTTTCGGAAGGCTCAAAAAATGTCTAAAAACAGAAACAGCTAACGTGTTTTTTCATTTCATTAGACGAATGGCCAAACACACCTTCAGTTCGCTTTCTGTCACAGTTGTGCGGCAGCGCCTTTCGAACTTCTTTTTTCCTTTAACACTCTCGTTAGACAAGTTTGAAGGCGACGGGGACATCACGGATGCGCTGCAATCAACGAGTGTGTAGCTATATTTGATCGTCGAAACATTGATATAAAGCTCCAACCTTTCGACTGAGCCTAAGGATCGAGGAGGGGAGTCGCTCAGCAATTTCTTCCGTTTCCTCTTTAGTAAGTGCTTAAAAGGTTGCATAAGAGATGCAATCTGTCCACCAGCCCAAGTGTTCTCTTTGAATACGAAGATTTAGTGAGGTCTGCTGCATCAGGTTTTTGTCAGAAAAGACAGTCATTTTAATTCGGCTTGAAACTTGTTATCATTGCACCTCTTCTATTAGAAAGTAGAAAAAGGCGAAAAAAACTTAAATCTGTCTGTAAATTAAACCTTCATCCTATTTCGAGTCAGCTCGTGCTCCATCTGCTTTTCCGGAGTCCACTGTGAGTACTTGGTCTCCATTGGTGTTCGCCTTCTTTTAGTAGTAGACATGTTGCTCACTTTTGGTTTGTTACTGAAAAGCTTAGCTTGGGTCTGATTTGTTACTAACTGTGAGGAGCTTAGCTTGTGTCTAGCACCTATGCACATGGGCTACTCCAGTTGTTTTAATTTCCACCAAAGACCCCAATGTGCAACTTCAGAAACAACTCCTTGAGAACGAGTTCATAGCAGAGTTCGAAACGGAGTTCTCAGGTACAGCTCTGTGGCACACCTCTCCCTCAGCTCTCCTTTCGCTGCAGTCGGGAAGTTTGCAGGGGTTATACCAGCTTCGCGGTCTATTCCGGAAGAGTTCGAAACCTTTCTCCAATTACATTGGCGTCAGTGAGACGGTTTCAAGCACTACATCAAACACACAAACAAACAGTGTCTTTGTAGTCGTGCACATTTGAATTCGGAGCTCCAGGATCCTTTGTGCGCATGTGCGAAGTTCGTTTGTGGGTAGGCTGGCGGTACCATTGCCCGTCGCACTGTAAGTAATAGAACCCTTGAGTTGATAAATGGTCTAACAAGGGAAGGGTATGAAGCGTATCTCTGTACGTGGAAATCAAGTCAGATAAGAATAAGAAGAATAAGAATTCCCACCCTTTAATTAGTATAAAAATGTGTTTCCTTTTTGTAGGTCGTTAAGCCAAACTGGCGAGGATCACATTTATGCCCACGGTTACAGTGGACAGCAGCGTTGCTTCATGAGGAGAGGTCAGGGGTTTGCCTCGTGCGTTGCGGGAGTTTTCGCATTTCAACTGATCGGTTGAGGTTTGAGGGATCTTGACGTCCACACAATTTTCAGGCGTTTTCAGTGCATTTTCATGAGGGTGTCGTGAAAAGTGGTTTTTTTAGCGACTTGTTTGTTACTTACCGGTTTTTAACAGCACGACAATGAGGAAAATATTCAACATAATGTTATGAATGTTCAACACCAGCGATATTATGCCACAAAGTGCTCTAAACGGAGCGATCTCTCTCAATACGGACAGCGCATAAAAGCTATAGGCTCTACACAGCTTGTTTCTGAACAAGTGACTTCTCTCGATGTGTGCATACAGCATCTCCTACGAAGAGTACAAACTTCTGCTTCTCTTCTACAAAGAATCTTTTTGTCGACGCGGGTTAATCACATGGCTCAAGCTATGCTCTCTTTATTTGAGCATCCGTCTTCGTACCGCAGATGCCCGATAGTTATACTTCTATTCTCGACTCTTGGAGTTCTTCCTGGAACCACGTGGTGATTCAAACTACTGTATCCCGAAGTAAGAGCTTCTTTAAAAGGCCTATATCTTCGCGGGCCACCGCCAGGTTCACTCAGCCGACGTAAGAGTCTTCACATACAAGACATGCGCTTATGACTCCTCTTTTATAAGTTTTCCTCTACGTAGACGTGTGGATACGAATAAAATGTTCGCTTACGGAATTATTCTTGAGCGAAAAGGGCGAGTCGATTTTCCCTCCATGGAAGAAATGTGGACACTGCGGTCTATGTCAGAGAATATATAGAATTCTTGTTTCATGTACCAGTTCACTGTACCTGCTTCTCGATGAACGTCTGTGTGCATGGTGTTTCAGTAGTCTCTCATTGAGCGCCGTTCAGTGCTAACCGACCTCTGACTGCCGTTCCCTCGCTGGAGTACTATTGTATTCTCAAATCTGTGCGATCAGCAGCTCACGGCTCTCGCAGCTCATTTTAGATAATGTGACACCACCAATTTCTGATTTGCACCGCTTTTACGCTTTTGCTTGAATATTTTCACATCTAAGGCTTGACGTCTGAAATACTGCAAAGCCAATTCGTTTCAAGATAGATTTTTTGAGGTATGCGTTCTGATTGAAATGGCTTGTCGACAATTGGTAGGCTTTTCTTTATGGATGAGAGCCTTGCAGTTCTCGTTGCTTGAATGGCTTCCGTAATACATTGACCACCGAAGCCTTAGTGGAGATTTTACAGTAGACAATATTTTGGCGGTGAAGGAGCTTTTCTATGGCACACATTTCAGAGGTAAACATTTGGCTGTGAATGGTACTCTATCATGGTTTACATAGTCCGTATAAAGCAAGCTTACCCTCTTATAGTGGTCATTGACCGGATCTTATTTCTTAATTCGGTCACACTTCCTTCAGGAAATGATGGTGGAACATAGAGCACCGCATTTGAGGGCCTGAATTGCTGTGATTGTTTCGTGTCATTCATGTCCTTTCTGCAAGGGCAACACAAGGAATATGACTGAAACAAAAGGTCTAAAGGAAAGCTGGAGAAGTAACAGTTTCACCGTTCCTGCACAATGTTAACGACAAGCAAACAGTTGTTTCCAAGAACTGCGGGATGGGAGGTTTCGCTGTTGTCTCTAGGTCGGACTATCGCGAAAGTCCGGATCTATCGAATACGGCGCAGTCAAATCTTCTTCACTAGCTTCATGGGTGTTAGTGTTTTCAAGAAGCTGTGTTTTCTACGCATAGCGCAGAGAACAATTGCAGAACGAGGCGAATATGAGCTTTCAAGTTCTTCTAGATCTCTCTAAGCTTCTCTTTCTTGTAAGGGGCTTGTGGTGATGCGTCGTTACCTCGCCACCTTGCTGCCTGTGCTCATTTTAACACTCATTACGAGCTCGCAGTCTTCACTGATTCCGAAAGCTGAGATTGGTTGATCGTCTCCCCTAAACGCGAAAACAATCAAGCATGTCTGACGTGCATAACTCTAGCAAACACGCGGACTTTATCTCGGTTCCCTTATAAAGGAGCACCATTTTGTCTGGTAGCACATCGGTGACCTCTGACACGGACGCTTTCAAATCGGCTACCTTGCTGCTGGCCGGTACCAGAATTTTCGCCTGGAAAGAGTGTTGTTCTGAGAACGTGAAGATTCCTGCCAAAGTCATTTATTGGTGTACACACGAGGCCAATTTCTGTTACAGATACCATCTCACCTCCTCCACACCTTCCATGACGCTGTTGACGGTTATTTCGATAAAATCGCCGCTTAGTTTTTCCTTTCCTGGGGAAACTTCTGATGGTGAGCGAAACTGGACTGTAAGTATTTCTCTCTAAGCAGAACTTGCCAACTGCAAGAGCAAATTTGCATTAAAACATGTACGACTAAGGATGTGTGCACAAATTTCTTTCCGATTTAGCGCTTCTCATATTGTTCGCAGAAGGTACACAAAGACTGTCGAGTTCGTATCTCTTGTATCCTTCGGGTTGTGGACAACCGGAGAGAGAGGTCGCTGTTTTTCCTTTTCACTCAACCTACGTAGTAGCCATTCGTAGGAATATTTAGTTAGCCGGTATTTAGTTTCTTTAGCCATTAGTCTCGAATCGCTCACGTTTCGCCTTGGAGCGAGCCGAAACTAACGGCATGGATGGACTGGAGTGCTCATGAGAATTCGCGATTCCTAGCAGTACGCAGCAGATGTTAATTACGTTACAAAATTACTTCTTTGATAAAAGTTTGTCAGAATGGGAAGGAGCATCTACAGTTCTTTATTCTGCAGGTTTTCAGGTTAGAATCTATGAACCGTGGTAAAACGGGGTCAGCTCCAAAGGCAGGAACGTTTTCTTTTTACAATTATCGCTTCCTACTCTACTTTCAGTTGGCCATGTACACTACACAGCAATATAGCGTATCAAGTAGAAACCGTTTCCACAGCTATTGTCTGGAACGGCTCTAATGTTCACTAAAAATGACTTTATAAGCGGATGATCCTTTGTGGAAAGGGTCCATAACATTTTACTAACCATGCAAGCTCATTTATCACCGTAGGAGCGACTCTAGAGCGTTCGTTCACCTTGCAGAAGAAAGCTTTTTCTTGCGAGTCGGCAGCTCGGTCGCCGTTCTTCCGTTATTCTTTTTGCTTCCACGTTTTCTTGTCAGAGTTTGGTGGTACGGATGTTGTTGCTTTCAATAGGAGCGTCTTCTTTGATTAGGCAAATACAAGACCGCCAGTGCATGATAAGGGTGCTAAAGTTAGCTTTTCTCCAATGAATTATTTGCAGACGGTATTTGTTTTCTGTACGCGACGAACCCCACGGATCTCCCTCGATAGAGAGCCTTCGGGCTCTCTTGTTAAGAGGGATCTCGGGCCGCTTGTCGCAGGGCCACGTGGCGCGTCCCCGGGTGGTGGATAGGGGAATTAAACGCGAACCAAATGCGACCGTGTACTGCCCAGAGACGCAGGTGGGATGCAGGGGATGGACTCCTTGCTCCTGCTGTGTCGGGTCGATGCGTTCCTTGTGCGTGGGAGCGGCATGTTCGTGCACAGTGTGCGTGGATGTGTCCGTGACTGTGCGGATTGTAACTGTGTCGGCTCGGCCAAAAGCTTGCACTCGGTAGACTGGGAGTACATGTAAGGCGATTCGAGGCCGCCTTAAGTCTCGCCCCGTCCCTTCGGGCAGTCTGGCTGGCTGCCCGGAGTTCTTCGCCCGCACGACAGAGCCTGACTAGCTACCCGTGTTGTATTCCAGTCAAACACAGCAGCACTAAAGGGCCTCATTCCCCTGACCCCGAAAGAGCCCCCATTTCTGCAGCGATGGGAAGGACGAGTACGGAGAGGCTGCTAAAATCTCAGGGCCTAACCAGGCTGCGCAAACTGAGAAGGACTAGGATGACGATCTGTACTTACAACGCCCGCACCCTTGCGTCGGAAGCATCCGTCGAGGACCTGATGATGCAAGCCAGGAAGATCAAGTACGACGTCATCGGACTGACCGAGACGAGAAGACACCACTCCCTACACGCCGCCTACGACTCCGGAGAAGAACTGTTCCTCGGAACATGCGACAGCAGGGGAGTAGGCGGCGTTGGTGTCCTCGTCAACACGCACTTGGCCATGAACATCGATTCGTACGAGTCTCTGACAAGCCGAATCGGACGTCTGCGACTGAAGCGATGTGGCTCCGTGCCAGCCTTGACTGTGTTCGTCGCGTATGCCCCAACATCCGACTACGACGACGAAGACGTCGAGGCCTTCTACGTGGAGCTGGAGAAGTTCTATAAGGAAGATCACACCTTCTACAAGGTGATCGTCGGCGACTTCAACGCCAAGATCGGGCCACGAAGGTCGCCGGAAGAACTTCACATCGGAACCCACGGTTTGGAGTGGAACGAGCAAGGTGAAAGGCTGTCTGAGTTTATCATGTCGACCAAGACCATCCATGGAAACTCGCAGTTCCAGAAGCCTCCCTCCCTACGATGGACCTGGGAATCCCCCGGTGGCCAGTTCCACAACGAGATCGACCACATCATCTTCAATCGCAAGTATTGCCTGACCGATGTCTCCGTTGTCCCCAAGTTCTACACGGGATCGGACCACCGCCTCCTTCGCGCGAGGTTCCGCTTTTCGCGTCAAGGAGAGAAGGCCGCGAAGTTCAAGAAGAGGAGTCCCAGAACGACCATCAACTGGGATCTCTACACCTCTCTTGTCGGCCTTTGGGAAGATGCCGTCATGGACAACGTCGACGAGGAATACGATCGCTTCGTGCACCATCTCCACGATAGTGCTAAGGGAGCCGAGAGCTTGAAGACCACCAAGAGACGCCTGTCTCCGGAAACTCTCGAGCTGATACGCCAGCGTGGAGCAGCACGAGCGTCAGGCAACTATCAACTGACGTCCGAGCTTGCAAAGCTATGCAGAGCGGCGATAAAGGAAGATCTGAAGGAGAGAAGGGCGGAAGTGTTGGCTGAAGCAGCAGAGGCAGGGCTGAGCATCCGCAATGCCCGCCGGAACTTCGCCAACTTCAAGACCAAGATGACCGCTCTCCGACGTCCTGACGGAACCGTCACCTCTTCCAGAAGGACCATGGAGAAAGTCATCCACGACTTCTACTCCGATCTCTTCGATAGCCACGTCCACCTGCCCCTACGCCATCTTCCGCAGGATGGATACGTCATCCCCTCTGTTCTCCCTTCCGAGATCCGACACGCCATCTCGTCGGTGAAGAAACGTACAGCACCCGGTCCTGACAGGATCAGAGCTGAACACCTGAAGAACCTCCCGCCAGCGCTCATCAACACCCTGGCGCGGCTCTTCACACGTTACCTGTCGGAGTGCAAGGTTCCATCTCAGTGGAAGACCAGCAAGACCGTCTTGCTGTACAAGAAGGGAGACGCGCACGACATTGGCAACTATCGCCCGATCTGCCTGTTGTCCGTAGTCTACAAGCTGTTCACTCGAGTCATCCTGAATAGGATTAGTAGAACGCTGGACGAAGGACAGCCATGCGAACAAGCAGGATTTCGGAGAGGATTCAGCACGATCGACCACATACACACCATTACGAAGCTCATCGAAGTGTCGCGAGAGTACAAGCTGCCGCTGTGCCTTACTTTCATCGACCTGAAGAAGGCATTCGACTCCGTCGAGACTGAAGCGGTCATGGAAGCCCTGCTCACCCAGGGCGTTCCTACTCAGTACATCAGAGTCCTTCGAGAGCTGTACAGTGGATTCACGACCAAGATCTCACCATTCTACAACGACGTCGTCATTGACGTGAAGAGAGGGGTTCGACAGGGGGATACCATATCCCCGAAGCTCTTCAGCGCCACCCTCGAAAACGTCATGCGCGAACTAGAATGGGATGACATGGGAGTGAAGGTCGACGGCCGGCAACTGCACCATCTTCGCTTCGCTGACGACATCGTGCTCATAACACCGAGCATCAGCCAGGCGGAGCGAATGCTGGCCGACTTCGATCGTGTATGTGGAAGCGTTGGACTGCAGCTGAATCTTACGAAGACGATGTTCATGAAGAACGGATGGGTTTCTGATGCCCCATTCTCGCTCAACGGAACGAACATCTCCGAATGCTCCAGCTATGTGTATCTGGGTCGCGAAGTCAACATGGCCAACGACCTAGCACCAGAGCTGAGCAGGAGGAAACGAGCGGCTTGGGGAGCTTTCAAGAGCGTCGAAGAAGTCGTGAAGAAAACGAAGAACGTCCGACTCCGTGCCCACCTATTCGACTCCACTGTTCTTCCTGCCCTAACATACGCCTCAGAGACCTGGGCTATACGAAAGCAGGATGAACACGCGATCAGCGTCGCGCAGCGTGGAATCGAGAGGACGATGCTCGGAGTGACACGACTCACGCAAGTGAGAGAAGGCCTCCGGAGTTCCGAGCTTCGCCGACGTTCGAAGATCAGAGACGCTGTCGCATGGGCCAAGTCGTCGAAAATTAGGTGGGCCGGCCACGTAATGCGATTCGCAGACACCCGCTGGACGAGAGCCGTCACAGACTGGATTCCGCGGGATGTCAAAAGAACACCAGGACGCCCACCAACGCGTTGGTCGGACTTCTTCGTGAAAGCCCTGAACGACCGATATGACGCTCTTCGTGTCCCTCGAGCGAGCAGGATCCATTGGACCACTCTGGCACGCGACAGGGACGAATGGAGACGCTGCTGGCGCCCGCTCGAGCAAGTCGATGATCAACGGGACGACAGGTGATACAGGTGATACGCGACGAACCAGGTACTCGATACTTGACATGCGTGAAATGAAAATGATAGCAATGAAGACTCGCGAGGAATGATTCCTCATCCAGCGTAGATGAAAAACACGACAGGCTTGTAGGCTTAGCCGGCGTTGGCATGATAGGCCTCGCTGGAAGCGCAATGCAATCCTCGCTTTTTCAGTCGCCGTCGACGACGGAACCTGGGAAAGCTGTTGTCAACAAACAATCTGTCGGGGTCCAAGTATAGTTATGCTCTCGCAAAATTTTCGAATATTCGAATGGTTTCGAATACCCGCAATATTCGAGCATTCGAATTTCGAATACATTCGAAAAACGTGATTTTTTGAACATTCAAATTCGAATACATTCGAAAAATGCGATTTTTTGAAAATTCGAATTCGTATACGTTCGAAAAACGCGATTTTTTGAACACTAGAATTCGAATACATTCGAAAAATGCGATTTTTTGAACATTCGAATTCGAATATTGATTCGAATATTCTATTCGAATATTCGAATATTTTCGAATGGAACATTGGGTTACAGAAATGAAAAAACATGGCTGGTGCTTTGGTGGCAATGACCAATAGACGGTTTACTCTGACGTAGTAGGAAATTTATATTCGTTTGCAAAGCGTTTAACAAAGTTTTAATGGAGTGATATTTCCACCGAATTCTTCTATGCCTGAAAGGATGAAATATGTTACGGGTTATCAAACCAAACAACATGTATTTAAAAAAGTTTAGTTCTTTTTTCTGGTCGACTGATAAAAAGATTCCAAAGGCCATACCACACCTTAGCCCAATAAAGGGCCAGATAAAATCGCACGGGATATAGCTGGTGAAGCGCTTACCTTTGGTTAGAATTACTGGGGGTTACATACGGGCATCCACCCTTTCGGCTTACCATGGGACCCCTTACCATAGAACCCCTGGAAACTCTCAATGAAACTATTTGCTTCATCGGAGACCAAGGTCATCATGATGAAGATCTTCGAAACCGGAAGGTGCCATCTGCTTCATCTTTTTATTCACATTACCTAAGAAACATGAAGTGTACATAAGAAAGAGCTTAGAGTAATGCGTATCCCGGAGAAGTGCTTGAGTGTTGTTTGTGCATTATTATTATTTTTTTTTGATTGTTCAAGCCGAAAACTTGGCAGCAGCTGTACCCACTCCCACAAAGGCAGACCCATAGTCAGCTCGGGCGTACGTTCCGACGAATAAAATAGCATGGCCTGTTTCTTTTAAGTTTCTTTTAAGTTTCCTCAATGAGTGCTTCCGCGCAATAATTTCAGCACCACCCTTTTCATGGAACCGCCTACTTTAGTGCTCTTTGCGCCGCGTTTCAAAGTTTCAATACTTTACAATAGGAGTCATTTTCTTGCTCTACAGTCTGCACCATGCAACAGATTGGGTTTTGTACAGCTGATACATAGATCCCAGGAGTACATATGCTGCGCAAAAAGGGAAAGTTTGTTATAGTTACCATATTATACAATAAAGCGCTAAGAGCTATTGATCGGCGTCGCGCAGAAATTAGTCATAGAATAGGTGAGACATCGGAGAAAGTTAGTCATAAAATAGCGAAAAATACCCAAAGGTCTTCTACGTGTTTGGGGATCCAGAAAACGTGCCGTGCTCGTCACCCAACGTGCATGTGGATTTAGAAGACGTACAGAAGTCGCCGTTCAACGTGACTGGCGACTCAGATATCGCCGACCATCACTTAACCGTCCGAAGATGATGCCGATGTTGAGAAGAGCAGTGGCGGTGGGGGGGGGGTTCTGGATGGCTTCATACCGCAAAACTACTCACGTGATCTTAAGGAAGGTGAAGCAAGGTTGGAACATAACAAGGTTCTTAAATATTGCCTTTTGTACTGCTAGGGAGGAAAGAAAGCAGAATGAGCAGAGCAACTGGCTTGGTGTGATTGTCCTTACCATTACCTTAGTGATACTGCAACATCGCGCGAAGCGCGCAAGTGAGGGGCACGCCGATAGGCGTGACGGATATATATTACAGGCACCAATATTTTTGCCATTACTTTACATCAAGGACTGAAGAATTGTGGTGCCGCTTTTTTGCTGTTCTGCCGATATTTGAACAACAACATATCCTATGTGCGACATAAAATGAAATGGACAAGTACTTTCGGGTTATAGACAGCCAATCTAGGACCAAGAAGAGCATAACCGAGAAGCCTTGAGTGATCTGACTTCTTCTTGTCGATGCCTAAGACCACCTGAACGAAGCAAGTGTGTTACTAAGTGATAATCAAAACCCAACAAACAGAAGCAGAATTTCTTAAGGAAACTTCGCAATTAGATGTTTTCATGCTTCTGCGCCTTATAGGGTTGCAAGGAGGATTAATCTTGAGCAGGCTAACCTCTCCCCCTCCTTGTATTGGTAGTCCTAATAAGTCCCCTAAGAGTGTGTAGATCAGCGATTGAACTACTTGTTATTAGATTCAGGCTTCTAGTTACGCGTCTGAACAATAGCCAAAAAGCTCCAACCTGTTAGGTGCTTGACGGATTAGTGTCCGAATCGTTGAGTAATTTTGGCGTGCAAAAACGGTGATGGTCAGAATGTTAGGAAACTCAGTAAAGACTGATCAACGTTACGACCTCGTTCGGCACAGAAGCACATAAAAGAAACTACATCCTTTCCATAAACATTCGCTCCATCCAAATTGGCAGAAAGGCAGACCTAAGAAACATTTTGCATGGGCGTGTACACGGAAGGAAAAGGCAATGCCTCACGGAAATGGTCCCGAGATAGTTGCTCTTAATGATCACGCTGTCCATAAGTATTCACCTAGATGAAAAGGAGAGCGGTTCGAAAAGGAAGGGCTACCCTTGTTTCGAAAAACCTCTTCAAAGCGTACTTTGTCTCTTATGAAGTCAGCACCTCTGATCGGACGTGTCTGAGCAGTTGTAAAATCCGGTTGCTGTAATTGATCCATATCCTAGAAATCTTATACCCTTTAGCCCGCTTATATTATCGTCCCTACTGCACCCCAACTGTATGGTTTATTGCTCAGCTAGTAGAGAATGCAACTGCATCGCATAGTAATCCTGATCTGCCAACCCTCGGGCGGCGAACATACCATGGAAACAAGGAGGCTTCTGCACTTTAGGATTAAAAAGCAACTTGATGTGGAAAGAAAGCTTAGAAAGGCTATGATAGGATCATAGGACCTCGCAGTGAAGGTGGGAAATTTGGAGCGCGAAGGTTAATACTGGGTGCACAAAACCCTTAGGCCTATGTTATACTTCGGCAACGCTGTTGTCGGTAGCAGAGTTGAGCGCACTGCGTAGCACCCGTCAACACTGTCACCGACGTCGCCGACAACAGCGTCGCCAAAGGATAACATAGCCCTTAATGTTTTCGGATCTATACTAGAGGCCCCTATAGAGAACAAGCGATCAAGCAAAGTTCAATGGTGCAAAGATGAGGACGAAAAACAAGATTAGTCGTAGGCAGTGTCAAACAGAAAACTGGTTCCTGGGGCCCAATACGAAAAACGAAAACTAGCCCCTGAGGTCCAATAGGAAAAGTTCGAATACGAATGAAAGTGTAAGTCCTTCTGTAAATAAAGCTGAAGGTTCAGCTTCTGATTCAGCCGTGCTTCTTGTTTCCTGTGTGGTGTTGTGGAAGAGGGATTAGGAGACTCATCATATATGGAGTGAAAGGGAGACGACGTGCTTACAATTTCTGGACTCTCAATGCAAAATATCCATGCATCGGCTTCGCAAAACAATGCAGATCCTAACTTGCCTATTCGAATAGCATCCATTGAACATTCGAATAATTGTGTGTTTTTGGCAATTCTCGAATAATCGAATGGTTTCGAATACCCGCAATTTTCGAGCATTCGAATTTTGAATATATTCGAAAAACGCGATTTTTTGAACATACGAATTCGAATACATTCGAAAAACGCGATTTTTTGAACATTCGAATTCGAGTATTCAAATTCGAATGAAAATCATTCGAATACCTATTCGAATAGGTCATTCGAGCACAACTATAATGCGCAGCAACTCATCTACCTTGTAGAAGTAATTGAGGTTGAATTGGGCGCCCACGAGCCCGCTCCCTCAATTTCAAACTCTCGCGGGCTACCGTATCCGCTCGGGACCCCGACGAGGAGCTTCCCATCGCTATTGATCGGCGGGCCGGCTGTGCGTCGTCCCCGCCAGGTCCATTCTATACTTCCGTCGTCACGTTGAGCGGCTGCTCGGGCGCGGCTCTAGGGCGCCGCATCTTTGAGCCCGCTTCTACCATCATCCCGGGGACTACTCGAGCGGAGCCTTGCCGCTTCTCTTTACTCCTTACAGCCGGCTGCACTCCAGGGAGGATCATTCCCATCCCCATCCGGGCTCTCTTAGCCGGTGCAGTCCCGTATATTCCATGCCCTTCCATATCATCTAGTATTCACCCTCTATAATCCGATATGGTTGCGCGATGCTGGTATATGGAATAAACCGTGGATATCTATATTGTGCTGCATACAACGAGGAGGGTGGTGAGTCTCCTCATAATGTAATGTTGGTATTGGTGTGTAATATTACTGTTGGTTTATATCATGTTGGGTATTATTCTGTCATCATGGGGTATTATGTAATTGTCGGGGAATATTTGGGAATGTGCTTATGCACTACAGTTGGGGTTCACTACAGCACGCCCTTAGGCGCCCACGGCTGGCGTGTAGTGCGGGAGTGCGTCAATCCAGGTGCTGTGCAGCGCGAAGGGAAGTTTACCACGCGGGCCCCTCGTTTGCCAGGGAGGGGGCGCGGCCTGTTGACATCATGGGGTCCCCCTACTACCCCCAGCGTCTAAGGTTCCTGGTTAACTCGGAGCGCCACGGGGCGAATGGGGGACGTTGCTCAACAGGGCATGTACCCTTGCGAACGGGGCCACCGATTCACAACACACAAATTTGAGATCGTGTCGGAGGACGCAGAAGAACGCTTCTTCCTACTGACTGGCCCAGATAATCCCATAAAGAGTTGATAAGGTAGCGACCGCACTGTCGTATAAACATGGTTTCTGTACCGAAAACGCTTATAATTTAATAGTGCTCGAATTCCTGATCTGCTGAAATTAGAGAGACTTAAAACCAGCCCTATTTTTTGCTCTTTGTCCGTTATCCGTTTTCTATTGAATTATCCTTTATCCCTTATCCGGATTTTAAATTTCGTTATCCTCTCATCTCTACTCCAGCCTTCTTGCTGTTGACTTCACCAGCAAATCCCGAACATATAGCTCGAATATAAAGCAAGGGATTTACGATATACATAGTGCTAGTAATGTTGTGTGGACACTTATCGTATAATTATTAGAAAAAGTAAGTGACAAAGACGCACGAGAAGGAGAGCGCGCCGTAGAGCCAGCCTCTGAAATAAAAATGTTCAGTGTTTGCTAGCGGGAAGCTGGTATACAAGTTAGCGTCAATTGTGGCAAGGTTTCGTCGTAAATTCTTCTAGATTTCTAGAATGCAAAACTGCTATCTTTTTCCTATGGGCATGAGTTTTAAGGTTCCTTTATTCTAATTGTCACAAGAGCTTGCATGATCATCACTACGTTGATTGGTGATGGGGAGCAGGGCAGAGTGTACCTACAACGTGTCAGAAGGAATTCGCTGAGACCACAAAGGATTCCATTTCCGGTCACTCTAAAGCTGCAGGTGGCTCGAATTAGAATGAAACGCCCTGCAGTGCATATGGTGTAACACTTTAGACGAATCCTATACCACCGAGGCATCTACTAAGGGCAAATAATGTATTCAACTGACTTGCTAGAGATCGCGGTAGAGCTGAGCAAATATATCTATACCAGACTCTCAGCGGCCTAGCTGCCACCAAACGTCTGGTTGGCTGCTTCGACCCCAAACCCCGAGAATAGAGCCCAGCCCACCACGGTGATCTTTTCTTCTCTAGGCCTTCTTATGTTCATTACGGTTAAAAACTGTTTTTACTATATATCAACTCCATGATAGAATAGTATAGCGATATGATAGGAAAGAATGTGCTGAACTGCTCCTATGGGGTCTTAACTGCTTCTATCGCACGTACGCTATCTATTGTACAAAGTACAAGTTCCTTATTACATAGTGAGAAACAGATTGTGAGAGTATCAATCCAAAGTGCTTAATCTGTGGAAACATAAATGAAACAAATTGGTATTGGTGGACCGCTTGATAACGTTAACTGTCCAACGGCAATAATATTCCTCCGTTTCCTTTAGTAATCTTCCCCACCACGTCAGTACCCTTTCCTTGTGTCGGAGTGAAATGAACATTTAAAAATGCGTTGTGAGAGTCAAGTACTCGCACACTTATCGAGAGAAACCTTTAAAAAGTCTGAAAAAGTATGATTTGTGGAACGTCTTTTAGATCTGTACGCACGCTGTACGACGTCTGGATCACGTGTTATAAATCCAGACGCATGTTGCATAACGTCTGTGACAAATTTCCTGAGCCCCGACGCATGTGTAACGACGTCGCCACGACGTCTATGACACGTATTCTGCACCCCGACACACGTTGCACAACGCCTGTAGCACGTCTTCTGAAGCCCGATACACGCTAGAGGATACTGAGGAAAAAACCCTTGTCCGCCTTCAGTGGTTCCCCTCACCATTCGCTAGTCCCCCTTACTGCTCCCTCTCTTTGCTGGTCCTCTTACTGAACACCTTAATGGACACCCTTTATTGGTTCCCGTTTTACTGCCCCTACTGGTTCGCCCTTACTGGCCCAGCCTCCACTGGTTCCTTCTCCCCTCTTCACTCTAGCCCTATACTGGTCTCCCTTTGCTGGTGCCTCCCCTCCTTAACTGGTCTCCCGTTACTACACCCTGCTTTACTGGTCTTCCCTTCTCTAGTACTAGTCTTCTGGTACTAATCCCCATTTCACTGTCCCTCCGCCCGTCTTACTGGTCTCCTCTTCACTGGTCCCCTTCCGTCCTCCCCCTCACTGGACCTCCCTTCAGTGGTCTCCCATTGCTGCTCCCACCTTTACTGGTCCTCCTTTTACTGGTCCCCCTTTATTGGTCTTCCCTTTGTCTTCCCTTTACTGGCCCCCTCTTTACTCGGTGACACCTCTGAACTCAGACACCCATTGCGCGACATCGGTGACACCTTTTCAGAAGCGGACCTCTGTCGAACGACTACGGTGATATGTTGTTACAGGATGTTTTGTTGCGATCAAAACTCTTGCGCCAGGCGGGACTCGAACCCGCATCTTCTGCTTTCCGGGGATGTCCCCGTATCAAGGGTGGGTGCTGACAGAACTGGAGGATATCGCGGATGTTACGTGCGGTCAAACAGCGCCAGCGGTGTAAGGCGAACATCGCTGTCCGGAAAGCAGAAAATGCGGGTTCGAGTCCCGCCTGGCGCAAGAGTTTTGATCGCAACAAAACATCCTGTAAGAGCATATAGCCTCTCCACCAGCCGCTCCAGGCTTAAGCAAATATGTTAAAGCATTGTGACTACGGTGATACTTTTTTTCAACCCGAACTTCGTTTGTGAGACATCGGTGACACGTCGTCTGAATCCGGACACCTCTTGCGCGACAACGGTGACACCTCTTCTGAACTCATACATCCCTTGCGCGATATCGGTGACACCTCCACTGAACTCAGACACCCATTGCCCGACATAGGTGACACCTCTTCTGAAGTGAGACAACATTACGCGACATCTGTGACACGTCGTCTGAATCCGGACGCCTGTCCAACGACGTCGGCAACACGCCTTCTCAAACCGGGCGCCCTTTGCGCGACATCGTTGACATATCTTCTGACGCTAGCGACACGACGTGGTAGACACCTCGTCTGAATCTGAACGCCTGTTACTCGACGTTAATGGAAGGCCAGATGGACCGACGGAAGGACGGATGGACAGGCGGACGGACGGACAGACACAACCGCTTACTCTTTTATATACAAGCGCTCCGACACGCCTAACGGCGTGTCTCGCAGTTGCGCGCTTCTCGCTGCTTGCACTGACCTACGAAAAGCAATATCAGTAAAACATAAAATTAGCTAACATCTAGGTTTTGCTGCGTACATTATCGGCGTGAACCCGTTCATTAATTTCGTCATAGGAATTCTCACCGGACCCTCCAGTAACGTCATTGGTTTGTGCTGCTCTGTACTTCTGCCCTCAGGTTGCTGCTCTGCAGCAGTCCCCATGGATTCAGACCCTTGTTACGTGACGAAGAGGACCCGTCTTCTGAGCCTTACTCTTCGACTTACAGCAATTTAGTAGGGAAAATTACAGCCGAAATCCCTGATCAGCTGCGCTTCAAGCGATAAGTCGCGTTATCTACGTTTTCCTCTGTGAATTCTCTGTTAAAGTTATGTAAGTCGTTGATGAATCCGACCCCTGGTTCCACCTCCAGATCCCTGCTTCCTGAGGTCGGATTCATCAACACCTTACATTACTTTAACAGAGAATTCACAGCGGAAAACTCAGATAACGCGGCTTACCGCCTCACCATATCGCTTGAAACGCGGCTTATCAGGGATTTCGGCTGTAATTTTCTCTGTTAAATGACTGTAAGTCGTTGATGAATCCGGCCTCTGGTCGCTCTCTTGGTCCTCCTCCTCCGTCGTGGTCCCCTTATAACTCAAAAAGTTGCCCTTCCACGCTCACGACACGAGCGGACGCCCATAGAGCGACACCTATAACATCTCCTAAACCCGCACACTTTGTCTCCCTTGCTGGTCCACTCGTAATGGATTCCCTAGCTGGTCCTCCTTACTGCTCCCACTTATTTGTAATTCCTTAATGGAACCTCTTTATTGCCTCCACGTACCACCTCCTTGTCTGCTTCATTGCTGTATGTGTCCCTCATATTGACTATTGTGTCCCATCCTGATCCATCCTTCAGGCCACCTATTGGTGATTGCTCTCCTGGCCTCCCACCCTCGAAGTCCCCATACTACACCTACCCCTTTAGGGGTCCTTCCATGTTCATGGCACGAAGTCGGATACACGAGTTTTGAATCAGGACGCTCAGAAGCGCCCACAGTAGTAGCGAACACTTATTCTGAATCCAGAAGCTAACAAACGCGAGCAATTGCCGCTGTGTCAAGCAGAAAGAGGCTGCTCTTCCTCTCCTGCAGAAGAGTCCCACGTTGAATTCTAAAGCGGTTGCTCTTCGCACGATGCCGTTGATACATCTTCCTAATGCAGATGCTTCTAGAAAGACGTAGAAAAGCCGTCTTCTGAATCCAGACGCTCAGAAAGGCGTGCAGTTGCCGCTGTGTGAAGCAGGAGGAGCCCGCACTGCCTCTGCAGCACTACCATTCCACGTTCAATTCTGAATTCTACGCTCGCCGCACGATGTCGGAGACACATTTTCATTACCTTGATGTTTCTAGCGCGACGTAGAGGATGTGTCTTCTGAAAACAGAAGCTCAGAAGATCCGTCTTCCGAAATCAGAAGCTCAGAAGCGCGCGCAGTTGCCGCTGTAATAAACTTCAAGAGGCTGCACAGATTGCAGATTCCTTGTTCCCCATTTAAATTACCTTACGGATCCTTTCTTGCTGGTTCCCTGTCCTGGTCCCGCTTCAGGGTCTTTTCTTGCTGTCGATCCCTGCTCCCCCTCCTGGTCCTCCCTGTTACTCTACCCCAAATAAGTACGCCTCGCACGCTCATGGCACGACGACGGCGAGCGAAGGCCAATTGCGTGACATTGGTGTCACATCTTCTAAATCCGATCTCCCTTAATTGTCCCCTCGTAATGAATCTCCTTGCTAGTCCTCCTTACTGCCCCCTCCCTTATTGGTAACTCCCTACTGGTTCATCCTTATTGCCTAAACTCTTCCTGGTACCACCTCCTGGCCTCCTTCATTGTTCTCCTATCGACCCCACCCCCATCCCAATGCCTCCTCCAGGTCGCTGTCGAAGTCCTCCTTTTACTCTTACCCCTTTAGTGGTCCTCCTATACTCATAGCACGAAATCGGCGGCACGGCTTTTGAATATGGACGCTCAGAAAAGCACGTAGGTGTGTTGTGTTAAGCTGTAAAAGGCTGCGCTTCCCCTGCTGCTGCAACATCCCACGTTCAGTAGGAATTTTTGCCCGCGATGTGGATGATGCGGCGTATCTCACTTAGGTTAGATCACTCGACAAACTGGGCAAACTCTTTTATATATAGGTGGTGTTAGTAGGATAGGATCTACATCTAGCTACATCTTCAACTATATGCATAATTGAGTTAGCGGTCGATGACGATTGAGTGAACTAACCTATGTGAGATACGCCGCATCATCTACAGCGCGGGCAAAATTTGCTATTTAACGTGGAATGTTGCTGCAACAGGGGAAGCGCAACTTTTACAGCTTAACACAGCAGAAGCTACGCGCTTTTCTGAGCGTCCAGATTCAGAAGCCGACTTCGTGCAATGAGCATGATAATAGCACTAAAGGGGTAAGAGTAGAAGGACTTCGGTTGCGATGTCCGTTCCTCCTCTGGTACCACTGGAAACTGCTCGCTTTGTGCTCGAATGCAGACGATCGAAGATCCCACGCCACGTCACATGATGTATGATGAGTCATGTTTTCAAGATTGCGCAACGGCATCCGCGGCAGTCGACGCGCACACTCGCAGAGCCCGGCGAGGGTAGAAGAAGAATGCGAGGGTCTCTGATGCGAGGACGGCATCGCGGGGCAACTGAGCTAGCTCGAAAGGTCCGTAACTTATGCGAGACCTGCGTAGCAACGCTGAATGTGGGTACGTTGATGGGCCGCTCGTGAGAGATGGTTGAAGCACTGGAGCGTAGGAGAGCTCAATTCTTTGCGGAGCAGGAGACGAGGTGGTCCAGCCGCAAGTCGAGGGACACAGGAGGGCGCTTCAAAGTGGTTCAATGTGGAAGACCCAGTGCCACCAATGGTGTCGGAATAATCGTCTCCGAACGATTTCGTGACTCCATTGTAAGTGTCGAACGCTTTAACGATCGACTGATGAAGATCGTTGTCGCCGCGAAGGAGAGACTCTATCACATTTCTCTTCGAATGCTCCGCAGACTGGGTACTTCAGGCAAGGGAGAGTTTTGGAGCAGGCTTGATGAGGAGACAGCAGAGGCACCGACGAAGGATGTCGTCATAGTCGCTGGTGACCTTAATGGGCACGTAGGTGCTATGAAGGACGGGCACAGCTGTCATGGTGGCTTCGAATACGGGTCACGTAACGCCTATGGTGAGCGTATTCTTGAGTATGCGGAATCGCATAACCTCACCGCTGTGAACACCGGTTTTCCGAAAACGCGACTCCCACCTCATTTCATACAATAGTGGGAGCTCCAAGTCCCAGATAGACTTTGTGCTTGTAAAGGATCGCGACAGGAGCATTGTCACAGACGCGAAGATCGTGCCGTATGAGACGGTCGCCCCACAGCATCGACCGCTGATTTGCAGCCTAAAGATCGCCCCTCCGAGGCTGAAGCAGATTGAGCAATGCGGTGCTGCAAGAATCAAGTGGTGGCGAATGAAAAAGAAGCATTGTCACAGACGCGAAGATGGTGCCGTATGAAACGATCATTCACCGCTGGTCTGCACTTTAAGGATCACACTTCCGAGGGTGCAGCAGGTTGGGCGATGCGCTGCTGCGAGAATCAAGTGGTGGCGAATGAAAGAGAAGGAAGCAGCTGTGATTTCTCGCGTACGGATACCGACAGTCACGACTGTCGATGAAACTTGGAAGAGAGCAACCGACGCGATACGCCAAGCTGCAGGTTTGGAACTCGGCACTATGAAGCCTGGACGACGGAAGGTCGACAAGCAGGCATGGCTGTGGACAGATGACGTGAAAGCCAAAGTTCGAGAGAATAAGACGCTCTATCACGTGTTTCTCGGCAAAAAGACATCCGATAACAACAGAAGTATCAGAAAGCGAAGAAGGCTGCAAAGAAAGCCGTGGTTGTTTCGAAAGGTACTCATTATGGTGATGTCTGCCGAAAGCTCGAGTCCGGCGATGATGAGCGGTATTTGTACAGACTTGCTAAGACCCGCCATCGCCAAACCGAAGATATTGAGAAGTTCTTTGGCATCAATGATGAGAACGGCCAACTTCTGACAGACCGCAAAAAGGCGCTCAAGCGATGGCGTAATTAGTTTGAGGAAATTTCCACTATGGAACTTCCTCACCCGGCCATTTCTTCTGTGTGTTCTGTTGACGGACCCGTTGACAAGATAACCGTGGAAGAAACAGAAGCGGCTCTGAAGAAGATGGAGCCCTGTAAGGCGACAAGGCCGGATGATCTGGCAGCCGATTCATGGAAATCAAAGCTCTGGTCTCCTGCTGAGTGGTCGGCTGAGTTCTTCAACCAGGTAGTAAGGAAAAAGAAAGTACCGGAGTGTTGACGCAACAGCACGACGATTCCGATTTGGAAGAAGATGGGCAGTCCTGCAGACTGCTCCAATTACCGTCCGATTCGCTTGCTTTCGCACAGCATGAAGATCTTCGAGCAAATCCTCGATAGACGATTTCGTGAAATCGTCAAGCTCTCCGACAATCAGTGCGGTTTTGTGTCTGGTTGTGGGACCACTGATGCGATACATGCCGCCCGCCTCCTGGTTGAGAAGCATCGCGAGAAACAGAAGCCGGTGCATATAGTCTTTCTCGACTTGGATAAGGCCTTCGATCGCGTACCGCGTGAGGTTGTATGGCACGCTTTACGACAACACAACGTACCTGAGGAGCTCATAGAGTGGGTGCGGATGCTCTACTCTTGCCCAAAGACCCAGAGAGTAGAGTGCAAACTGCAGCTGGAAGCTCAATGGCTCCCATCTCTATTGGTGTGCACCAGGATTCGGCGCTTTCCCCACTCCTCTTTGTTGTCGTCATGGATTCCATTACAAGAGGTCTTCAGAAGCCTGTCCTAGGACATTGCTCTATACTGATGACGTGATGCTCGCTTGCGAAGGTAGAGACGATCTCGAGCGGCAGGTAAAAGCTAGGTGCGACCCTGGCGATCTACGGACTCAAATGGAGCGTCAAGAAGACCGAGAATCTAGCGACTGACCTAAATGAGTTCGGCTCCATTAAGATTAACGGCACTGAGCTTGCACGCACTTCGGTGTTTAAATACCTGGGATCAGCAACAGCGTCTGACGGCGGTCTGATAGCTGAAGTGAACTCAAGCATGAGTGCAGCTTGGTCCAAGTGGCGTTCGCTGACTGGCGTGCTCTGCGATAAGAAGATGGCAGAGCACCTGAATTCGATGATTTACAGTACACTTGTGCGGTAGCAGTGTTCAGCGCTGAGTGTTGGCCTGCAACTAAGGATATTGAAGCGCGCCTCAGCGTCATGGAGAGGAAGCTGCTGCGCTGGACAGCTGGAGTCACTCACATGGACAGCATCCGAAACGAGGCCATTCGGCAGAAGTACGGTATCGCGCCGATAGTGGACAAGATACGTGAAGCTCGCTTGCGATGGTACGGCCACGTTCTGCATGGGAAAGAAGACAGCGACCGTAAGATAGGCCTTGAGTTGGAAGTGTCAGGAAAGCGGCCTAGAGGACGCCCGAAGCAGTGTTGGTCGGATACGTTACACATGGACATGAAAGTAACTGGCGCCCACCCTGAACGAGGTGGCGTCACGGCACCAGAAGAGCGGAACCCGCGCCGAAGCGGGCCAAACGCTGAGGAAGAAGGTGAGGGGGATTTCGATTGTGGAGAAGCGATAGCGATCAGGAGGGAGCGACCTGGAGGAGGTATCGGGATGAGAGGGGAGCGATAGGAGAAACAATGAAGCAGGCCAGGAGGTTGCACCGAGAAGGGTTTAAGCACTAAGGGGGGACCAGTAGGGAGTTACCAATTAGGTGGGAGCATTAGGGAGGGTATCACCAAGGGGATCCACAAGCAGTAAGAAGGACCGGATTTAGAAGATGTGACACATGTCGCGCAATGGGCGTTCGCTCGCCCGTCGTCGTGTCGTGAGCGCGGGAGGGCTACTCAATTGGGGTAAAGTAGTAAGGAGGATCGCGAGAGGGGAGGAATCTACTTGAGACCGGATTCATGATTTGTAAGGTTAAAGGACTGGGCACACTCGTGCTGCTTGACGCAGCTCCAATACCGGCCCTGACGTAGAGTACGTTTCTCTGCGTCAGGGCCGGCGGCGCGCTTATGGCACACTTCGCTTCAGCCTTGACGCCCAGCGTCAGCGCTGCAAGCGTCAGCTTCACGGATCTCGCTCACTCCATGAAGCTGACGCTATCGCTCCTGAGCGAGAGATAAGATAAGTAAGTTAGGAAAGGCTTTTTCCCAACCAAACCAGCCACCCGTTCAGCTGAGCGATGGTTGGCAGTGGTCCAGTGCCGACACCAAAGAAAGAAAGAGCGACCGCACCTCACCGCAAACATGTCCTGAGCTTAAGAGCGACGCCCCGCCTCGTTTTTGACGCACTAACGCCGCTGCCGAGTGTGCCAACCCTTAAGGATGAGAAAGTTTACTCGGCGAAGATAGTGGGTGGAGGTCATGTTTGGTAATAGTGAACAGCTTATCAGCGTAGTCGTTTCGTATAAAAAAATCGTTGACCGGTTCATCCAGTGGTGAGCCTTTTGATTCAGGTTGAAGTTGATTTGCAGACATCTTTTCTACTCAACATAAGAGATAGTTAGTGGAACTCCTCGAAGAATAATCGATTTTAGACCCCTATGTGTGGTGCGACATGTGTACTTTTAGGGAAACAGCGTTTCTTATCCAAAAACTATTATCAACCACAGAAAATTTTTACGCGCTTGTGAAAACGAGAAAAGAATTTCGCCTATCACTGTGGTTTTCGCCTATCACTGTGCAATACGTAGCTGGCACATACAATGAGTTGTGGAGACCAGCCGATGGCCATGTCAATGTTTATCCCTCCAAGACAGATCTGGTACCAATTCGCCAATCCCGGAGTGGAGGAAGGCCTGCTTGGCCTGGGCGGGAAATCAAAACCAAGAACCTGAAATGAGGTGCACGCATACACCGGTGCTAACGCACACTTTGTAGATTAAGCCGAATCAAATATAGGGTGTCCAGAAAGTATCTGCAGAACATTTCGCAATACTCCAGATTTTTTCTAGAATGTTCTGAAGATTTCAACATAAGTACTATATAAGGATACTATTCTGTTGTATCTGCAGAAGTGCTCCGACACGCTTAACGGCGTGTTTCGCACTTGCGCGCTTCGCGCGACTTTGCAGCATCACTGAGCTATGGAAAGTAGTTTATGTAAAACATAAAATTCGCTAACATCTGGGACCTGTTGCGTACTTTATCGGCATCTAGCCGTTCACCACTTCGGTACCTTCACCATAGACATTCTCTCCGTACCGTCCAGTAATGTCATTGGTTTTGCTGCGTTGTACTTCTGTCCCTTAGGTTGCTCTTCCACAACTGTTCTCATGCTCAACAGCTAGCGTTTCCGGATATCTTGACATCTCTTCCCAAGCCAGGTTCTCCCTCACTCGTTTCTTTTCACTGGATCTAATTGCTGGTCCGCCTTTACTGGACTTCCCTCCCCCTCTTTAGTCCCCCACCTACCTGGTCCCAACTCCTGGCCCACTTCTTTGCTTCCACTATTGACCCCTATTGCTCTCTTCTTGGTGGTTTCCCCGCCCTGACAGCTCCTCCAGGTTGTTATTTTCCTTACTGGTCGCTCTCCTGGTCCACCTTAGAGGTCCCTCTTACTCTCCTTCTCCACCACCCTTTACAATTCATTAGTGGCCCTCCCGGGCTCACGGCAGACGATTCAAAATGATGACGACTGTTGTGCGAAGTAGGGGCCCGATCTGGATCCAGAAGCTCAGAAAACCCATCTTCCGAATCCAGAGGCTCACGATCAGAAACGCGCGCAGTCGCCGCTGTGTCTGAGCATAAAGGAGTTATGCATGTAGCAGATTCTTCCTCGTATGAATTCCCTTACGCTCTCTTGTTGTTAGTTCCCCGTCCTGGTCCTGCCTCCAGGCCCCTTCTTCCAGGTAGATTCCTCCCCCCGAGATCCTCCTTAGTATTCTAGCCCTTCCACGCTGACGACACGACGACGGCGAGCGAACGCCCATTAGGCGACATCGGTGTCATATCTTCCAAATTCGGTTTCCCTTACTGGTAATGGATCCCCTTGCTGGTCCTCCTTACTGCCCCCCCCTTATTGGTAACTATCAATTGGTCCTTCCTTATTGCCTAAACCCTTCTTGGTGCTACCTCCTGGCCTTCATTGCTCCCCTAATCGACCCCCATCCCAATGCCTTCTTCAGGTCGCTCCCTCCTGAGTGTTGTTGTGTTAAGCAGTAAGGGACTATGTTTCTCTTGCTGCAGCAACATCCCACGCTCAATAGCAAATTTTTTCCGCGCTGTAGATGATGAGGCGTATCTAACTTAGGTTAGATTACTCGACCACCCCCGCTGTGGATGACACGGCGTATCCCACTTAGCTTAAATCACTCGACGGACAAACTCTTTTATATATAGGTGGTGATGGTGATATTTTAGTTGTTGTAGCAGCCCCAATTACTACGGACATAAAGCAACTTCTCTAGTAGGAGGAGAGAAGGGAAATAAGCACAAAAACGGTGACCTGCCCAAGCCAGAAAATTGCAAAGAAAGGGGCAAGACCTCTCGTGGATTTGCTAACCGTTTGTCTCTGTAAAATAGTGCCCTTTCTATTTTGCGCTTCTTGTCAAATAAGTGAATGACCCTCCTCTAGGACAAACCCGACATTTAGACCTATGTGTGGTTTCATCTCAACATATGTGCTTATCGATGATGGTAACTTCATGTGCCGTACCCCGTAGTCGCGGACTTCTTCAATGTACAGCTCAAGGCACGCTGGTTTACCTCGGTTCTAGGATTCAGCTGGATTATAAATTATAGCCAGGAAGAGAAGTATGAAAAGGTGACAGTGCACGTCCCCACCTCCCGTTCTTGAACGAAATCCCGCCTAATATTTTTAAATTGTAGGAGGGTGTTCGCAAAAAAAAGAATTTGCAAAGCGTTTAGGGCTAACTAACAATTGTTGAGTCGAAGCGTTTTCTTCCCTTTGCTCGATAATTAGATATAATATTATGCATGCATATATATAATAGAATAGACTATATAGTAGTATATAATAGTATATGTATATATAATAAAGTATATAGTAGCATATATAAATACATTACAGGGTGCGTAAAATATATTGATGCACTAAACGTAAACGTTAGAAATAACAACACATCATAAAATTTAATAAGTTTATATACAAAACGTCAACAATGATCTGGTGAACAGAATAGCATCACTTGTATTTTATATGACCTTCTTTGCTACGAATGCAGGGGCGAAGACGAAGAGGAAAGGCATCGACGGTGCGCCGCAAGTAGTTCACGTCGATTTCGTTCCATGCTTTGACATTCACTGACTTGACACTTTTGTGCATTCAACATGTAAAACTGTTACATCTCTCCAAGGACCTTCAAAGTGCTAATTCCGGCGGAGGGCTCGCTGCAAGGAAGGCGCATCTGGCAAGTATCATGGTTTGTGCATCCATCACAAGCGCCTATTGTTTTCGTGGATACAGAAGTGAAGATAAATCAGTAAAACTATCTGTATCGATGTCCTAAAGAAGCAACTGGCTCCTTGGCTTGAGTCCCACCTTGAGAATAAGCCGTATGTCTTCTAGCAGGATAAGACTCCTGCGCAGAGTCGAGGATTGTTCAGGACTAGTGCCGCGCCAACTTGAAGGACTTCATTTCGGCAGAGGAATGACCTCGGTATAGACCGGATTTGAATCCGCTGAATACTCTATTTGGGAAGTTTTGGAGAACAAGGCTTGAGCTACTTCCCACAAAAGTATGAAGTCACTGAGGGATGATCTGGTCAAAGCATGGAACGAAATCGACGTTGACTACTTGCGGCGCACAGTCGATGCCTTTCCTCGGCGTCTTCGCCCCTGCATTCCCAGCAAAGAAGCCCGTATAAAATGCACGTGATGCTATTCTGATCGTTAGATCATTGTCGACATTTCCTATATAAACTTGTTAAATTTTATATTGTGCTGTCATTTTTAACTGTTACGTTTAGTGCGTCAATACTTTTTACGCACCCTGTATAAATGTATATAATTAGAATTAGATAATTAGACAGAGAGCTTAAAGAACTGCCGTTTGAGAAAAACGAGCGATCGGCCAGGCTTATGCTGAAGCTTGTGACGTTATTCTGGCGGATCAGGCCGTGGAAGATAGGACTCTTCAAGGATTTATTGGACGATATTTGGCATAATATTTTTGAATCGTTAATAATAAACAATTATCCCCAGGCGTAGTTGATTCAAATATATCGGGATGCGGGTATAAGGACGAAATTATGGAAAGGAAATGAACTAAAGGCAAAATCGGCAATTCAATTCAGTTTAGTAAAGGCTCTACCCCATCTCTAGCGCCGGGTAGAGTTTTACACTACCCTTTACTCTAATCCGGTTTGCATGAATGCTGAGTAGCGCATGAAATTTTACCCCTCACCCTCGTCGACCTCTGGACATTTGCTTATGAATTTGGAATCGACGGTGATAATAGCTATCAATCGATGAATTATAAAATTCTATCCTGCCCTTCATCCACTGCTTCACTCTCGGAATCACAGGAAATAGCCAAATTTCTGCCCACTACCCACATAACCCAATGTAAACTCAAGCATGAGCCCGGCCTCTGGAGGAAGGGACCTGGAGGCGGGACCAAGACGGAGAACCAACAAGAAGGGAGCCGTAAGGGAGTTCATAGGGAGAACAAGGAATCTGCCATATGCATAGCCTCTTCATGCTCGACACATCGGCGACTGCGCGCGCTTCTGAGCTTCTGGAGATCCAGAAGACGACCCCTACGTCGCGCAACAAGCGTCCTGATTTCGAATACGTGTCAACGACGTGTGCAGTGAGCATGGAAGAGACACTAAGGGGGTGGTGAACAAGGGCAGTAAGGGGGACCTCTAGAGTGGATTAGGAGAGCGACCAGGAAGGGAAGGAACAAGTTGGAGGAAGGGCCTGGTCGGGGAAACCAGCAAGAAGAGACCAGTAGATGTCAATAGTGGAAACAAAGAAATGGGCCAGGAGATGAGACTAGGAAGGTGGGCGACTAAATACGGGGAGGGAAGACCAGTAGGACCAGCAATTAGATCCAGTAAGAAGGAACGAGTAAGCGAGACCTAGCTTCGGAAGACATGTCAACAATGTCTGGAAACGCTAACTGTTGAGCATGAGAACGGTTGCGGAGGAGCAACCTGAGGGGCAGAAGAACTGCGCAGCACAAACCAATGACCTTAACGGCCGGTCCGGAGAGTTTCCATGATGAAGGTACCGAAGTGGTGAATGGCTCGATGCCGATAAAGTACGCAGCAGATCCCAGATGTTAGCGAATTTCAAGTTTTACTAAGACTGCTTTCCGAAGGTCAGTGATGTTGCGAAGTCGTGCAAGTGCGAGACACGCCTCTAGGCGTGTCGGAGCACTTGTAATGTATATATTGAGAGGCAACTTGACTTGAAACGTGTCAAAAAACTTTGACAACTGTTGGCCTAGAAAGCTTGAAGAGGAGATATCAACATCGTTTTTTGGCATTTGCTCAGGTCAGGAAAAAAGTTTCACTTTTTTCGAAAACTGCTACCAATTAATGAAACTGTCTATGCTGCGAAAATGTGACATAGTAGCCCTAGACTATTCTAAACGGCCCATAAAATGGACAGCTGCAACCTTTTTCTGATAGGTATGGACGTACAATGAATTCTATGAGAGGCAGTTAGGCTTGTCCTCAATGAACGCAACACAGAAGGTTAACCTTGCACTCAGCGAGACTACTTGACATATCTGGGTGGTAAGAAAGTCTTGGGGTGTTCGCCACTTCTTCTTCTTTATTTTTATTCGACATACATTGAAATTCACTTAGCAATATATTCACCATCGCTAGTCACTGCTGTGTGCACCTAATAGGGAGGTCAACGATTCCCTTCTCCAAGAACTGGGGAGACTGGGAGTCAAAGGATTCGCTGAGCGCCCTTTCAACATGTTCAATTTTGGTGATTTTTTCTTTGAGACGGATGAGTTAATGGAAAGAAGCAAGTCCCAGTCAAAACGCAATGTCAGGAAAATATGGGGTGGGGACCAATGTCCCAGCCTAGTTCCTATAATTTTCACGTGTCTCTTTAGAAACATGCGACCTAGAGTTGTCTTGAAGATGGACAGGTGGAGGTAGACAGTTGTAAGTCTCTCCTTCTTTCGTGCTGGAGACACTTCTGGAAGACCTGGTTACAAGAGATGAGAATGAGGTTCTCTACGATTCTAACATGCATCGTGCAGTGTGGCTCCTTTGAGGAAAAGACCCATCAGCGCAAGCCAAATTGGGTCTTCATCCTAATAATTGTCTCCTTCGCTGCATCCGGCATCCGCTATGAGTATTACATTGCGAGTTGCTCCAGCAGGGACACATCGTCGATACCATTTACGCCAACCAAATTCAGTCAGAAACTGGTGAACGTTATTAGAGGAAAACGGCCGAGAGGTGCTTCTGTCCCCCTCCGCGACAACGCTAGGCTACATTTTGCTAATGAGACCTGTGAAAAATTGGAAAAGTTGGGCTAGGACACGTTCAACCCCCTCCCTATTCTATTTCCTAACCAGCTTCCGTCGCCGGCTTCGCCGGCAACCAACGCTGGGTAGGAAAGCATCCCTAGCGTCGAAATCGATCGCGTAGAAACGTACGCCTGCTGCAGATTGATGCATTGCTTAGTATCACTCACATCCCTGTATAGCACTCAAGAAAATGCCCGCAGCACTACTGCTTCATCTGGGGTTGTGTTCACAACGGCGGAGTGGCGTTCTACCCTCGCCCTTTAAACAGAGGCTGGCAAATGTCTGCGTCTCCACTATCTCGTAAGGCAGCCACTGGACTCTCGGGCAAGCCCAGGGGGTTGGGGGTGGGCGGGTCAGGGGAACGAGGGGGTAGAACGCTTGTCCCCCGTTCACAACCTATTGCAGCTCGTCATGCCTGACCGATAATCTGACCGTTTCCATCCAGTCGTCGTGCTTTATGCCAGGTGTGACGAACATCGGAATAGGTGACTTAGGACAAAAATACTATCCTTCTCTGCATACATGCTATGGAAATTGGTCAAAGCAATGCCGAAAATTGGGACCTAGAGACGAGACTTGGTTGAAAGCGTAGTCGAACCGAGCGTAGGTCCCACCAACTTTCTTTGCTAACCTGTCCTGGTTCACCGCTGAAACTTGGAGGACCTGGGCAGGTAGAAATAGGTTAGTAACCCGGCGCGCGAAATAAGTATGCTCTTGTGATCAAAGTGAACAATTTCCAAATCAAAAGGAGCGTCTTTTGACAATAGCCACTAATTTTGAGGAGACGCACGGGAAGGATTATGTACTAGAGTCGAAAAATTGGAGGAGGAGGGTGGGAACTTTATTTTTGCTATTGAAGAACCACTATGGAAAGTGATTCATGCCGTCCTCCATTATATATGGTGGGTTCTGTCTCCCTTTGATTTCATTCCCTCAATGCATCTGAGACAAATTCAGTATCGCGTTCAAAAGATCGATAATACCGACCGATGTTGACTGCTTGATTGAAGCATCCCAATTGCTGTGAAGCGCTTCCGCCGACCAACACAATCACGCAACACCCACCCCGATTGGTTAGTTCTGAGAGAAAACAGATAGGATCACTTAAATTATCGATAATATCGATCGATACTGACTGTCTGATCAAAACTTCTCCATGCAGTGAAGCCTTTCCGTAAGCCATCTTAATCACTCAACACCCACTCTAATCAGATAGGGGAGAAAACCGAAGGCACCGGTAATATCGATCGATATTAAATGTCTTCGATAGCTCCAACACAATCACGCAACACCCACCTCGATCAATGAAGTGCGAGAAAAAACGATGGCATCACTTGAACGATCGATAATATGGATCGATATTGAATGTCTGAGCGGCCTTCCGACTGCCATCATAATCACGCACTACCCACCCAGATCGATTAAGTGAGAGAAAGAAAAGACATTACCGCCCAAACGATCAAAAATGTCTATCGATATATGTCTGAGCGACCTTCTTCGCTCAAACGATCAATAATATCGGTCGATATATGCACGATCGACCTTCCGTAGGCCATCAAAACCACGCAACACCCACCCCGATCGATTAAGTCTGAGAGAGAAACGATAGCGCCGCTCAAACGATCGACAATATCGTTTGAGCGGCGCTATCGTTACAATCACGTAACGCCCACCCGATCGATTAAGTTTGGAACAGAACCGATAGCACCACCGAGAGTAGGTCCGGCAAACTTTCTTCGCTGACCTGTCCTAGTGGACCGCTTAAAATTGGTGGACCTAGGCAAACTGAAGTAGCTTATTAGGGAAGGGTTTCGACCTCCCATGGAACTTCAAGTTGAGGCCTGGATCATTAGAAATAGCTCGGAATGCTGATTACGAATATGGGTGTCAAAATTGCAAAATGAAACTCCTGAACGAGTTATGGCCCGCCGAAGTCGGGGGCCTCACCACTGGCTGGCTGTACGACGCACCGGACGCAAGAGTGGTAAGTGATCGGGGCTCCGTAAGAACCGTAAGAATTTCCCGCCAGTTGCGGCGGCGGCGCAGGGGTAGTGCTCACTCTCGTCGGGTGCGGAGTCGTTGGTTGACTCCCGTTGCTGCGGGACTTTTTGCAAATCATGAATGACCTTTTGTAATAAATTATGACACGTGTCTGATTAAATAGAAAAACTACTATACACGTTTCTAAAAATGCTTTAAGGCAAAAAATTGTTATGGTGACATTTTTATTTACTCTAGCATCCCAAATTCAGCGAGAAGAATGGACGCCACCTTTGCTGGTGAAAAGGACATAGTGAGTGAAGAACAAGATCAACGACATTTTGTTCTTCCTTATCATGCATTCTACCTACCTTTTTGCTTCACACATTTTTTTGCTTTGTTCCATGAATGCCAAGGTTGTTAAAAACACCTCAAGTTATTCAATATATGATTTGGACTCTGTTTATGCAAAATAGTGAATAAAAATAATCACCATAACACTTTTTTGCCTTAAGCATTTTTACAAACGTGTATGGTAGTTTTCCCGGTTATTTAATCAGACACGTGTCATAATTCAGAACAAAAGGTCATTTCGAAGTTAAATTATAATTTGCAAAAAGGCCCGCAGCAACAGGAGCCGAGCCAACGATGTCGCACCCGACGAGCGTGAGCACTACCCCTGCGCTACCACCGCAGCTTGCGTGCCCTTTTTACGGAGCCTCGATGACTGACCACTCTCGCGCCTGTTGCGTCGTACAGCCAGCCAATGGTGAGGCCCTCGATTTCGGCAGGCCATAACTCGCTCAGGAGTTTCATTTTGCAATTTTGACACCCATATTCGTAATCAGCATTCCGAGCTATTTCTAATGATCCAGGTCTCGACTTGAAGTTCCATTGGAGGTCGAAACCCTTCCCTAGTTAGTAACCCAGCACGCGAAGTTAGTATGCACTTGGAATCAAAGTGAACAATTTCCAAATCAAAAAGAGCGTCTTCCATAGGCGCATCGACGTCTTCCATCACAGATCATGGTGTCTGAGCCGTGCCATGGCACACACCTCTTCTGCACCGCTTCACGTGTTGTCTAAACCCGGCAGCGGCGGCTCGTCATAGCCGTGGTGACGTGTTTCGAAATCTCATCAGCAGGTTCAACAATGTACGACGAACGGCTGGGTGAAGTGTCAACGAACGTGCCGTTCGTTTGCACCCGTTGACAGAAATGCACAAGCAGAGTGATTCATGCCTTTCCGCCTTATATAATAGGATATCCCACCATATATAAATATGATATATAATAGAGCAGGGTTTTTGTCTGTTCGTAATTCTTCGGAACTTCGTAAACTTCGCGGGCTCTACGGTTTAATCACTCAAGTTTGAGGCACAATCTCGACTCCTCTCTCCAAAGGGGAGCGCCGGAGATGAGCAATCGTCGCTGCCGAGGAGGACATGTGAGGCGTTGCGAAATAGGCCGCCTCCGCGGCTCTATCCGCGCACGTGTTGGGTGGCTACTGCCTCTAATCCCCCTTGAAGGCTCCTGTCCTCGCTACCTTTTAATTAGTGGACCTGCAGTATCGTGCGGTGCTGCTGCAGTTGCGTTGCTGCGGGGCCTGTGTGCTCCGACCGAGGGTTCATGTAGGTTGCATTTACACTCTCAATCAAATAAAAGTTGTTAATCGAGCAAAATCTGCGGTGAACTTTTGGAGTGCGCGGCGCGATCTCGTCTTTTATTGCGCTGTGTGTTTGCTTCTTAGCTGTGGGCTGTAAGTAAGATTCTCCCATTCGAAGTTCCTTGAGTTGAGCGCATGCATCTATTTCTCCCGCCCACCCATGCTTCCTATTTATCGCTTGGGCACTGTTCTAATACGTAGCCATTTTTATTCGATTGATTGCAGAAGTTGAATAACAAATACAACAGTGAGGAACACACATATCCCCACTTTGGTGGTTCATGTAAGTGGCATTTACACTACCAATCAAATAAAAGCTGCGATAAACTTTTGGGGTACATAGCGCGACCTCATCTTTTACTGCACTGTATGCTTGCTTCTTAGCTGTGGGTTGTAAGTAAGGTTCTCCCATTCGAAGTTCGTTGGGTTAAGCGCATGCATCAGCTTCTCCCGCCCACTCACGCTTCCTATTTATCGCACTTACATGAACCACCAAAGTGGGGATATGTGCGTTTCTCACAGTTGTATTTGTTGTTCAACTTCTGCAATCAATCGAATAAAAGAATCTTGGAACAGTGTCCATTTCGACGTGAACAGTTTTGTCGTAGCATTTTAGTTGGATGCTTATTACCCCGATAGGAGTGCCTGTGGTGGCAATGTCCGTTCCTCCACGTGGTGCCACTGGAAACTGTTCGCTCTGCGAGCTAAGCCGATCGCAGACATTCGATTGCAGGCGACAGGCCCTTGTGACATGCCGGCCTACGAAGAACCATGTCACATCACATGGTGCATGTCAGCTTACGTATTTCGAGATAGTGCTACGGCGATGCGAGGACGGCATCGGGGGCAACTGAGCTAGTCCGAAAGTCCCGTAACGTAAGCAGGACCCGCGTGGCTACGCTGAATGTGGGTACGTTGACGGGCCGCTCGTGCGAGTTGGTTGAAGCACTGGAGCGAAGAAGAGTTGATTTCTGTGCGGTGCAGGAGACGAGGTGGTCCTGCCGCAAGTCAAGGGACATAGGACGAGGCTTCAAGGCCGTCCTGTGTGGAAGTCCCAGGACTACCAGTAGTGTCGGAATAATCGTCTCCGAACGATTTCGTGACTCGATTGTAAGCGTCGAGCGCTTTGACGATCGATTGATGAAGACCGTTGTCGCCGCTAAGGAGCGGCTCTATAACTTCTTCTCGGCGTATGCTCCGCAGACTGGCTGCTCCGATCAAGCCAAGGATGAGTTTTGGGGCCTGCTTGATGAGAAGACAGCAGAGGTGCCGTCAAAAGATGTCATCATAGTCGCTGGTGACCTTAACGGACACGTAGGTGCTATGAAGGACGGGTACAGCTGTCATGGTGGATTCGGCTATGGATGGCGTAACGCAGATGGTGAGCGTATCCTTGAATATGCGGAGTCGCATAACCTCACCATAGTGAACACCATGTTTCGTAAACGCGATTCCCACCTCATCTCGTTCTATAGCGGAAGCACCAGGACTCAGATAGACTTTGTCGTTGTGAAGGATCGTGACCGAAGTCTTGTCACAGACGCGAAGGTCGTGCCGTATGAGACGGTCGCCCCACAGCATCGACCGCTGATCTGTACTTTAAAGATCGCTCCTCCGAGGTTGAAGCAGGTCGAGCGTTGCGGTGCAGCTAGAATCAAGTGGCGGCGAATGAAAGAGAAAGAAGCAGCTGTGATTTCTCGCGTGCGGTTATCGACAGTTACGACTGTCGATGAAATTTGGAAGGAAGCGACCGACGCGATACGTCAAGCTGCACGGTCGGAACTCGGCACTACGAAGCCTGGACGACGGAAGGTCGACAAGCAGGCATGGCTGTGGACAGATGACGTGAAAGCCAAAGTTCGAGAGAAGAAGACGCTCTATCACGTGTTTCTCGGCAAAAAGACATCCGATAACTGGCGAAAGGACCTGGAAGCGAAGAAAGCTGCAAAGGAGGCCGTGGTTGTTGCAAAAGCCACTCATTATGGAGATATCAACGAGAAGCTCGAGTCGCGCGATGGCGAAAGGTATCTGCACCGACTTGCCAAGAATCGCCATCGGCAGACCGAGGATATTGCGAACTTTTTCGGCATCAATGATGAGGACGGCCATCTTTTCATGGACCGCGAGAAGGCATTGAAGCGATGGCGCGACTACTTTGAGGAAATCTCTACGGTAGAATTTCCTCATCCAGCCATCCCTTCAACGGCTCCAACCCACGGCTCCGTGCAGATCATCACCGTGGAGGAGACTGAAGCGGCTTTGAAGAAGATGAAGTCAGACAAAGCGACTGGGCCCGACGACGTGGCAGCAGATTTATGGAGGTCCAAGTACTGTACCCTGCTGAGTGGTTGTCGAAGCTCTTTAATCAGGTTGTAGCGGAGAAGAAGGTGCCTGAGTGTTGGCGCCAAAGCACGACGATTCCGATTTGGAAGAAGAAGGGCAGTCTTGCAGACTGCTCCAGTTACCGCCCGATTCGCTTGCTTTCGCACAGCATGAAGATCTTTGAGCGAATTGTCGACGGACGAATTCGTGACATCGTCCAGCTTTCCAACAATCAGTGCGGCTTCGTAGCTGGCTGTGGCACCATTGATGCCATACATGCCGCCCGCCTCCTGTTAGACAAGCATCGCGAGATACAGAAGCCAGTGCACATCTCCTTCCTCGACTTAGAGAAGGCCTTTGACCGCGTACCGCGTGAAGTGTTCCTGAAGAGCTCATAAAGTGGGTTCGAATTCTCTACTCTTGTCCAAAGAATAGAGTTCAAGCTGCAGCTGGAACTTCGACGGAGTTTCCCATTTCTGTCGGGGTACACCAGGGTTCTGCGCTTTCCCCACTGCTCTTTGTTGTCGTCATGGATGCCATCACAGAGATCTTCAGAAGCCCGTCCCTTGGACGTTGCTTTATGCCGACGACGTGATGCTCGCTAGCGAAGATAAAGGTGAACTCGAGCGAGAGGTGCAAGCTTGGTGTGATCGCTTGGAGCGGTTTGGATTCAGATTGAACGTGAAGAAGACCGAATATCTAACGACGGACGTTACTGAGTCCAGCTCCATCAAGGTTAATGGCATCGAGCTCCCACGCAGTTCGGTCTTTAAGTACCTGGGATCAGCAGTCGCGTCTGACGGCAAACTGATGGTCGAAGTGAATTCACGCGTGAGTGCAGCTTGGTCCAAGTGGCGCTCGTTGACTGGGGTTCTCTGCGATAGGAAGGTACCGGAGCGCTTGAAGTTGAAGATCTACAGAGCAGTCGTCCGGCCGGTAGCGATGTACGGCGCTGAGTGTTGGCCTGCGAAAAAGGAAACGGAGAGTCGCCTCAGCGTCATGGAGTCGAAGATGCTGCGCAGGACGGCAGGAGTTACGCTCCTGGATCGCATCCGAATTAATGCTATTCGACAGAAGTTCGGTGTCGCGCCGATAGCGGACAAGATGCGCGAAGCTCGCTTACGATGGTACGGCCACGTTCTGCGTGGAGAAGAAGACAGCGTCCGCAAGATAGGCCTTAAGTTCGACGTAATTGGAAAGCGGCCTAGAGGCAAAGCAGCGCTGGTTAGATACGTTACATACGGACTTGAATATTACTAGGGTTCACCCTGATCTAGCGCTGGATCGGGAAAGGTGTCGTCATGACACCAGAATAGCGGACCCCGCTACGATGCGGGACAAACGCTGAAGAAGAAGAAGAAGAAGGCATGAGTGCCTGTGGTGGTTCGTCAACAGCGGAAATCAAGTTCCCATCCCACCCTCCTCCCCAGTTCTTGACTACACCAGGCTCTCGTATATTATTCTTCCCATACGCTCCCTCAAAATCACTTGCCAATGGTGCAGTCGTATTTACTCGGGTTACTACGCTTTTTCTACCTGCCTAAGTTCTCTAATTTTCAGCGGTGGGCCAAGACAGGCTAAAGAAGAAAGTTGCTGGGACCTGCGCTCGGTACGGCTACGTTTTTAACCAAGTCTTGCCTCAGGGTCGTCAATTTTCAGCAGTAGTTTGGCCAGTTTCTATAGTATACTATGAACGGAAGAGGATAGCATTGCTGTCGTAAGCCACCTTTTCTGGAACTCATCACACCTCTTGGCTTAAAGCACGGCGACCGAACGGAAATGTCAGACATTTCATTAGGCTTGATGAGCTGCAATAGGCTGTGAACCCAACGCTAGACGAAGACGAAATTCTTCTGACTATGAGTGCTGTACTGAGATATGAGTGGTACCAAGATAGGAATCAATCTAGAGTACGTGCACGTTTCAACGAGCTCGACGCTAGGGTTGCTTCTTTACCCAGCGTTGGTTGACGGCGGCTGCCGGCGGTTGGGCTACGTCCCTAGCGCGGTCCGTCAAACCCTACGCCGGCGAAGCCGGCTAGCCTTGCGTGGCTCGCATAATCCAGCATCGGCGCCGGCAGAGCCGGCGACCGACGCTGGGTGAGGAAGCAATGCTGGTTCCCTATATTCTCTCTCTGCCTATGACTTGCTTGTGCCCTTAAGGCATACCTAGCGGAGAAAAAAGCACCAAATTGAAGAAGTTAAAAAGGTGGTCTGCGAATTTCTTGACTTACACTCTTCCAGTTCTGGGAAATGGAAATCGCTGACCTGCATATTAGATGGCACACATCAGTAACCAACGATGGTGATTATATTGCCGAGCGCATTTCATTGTATGTTGAATAAAAGCCAAGAACAAAGAAGCCAATTTCCGCATAGATATGAGGAGAGTCCTTGGCAGAAAGATCACTGCAACCCAAGCATTTAAGCTGAATGCGTTTAAACATAAATTACTCTCTATGGTCCCTGGATATTAGTTGTGAAATTTTGTGCCGAAGTGCGGAATGAACTAAGGAAAGGAGCAGGAACTGAAAAGAAGAACTAACAGTAAGGAAACTGTTAGGTTGGAAGAAAAGCTTACGCTAATTTTTCAATCTTTCCACTTTTACTACACCAATTCCAATACAATCATACAAACGACTCCATTGATCATCTAAAGGCATCATATATCTGTGGGGTATGCTAGAGGTCTTTCTCAGGAAGAGTTGTGGTAGTTGTGAACATAGGTACTTGCTTCAGGAGTAACTTCATACAGTTTTATAAACTTTATGCACTGTTATTTTTAGCGATTCACCAGCAACGTTAGCTCGCTGGTAAGCTACTGCTGAAGCTATAGGCTTTCCGCGCTCACAACTCCCACAGCTCTTCCTGAGGAAGAGAAGCATACCACGCAAATATGTGGCTTTAGATGATGAATGAAGCCCTAATTAGTATTAGATATGACTGAATTGCAACTTGGGTAATAAAAGTGAAAAGATAAGAAAATGTGAGCAAGCTTTTTTTCTCAGCTTAATAGTTTTATTGCTGAGTAGAGTCCAAGCGCCAGCAGATACGTTGATGGAATTTCCATCTGTCGGAGTACATCAAGGTTCTACGCTCTCCTCACTGCTCTTCAATGTCGTTATGGATGTCATATCCCGTGATAATTTCGAACGAATATTCGAATAATTTCGAATGAATATTCGAATAAATTCGAATATTCGAATATTCATTATTCGAATATTCGATGAGGCCCAAAATTCGAATATATTCATTATTTGACTATTCGACGAGGTCCAATATTCAAATATATTCGTTATTCGACTATTCGACGTGGTCCAAAATTCGAATATATTCGTTATTCGATTATTCGACATGGCCCAAAATTCGAATATATTCGAATATATTCGACGCTAGCAAGGTAGATTACTGGGACTCAGTTTTTGCGTCTTCTGGATATAACTCGGCTAAAGTCAACTATATGAAAAACCAAGAACATATTTGAGCTCAGGAGGTCGTCCGCCGCAAGCGCTTGCGACGTCGTCTTTTGTGCCAGCCACTGGTATTTCGCCAAGTGTGCGTCCGTCCTCTTTTTTCTCGTTCTGAATTCAGTCCGCGTTTATTCGTTTCGTGGACTGAATGTCCACGAAACGAATAAACGCGAATGTCTCTATCTGGGTGAAGGGGTCATCGTCCTAGGTTCTGTTTATACTGCGACATCAAGCACAGTATTATAAAAATCCGACTCCTGACTTTGACACCGATCCGGCGTTCGATTGGGGCGCGGTCGTTCCTTTAAACTCGTAATGTAATTACAGAGTTTGGAGCGGTTGTCGACTGCGCCTCGAGCATCCTACTACCATCTGGAAGAATCCGAGCAGTGGTGCGAAGTACATGTCGGGACTAATCGAACGGATCTCGAATACTTTGGCTTCCTCAGACGAAGTTCCTGTACCTTGCGTTGATGGTCAACTGTGACGTAACACTGGGCCTTAACTTGGCACGATTGCAAGCGCACTGGCGCGAAGGATGTCTTGTAGAGTTTCATATAGAACTCATTCGAGGAACTTATAGCGAGCGGCTGGAGCCCCTCCACAAGACGAGTCTGATAGATGGTAGGCTTTGATCCTGGGCGTTCTCAGGTATTCCACGAGGTTCTTTCGAGACATATGTGAATCTGTAAGGATCTTGAGTAACATATGGCACATGGCTATAGGGGGGGGGGGGCGTTCGTATCACCTGGTTGCAGGCGCCGCGGCTGCACACCCAGGTGGCCATACCTGCGGCATCATTCCCATGCTCGCCGTCTCCGCTTACGCTGTGACACTCGTTGGCGCGCGCGGCGGGCAACGGTCCGACGGCGGCCCGATGAACGGGCGGGGACTAGCGAAGCACACCAGATTTGCTGGGACTGCATTCAATAGAATGTTCAGAGGATTTACAAAACCAGTGAAAAGATATATGTTGGTGTGAAACAAACATAGCTCTACAACAGAATTTCGAGCTCTATCTAATCCTCAAGCTTATAAATGCTATCTTTGATGGGATATTTTTCAAATATAAGGAGCTGACGGCGATCGAACTTCAAAAACGAACTTCAGATTCGCGTACAGCGACCTCGATTACAACCAGGGCTCAAGTTTCGGATCGCCGAATGACATCCACAAAGAATCGATAATTTGATAAATATCGATTGATGGCGACAGAAACATCAAAAGCGAACATCAGATTCATGCTCAGCGGTCTCGATTACTCCCACGGCTAAAGTTTCGGACCGCTTGAATGACATACACAAAAAATACACACAACTCTTTTATATGTAATAGGATAGGATATCAACTTCATGATTGAATTCTGCGTAGACTGTTGGCTTGGAGGCATGTCCCCAACGATGTGACACACACATTTTTTTCTTCGAAAAAGCGCTCCTCTAGAAGTTATTTAGACGACGTAGTTGAATTCTGTATGAAATTTTAGCCTGGAAATATGCCTTTCACAGTTTTGTTGCAAGTTTGCGACGAATTATTTTTCAGTCTTAAATTTGAAGAATATCGCATCAACAGTAGCATTGAGAAGCTTGAGTAGAGCTCATTAAATAGAGCTCGAAATTCTGATGTAGAGCTATATTTGTTTCACACCAACATATATCTTCACACTGTTTCGTAAATCCTCTGAACATCCTGTTGATTGCACTCCCCGCAAATCTGGTCGACCTGTGTGCCCCGCTCGTCCATCAGGCCGCCGTCGTGGGGCCGCCGATGACGGCCTCTTTCGGGCCGTCATCCGCCGCGCGCGACGGGTGTCACAGCGTGAGCGGAGACGGCGAGCAGAGGAATGACGCAGCAGGTATGGCCACATGGGCTTGTGGCCGCGGCGCCTACAACCAGCTGATACGCACGCTACGCACCCGGCTATAGGCGCAAATTCACTCGGGGAGGGGGTGGGTCACCATGTACTCAGTGGTTCTCTGCCCTGGCATGAAGGCATATGTATTATACTTTGGACTGAATCGAATAATTTCGAACGAATATTCGAATAAATTCGAATATTCGAATAATCATTATTCGAATATTCGATGAGGACCAAAATTCGAATATATTCATTATTCGAATATTCGACAAGGTTCAAAATTCGAAAATCTTTATTAATCGAATATTCGACAAGGTTCAAAATTCGAATATATTCAATATTCGAATATTCGACAAGGTCCAAAATTCGAATATATTCATTATTCGAATACTCGGTTTTTCATAAAACCGAGTATATTCGATTATTCGTTTATTCGAAAAAATTTTGGAAGGACACAAGTATAGTACGGCCACGTCCTTCGCGCAAACAATGACACTGTCCGAAAGAATGGTCTTAACCTTGATGCGCCCGGTAGGCAGCCACGAGGGCGACCAAAACAGCGGTGGCTTGATACTCTGCGAGGACTTGGAGATGGCTAGGTTGCACTCTGATCAGGTATTTGATCGGGAAAAGTGGTGTCAGTATTCCAGTAAAGCGGACCCCGCAACAAAGTGGGACAAATGCTGATGAAAAGTTCATTCCTTCGAAAGCTCAGTGCGCATCTCTCATGCGCAGATGTATCAAAACATCGACTCTCATATATGTATGCTCAAACCGCAGATAGGCATAAAATTTTGCAACTACGATCCAGCGGCCATAGGGAGTAATTTATATTTGAAAGCATTTAGCTCAAAATCTAGTCTTGCAGTGAAAATTCTCCCAGGAAAACTCAGATCTATGCGGAGATAGCAAATATAGCGGATTAGTCCAAACAACATTCGCCCCTTCCTGGATGGTAGGCTGTTGCAAACTTTGATTAAAACTCCACTCTAATCAAAAACAACAACAATAGAACGCTCACTTGCTGGACTTCTTGTAAACGTTGCGCGACCTTCTGAAATCAAAGAGAGGGTTTCACTTTCAAAGACATGCGTTTGAACAATTAAAATCATTGTAAACAAAGTTTAGAGTTTTCCACATGTTTATTTAACTCCAAATAGTCCACGCAGAAAGGAACAATAATGAAAACTGTGGCTTCGTACTTGCGGGAGACTTGACTGGCGAAGAGCGTGCTGAAATGTGCTTTGTCGGCTCGTTGAAGATTTAATGGTGACCTCCTTTCAGGCAGACAGAACATGGAAGCATGCGTCGAAAAATTCGTTTCACAATGGCGTGACACGTGTTGATCTACGGGATTTCATGAACATTTTATGACTACGTGAGCTACGTAAACAGCAGTGGTTTAGCATATGCTGTGCGTTGCTTTCTCCAACATTAGCGACCCGCGCATTTTGAACCACCAATTTCCGCGGTGTTTCAAGATTGTGGGAAATCAAATCACTGGAGCAGGTGAACTTCCAGATGTGGAAATGCGAGCACTGTTGAGACAATCCGCTCCACATTTTTTAAGCTCTCCTCGATTGCTGTAGTCCAGCAAGCGCAAAAATGCTCACATTTGTGATCAGCGCTCTAAGTAGTTTTAACACATTTGCTTAGGCCTGGAGCGGCTGATAAAGAGGCTATATGCTCTTGCAGGATGTTTTGTTGCGATCAAAACTCTTGCGCCAGGCGGGACTCGAGCCCGCATTTTCTGCTTTCCGGGCAGCGATGTTCGCCTTACACCACCGGCGCTGTTTGACCGCACGTAACATCCGCGATATCCTCCAGGTCTGTCAGCACGTGCGGTCAAACAGAGCCGGTGGTGTAAGGCGAACATCGCTGCCCGGAAAGCAGAAGATGCGGGTTCGAGTCCCGCCCAGCGCAAGAGTTTTGATCGCAACAAAACATCCTGTAAGAGCATATAGCCTCTCTACCAGCCGCTCCAGGCTTAAGCAAATGTGTTAAAACATTGTTACTAGTATGGTCTTCAGCTTAACCGGTTGCATGCTGATATCAGCGGCCGGCCCATCCCCGTATCACGGTGGGTGCTGACAGACCTGGAGGATATCGCGGATGTTACGTTCGGTCAAACAGCGCCGGTGGCGTAAGGCAAACGTCGCTGCCCGTAAAGCAGATGATGCGGGTTCGAGTCCCGCGCCTGGCGCAAGAGTTTTGATAGCAACAAAACATCCTGTAAGAGCATATAGCTCTAAATAGTTTCGAAGAACGAACTTTGTGCGTCTAATGGATAGGTTGTTAACGCCTCGTACAAAGGCAACACTAGAAAAGAACTGGAATGCTTAACTGAGCTTGGGGTGAGCTTTGTATTGAACTCGTTTTCAACCCTTGTCAGCAGAAAATGCTGCTAAACTTCCGATTGAAGACCTACCCTTTCTATCGTTTTTGAGATCCAAAGATAATAGTGTGAAAACCAATCACTTTTGATTTTTCGATATTACCGACTCGGGAGATTGTCAAGCTACTTTCAATATCAAAACGCTGATTGAATTGTATAGTCTTTTCAAATGTCTGCAAGAAAGTTCAGTGCAACACCTACTAACTGCATGTAAGTCGAGCGTTAGGCCCCTGTTATACTCCCGCGGGAGCTTCCGCGGGACGTCCGCGGACGGACGGTGCACCGCGGACGGTCGTCGTCGCCCCGGGGCGGCTAGCGTCGCACCGCGTTTCCCGCGCCGAACTCCGCGGGACGACGGCCTTCCGCGGTGCAGTGCACCGCGGACGGTTGCCCTCCCGCGGGCGGGAAGTATAAGGCCTGAGTTATACTCCCGCGGGAGCATCCGCGGAAGGGCGGGAATCGCGCCGAAACTCCTCACCTGGCCAATCGCCGCGCCTCGCCACGCCCGCCTCCGCCGTGCACCATTGGTCCGCGGACGTTCCGCGGATGCTCCCGCGGGAGTATAACAGAGGCCTTACACCCTCTCGTCGTCTGTCGGCGGCGATTCGCGGACGGCGGGCGTGGCGGGCCGCGACGAGTGGCCCGGCGCGGGGTCCCGACGCGATTTCCGCCCATCTGCGGAAGCTCCCGCTGGAGTATAACAGGGGCCTTAGACCAGTTCGGTACGATGAAACCACAATGTTCAGTCGAAATATAAGAGAGAAATTGCCAGGCTGGAATCTGTGCGAAACAGCTTCATAAGAAAGCCTTGGATACGAGTATGTACATGGGTATACCAACACTACCGTCCCTTCATTATCACCTGCATCACCTGTATCACCTGTCGTCCCGTTGATCATCGACTTGCTCGAGCGGGCGCCAGCAGCGTCTCCATTCGTCCCTGTCGCGTGCCAGAGTGGTCCAATGGATCCTCCTCGCTCGAGGGACACGAAGAGCGTCATATCGGTCGTTCAGGGCTTTCACGAAGAAGTCCGACCAACGCGTTGGTGGGCGTCCTGGTGTTCTTTTGACATCCCGCGGAATCCAGTCTGTGACGGCTCTCGTCCAGCGGGTGTCTGCGAATCGCATTATGTGGCCGGCCCACCTAATTTTCGACGACTTGGCCCATGCGACAGCGTCTCTGATCTTCGAACGTCGGCGAAGCTCGGAACTCCGGAGGCCTTCTCTCACTTGCGTGAGTCGTGTCACTCCGAGCATCGTCCTCTCGATTCCACGCTGCGCGACGCTGATCGCGTGTTTATCCTGCTTTCGTATAGCCCAGGTCTCTCGTCTTCTTCACGACTTCTTCGACGCTCTTGAAAGCTCCCCAAGCCGCTCGTTTCCTCCTGCTCAGCTCTGGTGCTAGGTCGTTGGCCATGTTGACTTCGCGACCCAGATACACATAGCTGGAGCATTCGGAGATGTTCGTTCCGTTGAGCGAGAATGGGGCATCAGAAACCCATCCGTTCTTCATGAACATCGTCTTCGTAAGATTCAGCTGCAGTCCAACGCTTCCACATACACGATCGAAGTCGGCCAGAATTCGCTCCGCCTGGCTGATGCTCGGTGTTATGAGCACGATGTCGTCAGCGAAGCGAAGATGGTGCAGTTGCCGGCCGTCGACCTTCACTCCCATGTCATCCCATTCTAGTTCGCGCATGACGTTTTCGAGGGTGGCGCTGAAGAGCTTCGGGGATATGGTATCCCCTTGCCGAACCCCTCTCTTCACGTCGACGACGACGTCGTTGTAGAATGGTGAGATCTTGGTCGTGAATCCACTGTACAGCTCTCGAAGGACTCTGATGTACTGAGTAGGAACGCCCTGAGTGAGCAGGGCTTCGATGACCGCTTCAGTTTCGACAGAGTCGAATGCCTTCTTCAGGTCGATGAACGTAAGGCACAGCGGCAGCTTGTACTCTCGCGACACTTCGATGAGCTTCGTAATGGTGTGTATGTGGTCGATCGTGCTGAATCCTCTCCGAAATCCTGCTTGTTCGCATGGCTGTCCAGCGTTCTGCCAATCCTATTCAGGATGACTCGAGTGAACAGCTTGTAGACTACGGACAACAGGCAGATCGGGCGATAGTTGCCAATGTCGTGCACGTCTCCCTTCTTGTACAGCAAGACGGTCTTGCTGGTCTTCCACTGAGATGGAACCTTGCATTCGGACAGGTAGCGTGTGAAGAGCCGCGCCAAGGTGTTGATGAGCGCTGGCGGGAGGTCCTTCAGGTGTTCAGCTCTGATCCTGTCAGGACCGGGTGTTGTACGTTTCTTCACCGACAAGATGGCGTGTCGGATCTCGGAAGAAAGAACAGAGGGGATGACGTATCCATCCTGCGGAAGATGGCGTAGGGGCAGGTGGACGTGGCTATCGAAGAGATCGGAGTAGAAGTCGTGGATAACTTTCTCCATGGTCCTTCTGGAAGAGGTGACGGTTCCGTCAGGACGTCGGAGAGCGGTCATCTTGGTCTTGAAGTTGGCGAAGTTCCGGCGGGCATTGCGGATGCTCAGCCCTGCCTCTGCTGCTTCAGCCAACACTTCTGCCCTTCTCTCCTTCAGATCTTCCTTTATCGCCGCTCTGCATAGCTTTGCAAGCTCGGACGTCAGTTGATAGTTGCCTGACGCATGTGCTGCTCCACGCTGGCGTATCAGCTCGAGAGTTTCCGGAGACAGGCGTCTCTTGGTGGTCTTCAAGCTCTCGGCTCCCTTAGCACTATCGTGGAGATGGTGCACGAAGCGATCGTATTCCTCGTCGACGTTGTCCATGACGGCATCTTCCCAAAGGCCGACAAGAGAGGTGTAGAGATCCCAGTTGATGGTCGTTCTGGGACTCCTCTTCTTGAACTTCGCGGCCTTCTCTCCTTGACGCGAAAAGCGGAACCTCGCGCGAAGGAGGCGGTGGTCCGATCCCGTGTAGAACTTGGGGACAACGGAGACATCGGTCAGGCAATACTTGCGATTGAAGATGATGTGGTCGATCTCGTTGTGGAACTGGCCACCGGGGGATTCCCAGGTCCATCGTAGGGAGGGAGGCTTCTGGAACTGCGAGTTTCCATGGATGGTCTTGGTCGACATGATAAACTCAGACAGCCTTTCACCTTGCTCGTTCCACTCCAAACCGTGGGTTCCGATGTGAAGTTCTTCCGGCGACCTTCTTGGCCCGATCTTGGCGTTGAAGTCGCCGACGATCACCTTGTAGAAGGTGTGATCTTCCTTATAGAACTTCTCCAGCTCCACGTAGAAGGCCTCGACGTCTTCGTCGTCGTAGTCGGATGTTGGGGCATACGCGACGAACACAGTCAAGGCTGGCACGGAGCCACATCACTTCAGTCGCAGACGTCCGATTCGGCTTGCCAGAGACTCGTACGAATCGATGTTCATGGCCAAGTGCGTGTTGACGAGGACACCAACGCCGCCTACTCCCCTGCTGTCGCATGTTCCGAGGAACAGTTCTTCTCCGGAGTCGTAGGCGGCGTGTAGGGGGTGGTGTCTTCTCGTCTCGGTCAGTCCGATGACGTTGTACTTGATCTTCCTGGCTTGCATCATCAGGTCCTCGACGGATGCTTCCGACGCAAGCGTGCGGGCGTTGTAAGTACAGATCGTCATCCTAGTCCTTCTCAGTTTGCGCAGCCTGTTTAGGCCCTGAGATTTTAGTAGCCTCTCCGTACTCGTCCTTCCCATCGCTGCAGAAATGGGGGCTCTTTCGGGGTCAGGGGAATGAGGCCCTTTAGTGCTGCTGTGTTTGACTGGAATACAACACGGGTAGCTAGTCAGGCTCTGTCGTGCGGGCGAAGAACTTCGGGCAGCCAGCCAGACTGCCCGAAGGGACGGGGCGAGACTTAAGGCGGCCTCGAATCGCCTTACATGTACTCCCAGTCTACCGAGTGCAAGCTTTTGGCCGAGCCGACACAGTTACAATCCGCACAGTCACGGACACATCCACGCACACTGTGCACGAACATGCCGCTCCCACGCACAAGGAACGCATCGACCCGACACAGCAGGAGCAAGGAGTCCATCCCCTGCATCCCACCTGCGTCTCGGGGCAGTACACGGTCGCATTTGGTTCGCGTTTAATTCCCCTATCCACCACCCGGGGACGCGCCACGTGGCCCTGCGACAAGCGGCCCGAGATCCCTCTTAACAAGAGAGCCCGAAGGCTCTCTATCGAGGGAGATCCGTGGCCCTTCATTATATTTAAGAAAAAGATTCTTCAATCTAGTACATACACTTGAATGTCGTAGAAGAAGATATGATTTGATAACGATATATAAGATGACAAATCTACCTCACTTTAGTTCATCCTCAAGAATTCTGTAACATTTCTTCATAGAACACTAGGGTGTCAAAGGAAGATCCAATTCCCCAGAACAAAAAACAGCAAATGATTTCAATTTCTTACTTGTCGAACTGGTTCGGAATTTTTGAAGTTATCTAAGAAGCAATCCTACTAAACTCATTAAGGCAGTACAATTTTTATGACCGGTATCTCCTGATCACATCTTGGTAGTTTCCTCTTTATTAGTTTGGATCGCATTGCTTGTTTCGGGTTTCATGTGAATGAAATGTCCAAAAAAAGCTAACGAGAATAAAATTCGTTCTTGAGGGGGTCGCACTGATCGGAGAAATGTGCTCCAAAGCGAAGCGATTAAGTGTAGTATCATAGCACTAGAACAAAGTCACTACAAACACTGGCGGTTGTGGTTCGCTGAACAAAGCATTGGATGGTTCCAATTCACCATCCTGTATAAGCGAACATTCCCCCTAGTATACATAGACCGGACGTTCAACGGGCTGCCGGCCACAAAACGTCTGGTTGGGGGCTTCGCCCCAAACCTGGAGAATAGAACATCCCGAACGTCTTCTTGTCCTCTTTAGGCCTTTTCTCAATCATTACGGTAAAAAAAACAGGTTTTGCTATATAGAATGGCATAGCAGAACAGGCAAAATCTTCAAAACTGCTCCTATGGTGCCTCACCCTCTATTGCACCTACGCGATTCATTCTCTGAATTACTCGTTCTGTTTATTAATTATGGTCCAATTAATAGTTCTAGTACTGGACCCTTTAACTGGTGTTCCCTTTATTGGCTCCCTTACTGGTCCCCCGTCGCTGCTCCTTCATTGGTACCCCCCCCCTTATTTGGCCCCCTTCATTGGACTCCCACCCGCCTTCACCGCTCCCCATCATTGGTCCCACCTTTACTTGTTCCCCTTTATAGGTGAACCTTTTACAGGCCTCCCCACCTTCACTGGATCCCCCTCCCCTCCCTCACCGGTCCCACCCTCAGTGGTCCTTTTTTAGTGGACCCCCTTAACTGGTCCCTTATCACTGGCTCCCCTTTATTGTCACTCTTTCACCCTTCACTGGTCCCCCCCCCCCCCCTCTTCGTCGGTCCCTACTACTGCTCCCACCTTCACTGGACCTCCCTTTACTGGTCTCCTCTTCACTGGTCATCCTATTCTTCACCGATCCCCATTACTGGTCCCCACCCTCATTGGTCCCCTTTTTATTCATCAACCCTTTTCCGGTCCCCTCTACTGGACCCCTTCCCCCCCCCTCATTCACCGGTCCTTATTACTGGTACCTTCCTCACCGGTCCCCCTTCATATTGGTCCCCTCTTCACTGGTCAACATTTTACCGGTCCCCCCTTCACAGGACCCCTCCCCTCCTTCACCCGGTCCATCCTTCACTGGACCACTCCCCCTCCCCCCCCCCCCCCCCCGCCCTTCAGCGGTCCCCATTACTGGTCCCTTCCTCACCGGTCCCATCTTCACCGGACCCCTCCCCCTCCTTCACCGGTCCCCTTTTACTGACCCCCCCCCCTCACCGGTTCCCCGTCCTTCACCGGTCCCCCATTACTGGTCCCACCTTCACTGGTAACACGTCGTGTGAATCCGGAACCTTGGCGCGACATCGGTGACACCTCTTCTGAACCCGGGACGGCTGTTGAACAACGTCGGTGACACGTGTTCTCAACCCCGAGCGTGCTTTGCGCGACATCGGGTGACACGTCGTCTGAATCTTCTGAGCAAGCAAGCACACACACATGCACTCACTCACCCCACAGGCAAACGACCGTTCTCGCTTATATATATAGTGGGATAGAAGAGTTAGCGATCGATACGTGTGGGTGGTTAACCTGCGTGAGATACTTGTCATCATCTACCGCGCCGGGAAAATCTGCTATTCAACGTAGGACGTTGCAAGAGCAGCATTTTACTGCTTGACGCAGCGGCTACTGCCCGCGTTTCTGAGCGTCCATGCCATGAGCATGGTAGGACCACCAAGGGGATTAAGAGTAGTAAGGGGGACATCGATGGTGTGGAACCGACAGCGAACGCGAAGGAGGGCCTGGAGGGCGATCTGGATTGAGTCAATAGGGGAACAATGAAGCAGACCAGGAGTTGGCGCCAACATGGGTGGAGGGTATATGGTGGAACAGTACGAAGTTACTAATAAGGTGAGGCAATAAGGAGGACCAGCAAGGGGATCCATTACGAGAGGACCAGTAAGGGACACCAAGAGAGACCGGGAGAGCTACTAGCATCTGCGCAGCCCATTTCTGCTTGACACACTGGCAAATGCACGTTTCTGAGCTTCTGCATTCAGAGGACGTGCCCCCTACATGCCGCAACAAGCGTCTGGATTCAGAAGATCGCCATTGTCGCCGTTGCTGGATGAGCGCCAGAATACAGAAAGCATGGCATGAGGTCATGAAACCAGCGTCTGAATTGAAAAAAGTAGCACCGACGTTGTGTTACGAGCGTCTGGTTTTGGAAGACGTGACAACGGTGTCCTGTATTTAATGCTTAAGCACGGTAGATTGCTGGCGAACTATATCTTTAGCGGCGTATCGCCCAAGCTTACAATATTTTGAGCGGGCGGCGCGTTATGGTATGGATCAGAATCAAGTACCGAGCGCAGGGAATCAGAAGGCGTCTCGAAGACGTCGCCTAATGTGCATAGAGGTTCAGAAGACGTGCCGCAGACGCCCAACTCGCGTAGGGATTCCAAGTAAGGGATACCAGTGGGAGGGTACCAGTGAAGAGGGAATCAGCAAAGGGAAACCACTAGAGGGGAAGCGTGAATAAGAGGGGGGACCAGTATTCTTCCTCAACATCATTCAGTGTATGTCGGGTTTTTGAAGACGGATCACAGAAGTCGTGGCACGTGTGTCAATGTGCAGAAGGAGTGTCATAGACTTCGGTGCAACGGTGACACGTGAGTCGGGATACTATATCACATTTGCGTGCTTGACTCTCACTTCGTTTCTTTGCCAGCACATAGGTAAGGAAGTATTAGCGGGGAGGGAAAGAGGTACGAGAGTGACTATGGGATTCGGTGGAATATTATTGCCGTCGGACAGTAAACGATGTCGACCTGCCAACCAGTAGGCATCTGGCATACCTTCGAATCGCTCCAGCGACTGGTCGCGGCTATAGTGTTCCGAAGGTAGCCACGCACTTCGTAGCTACTCGCGCAACACTATCGCCGCGACAAGTCGCTGGAGCGACTCGGTGGTATGCCAGATTCCATACAGATTCATTTTAGCTATGTTTCTGCAGATTAAGCACTTCCAATTGGGACTCTCATGATGATTCTCGCCGCGTAAAGAATGGGCACTTCTGTGAATAAATCGAGTACATGCGATTTGATGGGTGGATGGCATCATTGGAGCAGCGAATATTCTGCCCCACGAGATCCCGCTGCACTGATATAGTAGAAACAGTTTTTTTTTACTGTGATAAAAGTAAGAAGGCTTAAAGAAGAATGAGGAAGATTGGCTTTGTTCTACCTTCGGGGTTTGGGGCGGAGCCTCCAACAAGACCTTTGCAGCTGCTAGGCCGCTGAACGTCTGACGTCCCTATATTTGATTAGTAGTAGAAATTGGGATCCGCTATAGGATCAGTAGGAATGCCAATAGGTGGAATAAAAATCTTGGCGAGTGAGACGTTGCTCCATTCAGCCTAGTATGTAGAAGTTAAGCAATTCCTCGCGTAAGGCCTATGTCATACCACCGCTCATCCCGAGCAAAGCTTAATGATAAGCTCCCATATCGATCGCGCGGAGCGATGAGTCCATATGTGAGCCTATCGTTAGCTTCACTCTGGGTAAGTGATGGTATGACATAGGCCTGAGGCCGGATTCATCAACAGTTAACCCGTGGGTGTGCGGGTGATAAGGGGTAGAGATAAGATAAGAGTCAGGCATAGATAACGCAAGAGTCAGAGACGCAGGCTTCATTGTGGGTATCTCTACCCCCTATACCCACGGGTAAGTCGTTAATGAATCCGGCCCCTGAGATGATATTTCAACAGAATGGAATCCGCCTGTTGTCTCACAGAAAAATCCAATATTCGAATATTCGTTTACTCGGATATTCGAAGGCTCCGAATATCGAATATTCGAATACAAGTGCTGCGACACGCCTAACGGCGTGTCTCGCACTTGCCCGCATCGCGGGGTGATACAGTTAGTCTTTTTCTCAGGAACTACTCTTGTACAAAGAAAGATGTGCGCTTCAAAAAAATTTATTCATAGCGCAACGAAAATGGTTTAATTTTTACTCAAACATCTCGGTGAATGCTGCGTTTGATATAGTCTTCCGTCCTGGTGGTAGCCAAATTTTGATCTCTGTCGAACGCCACGTACAGTTGACCATGAGAAAAAACGGGGCTGGGGAGGTATACACCGACTCTGTCGAACGTTTGTCCCTGACTTTTGTTTATTGTCATTGCGTAGGCCAAATGCACAGGAAATTGTCTCTTCTTAAATCTGCACGGTGAGGTGTCATAGGCAGGCGGACAGAATATTATTCTAGGAATAAGGACTTACTGTCCTTTGTTCGCTCCAGTTGCAATTTTGCAGCCTAGAATGTTCCTATCCATATGTTCAACGGTGAGTCGCGTACCATTGCATAGACCATGGTTGACTCTAAGATTCCGCAGAAGCATTATGACTGCTCCTTTCTTTAGATGGAGTTCATGTGGCGGGTATCCCTGGGGTGTCAAGCTGTTTAGAAACTCCAATAAATACTCTGTGTCGTTGTTAGCTTCAGTTTCGTCATTCATAACCTCATCTATGCTTCTGTAAATCTTCTCCTGCCCAGGCAGTTTCGAAAGCACTTTGTTGTTTATCTCCAAAGAGTCGAAATTCCTAGGCGTCAAAATCGCTCTACCGAGTGCAGCGGACATATCTTCTAAGGTCATCGCTCTACCGAGTGCAGCGGACATATCTTCTAAGGTCATTATATCACCAAATATCTCATCTGCTATATCTCCAGAGCTTAGCATATCGTCGGGCACTTTCACTTCATTGGAATCGTTTTGGAGCTCTCCGTTTCCAAATTGAATTAGAAAGTTAGACCAACCGATTCCACCGCTGGACGCCCTCACGTTCTCAGTCAATCTGTATTCAAAGAAATGAGGCCACAGTGGGGAGCTCTTGATAGAAACATTCAGAATTTCGGACTGTCCTGCTTTTGGCACGACAGGAGGAATTTGTCTGAAATCACCTCCTAGGATAATCCAGATACCTCCTGCCTCTTAATCCAGATGCCTCTAGCGCAACGTAGAGGACCTTTTTTCTGAATCGAGACGTTTAGAAGTACGTGTAGTTGCCGTTGTGTCAAGCAGGAGGAGGCTATTCCTCTGTAGATCAGCATCCCATGTTGAATTCTGAAAGCGCCTGCACGCCGGTGACACAGTTCCTTAATTCAGATGCTTCTAGGGCGGCGTAGAGGACCTGTCTTCTGAAACCGGCACCTCAGAAGACCCACCTTCTGAATGCAGAGGATCAGAAGCGCGCACAGTTGCCGCTGTGTCGAGCATGAAAAGGCTGCGCATATGGCAGATTCCTTGTTTCGCGTATAAATTTTCTTACGGCTCCCTTCTTGCTGGTCCCCCGTCCTGGTTCCGCCTCCAGGTCCCTTGTTCCTGGTCGATCTCTCCCTCCCCCTAGGAATCTTCGTTAATACTCTCCCCAATTAAGTAGCTCTCCCACGCTCACACACAACGACGGCGAGCAAACGCTCATTGCGTGTCATCGGTGTCACATCTTCTAAATCCGTACTCTCTTATTGGTAATGGATCCCCTTACTGATCCTCTTAACTGCTTCCCCCCCCCCCCTGATTGTTAACTCCCTACTGGTCCCTCCTTAACGCTTCATTGATCCCCCTGTCGACCCTCCTTCCCGATGCTTCCTCCAAGTCGCTATCTCCTGGTCGCTGTCGATTCTCCACCCTCGAAGTCCGCCTTACACGCATTCCCCCTTTAGTGGTCTTCTTATGCTAATGGCACGAAGTGGGCGGCACGGCTTCTGAATCTGGACGCTCAGAAACGCGCGTAAGTGCTGTTGTTTCAAGCAGTAAGAGGATGCGCTTTCCATGCTGCAGTAATTCCCACGTTCAATTGGAAATTTCGATCACGCTGTGATACATTGATATATGATGAAGCGTACCTCACTTATTAGATTAGATAAATAGATCATTCGACCGCTCTCGCTGTAGGTGATGCAGCGTACCTCACTTAGGCCTATGGCATACCACCGGCGACGAGGCCGGCGACGAGGGGAGCGGAGCGACGAGAGAGCGCTGGAGTTCAGCGACGAGAGCAGCGGCGGTGTTGAGCGGGGTCGAGAGTTGGCGTTAGCGCGCGGTTAGTGACGCTTGCGTGCGTGCATGCGTGGTGCAAAGGGTCGGGCGACAGCTCGTCGCCGTGCAAAGCGCAGCGACGACCGGTCGCTGGCGGTATGCCCCCTCTCCAACGACGCGCCGTGCCGACGTGGCATCGACAACCGTCAAGTGCGCGCGCTCTCCCCATTGTGTCTGATAGGGTCCCGACACGAATAGTCGAATACTTGTCCGTTGGCAGTGCCATCGCCGGCCTCGTCGCTGGTGGTATGCCATAGACCTTAGATTAGATCATTCGACCGCTCTCGCTATGGGTGATGCGGCGTACCTCACTTAGATTAGATCATTCGACCGCTCTCGCTATGGGTGATGCGGCGTACCTAACTTAGGTTAGATCATTCGACCGCTCTCGCTGTGGGTGGTGCGGCGTACCTAACTTATGTTAGATCATTCGACCGCTCTCGCTGTGGGTGATGCGGCGAATGCGGCGTATCTCACTTAGATTAGATCACTCGACGGACAAACTTTTATATATAGGTGGTGATTGTTTATCAATCTCTTAACAAGTTAGTGGAACTCCTCTTCGAAGACCAGGGAAGTGTGACCTTATGATAAAAACGATGTTTGAGTTTCGCACGTCGATCAAAGTGCACCGAATTATGTGCACGCAATCTGAGTTGGCGCGAAGTAAGCGTGGGCAAGGGCGGATTCCCTGCCTCCCAGCTTCCTTGTGGACGGCAGTCGAGCGTTCAATAGCAAGTCAATCGCGTTATGGTTGCACCATGACGAGTTGCCTTCGACATACTACGGGAAAATCTCCGCTTTTTATTTCTATAAATATAACAACGGAACGATTAAAGCTGGAAAGGGCTATGGTAGAGCGGTAGTACTTCCTGCTTCCTGTCAGAAAAGACGTTAAAAAGAGAGGAAGAGCAATGGTTATGGAGTACAAGAGCCAGTCGTACTCCGTTTCCTATGAAAGCGACCCATCCCCATTTTCCCTATAACACTGTCCAAGTCGTAGTGTCTATGAGGTTAGATTCCAATCATGGCTTTGGGTCCGTTTGCTTACAAATGAATCAGAACTCTTCAACGGAGCCACAACACAGACTGAATGCCGTTCATGACACTCCAATGTGCCCTTTCTGCTCGAGATCCCCTTTGTGTTATTTCTTCGCCCATGCTAGCCTTTCTCTTACCACCTGTAATCCTGGTATAACCTAAGGAAAAGCAGGATCCTGTGGAGCAAGATCTATAACAATCTAAGTAGCTCTGCCTATACAGGGTGTATCTCTTTTCTAGGTGCACGAATTCTTAGGAAAGCAAAGGGTGCTCCATTGCCATTATACCTTTGTCATCGTTCTTTAGTCTCGTGAAGGAAATGGATGGGGCAGCCTTTGCGGCGCTTGAACAACGGCATCTGAGCCTGGATACCGATTTCAACAGACTCGGCTCGGACTTCAGCTTGATCTCGCTGCGCTCGTCGCGCTCAGCCTCAGTAGTACTTATCACTCACTAGACTCGCCGCTCTCGGCTGGTAGTACGAACATACAAGTTTACGCCGCGCGCGCGGCGGCCTCTGCCGCACACGCGACGAGCCGCCAGTGACGCATCCTTCCTGGATGGGCTGTTATGGGGAAAATGGAGCTCTAACAAACTCCTGAGTTATGCTGTAGTGTATCTAAATATGTGACCTCTAGAAAAGTCTTTTAGAGGCTTCTTGTCATAAAGGGAGAATAAGTCTTCTACCAATGGAAGCAATTGTTTATTTCTTCGCTTAGGTCATACAATTCCCTCTCGAAATATCCATTTTTCTGATTAAGTGCACTGGCGAACCCTCAAATAGGGTAGCAAAAGAAACTTTTGCGGTCACAAGAGCATTAGACTTCGTGACTGTAGCAGCATATACTATGGAGATGTCGCGCTTGCCGCAGCAGTCGCCGTGGCTGCCGCGCGCTTTCGTATGTTCAGCTTGCTCACCGCTGCTCTCCACTCCATTAGCCCTAATTCAGTATAAGAGTAGCGAGAGTATGATGGCCACGGGGAGGGGATCCATTGATCGAAATCGATGTACCACAGTTGATAATTAACGAATCGCTTTCGCAATTAACCAATTGGTAGAAGAGTAACGGCAATCTGAACCCTTTTATATGCCGCTCTGTCGAACGCAGTTTACAGTGGATAATAAAAAATAAGTAAATGTCAATCATTGGGTGACCACAACAAATGAGAGTGTTCATTTGATTATTCGAATATTCGACTACTCCAAATTCGATCATTCGAAATTCGAAATTTTGAAGATCGAATACTATTTGATCACTCTAACTTAGAAGTTTTTTCAAGGGCAAAGGTATACAGTAGGTCTTTCATTTAAGGTGCTCTAGCATTTTCCTGTAGCACAAAACGCCTGTCATTCAGCGCCATTTGGACCACGCTGCGCTCACGCGCGAGTTCACCTGGAACGTCAGACTACAATACCGCCCGCGTCAAAAAGACGGTTTGCGACGGAAAAATCCGTCGCAAACCGTCGCATGCTTATAACTCCTTTAATCTTGAGTTGCTTCAGAAATTGTTGGTACCATTCGATCCATCTCATCGAGATCTACAAAACCATGTATAACACTATACCAGGCCACGGCGTTTTCGCCATGGGTGGCCTAAAAAAGTGGTGGCCCAGCAGGCTTTTGCGATTGGAGCACCTTATTTTCCAGGACGTGCATGTGACGTGCAGTGTTTTCGGAGTATCTCAAGCATGGCGTGCGTTGTCAGTGCTCTCCCATGCCTGGAATGTTCCGAGAGTGCGCCGAGCACAATGCATATATGATCGAACCTATCAATCGAATGGGCGGAAGCATGTCCACTGGGTTTCTATCTTCGCTTAATGGACAATGTAAAGCTTTCAAGAGTATCTTGCACTGTTTGGAGGACTTTATAAGAAATTTCCAGCCGTCCTACTTAGGAGTTGCTCCAGTCAGTCCGATGAGAGTGCGCCGTACACCATGCATATAGGATTGAACCTATCAATCGAGCGAGTGGAAGCGGTTCAAATGTCATGCTAAACAGCAAAGCTTACCCTCTTTAGGTGCTTTAGTGCACACACTGCCAGCAGCTTATACAAATTCAGAGGTTTAAGAAGCGAGAAGAGAGAGTGCACCGTGCAAAATGCATTTACGATAGAAACGTGTTTGAAATTAGGTTAGATTAGAAATTTCTGCCCGCCCTGCTCAGGAATTGCTGTACTCTGTTTCGAGGAAGTTTTAGAGTACGCTGTGAACAATGCATATAGAATAGAGCCTATCAATGGAGTGGGGCGACCGCTCGCAAATGCACGCGCGGGACAGTTCGTAGCGCAACAACTCTATCAAGTTCAAATCGTTTGAGCTGCAACTCGAGGACTTTGTAGGCAGTACAAGGTTCTTGGCGTGCTCTAAAATACAACGGTGTAGCTCATAAATGGACTAAATTACAGCGCTGCGAAACTGCAGGTGAGACTTGTGCGACCCAATTTTTTCCGATTTCGGTTGCGCGAAGACACGGCGAGCCAACGGCATGCAACTGCGTAGGCGAGCGGAATACCTAAGGTGCTTTAAGACGATATGCTCGCAACTCCCCTGCTGCCTAAACTGCCTTAGCCTCATCTGCCGTTTTAGGGCGGCGGACTTTGCGATTGAAGTTTCCTGCGCTCTTACTCACCCACATTTGGGTTTTCGACACTCCCAAAAACACCGTTTTGTTCACCACAAAAAGCTCTATCGAAGAGTGTCACTCTCGACCAATTTCAAAAAAATCAATTTTTTGACAGTTTCCCATCGAGGACGTGGGCGCCATTGGCCGGGCCGGCGCGGACGATGACGTCATCGAAAACCGATATTTATGAAATTGGCCAATTTTCCTCGTGCAAACTTCGTCCAAAATCTTCCAGGCGGTTATTTGGGGCGCTGATTACGAAACTGACGTCCGTTTTTGAAAATTCTGCCGATTTCAGGTGGTTACTACCCGTTTGAGGGTGGTCGGGTCAGGATCACCGGTCACCCTCAGTTATCGGTATAGGTGGTCTCCTCCGTAATCGCCGAATGAACATCGGCATCCTGTTCGGCACCCCGAATAAGTCTGCGCCCCTACACGAAGTTTGAGCAAAATCGGTGATCCTGACCCGACCACCTCCAATTATCCAGAAGAATATCCAAAACCTACCGAAATCGGCGGAATTTTCAAAGACGGACGTCGGGTTCGTAATCAGCGCCCCAAATAACCCCTAGATGATTTTGGACGAGAAAATTCGGCCAATTTCGAAAACATCGATTTTCGATGACGTCATCGTTCGCGCAGGCTCGGCCTGGAGCGCCCCCGTCCTCGATGGAAAATTGTCAAAAAATCGATGTTTCTGAAATTGGTCGAGATTGAAATCATTCGATAGCACTTCCCATGCTGAACAGAATAGAACAGTCACTGCGAGTGCCGAACACTCAAAACCTGGGCGAATAATGGCGCAGGAAACTTCAACGCTAAAACTCCGCCGCCCGAAAATGGCAGCTGGTGCTAAGGCAGTTTAATCAGCTAAGGAATTGTTAAAACATTCCCTTAAAGAACCTTGAGTGTTCTGCTCGCTGGCGCATTTGTAGGCCGTTAGCTCACCGCGTATTCTTGCAGGTGTCGACTGAATTTGGAAAAAATCGTGCCAGACAAGGCTAACCTGCATTTTTCGCACCGCTGTGTCACAAGCTACATTGCTGTGTTTCAGCGCACTAATAGTCCACTTTATTTTCTACAAAACTGACGAGCTGTAGCCGGAAAGGTTAACAAATGACAGAGTTTTCGTGCTCAGAACACGCCCGCGCGTGCAATTTAGCACAACAACGGTCGATGTTCTCCTCGCTCTTACTCGCCCATATTACAGTTTTCCCTACATACAATAACACCGTTCAATTCAGCATGAAAAGCTCTATCGAACGGTATCAAGCATGGGCCAGTTCGAAGACATAGATTTTCGATGACGTCATCGACCTTCTGCCGCGCTGTTGAGCCGCCTCACCTTTGATGCGAAATTGTCAAAAAGCCGATATTCCCAGAATCGGTAGAACTTGGTACCATTCGATAGCGCTCTTCATGCTGAACAGAACGGTACCACTGAGAGTGTCGAACAATCAAACCTGGGCAAGTAAGAGTGCAAGAAACTCCAACCGCTATCTTCCGCCGTTATAAACTGCAGCTGAGGCTAAGGCAGTTTGGAAAGTTGAGGGGTTCTGAGAACGCAATCGTGGAGTACCTTAAGCGCTCCGTTTGCACACACATTACAAGACCGTTGGCTCTCCGGGTCTTCCCGCAGTGGTTCACCGAAATCGGAAAAAAATGCGTCACACAAGCCTCACCTGCATTTTCGCACCCCTGTAACATTGCCTCTTCCTAAGCTACACCGTTCTGCTTTAACGTACTACTAGACCGTTTTACTGCCAACAAGACCCACGAGTTGCAGCCGAAACGATTTGAACTTGAAAGAGCTATTGCGCTCCGAACACGCCCGCGCGTGCAATTTGCAAGCGGTCGCCCCCCCCCCCCCCCCCCGATTGAAAGGTTCGACTCTATATGCATTGTTCATGGTGCACTCTGAAGGCTAGCTGGACAGCCTTAGAGCAATTCCTTAGTAGGGCGGCTGGAAATTTATGATAGAACTCCCCAAACGCTCACTCTACCAGTTGTCGAACCCATTCGATTATTCGATTGATAGGTTCATCTCTATACGCATTGCACGCGGCGCACACTTAACGTCTCTTCGGGACAGATTGGAGCAATTCCAAAGTAGGGCGGCTGGAAATTTCTGATAAAATTCTCCAAACAATGCAAGATAGTCTTGAAGGCTTTATATTTTCCATCAAGCGAAAATAGAAACCCAGTGGACATGCTTCCGCCCATTCGATTGATAGGTTCGATCTTTTATGCATTGTGCACCGCCCACTCTCGGAGCATTCCGGGCATGAGAAAGCACTGACAACGCACGCCATGCTTGAGATACTCCGAAAACACTGCACGTCACATGCACGTCCTGGAAAATAAGGTGCTCCAATCGCAAAAGCCTGCTGGGCCACCACTTTTTTAGGCCACCCATGGCGAAAACGCCGTGGCCTGGTATAGTGTTATACATGGTTTTGTAGATCTCGATGAGACGAATCGAATGGTACCAACAATTTCTGAAGCAACTCAAGATTAAAGGAGTCCTTTTGACCGCGCGACGCGGGCGGTATTGTACCATCAGACGCAGGTCCCAGGTACTTGAAATGTGTCGCTCGTACGAGGGAACTGCCATTGATCTCAACGGATCCAGTCTTGTTTACGTCTGTCGTCAAGTACTCAGATTTTTGACGTTTAGCTTGAGCCCGAACACCGCCAAGTGATCACAGGTCACACCAAGCTTGCCCTTAACGCTCAAGTTCGGCCTTGTCTTCAATAGCAAACATTACGTCATCTGCATATAGCAGCGTCCATGCAGCAGGTTTTTGAAGATCTCCAATTATGGCATCTATTACGACAATAAAAAAGAATGGGGAAAATCGCATCTCCTAGGCAAGGTGTAGCCGGAGAAAGCCGGCTACAACTCGCCTAGGAGATGCGATTGGCACCGCTGACAGCAGCGGCGGCGGCACAGTGCGCCCGCATCCGTCTCGATTTCTTCGTATCCTGCAGCAACCTCTCGGAGAATAGTAGCGAACCTTGCGGCAATCTTCCTTTCTTCGCGTGTACCGCACTGCTATCCTTAGGCGATCCAAATTCAGAAAGCAGAATGGAGACTACCTTTGCTGGGGAAAAGGTATAGCGAATGAAGAAAAATCGATGGCGAATCAAAGCTTTCAGAACTCATTTGCCAGCCAAACATTTGACCTACTTGCCAAACAATGCATGAGATTAGAAGCCGTTTAGCGAAAGTTTTGCATGAGATTAGAAGCCGTTTAGCGTAAGTTTAAGTTTATGACTAGGTGTACAGTTGGTCAACAGCATGTTTGTTTCGCAAATTTTTTGGGCTGTTCAATTAGTGTTCAGGAAGGATTGAACAGATACATATTAGTTGATTCGATTAAATCGTTAACTTCCCTCACGTCATGAATAAAATATGTTAGCTGAGACATGTTTCCAATTTCGCCACTAACGTAACAGCGCTGTCACCAACGGTAACCGAACCCATGACCCCAATCCAGTGAAGCGAACACTCTACCACTGAGTCGCTGCAGTTGCCGTCAGCGCTGCCAATCGCACCTCTGATTACGCAACAACGCGGCTTTCGCCGGCCACAACTCGCTTAGGAGATTCATTTAGAAAATTTGGTCTATATATCTGTGATCAGTGTCTCGAGCTCTTTCAAGTGATATAGGTACCAATCCGATGTTCGATGAGAAGCTGACGGCATTCCCTGGTTAGGGCAAGAATAAAGAATGCGCACCCACTCAGTAAGTTCTTCTGGAAAACCGTGTTGTCGTAAGTCGTACCATATGAGCTCACGCGACGCACGATCGCATGCTTTCTCCATGTTGTTGGTTTTTGTTTCTCGCAATGTGTTTCTACAAGAAGACGAACAACATGAATTGCATCGATGGTGCAGCTACGAAGCCAACTAGTTGGTGGAAAGCCGGATGATCTCGCGAATACGTCCATTCCACAGTTTTCAAGATTTTTACAGTGTAGGAGAGCACTCGGACTGGACAGTAGCTTATACAGTTCGCGGTACTGCCCTTCCTCTTCATATCGGGATCGTTTTGCTTTGCTGACAACTACTGGGAACCTTCTTCTCCACAACGAACAGGTTGGAAAACTTCGTCAGTCTCTCAGCGGGGTGCCAGCACCTCGACTTCCATCGACCTGCCGCTAAGTCGGGATCTGCTGCTTTACCCGGCTTCATCTTCTTAAACCGCAATTGTGGAATACCCTATATGTTCTGCGCGATGCTCGTTAAGAGCAAGGGCTGGCGGAACGCATGCTGCGGAGCATTAGGGGCACGCTCCTGCGGATATGCCAGCGACGGCCCTCAGCAGGGGTGTGTGTAATTACGATTTACGATTTTACGATTTTTGGCGAATTTCTGGGAATTTTTTTACGATGTCGTACACAAAATGTCGTAAATCGTAAATTTTCGTACGTGTTCTATTGGTCACCAGACACTTACTTCTAGCGCGCTTCGGTTAGAGTATACGTTTGTCTTTTTGACAATAGACACCTCCCGCAAGCGTTCAGAATCTGTAGAGTGTTTGTCAGTTCTGCTTTTGTCAACGTTTTGGAGACTAGACGAGCAAAACTGCAGATAAGGTGGAATTCGATTTCTGGGCTGGTTCAATAAAGGTCTCTTTCAACCACCTCTAGATCGTTTAATATCAGATTTGCCTGCAACGGATGAAAGACTAATGTGTCTCCGAGTGCTGCGAGAAAATGCATTACGCAGGCTGAAACGGCATGCAAATACCACCAAAGTCAAATATACGAAAGTGAGAACTACAGCTACCTTGTTATGAATCCGTGAAAATGCGTAAATTTTTTCAAGGAGCTGCAAAGCCAGACGCTCCAAATTTTAGCAGCTGCGATTTGAAGGTACTCCTCAACGATCAGCCAAGAATTCGCATACAGCTTGCATAAGATGGGTCTATTAGATTAAAGACAGGGTGCAAGGATAGTTGTTACATCGATAATAATTCGTTATACTCTGGTGAGGTTCAAGCTCTGAGGCTGCTTGAGATAAAAAAGAAAAAGTTTCGGTCAAGAAAATATGGGTCAACGTCTCCTAGACTATTATCAGAAGAATTTCGTCCTTCTGCTTTTTAGAGTGAGCTATAAGGCAGTAACAACACTTTCTTGGATAACCTGTATTTCTGCTTTAATGCAGATTGCAGGGCATTCTTTAACTATACTTCTCAGTACCAAAACCCTTTTATTGTCCAGAATACTGAAGATTCCTGATCGCCAGTTGCGAGTAGACACGACTCAGTATGAACATGATTATTCATGGCAGAGGGTTTACATAGACCCTTCTATCATTACCACTATCCTTCCTCCTTTCTACCACCATCCGACAGCCGATTCTCCGATTCTTCACCTTCTTCGTGCAGATTGCCTCGAATATGTCTCACGGTGGCCAGTAGTTCCAAGTATCATCTAGCTCTACACTTTTTGCAGCATCTACCCTTTAATTTGTATCAGAAAATGAGCTTTGACATCGAGCCTATAACGAGTGGCACTTGCGTAATTTAACGATGAAAAAATATCGAAAAGAGATGATATTGGGATCTTAGAATAAAAATTTGAAATTACATGCCATTGAACCTTTTGCGATATCCCCAGTATTCTATCACTTCACTTAGTCTTCCTAATGTTCCGCAGGGTTAATCAATAAGCAGGCACTTTCTTCTATGAAAGTCAATCATTTCAATCAATTGATATACTGAAAAAGGACGAACGTAAATATTTGTTTGAAATGAGTGCAATGAGAATGAAACTCCCTTGTAAACATGGGGGCTGAATACACAGATCGCTCACTTTGGACCATTTCTCAATTTCCATCCATGTTACGATCTACGGTTTGCATTTTACGACGGTTTTGTCGTAATTACGATTTACCACTTGCGAAATTTCGTATTTCATTTACGCACAGCCTTCACCCTCAGTTGTAAACCATATTCGACAGGGAAACGAGGAAGGAACGGTGACCACGCCCGTGGGAATGCCCATAAAAAGCCCAACAGACGTTGCATGCTTATTTTCCTGCTCTGACCGCACTCCCTTTTCGGTCTATGTAAATATCGTTTATTGCTCTCTAATAACCTTTTGCTGATAAGTATTCTAACTCATCCACGTAACATTTTCTTGTTAGTACTGAATATCGGAACCGATATCAGTACAGTAGTCGATGGACAAGGCATTGGGCTATTTGCTAGTCACTGGGGTGTCGGTTTACATAGCTGACATAGTGTTTCCCACTGACTCTATAAAGCGGCTTATAGATGTATTCAGGAATGTGAATGTTAGGAGCGTTTCGCAAAGCTCACCTAGCTAAGGACCTTTCTCTGTATGGCGGGATACTACCGAAAATTACTTTTAAGGTTTTCTCAGATTTAAAACCACTATATGAGCTTACCAACCCAAAAAGGGGTTTTCATAGCTTGAAGAGCTTGACTATGCCTTCAATTCGCTTAAAAAGGTCCTTGAAGAAGCTCCGGTTCTTGCGCAATCCAATATATAGAAAGCTAATGATGGATCACGTATTATATATACTGACGCCAGTTCCATAGGTGTAGGCGCTGTTTTGGCCCAGGAAGGAGAGGATTCCATATTACACTCAGTGTTTTTCACCTCAAAACATCTTAGTGGCGCTGAAAAGAACTATCACTTTACTGACCAAGAGGCTTTAGCGCTTGTCTACAGTCTCAAAAAGTTTCACTACTTTACATATGGCGTCAGAACTATTATTAGGACTGATCATTCCGCGCTTACTTCAATTTTTAAGAGAACAAGCGTTTCTCCTAGGGTTTTGCGATGGGCACTGGAGGTGAAACGCTATGATCTTATTGTTAGCATACAATTTGTGAAAGTACAGCAATGTGACAGCAAATGCGCTATCGCTGGGATTATCACAAAATCATTCTCCAACGCATGACTACGCGGACGGCGATAAAATCGTCTGGGCTGTATAAGAACACGAATAGCTTTCACATTTAAGGTAAGATCCAGATTTTCCTGCTGTAGTAGAAGATGTTAAAAGTGGGCAAAAGGTGAAGGTAGAATTACAAGGCATGGTAGAATTCTTAGCTCCACAGACTTTGTGATCCAAGAAGGAAACCAAAATTCAACAAAGGAAGCTGGATCACTAATCCTTGTAGTGCCTGGTTGTGTCGACAAGATGTATTCACTGAAGCGCATCGGTTGTTTTAGGTAGGCATTTTAATGCTCACAAAATGTTCCCACAAGTGGAACATTCGATATTTTGTCCGAGAATGTACCAAGATTTAGCTGGTGCCACGCCTGTCGGCAGTGTTTTCTGACTAATTGCAGGCCAGAAAACGTCCAGCCTTGAAGCCAATAAAAGTTACCAGGCCAGTTCAAACCGGTGAGGGTAGACTTCCTAGAAATGGAACTTCCCATCAGTGGAAATTGCTATATCGTAACAGTTATAGATCATTTCACAAAATAACTAGATGCTTACGCGGTACGTGAAGAAAGGCCCAGATGGTGGCGGGAACAGTCTTTAGCAAATGGGTTTGCGGTACCGGTTGGTGGCCAAAAATCCTTCTACCGTGTAGAGGAGGTGGGTTTGAGAACGCTATAATGACCGCTTCGTGTGATGTTATGGGATTTAAGCAAAAATTCACAAGGGATTACTGCCCCAGAGAGAACGGCTTAACGGAGCGTTATGGGAACACAGGTCAGAATGCGTAAAAAGAAAACCAACGTATTAGAATGGAACAGAGTTCTACCTACTGTACACTCATAACGCTTCAATGCATAGAGCAACTGGAAAAGGACATTTTTGATGTATGGGTGTGACCCAAAATACCGTTAATCAGTAATCCCTCCAGAGCATTTGTGGATTACGACACATAAAGTAGAGTTCTTGTGTGCGTTAAAGCTAGCCCGCGAATGGATCAATGAAAATGCTAATGAATGTCATGAAAAGATGAGGTCGGATTACGATAGGTGACTAAAACTGGAAGACAGTTTTTAGAACCGGGATAAAGTTTATAAGAAGCTTCTGACTGAAAATGGAAAGTCTCGTCATTCTAAGATGAATACGGAGTGGGCGGGTCCTTTTCGAATCCTGGAAGATAGTAGTAACTCAGCACTAATAACCCTAATTGGCGAAAACAAGGAGCCACAAAGGATTCAGTCTGACCACCTTGTCAAGGTCCTCAGGAAGATAGACGATACTCCTGTATCGGGAACTACCATATGTGGAAGGCGCAAGAAAAATTGGCAGGCGGCCGGAAGGTCGAAAAACGAGAAATGGGCAACGTATAGCTTGTTCAAATGCTCAACGTCCTTGACGCCCGCTATCGTTCGGATCTCTGTTCAAGCTGGCTCGCATTTCTGCTGTTGTGGGTCAAAGCAATGTTCCGTATAATTTTCGCTCGCAGTGGTGCGGACCCGTACCACTTGTCGCGTATGCATCATGCCGCTTTGATGTATGCTGACGAGAACCCATGTAATGCTGTAAGTGGAAGCAGCTAAAGCCACGTCGCAATCTGGTTTTACTTCCGAAAGAGTGCGTTTTAAACACAAGACGATGACGGCCAAAGTCATACTCTGCTCTGCGGACATCGAGCCGGAGTGGATCGATGAAGAGTATTCGGTGGACTTCCTAATATATCCGTCGAAGTTCGCCGAAACCGTGCGGTGGAAAGGTATATGACCCTCCTTATACAAGCAGTTGCAAAAGGGGCACTTCACCCAGAGTGCCACGAAACGCTTCTGGAATACGACAATAAAACAGCATCTGCTGTTTTATTGTCGTTGAGTGTTTGTTGAGTGTTTGTTTTAAAACAGCACCGTGCTCTGCTTAGCATTTCAGAGGACCAAATGCTCCACGACCAAGGGAAGAAGCTCTTGCCACGGAAGATCGTGGATCCCAGACAACTTACGTCATGTTATGATCGTGGTGCTCGACGTGATGGGACCATCACCGAAAAGATCTCTCAGAAGCACAACCTTGCTGAGGCGCGGCAGAACAAGGCGGCGCATACCAGGTACAGAGGCGATCGCTCAGGGGTAAGAGTGGCCGTGGTGCACGCCTTAGCACAGTGGAAGCGCTTTTTTTGAGGGCCTTTATGTGGAATATATCGGGCTCGATATATTCTGCATGTTGCTCGTTAAGAACAAGGGCTGGAACATATCCCGCGGAGCATTAGGGACGTGCTCCTGTGGATATGCCAGCGACGACCCTCAGTTGTAAACCATGTTCGATGGGGAGAGGATGAAGGAACGGTGACCACGCCCGTGGAATTGCCTATAAAACGCCTTCCCCAGTAGACATTGCACATTGTTTATTTTTCTGCTCTGATCGCACTCCCTCTTCGTTCTATGTAAATATCGTTTATTGCTCTCTAATAACCTTGTTTCTAATAAACATTCTTAGGCCTATGCTATAGTCCCGCGAAAGTATCCGCGGAACGGGAATAATCTAGCCAGGACCCAACGCACGCCCAATAGCCGCAGTCCGCATTTTCCGCGGATCGTCAGCGGCGGTCGGTGGACGGGCTGGTATACTTCCCGTCCCCCGACCGACCCCGCCGACCGACAACCTCCCGCAGAGCAATGCACCGCGGAAGGCTGTCGGTCGGCGTTATCAAAACTTTATCAAAAATAAACGTGCACCTATTCGAAAGCGACCGATTTCGTGAACTTGGAACGTTCCTAGTTCACGGAGTGATAAAGCGCTCCAACGCGATTATCATTCAGTGTCGGCCGTTGACCGCGCTGGGTCGGCGACCATCTTCCGCGGTGCATTTCTCGTCCGCGGACGTCCCGCGGGCACTCCCGCGGGACTATACCATAGGCCCTACCCATCCACGTATTATTTTCTTATGAGCACTGGATATCGGAACCGATATCAGTACAGTAATCGAATCGACTACAAAGCGAGGACTACTGAAGTCCCACTCAATTGCTGGTTGTCTTGTCGCCGAGAAAAGCTTGTTATATTTTTTCTTCTCTTTTAACTTTCCTTGACGTCGTTAGTGCACAGCCGTTCCTGATTCTCGATCCACGCCGCCTAGGCTTAACCATGCCCAGTTCGGAACGTGCAGCTTGTAGTATCGAATCGGTTTCACGTTTCTATGTCTCGTCAGAAGTGGTAACAGTCGGCAGTCGAATACGAGCAACAACAGCTGCGTCTTCTCTTTCATCCGCTGCCACTTGATCAATGCTGGACCGTATCACTCGACCTGCCGCAGCCTCGGTGGAACTTAAGTGTGCAGATCAACGGATGGTGCTGCGTGGCGACGGTCTCGTGTGGCAAAACATTCGCATCTGTGACTAGCCTTTAATCGCGGTGCCTGACAAGGATAAAGTCAGTCTGTTTCTTGGTATTCCCGCTATAGAAAGACACGATATGGGAGTCACGCTTTCGAAACATTGTGTTCGTGATGGTGAGATTATTCGAGTCCGCATACTCAAGACTACGTTTACCATCAGCGTTACGTGCCCCTTAACCGAAACCGCCATGACAGCTTTGACCATCTTTCGCAGTTCTGCCGTGGCCGTTGAGATCACGTGCGACATCAACAGCGTCTTCTGGAGGCACCTCTGCTGTCTTCTCATCAAGCAGGTTCAAAACTCGTATTTGGCTCGCTCGGAGCAACCTGTTTGCGTACGCAGAGAAATGATAGATTCGCTCTTCAGCAGCGACGGCGACATTCATCAAGCGGTCTCTCAAACGTTTCACGCTTCTGGTGGTCCTGGGACTGCCGCACAGGACTACCCTAAAGCCTCGGCCTATTTCCCTCGACTTGCAACAGGACCACCTCGTTTCCTGCACCGCACAGAAATCAACTCTTCTTCGCTCCAGTGCTTCTACCAACTTGCACGAGCGGTCCCTCAACGTACCCACATTTAGCGCTGCTACGCGGATCCTGCATACGTTACGGGACCTTCGGACTCAGTTGCACCCCGATGCCGTCCTTGCATCAGGGACCCTCGCATACTTCTCACACTCGCCGGGCTTTGAGAGTGCGCGTCGGCTCCCGCGGACGCCGTAGCACTATCTCGAAATCTCTTATGCGTAATCAACCATGTGATGTGACATGGGTCTTCGTAGGCCGGTCGGTCACAAGGGCCTGTCGCCTGCAATCGAATGTCCGCGGTTACCTTAGCTCCCAAAGGGAACCACGTGGAGAAACGGATATCGCCACCGATAAATCGCTGAATATTTCATAGCATTCAAAAAAATTTCAGCGTGGCGTCACTATACTAGCGGAACTATTACGAGTAGAGGTTTATAGTTGGTGGGCTCAACCTTATCTGGGTGGTAATCTATATCTGAACAGTAGCATCCTGTCTTCGGGACCCTTTCTAACTTGTCCCACTCGGCGTAGTTATGGTGTTCTTCCTGCGAAAACCATGAAACAGATGGCAGCTACTACAGATTCTACCACAGATTATGAGAAGTTATTACTACGGCGAAGCCTTTGAGAGTAAAACGGTAAGGGAACTCGTTATTCAACTCCTTTTCGGATGTGCCACGCATTTTACATCTATGGGATGTAGTGGATGCCATTTGAATGCGTATTTGGCTATGCAGAGATATGCAGGTGTCAGCCGATGGAGAAGTTAGCGCGTCAGCCTTCCCAGACCCTGCTTTTTAGAGTGAGCTATAAGGCAGTAACAACACTTTCTTGGATAACCTGTATTTCTGCTTTAATGCAGATTGCAGGGCATTCTTTAACTATACTTCTCAGTACCAAAACCCTTTTATTGTCCAGAATACTGAAGATTCCTGATCGCCAGTTGCGAGTAGACACGACTCAGTATGAACATGATTATTCATGGCAGAGGGTTTACATAGACCCTTCTATCATTACCACTATCCTTCCTCCTTTCTACCACCATCCGACAGCCGATTCTCCGATTCTTCACCTTCTTCGTGCAGATTGCCTCGAATATGTCTCACGGTGGCCAGTAGTTCCAAGTATCATCTAGCTCTACACTTTTTGCAGCATCTACCCTTTAATTTGTATCAGAAAATGAGCTTTGACATCGAGCCTATAACGAGTGGCACTTGCGTAATTTAACGATGAAAAAATATCGAAAAGAGATGATATTGGGATCTTAGAATAAAAATTTGAAATTACATGCCATTGAACCTTTTGCGATATCCCCAGTATTCTATCACTTCACTTAGTCTTCCTAATGTTCCGCAGGGTTAATCAATAAGCAGGCACTTTCTTCTATGAAAGTCAATCATTTCAATCAATTGATATACTGAAAAAGGACGAACGTAAATATTTGTTTGAAATGAGTGCAATGAGAATGAAACTCCCTTGTAAACATGGGGGCTGAATACACAGATCGCTCACTTTGGACCATTTCTCAATTTCCATCCATGTTACGATCTACGGTTTGCATTTTACGACGGTTTTGTCGTAATTACGATTTACCACTTGCGAAATTTCGTATTTCATTTACGCACAGCCTTCACCCTCAGTTGTAAACCATATTCGACAGGGAAACGAGGAAGGAACGGTGACCACGCCCGTGGGAATGCCCATAAAAAGCCCAACAGACGTTGCATGCTTATTTTCCTGCTCTGACCGCACTCCCTTTTCGGTCTATGTAAATATCGTTTATTGCTCTCTAATAACCTTTTGCTGATAAGTATTCTAACTCATCCACGTAACATTTTCTTGTTAGTACTGAATATCGGAACCGATATCAGTACAGTAGTCGATGGACAAGGCATTGGGCTATTTGCTAGTCACTGGGGTGTCGGTTTACATAGCTGACATAGTGTTTCCCACTGACTCTATAAAGCGGCTTATAGATGTATTCAGGAATGTGAATGTTAGGAGCGTTTCGCAAAGCTCACCTAGCTAAGGACCTTTCTCTGTATGGCGGGATACTACCGAAAATTACTTTTAAGGTTTTCTCAGATTTAAAACCACTATATGAGCTTACCAACCCAAAAAGGGGTTTTCATAGCTTGAAGAGCTTGACTATGCCTTCAATTCGCTTAAAAAGGTCCTTGAAGAAGCTCCGGTTCTTGCGCAATCCAATATATAGAAAGCTAATGATGGATCACGTATTATATATACTGACGCCAGTTCCATAGGTGTAGGCGCTGTTTTGGCCCAGGAAGGAGAGGATTCCATATTACACTCAGTGTTTTTCACCTCAAAACATCTTAGTGGCGCTGAAAAGAACTATCACTTTACTGACCAAGAGGCTTTAGCGCTTGTCTACAGTCTCAAAAAGTTTCACTACTTTACATATGGCGTCAGAACTATTATTAGGACTGATCATTCCGCGCTTACTTCAATTTTTAAGAGAACAAGCGTTTCTCCTAGGGTTTTGCGATGGGCACTGGAGGTGAAACGCTATGATCTTATTGTTAGCATACAATTTGTGAAAGTACAGCAATGTGACAGCAAATGCGCTATCGCTGGGATTATCACAAAATCATTCTCCAACGCATGACTACGCGGACGGCGATAAAATCGTCTGGGCTGTATAAGAACACGAATAGCTTTCACATTTAAGGTAAGATCCAGATTTTCCTGCTGTAGTAGAAGATGTTAAAAGTGGGCAAAAGGTGAAGGTAGAATTACAAGGCATGGTAGAATTCTTAGCTCCACAGACTTTGTGATCCAAGAAGGAAACCAAAATTCAACAAAGGAAGCTGGATCACTAATCCTTGTAGTGCCTGGTTGTGTCGACAAGATGTATTCACTGAAGCGCATCGGTTGTTTTAGGTAGGCATTTTAATGCTCACAAAATGTTCCCACAAGTGGAACATTCGATATTTTGTCCGAGAATGTACCAAGATTTAGCTGGTGCCACGCCTGTCGGCAGTGTTTTCTGACTAATTGCAGGCCAGAAAACGTCCAGCCTTGAAGCCAATAAAAGTTACCAGGCCAGTTCAAACCGGTGAGGGTAGACTTCCTAGAAATGGAACTTCCCATCAGTGGAAATTGCTATATCGTAACAGTTATAGATCATTTCACAAAATAACTAGATGCTTACGCGGTACGTGAAGAAAGGCCCAGATGGTGGCGGGAACAGTCTTTAGCAAATGGGTTTGCGGTACCGGTTGGTGGCCAAAAATCCTTCTACCGTGTAGAGGAGGTGGGTTTGAGAACGCTATAATGACCGCTTCGTGTGATGTTATGGGATTTAAGCAAAAATTCACAAGGGATTACTGCCCCAGAGAGAACGGCTTAACGGAGCGTTATGGGAACACAGGTCAGAATGCGTAAAAAGAAAACCAAACGTATTAGAATGGAACAGAGTTCTACCTACTGTACACTCATAACGCTTCAATGCATAGAGCAACTGGAAAAGGACATTTTTGATGTATGGGTGTGACCCAAAATACCGTTAATCAGTAATCCCTCCAGAGCATTTGTGGATTACGACACATAAAGTAGAGTTCTTGTGTGCGTTAAAGCTAGCCCGCGAATGGATCAATGAAAATGCTAATGAATGTCATGAAAAGATGAGGTCGGATTACGATAGGTGACTAAAACTGGAAGACAGTTTTTAGAACCGGGATAAAGTTTATAAGAAGCTTCTGACTGAAAATGGAAAGTCTCGTCATTCTAAGATGAATACGGAGTGGGCGGGTCCTTTTCGAATCCTGGAAGATAGTAGTAACTCAGCACTAATAACCCTAATTGGCGAAAACAAGGAGCCACAAAGGATTCAGTCTGACCACCTTGTCAAGGTCCTCAGGAAGATAGACGATACTCCTGTATCGGGAACTACCATATGTGGAAGGCGCAAGAAAAATTGGCAGGCGGCCGGAAGGTCGAAAAACGAGAAATGGGCAACGTATAGCTTGTTCAAATGCTCAACGTCCTTGACGCCCGCTATCGTTCGGATCTCTGTTCAAGCTGGCTCGCATTTCTGCTGTTGTGGGTCAAAGCAATGTTCCGTATAATTTTCGCTCGCAGTGGTGCGGACCCGTACCACTTGTCGCGTATGCATCATGCCGCTTTGATGTATGCTGACGAGAACCCATGTAATGCTGTAAGTGGAAGCAGCTAAAGCCACGTCGCAATCTGGTTTTACTTCCGAAAGAGTGCGTTTTAAACACAAGACGATGACGGCCAAAGTCATACTCTGCTCTGCGGACATCGAGCCGGAGTGGATCGATGAAGAGTATTCGGTGGACTTCCTAATATATCCGTCGAAGTTCGCCGAAACCGTGCGGTGGAAAGGTATATGACCCTCCTTATACAAGCAGTTGCAAAAGGGGCACTTCACCCAGAGTGCCACGAAACGCTTCTGGAATACGACAATAAAACAGCATCTGCTGTTTTATTGTCGTTGAGTGTTTGTTGAGTGTTTGTTTTAAAACAGCACCGTGCTCTGCTTAGCATTTCAGAGGACCAAATGCTCCACGACCAAGGGAAGAAGCTCTTGCCACGGAAGATCGTGGATCCCAGACAACTTACGTCATGTTATGATCGTGGTGCTCGACGTGATGGGACCATCACCGAAAAGATCTCTCAGAAGCACAACCTTGCTGAGGCGCGGCAGAACAAGGCGGCGCATACCAGGTACAGAGGCGATCGCTCAGGGGTAAGAGTGGCCGTGGTGCACGCCTTAGCACAGTGGAAGCGCTTTTTTTGAGGGCCTTTATGTGGAATATATCGGGCTCGATATATTCTGCATGTTGCTCGTTAAGAACAAGGGCTGGAACATATCCCGCGGAGCATTAGGGACGTGCTCCTGTGGATATGCCAGCGACGACCCTCAGTTGTAAACCATGTTCGATGGGGAGAGGATGAAGGAACGGTGACCACGCCCGTGGAATTGCCTATAAAACGCCTTCCCCATTAGACATTGCACATTGTTTATTTTTCTGCTCTGATCGCACTCCCTCTTCGTTCTATGTAAATATCGTTTATTGCTCTCTAATAACCTTGTTTCTAATAAACATTCTTAGGCCTATGCTATAGTCCCGCGAAAGTATCCGCGGAACGGGAATAATCTAGCCAGGACCCAACGCACGCCCAATAGCCGCAGTCCGCATTATCCGCGGATCGTCAGCGGCGGTCGGTGGACGGGCTGGTATACTTCCCGTCCCCCGACCGACCCCGCCGACCGACAACCTCCCGCAGAGCAATGCACCGCGGAAGGCTGTCGGTCGGCGTTATCAAAACTTTATCAAAAATAAACGTGCACCTATTCGAAAGCGACCGATTTCGTGAACTTGGAACGTTCCTAGTTCACGGAGTGATAAAGCGCTCCAACGCGATTATCATTCAGTGTCGGCCGTTGACCGCGCTGGGTCGGCGACCATCTTCCGCGGTGCATTTCTCGTCCGCGGACGTCCCGCGGGCACTCCCGCGGGACTATACCATAGGCCCTACCCATCCACGTATTATTTTCTTATGAGCACTGGATATCGGAACCGATATCAGTACAGTAATCGAATCGACTACAAAGCGAGGACTACTGAAGTCCCACTCAATTGCTGGTTGTCTTGTCGCCGAGAAAAGCTTGTTATATTTTTTCTTCTCTTTTAACTTTCCTTGACGTCGTTAGTGCACAGCCGTTCCTGATTCTCGATCCACGCCGCCTAGGCTTAACCATGCCCAGTCGGAACGTGCAGCTTGTAGTATCGAATCGGTTTCACGTTTCTATGTCTCGTCAGAAGTGGTAACAGTCGGCAGTCGAATACGAGCAACAACAGCTGCGTCTTCTCTTTCATCCGCTGCCACTTGATCAATGCTGGACCGTATCACTCGACCTGCCGCAGCCTCGGTGGAACTTAAGTGTGCAGATCAACGGATGGTGCTGCGTGGCGACGGTCTCGTGTGGCAAAACATTCGCATCTGTGACTAGCCTTTAATCGCGGTGCCTGACAAGGATAAAGTCAGTCTGTTTTTTGGTATTCCTGCTATAGAAAGACACGATATGGGAGTCACGCTTTCGAAACATTGTGTTCGTGATGGTGAGATTATTCGAGTCCGCATACTCAAGACTACGTTTACCATCAGCGTTACGTGCCCCTTAACCGAAACCGCCATGACAGCTTTGACCATCTTTCGCAGTTCTGCCGTGGCCGTTGAGATCACGTGCGACATCAACAGCGTCTTCTGGAGGCACCTCTGCTGTCTTCTCATCAAGCAGGTTCAAAACTCGTATTTGGCTCGCTCGGAGCAACCTGTTTGCGTACGCAGAGAAATGATAGATTCGCTCTTCAGCAGCGACGGCGACATTCATCAAGCGGTCTCTCAAACGTTTCACGCTTCTGGTGGTCCTGGGACTGCCGCACAGGACTACCCTAAAGCCTCGGCCTATTTCCCTCGACTTGCAACAGGACCACCTCGTTTCCTGCACCGCACAGAAATCAACTCTTCTTCGCTCCAGTGCTTCTACCAACTTGCACGAGCGGTCCCTCAACGTACCCACATTTAGCGCTGCTACGCGGATCCTGCATACGTTACGGGACCTTCGGACTCAGTTGCACCCCGATGCCGTCCTTGCATCAGGGACCCTCGCATACTTCTCACACTCGCCGGGCTTTGAGAGTGCGCGTCGGCTCCCGCGGACGCCGTAGCACTATCTCGAAATCTCTTATGCGTAATCAACCATGTGATGTGACATGGGTCTTCGTAGGCCGGTCGGTCACAAGGGCCTGTCGCCTGCAATCGAATGTCCGCGGTTACCTTAGCTCCCAAAGGGAACCACGTGGAGAAACGGATATCGCCACCGATAAATCGCTGAATATTTCATAGCATTCAAAAAAATTTCAGCGTGGCGTCACTATACTAGCGGAACTATTACGAGTAGAGGTTTATAGTTGGTGGGCTCAACCTTATCTGGGTGGTAATCTATATCTGTACAGTAGCATCCTGTCTTCGGGACCCTTTCTAACTTGTCCCACTCGGCGTAGTTATGGTGTTCTTCCTGCGAAAACCATGAAACAGATGGCAGCTACTACAGATTCTACCACAGATTATGAGAAGTTATTACTACGGCGAAGCCTTTGAGAGTAAAACGGTAAGGGAACTCGTTATTCAACTCCTTTTCGGATGTGCCACGCATTTTACATCTATGGGATGTAGTGGATGCCATTTGAATGCGTATTTGGCTATGCAGAGATATGCAGGTGTCAGCCGATGGAGAAGTTAGCGCGTCAGCCTTCCCAGACAAGTCTGGTACTAACTTACCGACCACGGAAGAATAGAAGACTTGGTTGGCCTGAGCGAAAAATCCGAACCAACAACCTGGTATCGAACGTACGCGAGAGCCGGCGCTTCCTCAGACTGCCCTACATGCTCCCAACGGTCGTACAATGTTGTGACAAATGTAAACGCAAATGAGATGTCGCAAAGAAATCCGAAACCGAGCAGAGAAGCATTAGGCTTTGCATATGGAAGGGCCGATTTTGCAACCTCAATTTCTGGTCGATTTTTCGTGGCTACGAATGCTCTCGTTTCAGCATTGTATAGTTTCTGAAGGCACAAATACTCCTCTTTCTTACCATTTATAGCTTAAGTGACAAAATTGCCTCCTGACGAGTTTTTGACATCGTTCTTACAGTGGACGTCAGCGAGTTATTCGGGTGCTCTACTTATATGAATTTAAAAGAGGACACGCCGCGGTCGCAGCTCGTAACAGCTGCTTTTGGCGACGATTTCACTAAGGAATGCACATTTCGCCACTGGATCGAAAGGGTTCGATCTGGAGTTGAAAGTCCCAAAGCTGTAGACCGAGGCATTCCTTAACGACGACCATCTCAACGCCATAATGGAAGCGGGTCTGACTTGAGAGAGCTACACAACGTTTTGGCGTGGACAACAGCACCATTCCTCGCCACTTAAATGTGATCGGAAAAGTAAGAAAATTAGATAAATGGATCCCGCACGAACTGGGCGCGGGGCAGGTGCTGACGCCACAACAGCTGTGTTTCGTTAAGGCTGCGCAGACTAGGGGAGCCTTTTTTGGACAAGATCTTGACATGCGACAAAAATGGATCCTTTGTGACAATCGACGTCACTCTGCGCAATGGATGGACAAGAACGAGAGTCCAAAGGAGATGCCGAAACCAGGTCTCCATCCAAAGAAGACGATGGTGACCGTATGGTAGAAACGGCTGGTGTAGTCCACTACAAATTCTTGAAGACTGCAGAGACTATCACAGCGGAAAATTACTGTGCCGAAATTGAAGTGATGCACCAGAAGTTGATCGAAAAACCGCCTACTTTGTTCAGTCGAAAAGGCCCAATCCTACTGCATGACAACGCGCGTCCGCCACGTTTCAAAAATTGTTTCCCGAAGCTGGGCGAATTATATTCACCAGATCTGTCCCCTACTGAATAACATTTTTCAAACACAAGATGATGTCGAAAATGACTTCTTATGTTTTTATTAATTCTCGTAGTTCTGATTTTTATAGAGATGGGATAACTAAGCTGGCGTTGTTAAGCTCTCGCGTTGGGAAAAGCGTATTAATTGTAACGATGTTTACTACGATTAATAAAATTCCTTCCAAGCAAAGTTACGATCTGTCAAACTTTAATGTTTAGTTTTTAGTTGTAATGGTGATTATATCGATTAGTAAAATTGCTTCCAAGCAATGTTATGGTCTGTCGAAGTTTCCAGTCAAAATTGGCCACCTCATAAGCAACGACCTAATAGGTCATCCCTACACAACCTTTTGTATTGTACGAAACTAAAAAATGTATGCAGCACCGGTGTGTTCTACATCAATGGTGAACTGAGTTAGGCCAATTTTGATGTAATTGGACGTGAGCGTCCTCTTTAGGCCATCTCTTAGTCATTACACTAAAAAACTAGTTTTGCTATATGGAATAATATGGTGGGATACGGCAGGGCAGTATCTTAAAGACTGTTCCTATGGAGTCTATCCACCCTCTATCGCACGTACGCGATTCATTCTCTAAAGTACTCGTTCTAAACATGGCGAGCGGCAGATAGAGAGAGTCTTAATCCGAGGTGCTTAATCTGCGGAAGCACAAATAAAATCAATTGGTATTGGTAGACCGCTCAATACCGTTCACAGTCCTACGGGAATAGTATTACTGCGATTCTTTAGTCATCCTCCGCTCCCGTCACCTACACCCACTCCACCAATAATCCTTACACATGTGCCGACAGAAGACGGTAGTGAGAATCAAGTACGCGCACAAGGGTTGTTGCACGAAGCCTTCATGAAGTCATCTGAAAACCCCAGATACTGTGCAAAGTCTTTTCTGTGGCACGTTTTCTGAATCCGGATGCACTTGTATAACGTCTGTGACACATTTTCTGAGTCCCGACGCGTGTGTCACGCCGTCTATTACAGGTCTTCTGCACCACGACAAACGTGGCACGACGTCTGCAGCACGTCTTCTGACGCCACGTTGAACGACACTGAGAAAAAATACTGGTCCTCTTATTGGGCTTTTCACTGATCCCCTTCATTAGTTTAGTTTGCTGGTCCGCCTTTAATGGTTCTAATACTGGACCCTTTTGACTGGTCCTCTCTTCATTGGCCCCTTACTGGTTCTCCTCAACTGGTCCTTCACTGGTACCCTATTTATTGGTACCTCTTCACTGGACCCCCACCCCCTTCACCGGTCTCCATTACTGGTCCCACCTTCACTGGTCCCCTCTTCACTGGTCCCCTTTATTGACCCCCTATTACACGTGCTCGGAATCCGGACACCCCCTGCGCGACATCGGTTACATATCCTCTGAACCCAGACACCAATTGCGCGACATCGATGACACCGCTTCTTAAATCGGACGCCTGTTGAACAACGTCGATGACATGTCTTCTCAGCCCGGACGTGCTTTCGCGACATCGGCGACACGTCGTCTGAATCTGGACAGGCCTTCCGCGACATCGGTGACACCTCATCCGAATCCGGACACCAGTCTAACGACGCTGATGACATGTCGTCTCAAACAGGACGTCCTTTGCGCAACATCAGTCACACCTCTTCTTAACCCAGACACCCATTACATGACATCGGAGACACAGCTTCTCAACCCAGACGTCCTTTGCGCGACATTGGTGACATGTCTTCCGAACCATGACGTCTGCTGAACGACGTCGGTGACACGTCTTCTGAACTCGGAGACTCGCTCTCACGACGTCGATGACACATGTTCGGAACTCGGACGCCCTTTGCGTGACATCGGCGCCACGTCTTCTGACCCCTCTCAGCCCGACTAGGTGACACCTCGCCTGAACCCGGATGGCTGTTACTCGACATTTATGAAAGGTCAGATGGGCAGACGGACGGACAAACGGAAGGACAGACACAATCGCTTACTGTTTTATAGAGTAGGATATATGTTAATATAATAAACCTATCCTATCCTTCTACATATAAAAGAGTTAGCGGTTGTCCGTCTCTCCGTCCGTCCGTCTGCTTATATGCCTGGCCTTTCTTAGAAGTCGAGTAGCAAGCGTCCGTGTTTGAGCGAGCTGCCACTCAAGCCGTGTTGAGATCGTTAGAAGAAATGTCACCGATGCCGCGCAAAGGGCCTTAGAGTTCAATAGACATGCCAGCGACGTTGTTCAACAGGCGCCCGAGTTTAGAACAGGTGTCACCGACGTCGCGCAATTTGTGGGTGCCTGGGTTCAGAAGCGGTGTAACCCATGTTGCATAGTGGGGGTCTGGGTTCAAAAAAGTCACCGATGTCACGCAAGGGGTGCCTGGGCTCAGAAGAGGTATTACGGATTTCATGAAAGCGGTTGTCTCGGTTCATAGTAAGGGAGGGGGAGTGAACGGGAAGCAGTGAAGTGGGAGGGTCCTGTGAAGGTTAAAGCGGAACCTTTCAAGGACTAGTAAAGGGGATCAGTGAAGGTGAGACCAGTAATGGGGGAGCCGTGAAGGGGGGTGGGGGCGGTAAAGGAAGGACCGGTAAAGGGGACCATTAATGGGGCAGTGAAGAGGGACCAATAAAGAGTACTGCTCAGGTGAAGGGGCAGTAAGGGAAGGGGTAAAAAGGGGCAGTGATCGGGAACCAGTGAAGTGGGCGAGTCCTGTGAAGGGGGAGGGGGGAGGCGGTAAAGAGGGAACCAGTGATAATAGGAGTGGGGATCAGTGGAAGGAACCTGTAACGGCGGACCAGTACAGTACCGGACATGCCGCTGCGTCCAACAAGCACAAGCGGCTCAAAAGGGCGCCGGAGAACGCCGTTTTCCGCTCGCCCTCAACTTGGACGTTAGGCTAATGGAAGGAGCCTATCCACGCGTTTGGACGAGCATTGGCCTACTGTTTGGAACTAACTTCTGGCATGGCGCGCGGTGCTAACTATGCATCTTGGCCCTACAGAATCAATCGAGTGGGCGCGACAAGCTATAGAGCGAGCGACAGCTTGTAGAGTCAGCGTATGGGGAGTTTTAAAGGAAATCCCTACCCGCGCTACTCAGGCATTGCTCTAGGACTGTCCAGCTTACATCTGGAGTGCGCCGTGAACAATGCATATAGAATCGAAGCTATCAATCGAGTGGGCGCGACCGCTCGCAAATTGCACGCACGGGCGTGTTTGGAGCGCGATAACTCTGTCAAGTGGGAACGCTTTCCGCTGCAGCTTGTGGGCCAGTAAGAAGCTCTAGCACAATGCCAAAGCACAACGATGTAGCCTAACAGCTGACAAATTACTGTGGTGCGAAAACGCAGGTCAACCAATTTTTTTTCGAATTCAGTCGATCACTGCGAGAAGAGGCGATGAGCTGACGGCCTACAAAAGCATAGGCTAACAGACCACTTAAGGTACTTTAGGAGGAAGCGCTCACTGCTCTCCAGCTGCCTAACCTGGCTTAGTTACAGCTACCGTTTTAGAGCGGCGGACGGCAACAGTGAAGCTTCTTCCGCCCTTACTCTTCCCGTCCTTATTTTTAACACTCGCAACGACACCGTTCTGTTTAGCTCGATGAGTCTGTCGAACGGTGTCAATCTCAACCAATTTTGGAGATATCGATTTTTTGACAATTTCGCATCGGGGTGAGGCCGCACCGGAGGGCCGATGACGTCATGACGTCACCGAAAACCAATATTTTCGAATTTTTGCACCGTTCGATGGCGCTTTTGGTGGAGAATGGAAAGGTGTTACTTAGAGTGGCGAAAACTGTGATGTGAGCGAATAAGAGCCGGGAGAACATTTGTTGTGCTAAATTGCGCGCGCGGCGTGTTCCGAGCGTGATAGCTCTATAATGTGTGGACCTTTCCGGTTGCAGCTTGTGGGTTTTGTAAATAGCAAAATGTTTTAGTAGTGTGCTGAAACACAGTAATGTAGCTTATGAATGAACAAAGTTACAGCGCTGCGAAAATGCAGGTTAGCCTTGTGTGGCACGATTTTTTCCAATTTCAGTCGATCCCCCTGCGTGAAGATGAGGAGAGCTAACGGCCTACAAATGCGTAGGCTAGCAAAACACTAAAGGTGCTTCCAGATAACATGCTCACAACTCCCTAGCTTATTAAACTGCCTTAGCCACAGCTGCCAGTTTAAAGCGTCAGAAGATAGCGGTTAGAGTTTCTTGCGCTCTTACTCTTTTGGAAAGGTCGATTCTTCGACGGTTTCGCATCGAGGACGAGGCCGCTCAAGGCCGCGACAGACGGGCGATGACGTCATCGCAAATCGATATTTCCGCACCGGCGTTAGGTCAAGAAGATGTGCCACAGATCAAACATTGCGAAGCATACATTGGACTTTCAGATGATCTTTCAAAAGCAGCGAGCGTGTGCGTGAACATGCCACATGGGTAAGGGTGTATTGTGTATTGTCGAAGGCGGGGGGGGGGGGTGGGGGATAGGGAGAATGACTTCGGGAATAGGAGGATTATTATTGCCGTCGGATATTTAGCGATATAGAGCTCTCGCAAGGTTATCACAATCGGTTCCTCGTGACGTAGAGGATGTGTCCTTCGGGTTTTAAATCGGCATAAATGGAGATAGAGGGTGGATAGGCGTCATAGGAGCAGTTTTGAAGATTGTGCCCCACTGTCCCGCTTTTCACTGTAACGCGAGAGAAGGCCTAGACGGAGTGTTCTGTTCTCGGGGTTTGAGGGCCATGCCCCCAACTAGATGTTTGGCGACCGCTAGGCCGCTGAAGTCTGGTAAATATATAATGCACTAGTGAATCTTAACCTATTTTGGGTGGAGCAAAACCTGCCAAGTAAAAAGAGATACAGGGGAGCCCCCTCTAGACTTGCACCGTTTCCCTTGCAGCAAAACCGACCCTATATGTTCATTGCTAGGCGGATGAAAGAGCACTTAATACAACAACTACTACTACGTTCTACTCAATACATCATTTATGAAGTAGGTCTGGAGGTTGTAGGTCTCTGCCTGCTACATGTAAGGGAAATGATTTCGCCATGCGGCCACAATTTCTTCACCGTAATCTCTTGCTGTCTGCGCCCTCCTAGCTTAGAGATCGCACGTCGGCGTCCGCGTTGAAATTCGATCGATATCTTGTGCGCACGCTATGGCTGTCAAGGCAAGCGAGTCGTGGTGCAGTGGGTTAGGGGGTCGCTTCATGCGAGAGAGGTCAGGGGTTCGGTTCTCTTGCGCTGTGGCATATTTGAATTTCAGGTGCCTACTCGGGGTTTGAGGGTTTTAACGCGTACGTGATCTTGGTGCATCTTTTGTGCATTTTTCAGCCGTATGCGCTTCGTCGCTTGAAGGGTGGAATCGTGCTTGTCTGCATGTATGCCCGCCAGGAACAACATGTCGAAATTTATTTAACATAGTTGAAAAGCCTGAATCTGGCTTTTTACAAGGTAACTTACTTGACGGCGATGCATTCGGAGTATCTGAAACAGTCGGAGCTCCTGCGCAGGTTGTCAGTGAAGCAGTGGTGAGAAAGGCGAGAAAATTTAGGCGAAGGGAGGCTGCTGGCAGCATGCCCAGAACGCGACGCAACCTTCCACTCCACTTTGGCGATGGAGCGTGGAAGCCGTGCACTGTGTGTCTCTTAAGCAACTTCATTATCCACATCACCGCGAGCTGCCTAATGACGGAGCCATCGCGTTCGTAGGAATGATGGATGTGGATAATGGAGTTACTTCATGCGATGGGGGTCGGGGTTCGGTTCCTGTGCGTTGGGGAAGTTTTGCATTTCAACTGATTGGTAATATCTGTGGGGTCCTGACATCTACACAGTTTTCATTTTTCTCCCCATTCTGCCACCTGTATGCGGTCCCTCGATCTTCGAGCGCGTAACCTAGCTGCGGACCACCCCTGAGCGACGAAAGCATATCCACAGGAGTAGTTTGGATGGGTCCCAGAATCTAACAGCAATGGACGATTTCGCGCTCCATCGAGAACGCACATGGAGCCGCCCGCCGCTGACAAACTGCCAGCAGCCGCTCTGCGCACAAATAAGGCGACCGGTGAGAAATGCTTGGAGAAGGGGAATCAACCTACGGCCTTTTGGTCGAGGCGACTTTGGAAGCTTCATGAAGCCGCTGTCTGGAGATCAAGCAGAACCAAATGAGACATACTCTAGCAGACAGGTACCATCGTGCTTTTTTCACTCAATGGGACTTGAGAATGATAGTAAACATCCCATACCATGATAGTATTGATAGCTATGAGTTGTTTGAGTTTCCTCTTTGCAGGGGCAACATCTCAAGTTAATAATGCTAATTTCGGAATATCCCCGAAATCAAGCAGTTTCTGTGCAAAGATGTGCCTTGCAATACAGCTGAGCACAGCATTCCTCATCAGTCATTTATTGCTTCTCCGTTAAGGCGTTTGTTAAATGGTTGATTGTAAGTTGATCACTCTTGTCTCGCTTTGTGGTAGCCGCCCTCTGAGACCTTCGGGTTCTCCTTAATGACAGTGTTTTATATTTTTGGTTGTAGAAATTAGTGGCAAAAAATTACCCTTATTATTTTAGATCTTCCGGCTTGCTTATAGTCGATACTGCAATGATGAGCAGATGGAAGGCGGTGCTTCTTACAGAATCTTTGCTCGCAAAGGCACTGGATATGCTGTTCCGTTAAAGCCAGCTTGCGATTGCAGAACTGAAGGCGGAATGAATTGGAAGGATCGAGCAAGCGCACTCAGAAGTCGGTATTCCATGGCTCTCCCCATGGTGAATTTGGATATAAGGGATATAAGGGAGGGATATTTTGACGTGGCATTACAGCTATTCACATCCATTAAACAGTGACAATGGTGACAAAAGTGACGGTAGGATGTGAAAAGCGGCATGGCCCTTTCTGGGTATCTCAAGAGGACTGCAGACCTTCGAGCAATCTTGTTCGACTCCAATATCATCTCTGCGCTGTGCTACTCAATACCCGATGTCACAGCCACGTAAAATACGATAGGACCGCGCACAAAGCTCGAAAGCGACTCTTCTGCAGTACAACAGGCGAACTCAATATCGGAGTTCCGGCATGAAAATAATATCTCACCTTCGTGACCCTGCGGATTACATGTGGAAGGCCAAATGCCGATGAACGAGAAGAGCACATGAGTGGATCCCGAGAGTGCCAGGCGCCTTCATAGTGGGCTCCAACAAGGTGGGCCGACACATTCATCGCACTGAAGACCTCACTGGGGTTTCAGTTAGGATCGAGCCAAGTTTCTTGTCAACGGCTATATTTCGAATGACAGTTATATTTGGATGACTTACGTTCATTGACCTGAAGTGGGCACTCGACTTCGTCGAAATTGAAGCGGTGGTCGAAATCCTCCTCACTCAAGACGCTGCTACTCATTAGAGTACTTTGTGAGCTGTGGAGTGGATTCACGACCAAGATCTCACTATTCTACCTTGACGTCTCTATGAAAGTGAAGAGAGGGGTTCGGCAAGGGGACACGATATCCCTGAAACTCTTCAGCGCCACCCTCGAAAATCTCATGCGCGATTTGGAACAGGCAGACATGAGAGTGAAGATCGACGGCTGTTAGATATGGTAGATGTGTAATAACTGATATGTACTATTTGTTTAACCTAAGAAATACCCAATTGATGATAATGAAAAATTTATGTACCGACAACATAACAAAGACCGAGGAGACTGGGAGGATGGGTGTCCCGGCGTCTGGGCGGCCAGCCAGAGGGTGTTTTGATGTGATTTGAGGTAGGTGACCGCCTCTGATGATCGAGCGCGGAAAGGCAAGCGAGACGTCTGGACCACCCACCTACAGAAGCCTCGGGAGGCACTCATTGCCTGGTTAGGATAGAGGGAGGTCGCCCTGAGCGCCTCCGAATTGTCTGCTACTGTAACTGCTTTGTTGTCTACATTGCCTGTTATCCTTTGATTTCCTGCCTGCATTGAGGTAAACTGTATAGCTTACGTGTTCTACATCTTCGGATCGCTGTTTACATTCCGGGCTAACCCAGGGGCCAATCCGGTGATCCAGGGCAGACGACGAGCACGCGCACAGTGTTTCGCAATTTGGGCGCGTGATCTGCCGATCGAGCGCGCCGGCATCGATTCTCGCCTCCTCCGGACACCAGTCCGTTTTCGTTTTTTCGCGTGTGCTGCGGCACCACGAATACCTCTTCGGGTTCGTTTGTTGCAGCTTATTGACAACGGGAGAGGGTTGCTGTAGTGCAATATTGCTGTAGGACTAGGGTTTCGAGAAGAGGCTCTTGCGCTGCATTCGGAATTGCGCGAGGAAGGAAAGAGGTTCGCCGTTATTGAGAGGTGGACTCAGCTGGTGGTTGCCAGCCGACTTCGTGGGGAAGTTAGCCTACACTATCGTAAAGGTGTTAAATCAGCAGTTAAGCGATATTCTAGAAATGGGATTGAGCGCAAGTGGGGTGAGATATACGCTGGTCGTAGTGGACTGCTTCTCAAAACGGCCGGGGCCTACCCTCTGGAGAACAAGAGCGCAGCTTTGGTGGCAACCATCTTGTTCCAGAGGTGGATTTGCGAGAATAGGCGCTCGTCCAGGCAAGTTCACAGTGACCAAGGCTCGGGATATGTAAATCAGGTGGTGGGAGAGGTTGAAAGGTGGCTGGGATCGTTCTGCTGACTACTAAGAGATAAAAATCCCGGGAAAACGGTATGACGGAAAGAGCCATCGGTACGCTTCAAAGGATCCTGAAAAAGAAGGTGTAGTTTGCAGATTTTTGGGATAACATGGTGTCCAATGCTGTCTATGCGTAGAATGTGACTTCCCATGAAACCACAGGAGATAGCCTCTTCTTTTCACTAAATGGATTTGATCCACACGTCCAGTCAAGTGTTGTCCCTGAAGGGCCAAGTAACGAAGTATCAGATTGATTGGGATGACTACAAGACAGAGCTGCTGAGGGGGATGCAGGGAAGCAGGTGCAAGAACATGCAGAAGCTTGCCGAGAGAAGATGAAGAAGGGGTATTATGAAGAAAATGACGTGGGCGTCACCAAGCTGCCCCAGGGGGGAGGGTGGAAGAGTGTTCATGAAACTACCTCAGAGAAGAGGCAGAGTAGACATGCCGAGATGACCTTGGAGTGGGATGGGCCGTTTCGGGTCCTGGAAACGAGTGAGACATCGACCTTGATATTCCGGGTAGGCGCTAATGATGAACCGTTAAGGGTTCAGATGGATTTGCCCGGGGAGCTCACCTCCGAGCCGCTGAGACCCAAGACTAGGAGAAGGCGGAGGGCTAACCAGGATACTATCTCAACGGTAGGTCGGAACGGCGCAAGTCTTGTATATGGGCAGAACCGCCTCTCCCTGGGAAGTAACAAACTGCAGGTATCTCGACCCCAATACAATTAGGGGCGACGGAAGTCGCGGGTTGGCGACCTGTTGATTCACGTGCTCCACAGCTGACGGGCGCGCGCGGGATGAGGGCTCCAATCGCGGCTAAGCGCAGTGCACGCAGGTGGCGTAGTAGGGAAGAGCTCGGGCTCGTAAACGCGGGGTCGGAGGTTCGGATCCCGCAGACTGCGTTCGTTTCACTTTTGCAAAAACCATGTTTATCATATAGGTATTCCACCTAGGGGTATTATAGTGTGTTATAGAGCATGTTTACATATAACATATGCTTCAAATTACAGATTAGCTAAAATGTTCACTTCTGTGCGTCACTTATTTTAAGCCTATTTTGTTTGAAGCTGTAGTTATATAACGATAGATAATTTGTGGCACTAGTTAAAAGTTCTGACTCCACCGACAAGATTGCGGTAAAAAAAGATTTCCGCTGAAACCTTTTCTAGGGGGGTTATTTGTGGTGCTGATCACGAATCTAACATCCGTTTTTCACGATTCTGTCTCTACCTGCCGTCATCGGCAGAAACTTTAAGAATGTAATCCTGTGCCTTCCTGTATCTATATTATCCAGCCGAGTCGTGAAGAACGGATATCAGATTCGTGATCAGCACCCCAAATAACCTCCTAGACAAAGTTTCAGGGGAATCGGTGACCCTGCCTGGACCACCCTTGTTAAGGATATGGGTGGTATGTTATATGTTAACATGATTTATAACACACTATTGTACCCCTAGGTGTATTACCTATATGATAAAAATATTGTATTTTGCAAAAGTGAAAAAAAACGCAGTCTACGGAATCCAAACCCTCGATCCCTAGGTCGCGAGTCCGAGCGCCTCCCTACTGCGCCACCTGTGCACTGCGCCGAATCGCGATACGAGCCCTCCCTCATCCCGCACGCGCCCGTCAGCTGTGGAGCACGTGAATCAACAGGGCGCCAACCCGCGACTTCCGTCGCCCCTAACTCTGCGCAGAGTTGTATTCAGAGCCGAGAGAGGATTCGACGTTCTGGACGCGGTGCACGGCTTACATGTGCTGTTTCGATGCTCCGGTCAGAAGATGCCAGCAGTGCCAGGGATCCCGCAGATTCGTTGCCCTGCAACGTTAGTGCGACTACATTTGCTTGAGAGATCATTCCTGATGACGGATCTCGCGTACAGCCATCGGATTGAATGAGTATTAGAAGCGGCGAGATTGATAGTCATTTGGCAGGGCTGTGGTACTCGCACGGACAAGTGCGCTGGATCCTAAACATCTCACAAAGAAGGATCACACCCGAAAGTGTCGTTCTGCCTATGCGTTCTACAAGTCGAAGTGCATGCACATTGCGTTGATGGCAAGAGTCAGTGGATGGTGTCATGCGTCATGCCGAAATAAAATGATGGAAGTGTGACACGTCGCACATTTTCGAGCTGGGCTGGCGAATGGCCACAGGGATTATGTGGAACCCCGAGTTCTGTTACACAGGGTTCTGTGAAGGAGCACCAAAAGGTGCTCGTCGTCGCACCTCACTCTCGTCGTGCCCATAAAAGAATGAATGGTGTGAAAGGCACGAAATTTTTCTACTATCGGCTGTTCAAAGAGATTCTTCTTAGAAAAACGGAGCTGTTCGACGATAATCTCGGTCACGTAGTATTCGTTCTGCCGTTGGCACCTAGCAAATGTTGGCTGTTCGTTCATGCCATGAACATGTGGATGGAGCCACTGTCATGTCCTCGCCGTGTCGTTACCTGGGTGTGGTGAAGGACGAGAATGCCATGGTCGCGGAAACATAGGCTTGGATCTTCTATGAGGCAACTCTAGAGCAGCTGAAACCGTAGGTGGCATTTTAGCCACTGCCGACTCCTTGTGTCGGACATGCGACAGTGAAGGAAGACAGAGTCGATAAGAGGGCGCGAAGACGCCGCGAGCAGAGGAAAGAACGAACGGAAGCCAGAGCAGCGACCAAGGACCTCGAGAAGCTGACCAGGAAGAAAGCAAAGACCGAGTGAAGCGGTCTCTCGTTGGACCATGACATAACAAAGAGGATGGGTGGCGCGGCGTCTGGGCGGCCAGCCAGAGGGCGTTTTGATGTGATCTGAGGTAGGTGACTGCCTTTGAAGATCGAGCACGGAAAGGCAAGCGGAACGTCCGGACCACCAACCTAAAGAAGCCTCGGGAGTCAGTCATCGCCTGATTAGGATAGAGGGAGGTCGCACGATTTGTCTGCTACAGTAACTGCTTTATTGCCTACATTGCCTGTTATCCTTCAATTTCCCGCCTGCATTGAGGTAAACTGTGTTGCTTACGTTTTCTACATCTACATTCCGATCGCCGTTTACATACCGGTTAATTCGGCCGGGAACTGCACGCTTTTCGCTTCGCTGACGACATCGCGCTCAAAACACCGAGCTGTAGCCAGGCGGAGCGAATGCTGGCCGAGTTCGATCGTGTATATATGTGGGAACGCTGGGCTTCAGCTGAATTTTACGAAGACGATATTCATGAGGAACGGACAAGTTTGCAATGCACCACTCTCTCTCAACGGAGCGAACATCCCTGAATAGTCTAGCTGTGTGTTTCTAGGTCGCGAAGTCAACATGGCCAACGACCTAGCGATAAGGCTGAGCAGGAAGAAACGGGCGACTTGAGCAGCTTTCAAGAACGTCGAAAAAGACGTGAAGAAGACGAAGAACGGCGTACTCCGTGATCACCTATATGATTCCACTGTTCTTCCTACGCCAACATATACGCCTCAGAGAGCTGGGTCAAACGAAATCAGGATGAACACGCGATCAGCTCTCTCATCGAGGAATGGAGAGGATGATGCTCCGAGTGACAGTATTCATGCAAATGATGCCTGAGGACTGACCAAAAATCTATTGGTTGGACATCTTCGTAAAAGCACAGAACGAACGACGACGAGCACGTCGAGCGATGAGAATCCGTTGGAGCACTCTGACGACAGAGAGAAATGGACGCGTTGACGGCGCCCGCTCTAGCAGCGTGATGATCAACAGGACGGCAGTTGCTACAGGTGATAAAGAAAAACATAGGGTTTGCATTCTATGGAGGACATTGATTCAGGGCGCTGCCAAACAGAGAGATATAAGAACGTCAAAAGATATTTCAGGAATGACTCATTTCATTGTCTTCAAGCCTCATGTGGCTGGTAATAGAGTTGTAAGCTTTCATAACGATGTTTATTTGCGATCAAAAATCTAGCGCTAGGTGGGACCCGAAGCTGCACCTCCGGCTGACCGGGCGGGAATGCTCTATGCCATTACATCACCGGCACTATTTGATCGAAGCAACACCCACACCTCGTGAAAACCATCAGCACTCATCCGTATATCGGGATGAGCCTGCAGCTGATATCGTCAGTGAACCAGTTAACCAGAAGGCCTTGATTGAAATGATCCAACTCACGTCCTTTAAAGGTAGCCGCTAATGGGGTTGCAAGCTCTCATAACGACGTCTTGCTGTTAGGCTTGCAACCCAATTACCAGCCACTGTGTTCAAGCAACGAAGATGATGTAGTGACGTACATTCCCGCCCAGAGTGCAGGACGTGTAGGTTCGAGTTCCGTCTGGCGCTAAAGTTTCGATTGCACTGAAGTTGTTCAAGAAACCAAGGAATTATGGTGCACAACCATCTCGTAATTTTCGCAAGAGTATGTTGTAGGGATCATTAACCGAATATCTTTAACATCTGAAAATTCAAACGTTAACACATCATTTTGATTTTTTTTATCCTTGCATGCATTCCTCCACTTTTTCTAACCCACCTGACAGTTCGTTTTCGAGGATGCTCTTATGTTTGCTCGAATTCTCAGAAGCTCTTTCATATTTGTTGGTGGAAGCGTTAAATTGTTACTGTTTATGGTGAGTTCTTCCAAGGACTCAGGTGGATCGTAAAATACCTGAAATTTGACGTCTTATTTATAAGAAAAAGTGAAACCTCATCATCTCAATCATTGCTTCTATTGCAAAGCGCGTGAAGGAGACTCTGCTTCCATGATCGATAAGGTAGCTGCGTTAGGGAAACAAAATGGCTGACATCAGTGGAACAGGTCAGAAGGAAAGGAACGACTGGCAAATGAACAGAGGTGCTGTGTATTGAACAAGACGACCGAATCACTTTTTCCGCCGGAATAATATTCGACAAAACGTACGCCTAAAGAGTTTTTAGCTCAGTAGATGTCAAGCTGTTGAAAATTAGCGTGATAGCAAAAGTTTCAGGAGATCGTTTTACTGAACTGGAGACCATATTGATGAAGAAGGCTTTATCTCGCTCACATGGAGAGGCGCGTGTAGCAGCTGAATAGTCCCACCATATTAGAATGATAAGTAGATTGTGTTTTTATCCAACCTTAAGCTGCTTTTCCGTCAGGGTGGTTTCGTAGCTTGGTGGGGTTTGCACTGACTTTGAACTACTTGTTGCCGAGGTGGAGTCACTGACAGTCGGCGATCTGAAAGAAAAATACGATAATAATTTTGACGATAAGGAGCAGAAGGTGCTCGTCTCCATCTTTAGGGTTTATCAAGCACAGCCAACCCGGGGCGTGGCGAATATTCCTTCGGCGATGTGTCAGAAAGTATGTGCTTTTTTGACCGTTTCCGGAGCAGACGCTGAAAGGAGCTATCAAGAATGACCACAAATTTGCATGAAAAAGATCGCGTACGGAGGTTAGCGAAATTGTGTATCTGTAGCGCCAGTACTGCAAGGACAGGAAACACTGTGAAAAAAAGCAACGCTATGTGCCAGACACATTGATATCAAGTGAGCCATATTTCACCTTTTACGTATTCAAACGCTGCTACACCGAGGAACATCGCATTGCAACAAACGTACCCTCATTCGATTTCTAGTGAGTTCGTGCTCCATTTGTTTTGCAGGCGTCCAGTTTGTGGAATATTCCTTTGAAGGGTCCACTTTACCTCGAAAGACCGGTCTCCTTAAACTAGTGATTTACTGTTTTTGGTCATTTGCAAATTTTCGAACAACAAGACTGGTGGTAGCAAATCGAAGGACACTTTTGAAAATGTTACCTATAACAGCTACATCTTGTTCTCATTTGGCTGTACAATAGCAAATGAGTGGGGAAGGTGGAGTCAAGGCGTTTGGGAGCTGAACCTACATCGCTGTATTTAAAAATACAAGGTCTAGTTTGTTGCTTTCTGAAACATCATGGTCTTGTCTATGCTTTGGATATTATACGACGGCAGTATTTCGCAGCACTTGCAACGGTTAATTCTGCTAATATTCTGGAAACCACGTTTGGGAAGGAAAAAAGTGAAATTTATACTGCTTCTAAACCAATAAAAAGCAGTCAGGGAAAAGTGCCTGGAGGTAGCCAATAAAGTACTCAGCGAACTGTCATGCTTGCTAATGGGAGTTATGTCCAAGTTATCCTATTTTTTTACAAGAAAATATGACTGGTGACTGGTGTTCAGTCATGAACCAAATACTTCCATTTTACATCTTCTTATGCACAATTTCTTTTTTTAAGTGTAACTAAAAAACTGAAAATTAGTAGGCCTCGAGGAGTGGTTTAGTAAAAAATAAATGGGATTAAATGGTTTAGTAGGAACCTAACTGTTCAAGAAATCACACCTGCTGCCAAAAAAACACTCTGGGATCTAAGCAAACGACAACGTATGAACGTTGGCATTCAAAAATAGCAGTTAGAGATCTTCACATATAATTCGGATAATTTCTAGGTCACGTTGCCACTCACAGGTGGGGTACCAAAGCCACTTCGACAGGACGGCGTATGCCAGCCGGTCTTTTTTTGAGCTTATAAGGGAGGTCAATGAACGTCTGTGGCAAGTTTTAAAGTGACCTGTTGAAAGTTGTAGGGGTTTGTCTAACGATAAGAAGCACCATAGTGGTTTTCAAAATTTCCTGCAGACATCAGACAGACAGACATACAGACATGGTAATTCAATTTCATGGGTCAGACATGGTAATTCACGGTTGCAAAAAACTATCACTTCAGTGCGGGCCGATAAAGCAAAACAGACGTCTGGAACCGCCATGTCGTGATTAGAATCTAGCCTGCAAAACCTTTGGAGCTGGAGCAGCAGCGGATTTACAGCGAACTCACAACTGACACTCACAGTAACGTACCCTGGTCGGCCGAATTTTCGAAAATGGATACAGTATTCGTGCTGAGCACCCAAAATAGCAGTATTGGGCAATGTTTGGGCGAGAATTTTTTCAATCTCTCCTCGACTTTTGGAGTCACGATGGTATGTACAATCTTGAATGACATTGTAGTGCTCAGAAATTAACCTGCAA